>CM076657.1:14975386-15075512 GCA_038496675.1 Rachycentron canadum
CTTTTGACACACACACACACACACACACACACACACACACACACACACACACACACACACACACACACACACACACACACACACACACACACAGAGAGAGATGAATGCTCTCTCTTTCTCTATCTCTCACAGACACGCAGACATACACATGGACACACACTGCTAAACCAGTGAGCTTAAGGAGCTAAATACCAAGGCTGTCAGGAAGAAATTGACCTCTAAGGCCAGTAAACAAACAAACAAAAAAAAAAACCTCCAAACATACACAGCAACCAGCTCTCAATCAAGCACAGCAGTTAAATGACTCGCTTGAGCTGCACTGGTGAGTCTCTATGTGTGTGTAGTATATGTGTGTGTGTACATGTGGATGACTATACTCATGTGTTCATGTGTGCCTGCCCTTCCTGCTTCTTTATGTGTATCTGCCCACACAATGATTGCCAGAGAATGCTTAATTAATTATTTTCTTCTCTTCCATGAGAGCCTTCCTTTCTCTTCATATGAGCTCTGCTACTGCTCCGATCAGTTTAATAGCTTTTTTGCTTCCTACTCTGTCTCTTCCTATTTGTAAGTGTGATGAATTACCTGCTGGTTACCTAGGAATCTATTACCTTTGCTGAATACCAATGGGCCATCAGAGATGAATTGGTCCAAGGCCGACACTGCTTTTGAGGTTTGTGAGAATCTCAGTGTTTCACTGAGCTAATGTAGCTTTAAACCAATGTTGAGCAACTTGCATGTGTTATGCACACACACACACACACACACACACACACACACACACACACACACACACACACACACACACACACACACAGATGCATATGTTTCCCCAAATAAAGGCAAAAAGTGGGAATATTTAATAGTTATAATAATAGAACAATGACTGACCTGAACCTATGTGGGTTTATTTGTAAGTGTGTCTGTGAGTGCACACATTGATGTGTTTGTGTGTATGTGTGTGCGCATGTGTGTGTGTATAAAGGTCATGCCTCTCATCTCTAAGTGAGCCTCAGTGAGAAGGAGTGAGTGGCAGTACTCATCAATATTAACTAATGCCCTTCCTTTCATCCACATCATAAATCCATGGAAACAAACACATGTGCGCGCACACACACACACACACACACACACACACAGGTATAGGTTCCTTATTGTGTGTGTGCATGTGTTTGTGTAGTAGACACTGAGAAAGACTGCAATAGCTCAGGGACCATTTTGATTAAGTGCAAATGAAATGAAAGTTAAATGCAGTAAAATGCAGTAAAACAGTGCTATTTAATAAATATTATTATGTGACATTCAATATAATCTTTTCAAGTTCAAGACGAGGAATTGAAAACTACTATGACAGACAGATACTGTAGATGATAGATGCAATGATGTAGGTGTTGATACAGTAAGTGCTTCGCAGCTCATGTGTCAGTTTAAGTTTAAATAAACCCAATATGCACCTGTCACAGCGCCACAAACCACTTAACAGCTAATGAGTAATGAGAAAGAGCAATGACAGAGAAGGGTGAGGGTGAGACAGAAAGAGGAAGGAAATGATGGAAGTAAAGTGAAAACAAAGGTAAATGGTTAGCAAGACGAAGTGAACTTGGGGGAAGAAATTAAAGAAAGAAAGAGGAAAAATCGGGCAACAGTAAAGCACCTTGTTTAAATTGTGACTGTGTGAGTGCATGTGTGTGCTCACGAGGGCAATGAAGCAAAGTGAGAGTAAAGGAAGAGAAAGTCAACAAATAAAAATCCTTTGATCGGAACATGACAACAGCAGCAGCTAAGCCGAGAGAGTGAAGAACAACAAAAAGACGTCACAGACAATTACTGCGAACATGGCTTCATTCAGTGTAAATACCCCTGTGTTTTGCTAAGGCGACGCATAACACTTAAAATCCACTGTCATCTCATCTCATGCTTTTCATCTTCCAAACGCCAGAGCGTGAAAAACAAACACAGAGGAAATAGACATTTTTCTGTTTACAGTGCAGCTATCATGCCCAGTGGGAAAATAGGGGTCTTAATGAAACATATTTGACAGACAGAGGCATTTATGGTGTGTGTGTGTGTGTGTGTGTGTGTGTGTGTGTGTGTGTGTGTGTGTGTGTGTGTGTGTGTGTGTGTGTGTGTGTGTCCATACAAATATGTAGGTGTGGGTCAGCTTGTGTGTTAAAGAGACACAGTCTGCCTTTTATCCAAGTGAAGTCACATTACCTGGAGGAAATGTGGTTACTCACCTCTCTCTCTGATTCTCTCACATACTGAATGGTATAATAATATTATTCACTGTTCATTACTACTGGGGCTTCAACATATATGTAAGATAATACAGCACTGACCTGGAATTCACATCCAGATTTTAAAAAAAATCTTTATCCTTCTTGACTACATCAAATTAATAAAGCTTTTTCTCTCTGATTGTTACCTTAATATCACTTGGCTAAACCAGACAAAACGCTGCAGCTTGTTGTTGGAGGATTTATCTCAACCAGCTTCAGGGTTGGCTGTCTGTAAGACCTGCAATAAGACTGTTTCACTGTGTCTCATCCTGCTTAAGGGAACTGCAGACCCACAAAGACGAATTTCATTAATATGAGTTCAGTACAGCTGCAGTATCAATATGGTTCCCAAAATGCTGTTTCGATGGCTTGTTCCACTTTAATAACTAAAACTTTTCGTGCACCTACAGTGCATGAATGTCAGTAAAAAATTCTGCCAACTGGCATCGTTAGTCCAAAAATATTTGGGATGTTTGATTGGTTTTTAAAATCTCTTTACATTCATATTGAAGCACCACAACTCCCTCTGTTGGCTTCAATTTGTATTTGACTGTTCTAAAACTTCTAATCAAGATTGTTTTGAAATGTCTCTACAGACATTTTAAACTGGTCTCACTGTTATTGCTTGACCCTACTCATGTGATTGGTTTGTGATCATAGTGTCACACACAAACACTGATTTTAGGTAAACTACATTTTCACAATAAAACTACCCAGTTGTACCTAATGGTCCCAAACTACTCTGCTCTTGAATGTAACTGTTCTGCTGTATTTTTCTTATACAGTATATATATATATATTTGTTCTGTTTCGATACTCTCAACAGCATTGAAAATAAAAGCATATCTGCAACGATTCCTTGAGATTTAAATAAAGGTTGTGTGGTCTCTACTGACTCGTGACTGAAATATGTGGTTGCTAATGAGTTAAATCCTCTACTGTGTCGCAAGCTAGATGCTAACTGTGTCTGTGGTGGTGGGTAAAGATTGTGCGGTGGGGTTTCAAGACTGAAGGACCACATTGTCCACTGTGATTATAAAGCTGGAACCACACTGGATGTGTTGCATGTACACAGCAGCTGGAGTACATCTTGTTTTTCATTTTGGTACCCATGTTAATAGATTCGCACAAAAACGCTGCCTGTGCATCTTAAGTCTTGCAGCTATTTTTCGTGTGTGACACCACCCACTGTAATTTTCTGATCTGAACATGACATATATATATATATATATATATAATATATATTATATTTTAGCTGCTGCATGAAAATTTATGTTTGGATTCATCACTACAAATAATTTCTTTCTCATACAGATAGCTAAGTGATCCAGTGTTAATATAAAAATAATGATTCCAGCTTCTTTGAGACACTGATACATGCATGACACTGCATGTGAAAATCTGAAAATGTTTATTGTACAGTTGGTAATAAAGTACAGAAAACTGCTGGCAAATATGATCAAATATTGTAGTCTAATGCTGCCTGTGCATCTCAGCCCTCAGATGTAGCTGCAAAAGCAGGAACATTTACTGCCCTTAAAAACCCCTCTCACTGTTTCTGGTGCAGTGAGATGCAGTTTTACTCTCTGGCAGTGGACTTTTTAATGAAAGAAGTGAGACACACTGAGAAAGAGTCTGTTTTATTGTACCACTAAATGAAATCAGATTACCTGGAGCAAATGTGCGGATTCATTGCGACATGCTGCATGCTCTAACAATATCGCTAGCTGTTTAGTCATTACTGCTGAGGCTAGAATGAAATGATGCAACAGGCAGATTCCTCAAGGAGCACTTACAGCACTCCACAGGAGCCACAAACATATGCAAATGGTGAATACTGTTCAGCATTTTGGTCATTGCTGGTGTTTAAAGAAAAATTAGAAAATTGTAAAACTGACACTGTGGTGAGCAACTCTAACACACATATGTGTACACATACTGTCAAAAGAGTTGTGAAATTGCCCTTAGTGTCTGGTAAACCGACTGACAACAGTGCTGTTAAAATAAAGGAACACTTTAGTGATTAACTCAAATACCGCATGACAACAAAAAAGATATTTCTCTGTAGAATCTGCAAACAGTTGCAGGGAATCAAACAAGCTGATTTTCCTTTTAAATAGCTTCACTTTGTGACAGTAATCCCCGTATTGCATTCCCATGAGCTTCTACATGTTGTCATTGATGAAGCAGTTTAAGATTAAAAAGATATTTAAAAACTAGAGGCTGAGTGAGGAGAACTCATAAGCAAACCAAATTAAGATGAGACTTTAAGCATTCAAATTAATACGTTTGATTTTGCACTATTTGCGTGTATATATAAACACTACAGTCTTGCAATACATTTTTTCTTTCAGTACATAATTTCAGTACATCTGATTTAAGAACACCATTTCTGTGAGTGTGTGTGACAGACATCAAACACAGATTTCAAAACTCCCGTCCTACTAGTTTCTGTTACTTCCTCCCGTAAGCGCTCTTTTTCTGTCTCAGCAACTCTTAGTAAACTCCAAACAGAGAATTTAGATGAACTCCTACACAGTAAGTCAGACAAAATACTGTCTGACTTACTGCCCAGATACTTTGTGGAACTGGTTGTTTTCAAGCAGTTAGTTTGACTGGGTGAAATAAGAACCATTAAATTCAAGAGGCGGCTTTGAACCTCTTGATCAGTGGAGCTGCCATCTTTAAAGCTTGCAGGCGCAAGATTCATGACGTTATGTAAGGCACAGTATGCACAGGAAAATATCAACTGAGCTGCAATACATCTGTATCTACGGTTACTCTTCGCTACTGCTTCATTATTCCAGTAACAACTAAATTATAACAAATTACAACATTACTACTACTTGATGAATAAGAAATAATGCACCAGTAAAGGTAACTTAACATGGTAAAAGTTTGAAAGTTATCTGTTATTATGCTATTACTCTGGACCAAATGATGCATCTTGATGCCAGGAAAAGCATTTAGGGAGTCATCCCTGTCAGAGTCATCCGGCACTTCCAGTATGCCAGTAACATGAATAAACGAAGGCTTGCTGCAATGTAAATCTCCTTCCCTTGCCAGGGTCTCAGATATCATTTCACTCTATTTCCCTCAGTGTGGCCATTAAGAAGACATATAACCATGCAAAACGTCACCAATAAAGCTGATGGTACAGAGCTATTATTGAGCGTCTCAAATCATCTACAAGATGACTGGGCCGTTTAATGAAAGAAGTGAGCTAGAAAAAGAGAAATGCTGCATGTGAGGAAGTTGGAAATATATGGACAGGTTGGCAAATCAATGTGCACATGTGTCAGTGAGAGTGGGGGGTAGAACTGGGAAATAAATTGTATCTGTGTGTGTGTGTGTGTGTGTGTGTGTGTGTGTGTGTGTGTGTGTGTGTGTGTGTGTGTGTGTGCGTGCGTTGCATTGTAGGAGGATGTTTCAGCAATCTATCTGATCAAAGCTCCATCCCTGGATATTGTAGAGTGATATGAAACACTGATGAACTCTTTGAAAGTGTGCGCTTGTGTGTGCGTGTGTTTGTACATGTGTGTCTTTATAATCATCACTGCATTAATTCCAATTAACAAGTAAATCAACCACAGAAGCAGTTATTTTTATGTCAAACGGGAACAAAGACTTGTAAGGGTGTGTTTCCACTTGGCATTTTTAATGAGCAGGAACGTGCAAAGAGACGCTGAAAATAAACCCTTGAAAAAAAAACAGCAGCACTAGGAGCTGTTGAAAACAAGGATGTCAACTGACCTGAAGCTGTGATTGGTCAGTTTGCTAAGAGAAGCTGACCAGGTGACGTAGGTAGATCTTACAGTTTCACTTTGCAAGAACTATAAAGTCACTGAAATCTGTTAATGTTTGATTATTCAAATTACCCTAGTAGCATAAGATGTTCCTACAGATTTATAGGAGTTGACAGGAGTCCCACTACACAGCAACATGTATTGTTTGTGATCAGACTCTGTTTACATTCATGTTTTCATTGAGAGCAGGAAATGTGTTTGCACTGGAAGCGGCTTTGCTAAACGTATGTGAAAAGAGATTATTTGAGTCTTTTTTTCCCACTTAATTTATGTTGTATTTGTCATCAGCTATCTCCACATTTGTGTGGTCCCCATATGGCATAGCTTTCCAGCTGCCCCCAACATATAGCAAAATTTTTCACAAAGTGCCTGCCGGCTTTGGGGTGACCTAAACGTTGCATTGCTGGAGTGGTTATGTACATAGGTTGCAACCATTACCAGAACACAAGCATTAACTGCATCTGTTTTACTCCTGTGTCAAACCTGTAAAAGCATAAAACAGAAATAACTTCAGGAATAACACTTGAACTACTTACTTTTGCTAACCTCCGGTGGTTTAACTTAGCACAGTGATGTATATGTATATGTATATATGTATACTCCAGCACACTGTGGGACCACACCCAACCATACCCATCATTACTGCTTGATGAGGACGGAGGTAAAAATAAACTTGAAACTTTCTGCCAGAAAGGATATCAAACCACTGTTTTTAATCCATGACGTTCAGTCAAACTTTAAAATAGAGTGACAGTAGTTGTGTTCTGCATGTTGGTGGCAGAGCTACCTTTGTTTTTACACTTCAAACTACGACACTGTGAATAGAGAGATGATGGCAATCAGAAAAGAACACCCAGTGACCCCATTCCCACCTCCTTGGTATAATGATGCCAATGTTGTTTATGATTTCGATACTGTTTTTATGACATACTGTTTTTCTTTGATTGCACCCAGCAGAGCTTACAGATTCAATCTAACCCACCCTGACTGAGTCACACAGTGATTGCCACCCAATTACACTGCATCACAAATGTTCTGTTATGACCCAGGTTTGGGTCCAGAGGTGCGTTTAAGGACAACAGACTTATTCTAAAAGTGGCAAGCGCCAACAGCAGTGTAAGAGCCAAGGTTACAGTGAGTTGAAGCATAAATGTGCAATTAGACGGTTATATTAATCCAACTACAGTAAATAAAAATGTGGAGAAAGATAAGATTGGGAGCAAAACCAAAACTAATTCATAATTTTAATCGCCCCTTCATCTCCATATGGATCAAATTTTCCCTTAACGCCCAACAACATAAGGACAAAACAGGACTGACACCTCAAGGAGATTGTGACTCCAAGAGTTTAACTCAATCAGGCTGCAAAGATAATCAGGTGGAGCCGAGATGTAAATGCAATCTGTGGCAGTCAATAATACATAAACAGTATTGATTTGTGAATGATTCACTATAGGCACAATCTATATTAACTCTAGATGACAAATGAGGTTATGCATCATCGCAATAGTCAACAATAGTCAACCACACCACACTACACATCATGATCATTAGAATTAGAGCTGTAAAGTGAGACTAGAATTGAATAGAGTAGAATTTGTCTTAGTTTTGGACATGAAACCGATTAAAACAAGTATTTACCCTCACATATCAAGCATCACATTTAGCACTATGGCAACACATCATCATGTCTTTCAACTCTGGCACCACCAATCAGACATAACTGCCTCTTTGTTGCAAATCCTTTCCTCTCAATTTCTTTTGCATCCATCCATAATTCACCTTATCACTTTGTGTCTATCTTCATCACACGCTGTCGCAGTGTTTTGGGTTTTTTTTCATGGGACACGCACATGCTCACATTCATGCCTGCCCACGCACCTCAGTGACACACCAGTGTGCACACATGTACTTAGTGTGGGCACACACACACACACACATCCACTCACACAGTCACTGCTAATGGTTGGTTATGCTAATTCATGTGCATTATTTTGTATGAGCCAGTGAATGAAGACACAATATAGCAAGCCCAGTGGAATAGTTTTGTCGTTTTGATGTGCCTCTGTGTGGAGCTCACTCACATAAATACATACAGATGCAAGAATGTAAGACACAACAATACATCTAAAGTCCAGAGATATAGTACATATCTATATACTAGAAAAAAAAACAGGTACACAGGTATGCATGCGTGCACAGGAAACAACAAAGAAAGATTGACAGCAGCAGAGGATATATGGATGTGTGACCCTGGGAGAAGAAAGTGGGTTGTATTCCTCTGTGAATAGGGGAAAAAAGATGGGGACCAGGGATTTTTATGATCCGTTCATGCTTCCTGAATACTGGAATAGAGAAGAACTAGCCAAGGTCAGAGGCAGAATTCTCTATTCTAATTTGGAGCGTTGCTCAACACCCGGAGCAAGAGTCAGGGATTAATTTAGAGATCCATTCACCACGCCTGTGTAGGGGTGTGTGTGTGTGTGTGTGTGTGTGTGTGTGTGTGTGTGTTGGGGGATGGGGGTTAGTGGGTGGACAGCAAAACATGACAAAAAAAAATAGAGGAGCAAAGGGAGAGAGACAGAGTCTGATGAGATAAGGGATAGGGTAGAAGCCAGAGAAGTGGGGAGAGATGGAGAGACAGGATGAGATAGATGGAACAACTGGGAAGACACAAATGAAGTAGAGACATAAAGAGGGACTGACTGAGTGAGAGAGACCTGCAGAGAGAGCAGAAAGTTCACATAGAACAGCTTCATTCTCCAAACACACCTCCTCTTATGGCCCATTGGCTGCATGTTTGTGTGTGTGTGTGTGTGTGTGTGTGTGTGTGTGTGTGTGTGTGTGTGTGTGTGTGTGTGTGTGTGTGTGCATGTGTGTGTGCATGTGTGTGTGTGTGTGCATGTGTGTGTGTGTGTGTACATCTATGAGAAAAAAGCAGATGAAATATGGGCATGAGGAGGATTTACTATATACACACAGATACAGGGGACAAGGCGGGCCTTCTGTATACTCTCCTGTAAGTAAGTCCCAATGAAAAGACCAAAGACACAATATGTTTGTCCATCTTTCATTACTTTCTCATGTCACTGGCCTGACTCTGGTTCTGAGCCTTCAGCCCATGTATTTCAACTGAAGAGATAAATCTTTAATATTGGGTCAGAAAAACTTACATCAATACAGTTTAACTTTTAAATAGTCAACTTAATTTCCTACAATAGCAGGGCATTGCAGCTTTTAGCAAACTTTACTCCAACAGGAAAAAATTGTGTATTTTTTTGGGACTATTTTCAGTCACGGATGAGTATTTACAGCAGCAGGACATGGGGCTCAATATAAACGGTGGTTGTCTGCGTGGTAATGAAGGAACATGTACGGGCATACATGTCCTTCCTCAGGACAAAGTGTGTTAACTTTGATGAAGTTAATCTATTAGACAGGAGCATGCAATCACACGTTGGCAACAGAGACAATAATAATCAATCACCGTTGGTTCTGGTCTTTTAATGTGATTTCTTGACAATAATAAAAAAATATTGGTAGTCTTATCCTTTAAGATACACATTCCCAGGTTTATTTTTCCTTAAGAAGATTAGAAAAATCCTCTTATTTCTCAATATTTGACAGTGTCACATATAAATTCTGTATCATGTTGTTTCAACTCTTCACTGAAGCTTTGTGATGTTAACGCTCACGTTTTTTTATGGCTGCATCACTGAGTCGAATGGAAATTGAAGATGTCTTGTATCTAACACGGTGGGATTTTTTATAAAATAATTTAATGACCACTGGTCATTGGGTGGTAGAAAGAGGGATGAGAGTACAAAGAGAGACACAGGTTTCTAGCAGGGTTGGACTGGTTGTCACATCAGTGTGTCAAAAAATCTACAAGGTTTTTTACCAAGCCTGTCAGTCTCTTTGCTGACCCTCTCTGTGTCCATGAGTGTGGTCACACCCCAATCAAAATGGATAAATGCTGGGCTTCAGTGCATACATGCAGACTGTAAAACACCTGCTGGGTTGTTTTAAACTCTCAGAAATTATTGCGACTAACCTTTCTCCTCAGCACATCCCTTTCCTCATCACCAGTACAAATCATAATCTTCCTTTCACCGAATAACAAACCCACCCAGTGTGTATTGTGCACCTCAACCACTCACACAGTTTAACAGTGAACAGAAATAGATCCAGCATGTGATTGTATTTCTGGGTGGGAGGAGGCTGATGGACTATTAATTTTCCAATCATTGTAGGTTGTCTATTCATTCATGTGGGGCGACAATACGGGGGTGGGAAACAACAAACTTGGAAATTGCATTACACAGTTTGATTTATGATTCTATGTGACTTGCATTTGATAATGCCTTCCGGGCATAGAAGATGTCTAAATTCATTTTACTCATGCGTAAAACGATGTAAAGTTATTGCCAGGTAATCAAACTCTTTCAGACTTTTTAGAACCATTTCATTGCCCTTTTCAGTAGCCCTGTCTGACAGTGGGACTTGAGTCAGCTTTTGTTCACAATCTGACAACATCTAAAGACCCTTGTTAAATACATTGATATAATACCATAAGGAGAAGCCTTGTATTGTTGTATTATACTGTATTGATTTTGTTGCTGTGCCTAGTTAACAGCCCCAGTGGTCGATTTTTTAAAGTTTAATGAGATAAGGAGGTAAAACATCAGAACAGAATCACTTGAAAATTTCCCTAAAATGAGGTGAATGCACCATATGACTGTGTTAGCAAGGGGATATGATACCCTTGAGGGACATTCAGTTTGCAAGGACAGTACATAAAATGTATCACCATGTATTGTACAATGATGTAAAACACTTTAAAAATTTGCACCAGAGGAAACATAGATTTTCATATTCTCATGCTATTTTCTTGAATCAATATAACCACCACTCACTGCTCAGGCCTGTGATTTCAATATTCCAATTTTGTTTTTTTTAATCAAACAAAAATACATCATCTTACTCAAAAACACTTTAAAAGCAACAACTGAACATTCACCAGTGTCCCTCAACAAAGTCATGTGAAGACTCAACAAAGCAATTGTACGCAAAAGCTAGAGTTCGACCATCGAGTTTTGGCCACGTGGCACTCAAAGACAGCAGTCTGACTTGAAACAATAAAGAAGAGTGGCTAATTTATCCTAGTGCAGAAAGTGAGGATTCTTCCAACAGGATTCTTCAACTGAAAATCTTTTGACACACCATTAACAACATTATCATGTTTTTTTCATTAAATCCTGACAAATCATTTTTCATATTCATCACACACACACACACACAAATAAACACCTGTAGCATGCTGAGCAGTCCTGTTGAACCTTGTTAACACCGGCTTGGCCTGTACAAACATCTCAAAGTCTTTCTGTCAGGCTTCCAGGTCAGGGGGCCATGTGAAGGATTAGATCTCAGCTCCCAGAGAACTGACAGGGATGGTGAAAGATTAGCTGTCATCCTGCAAATGATCCAAGAGGACACAAGCACCAACTGTTCCCCTCTGTTCTGAACACAAAGGACCAATTTTCACCACTGTCTGCAACTGTTCCAATACTAATTTTATAGTTGACACAATACTGCAATAATTTGTGATGGGTAATATCTTTTTTGTAGATTGGGTGGATAGTGGTAAGTGGAAATAGATATGAATAACATATGGGTGAGCAAAAGTATGATTAAAAACCAGCGTTGCCCATAATTGTTGGCAAAACTACCCACTGACATTGCCTGCTCTTTACAGCACCTAAAAAATGGCCATTTGTTCAGCAACTGTAGCAGAGAAGCCAGTTTTCAAACAAAGTCCTCCACAGAAAACCCAGCTCCTGTATTGTGTGTGACAAAGATAATGATCCTTTAAATAACTTGAGATCCTAATTAAACCAATTTATTTTCCAAAAGTGTGATGAGGAGGGACAAGATAGAGACCGAAAAACAAACAGAGAGAGAAAGTCAAAGACAGAGAGAAAGAAAGAGAAAAAAAAACACTTGCATGTATTGATTTAAGCCTCATTTTTAAGTGACTTTTACACTTACATGCGTTGGTGACTGCAAAGCTGTTGGCGGTCTCTATGTTGTCGACATGTGGGACCAGGTTAAAGGGAGCTTCCGTAGCATTTGGACTGGTGTTGTGAAGGAAGATAGCTAGTCGAAACGCTGTATACTCCTGATCAGTATTCCTAATGAACAACCCACCTAGAGAGAAGGACAAAGAGAGAGGGCAAGGAGGAGAGGAACATGATGGAGAGGAAAGGAAGTGAGTTATTGTAGGGCGGAGAGGGGTCGGACAGGAGTGTGGTGAGAGAGGGAGAGAGACAGGAAGAAAGCGAGTAATGTGGGGAAAGACAAATAGATAAGGAGGGAGGGCAGAGAAAAACAGAGGAGGGGAGGGAGAGAAGAAAGCCAAGATCTTCATTAGCTTTGTTACAAAAGGTAATTTGTCTTTCAGCACATCCTTGCCCTCACACTCACACACACACACACACACACACACACACACACACACACACACACACACACATGACTACGGATACACTTACAGATACCCACAGTGTGCATTTCATTGATGAAACTGGAGGAAGACAGAAAGAGAGGGAGAGCGAGAGGAGAAGAAAAGAGAAACAACTAAGCTGACAGGAAGGCAGTCAAAGAGATAATGAGTTGGAGAATATAAAGGAAAAACAGGAGGCAGGAAGGCCAGATCAAAAGGTGTCAGCTAAATAAAGGAGGAGCATGGGCCATGAAAAAGAAAGGGAGAGGGAGGTGAGTGCTAAGTGTCAGTTGGCCTTTAAAAATCAGAGAATGCCCCAATATGGTGTAATGATACTGATACTGACTGTATGGTGGAGAAGAGATATAAACTAATAGTAAAGATAGGGTCCAAAAAAAAAGAGGAAGAATGTGAGAGATATTTGACAAAGAGAGGGATCTTGTGTCTTTGGCGGAGACTGGCAGACCATCACCTCTGTTTGAGAAAAGCCTGGGATTCACCCGATGCCTGATTAACGACACATATGTAATGTAAGATAACGATGCTGGAATAAACTGAAAATAGATGGAATATATTTAAAGATGAAATTAAAGCAGCCTCGTTTGTTTCCCATTTATATACCTGGTACACCTGGAAATGTAACTGCCCACTATTTGTCTCCATAACTCTGTATCATACTTCTTGCATGAATTCATATAGTATAGGTTGGACTGACCTAAACTGATGTGGCCTAAGTTTAACTGAATCAATTTAGCTGGATTACACTGACAGACTGTGAAGCCTTGACATTGCATCAGTAGAGAGAGAGATAGAGGAAACAGAAGGAGGGAGAGAAGATGACAAGGGAGGAGTTGTGAGATATAGCGTGTTGAACAGAGCAATCGTCACTATCATCGCATGTCATTCATCGGGTGTCTGGATGGGTCTCATTCATGCTAAACCTCCCCCTTTCTATGTGTCTTTGAAGCATCTTTCTCAGTCTCAGTAGATGAGACTCCGAAGCCAGACCCTAAACACACACATGGATATACCAAGACAACATCTTGAGCAAGTATGGCTAATGTACAGAACATATTTTGATTATCTTTTCTATTATTAAGTTTAATTAAGTCTACCAAGTCCAAAAAGAAAACTGTGGTTTCTATTTTAGGGTAGAATTCCACCTTAGAGCACATGCACATTCACAGACATGCCAATGTCCCAATATGCCACGTTATTGCACCAGTTTCTCGAAAAAATTTCACAAACGTTCTCATCTGTGTCAGTCTGTCTCTCTCTCCTACACACAGACACACACACACAAAAACACACAGATGCACAAAAAGAAACTGTTTGTGCTTCCAGTGATATTACACTTGTGTGCAATGCAGAGATATGCAAATGACTACTCAAGTGAACGGCTGGAGAGCTGAGTGACTGATCAAGTATGTATATTTGAGTGTTTAAGGAGGACAGTCAGTGGGCGAGAAGGAGAGTGTGAATGTGTGTTCTTCTGCATGAGCGCATACGCTTTAAACGGCATGTATGTATGTCCATGCAGTCATGTTCACTGTGTGCACACATGTATGTATACTGTATAAAAGGGTGCACGGGCATGCTGTACATGGGTGTGGATACCTATTTGCAGCATTCAGTATGTGTGCATTTTTATGGTTCTGTGCACAATCTCCGTGCACACTTGAAAACCAGTGGAAATGTGTGTGTGTGTGTGTGTGTGTGCTAAGCAGAAAATATTTAGCGTATTAAGTTTATTGGCAGCTGTAGGGAGACAGAGTCAAGGAGCTGAATTTCATTATAGGACCTCCCAGCTGCCCCCCACAAGGAATGATGCAGTGCATTCATTATCACACACATGCCTGCACGTGTGTGCGTGTGTGCAAAAAAGAGAGGGAGAGAGTGAGAGAGAGTGTGTGTGTGTGTGTGTGCAAGAGAGAGAGCGAGAGAGAGATATTCTGTGCACTGTGCATGTGTGGTCCACATGCACACCAATGATGATCCAGATTTTGTTAACTTAGGTTAGGTTGAACGACAGGCTTCTCCCGCACTGACACCAGAAGGGTAACTGGAAAAGGGCAGGGGGGGGGGGGAGTGCTGCAGTGTCTAAACAGTGAAGAAGACTAGAAGGGAACAAAGCTCGCTGAAACATTCATGAGCCCAGAACAGCCTTTAAAATACACGCAAATACAGTGAAAGGATAGACAGAGTGAAAGAGTTAGTGTGCATTTATAAACCATATGAGTCAGAGCACAGATGCAGAATCTCTTGGATAAAAAACAAGAGTGAAAAGATGCACCAGAGGAAAAATGTTTCCTAAAATAAATAGTTATCTGTTCTTGCATTTCTTGTGTTTGACAGGGATTTTTGTGTTTACTCTAAAGGTTCCCGGTGCAACCACCCTCCTCCCCCCTCCTGGGTGACTGATGTCCGCTAAAACCCACGGATATTCAGTGTAGTGTGCCAGATCTGAGTGCCCGTGCGTAAAATCAGTAACCCTCCAAACTCACCTATCTGCACTGAGCTGGGGAAAGCCCCCGTCGCCAGCCCCCAAAGGGCGGAATACACCCCGAGAAAGTGCCAAGAAAAAATAATAATCCTCATTTTTTTCTTTCCTTCAATCCCTTCAGAAACTGTTGAGAGACATCGAGAGAGATTGAGGGGGGAGATGCGAAAGAGAGAGGAGGGGAGGGGAGGGGGGGGGGCGTCAGAAAAAAAAGGGGAATAAAGAAGAAAAGATGAGTTTTTTCCCCCGGTCTGTCCAGCAGTATTCCTATTCCATGGTGGGTTCGTTCTTCCCCTGCAGTGTCCGCTCAGGAGGCAGCTGTGTGTCCGGTGCACATGTAAAGACAGGGAAAGAAAGAGAGAGAGAGAGGGAAAGAGTGGGGAAACTCGCTAGAATGATTGGCGAGCTGGGAGAAGAGTCTGCATGGAGGAACTGGACATGCGCGCCCCGTCTCTCTCTCTCTCTCTCTCTCTCTCTCTCTAGCCCCCTCTCTCTTTCTCTCTCTCTCATTCCCACCCCCCCCTCTCTCATTCCCACACCCCCCCTTTTCTCTCCGTGAGATGGTCCGTTTCTCTCTCTATACTCTTTTCCTCCTCTCCATCCCTCACTCCCCTCTTCCCTGTGATGCTGCCTTTAACTTGGTGTAACACTGAATCGAAGCTGTAGTCTATTGATAAGGCTTTGTCATGGGGACATGGATGGGAAAGCTTCCAAAACAAAGGATACGCGTGAGTGTGCGTGCGTTTCTGCGCGCACTATTTTCTGGCCAAGGTCCCCCTCCGCGCACACTTGACAGCATTTCACCGAACCGTGCTCGTTTTTTTTTTTTTTGTTTGTTTGTTTGTTTTTGTTTTTTGTTAATGTCACCACTCCCTCACATAATCTGCCCTTAACATAAATGCACGTGTTCGCACGAGGCAGAGGAGGACATAAAGCACATGGAAGTGTCTCAAGTGAAAATGAAGACTGTTGATTAGTCCTGTCTTGAGTGGTGATGCAGACTGAGGTGTGAACAACAGACCGATAGAGACGTTCCGCCTGCGCCTAACTAATTGCATTACAGAGACAATCCATCATGACGCATCGGTCCGATCCCTGCGCGGCCAAACCTGACTCCGGTCTGTCCCGCCAAGGCAGCAGCACGCAGGCCGGCTGACAGGGGGGGCCCTCAGGTCGCCCACTGCTGCTGCGGGACGCCGATGGCGCCCTGGGGACCCGCTAAAGTCGCCGTTATTTCAACGTCACGACCTCATGAGCACAAACATCTGGCCGAGGGAAGAGGTGCGCAGGAAAGAAAAACGCGAGCATTCAGCAACGCGACAAAAGCCCGGCATAATGAGGCGTTTTGTGCAGCTTAGAACAAGGAGGAGGCTGCGTTGTGTTGCGAGTGCGTGATGTTACAGCCGCATCCCGTTCAGAGTCGTTTTATCCAGCCCTGCCGGTAGCGGGTCGGTGAAACTGACAGACGGTCTGGGATCGCGTAGTTACACGGTGGAGAGCACAGTTTCATTTTTCCAGATGGCAAAACGAAAGGGATGCTTCACGGTTGTCCCAGTGAAAGATGCGGTCTGTCCATCTCTGAGGGGTTTTACCGGTCGACTGCAGAACACACGAGTAAATCAAATAGGCTGAGGGGAGGAGAAAAAAAAAAAAAAAGCCAGTTCAACGTTTTTACACTACACTTTTTTGGGTGTTAATTTTAGTGAAAATGAGATTTGAACCCAGCTCTCCTTCCATATCAGTATACACACAGGGACGGCCTCCAGTTTGATTTAAAGTTGATTTTATGAACCAAATAGGGGATAATATATCCACCCAACTAAAAAAGCGTGTCTTATATTTACAGAGACATCTGCTGCACAGGGATCTGCTGCTGTAATTGAATGTAGGAGAGGATAAGGGCATGTTGGGATATGTACTGAGGCAGGTGTTACAGGCGCTAAAACAACGGAGCGCCTGCCCGTGTCCACTTCCCCGGTCGGACTCTGTCCATGGTGCTGAAATCACACCGTGCTGCCGGCGGGCTTCAGGGTGGAGGGGAGGACGGGCTCCTCACGGCCCCTCGCACCGCGCTCCGCTATCGGCGCGCACTCATGCTGAAAACAAACTTCACACCGGGAGATTTCACTGATTAGTTACTTGCCTCCAAATGGAAGGTGTGCGTGGTAGGTATGCATCATTAATGTGTGGGCCAAACATGCAAAGGTAAGTATTATGTGCTGTGTAACGTGTGGCACAGACTATTTTCTGACAGATCATCCTTGAAACTCACATTTAGCAAAGTAAACATGGGTTTAATCCTAATGATAATTACTATGTGTCAGTAATGGTTCATGTAGACTGCACCATGACAGCTACACTAAACTTTTAAAGTTCTAAAGTTTAGTGTGGAATAAATGAAGTTTATTAAACTTTACAGAGTAGATACTGCTAGACAGATACTGCTTCTGAATACCACAGAAGCATAGTATCATTGCCTGTGCATTGGCATTTGGCTGCAAATACAGAGCCAAGGCTTACTCACTATTTAGACAACACATGCAGCTTTCAGTCTTGTAACATAAGCTGGTGAAATGTCCTCATCCCTGATTAATGCACCACAGTCCCCAGGAGTAACCTTTACTTTAGAGAGAGTTTGTCCTGGTTGTAACTTATTACAAAACTTGAAGCCATTAGAGATCTGCCATGCTTTGGACTGAGCAGGGAAAACTCATCTAAAGGCATTTTGCAAAACCTGTCGTGGTCAGTAGACCAGGTTTAAGCCATCTGTACAATCAGATTGTTTGTTTTGATGGTCATGGTGATTCATTGCAGTTTATTTTTAGCTCACAATCACTGCAGATGTAAAAATTCTGAACAAAATGTCTTGTAAAGGGAGTTTATTCACTCAGTTCTCTTACTTATTTATGGGTGCTCACTGAAAGTGATAATGACTTGTACAGCTGTGTCTTAGCAGTGAGGTTTCTCATGCTTGTACAGGCCAACCTGGGACCTACGGTTTTACTATGAGTGTACTGTATAATGGCACTGAGGGTTGTGGCACAGTTACACATTTATTATTTTTTTTCCAGCAGCATTATATAAGTCTCACAAATATGAGCAACAAACATTATGAGGACATTTTTTGATTCTAGCTCTGCTTGCATGACTGCACTCACACAGTACATTTGTGAGGCCTCTCTATGGAAATATTGTCCTTTTACAGAGGGGTGACTTGTCTTGTGTAACATGTTGTTTAAAGGGGGCCTTATAGGGATACTTCACTGGCTTTTGGAAGACATAAATTATGAACATCCAGTATTTTCATTTATTAGTAATCCATATCAGTAACCACAAAAGATACATTTTGAATAAAAAGCAACCAAAACAAAACATTACAGTATGGTAGAATTCATGTTCACCATTAACACTGAGATATGTGTGCCTATATCATTCATCCTACACAAGTTTAGCTGAGGGAAAATGTTATTTACCATCATAGACCTTTAAGACCAAAGTGTAGAGAGTAATTTTTCAGTGCACTTTAAAGAGAGGGGAACTGTGACAAACTTTGCATTCTTACCAATATATAAAGGCAGCAGCTTCATTTCTGGTGTCTTACAAAAAGAAGAATGAACAAAACTAGTATATTCTACTTCAGTAAAAAAGTAAAAAAGTCATGATGGTGGATTGTGACCCTGGACCTTTGTGGGAGTCCAATGACATATAGCTCTGGTACAAGTGTCCGAATAGCTCATCTATTTGAGCGTAACCCCAGCCATACAACAACCAATCAAAATGAAATTCATCAATCAAGCTAACTTCTCAGGTGGCACAGTGATGCAATGGTCAGCCCTGCTGTTTCACAGCAGGAATGTTCTGGTTTCGGTTTGGCCGGCTGTGGCCTGTTCTTTTGTGACATCGAGTTGAATAAAAGGTACAGAGGATCAAGGATAAGACATATCCAGTTCTACTGCATCTAAAGAATAGTATGTCATCAAGAAAGTCTATTTGAAATGATATTTCCATTTGAATCCTTATTTGTCCTTGAGACTATGTTTCCAAAGACCGCGATTGTGAAAAAAGTGTGAAAGTAATTGATAAAACAAGCAAATAATCTTTGTTTTACTAACCAACACACACAAACAACCTTTGCCAGCACCTTGAAAAATTATTACAGTTTGTCTGTCTTTTGTTGAAACCTTGTATCTCCAGAATTGTGCAGCTGACATTTCTGATTGCCTTACACCTTCAGGAAATTGATAATAGACACAAAATAAATGCATTTTATTTTAAAAATCTTAGGAATTAATTTGTTTTATTTAACCTGACAGACATTTTAGTTAAAAAAAAAAGTCTTTGGTGGAATTTAGTCAATTTAAAGGACTCCACATTGCTGACAAAAACAAATAACGCATCTCTTAATGCATGACCTACATTCTTCCTTCTCATTACAGTTTAACTGAACACTTTGAATTAGTGGGTAAAAGACTAAACTTCAAACACACAAATGCACGGACAGTAGCACACACCTTTCTGTAAACAGCTGATGTCACAGTAGAAAGATATTGCACTTTAGCCAATATCTCACAGTCCGTCTAATCTATATATCTGTATCCTATATATGTAAATCCATTCATCAATGTATCCATGCTCCCAGGCATCTTCTCTGTCTGCCAAATTGACCAAAGTCAATTACTTAGTTCACAGTCAATATACCAACTTGGTAATAAAGACACAACAGAGAGTGCTATAGGCATGTGGCAATTGACACTGATGTTAACTTTGTACTCTGACTCAAGCCATATAGAGTGAAAATTTGCATTCTAATCGTGATGTTTTGGAGGAAATCTCCACCTCTCGTTTGGATATTTCTTGCTAAATCACATGAACAATTCAATTTTGTATTCCGTTACTTAGTTTCATGTTGCTAAATGTGTTTAATCACATTAAGATGATAGTCAATGTGGCAGTACAGCAGTACATGTTTTCAGAACAAATTAACAAGTCTAATGACAAGTCTCACCTGGCCAGAGTTCAAACATGACATGGACTATCAGGCCCAATGCCAGCATCTCAACTGCCTTTAAGACTGCCAAACCTGGATCATGACTGAAACAGCTACCTTTCAGCGCTAAGTCAGAAACAGTGGAAAGAATCATGTTTATTGAGCCAACAAAACAAACATTCATTTTCCTTTTAATCCAGACCAAGACGACAGTTTGCTATATTTTTATCCAACGCAAAGGTTGGCCAGTCTCAGTTCATTACTTTCATTTCAACAACCTTTGAATGAATTGCTATTAAAATTTGTATTCAGTTCCACTCAGGAAGACTTGTAAAAAATATGGTGAACTCCTGACTTTTAGCCATCATAGGGTCAAATTTTAATTTGTCAAGGCAAGGCAAGGCAAGGCAATTTTATTTGTATAGCCCATTTTTACAAACAGTTTGTCTCAAAGGGCTTTACATAGCATCATAACATCCTCTGCCCTTAGACCCTCACATCGGCTGAGGAAAAACTCAAAACAAAACCCTTTTAACAGGGAAAAAAAAGAGAAACCTCATGGTGAGCAACAGAGGAGGGATCCCTCACCCAGGACGGGCAGACGTGCAATAGATGTTGTATACAGACAAGAAAACAGGTAACAATACAGAATATGCACAGATGGAGCTAATGAAGGCAGTTTCTGGTGGGAGGGAAGGCAGGGAGAGTCAGGCAGCTTAATGGGGGTAATGGGTGGTAGACCGGTTCCTGGGAGCGAAGAGCAGGTCGGTTTAACAGCAGGGGTAAAAGGGGAAGGGGGTGATGCAGGGGGCGGTTGGTGGAGATAGATGGAGCTTCGGTGGATCTGTCAGTACTTTGGTTTATGTCAAAATACACACAAGACTAATGATGTGCCAATGGGTCTCTGTTGTACTTTGTACTCTGTTGTCATGTTGTTTGTGCCAAGTCAATGGACTGTATTTATATTGAACTTTATCTGAGGCACTTTACAATTTGTCTCTCATTCATCTATTTATCCATTCACACTCACACACTGATGAGCTGACTTCCATGGCACTGTCCTAACCATTGAGAGTAATTTGGGGCTCAACGTTTTGGAGGTCAAGAGGTGCCATGGATTAAACTGCCAACCCTGGCATTAGTCGACAAACCACTAATCACCTATTAATTAGCAATTAGCCTGCGAACACACTAAACTGAGATAGTGAATGTGAGCATGAGCATATCTCTTATTCTCCAAATCTTCAAGAATCTGACTGATTCTTTCATCCCTTTCTTGTTTTTCTGTTTCTAATTATCAACACCTGTAAATTTTCTCAACATTGAATCTATTTAGACAATGTTTTCTTTCATTTATTTAATTTCTCATTTAGCAGTTTGAAAAAGGGGTAAATACAAAGATTTCAAAGAACTTGAGATCACACATTTTCCACTTCTGTGAATCTGTCCAAGGTATTATACCTTGGGAAGGTGTGTTGTTCTACTGTGCTTTCACCAACAATGTGACAACCTAACCCTTACATTCAGCACTGTGTAGGTCAATACACAATAGTAATGCTTAGTAATACTGCCTGTCTGTATCTGTCATCTATATCTAACCCTTGCATTTGACCCTGTAGCTCCCAGAGACAACAGTCAGAGACCTTGGAGAAAACCTTGGAGAAAAGACTGAGTCAGTAATGTTTAAAAGACAGACAAAAACCAAGCTAGTGGTGCCCATGGTAGTAGCCACCCTTAAAATTATTCTTTTAAAAGGTAATCTATCTAGTTCTTACAGATGTTGGTGTCATGTTGTGCCAGCAGTCATCCCGCTAACTTCTCATCACTCCTGCTTGAAAGCTTACAAGAATAACCCTCCTCCTCTCCATTTTCATCTCTAGTTATTCAACCATCTATCCTCTTATTTCTCGTTCTCCGTTCCCTGTCTGTGATGACTCATCAATCAAAAAGTCCTCCGCCTCCTTCCCATTACCCTCTTCATACTCCTTTTCCTACAACTCAGTCCTCCACCTTAGCCATGTACCCTATGACTCATCCCCTTAACTGTATTCCTCTAACTTTCCATCCCTCCCTTAACCCTGCTGCATTTCCTTCAGCGCATCATTAGGGTAATATCAGTATCCACCAGCCCTCTGTATCCTTCTGTCACCTTTATCTTTTCATTTCCTTTTTGCCTTGAAACCTTTCCGTTCTTCCAACTCAATCTACTGTGCCAAGTGAAATTGTTTCTTTCTTCCTTATTTCTGATGAGGAATATCTCTTTTTGCCATACCCTCAACACTCGCTACCCCCCGCCCCCCAACCTCCCATGAACCCAGCAGCTATCTTGTATCTTATTGGAAACAGACAAAAAGAACATTAGCAGATACAAATCAATTGATGGCGTTTCACTGTGAGGTTGCAGCTGGGGACTCATTGCATTACTCTAAGTAAGGTGAGGATCAATGCAAGTCAATGGTGAACACTGCATTTATAACATGAAACAGCAACTGTTCAGCCCCTGTGACTTCAGGCTGATTTTGTCATTGAAAAGATGGATGGAATATTTCAACAGTAATGAACAGAAGGCAGTGAGCATGCAAAAGAGTCATGGGTTATGTTTTTCTCATTGTTATGCAAATCCATGCCTTTCCTAGTTGAAAACCCTTTTTTTTTTATAAATCTGCAACTTTACTGGATTTGGGAAAATACAGCTTTATTTTCCCAAAAACAAGCATCTCTTTTTAAAGTGGGTGTTGATGGCCCTTGTGTTTTTGAAAGACTATCAACAACTTCAGCAGAAATTAATGCTAACAAAGTGTCATAGCAATTAATTAGTGCTTGTTCTATAATGGTGCAAGGCTGAAGCAAGAGCCAATGTGTCCCATAGTTTCACATTTGGGGAGTTTTGAAGGTCTTTGCAAACACATTGATGATTGACTGATCAAGCATGCTCATTATAGTTATAGACTCCAGTCAGCCTGCTAGACCTGTCAAATCACAGGCCTCTACGCCGATAAACCGTGACTTGTAAATAAATAGTATTATGGTTTGATTCAGTGACAGAGTGGCAGCGTGCAGCATCAATATGACGACTGGCAAGAATTAACGTCAAGCTAAATTACAGGCAGCTGGAAATGCGAGGTAGCTAGTAATACACAAATTAAGCCAGCACAGTTGTGTTCATCATTGTCTAAAAAAGACGCAGTTCATTGTTGTTTTTAAAGACTGACATTGTACAATGTGTGAAAAACTACCAAATGCACATACAGTGGTTGTACACTGATGTAGACATGCACATGTAGCCTACACGTGAATGTTTTCTCAAACCTGAACATTAACAGTAGAAAAAGACGATCACAGAGCACAGGTGTGTATGTTCAATACAATATATCATTGTTTCTGTCTAAGGTAGCAGGAGCAGCACTGTCAATTTAACCACTTATTCACACACTTACCCACACACACACTTTACAGTACACACACGATCAAACTGAACGCACCCAACATCATTCACAGGTAAAGCCTGCTGGTTGCTGTATGTATCTCTAATGACATACTTTTGCACTCAGAGCTGTGTCCCTGGCAATGGTGAATATTAATGTGCAGGACAGACAGTACTTTTTATGGGACTAAAATCTTAATCTTGCCAAACACCACCTCTCAGTCAGGTGCTTGCTGACAAAAACCTGACAGAGGTGAACAGATTGTTTGTCTTTGGATATAAACTGTGAATCCCATCTATATAATGTAACTTTGGGTTTGAAAATGCATTTCACATTTTTCAGTATTTCCAATATTGCTAATATTCCTTTTCCTACATTAGAATTTTACTCAGAATACATTTTAACAGTATTTTTGTGTTTATATGTGGAATTCCAAATCAATAAAAAATCCCAGAATCCTCTACTTTTGCCATGAATGGTAGCCTGTATTATTTTTGCAAATTTTGTCAACATATGGTGTGCAGAGAATAAATATTTAACTTTTAAAATAGTTTTATTTAGTTTTTTAAACCACCTTATGCACCGTGAGACTTCTCACATTGTGCACTTGTACTTCAGTCTGCACACGTCTCATGTTCTTATTGCTTTGTTTTTGATAAATCCTTGTGGAGATGGTATGAAGGCGACAGGCAAATGACTTAGCTGGGCTAGTTGCCAAAACCATTAAACACCATCCCTGGGTGCCTGTCAGATAATGATTACCCACTTGTGCAGTGGTCCTGCATCTTCACACACCTTGTCTAACCGCTCTGCTCTGGTTCTGGCAAGGCAGACTAAATACAGACTGTTTGACAGATCATAGACAGTACTGTCCCTACGGGCTGGCAGATGGCTCTAAACTGCCTTGATAATATGAGTGTATGAACACATATGCACACTGACAAACAAATGCTTACCTATTCATACAAATGCAGATTTAAATGTACACGTATGTATTTGTGTGCACATAAAAAGCCGAAAGTTGGACTGACTTTGTTGCTGGGTCTGCAGATCAATATTTTGTATTTTAATCTGCTTTTACTGACTGGATGCAAACAGTATCTCTCTCTCTGCATTGCTCAGTCAGATATCTTAGTCAGATCTGTGCCAGCTCCTTTCTCCTCTTCTCTGATCCTGCCATGGGCCAACGTAAAACATCTGGGAGTTCCCACTGTGTGCGCTCACCCTGAGAGTACACTAGAGTTGCAGTCAGCCCGTGCGTGTGTGTGTGTGTTAGTGTGTGTTGGATTCTCAGCAAGCCTGCCAGGCTAAGAGTCCAACATCTGTGAGTTCAGATGTTTTCTAATGATATGCTAATGGTACTGGAGGGAGACAAGCACAGAGGCTAATGTAGCGGTCACAAACCTCTGCCTCCATCTCGCTATCTCTTTTCCTCCCCACTAGTATGATGATTTACCCACCTCTTGGCTTTCTCTCCATACCTGACTCTAAACTTCACTTTTTATCTTTTACACCAATTTATTCAAAACTGAAAAACTTTGAAAAGGTTAAAATTGTGCAATATGTGTCTAGGTGCTGCAATATATGCCAGTAAATGTTATTCAAAAGTTACTTTGAACTTTTATGAATATATGCCATTCAGTCCATTCAGTAGTTAAAAAGAGAGACATTACAGAAGCAGTTGGTGCAGGGCATTTATATTTAGCTGAATATACATCACAATGAGGTTTGCACATGAAAATATTTCTTCTCTATCAGAGTATGTATGCATTGATTGGAGACACACTATCAACACATACAATCGGCAAAACCATTAACTTGCATTTTCAAATTAAAGTCAATGACATTTTCAATATGTGGCCTATAATATAATATAATAATGTTTTTTTTCTGTGATTAAAAGGGTTATTTCCCCAGGTGCTGTATCTGATTATTAAAATAAAAAGTGACAATCTTATTTCAAATTGAGAGTTAATCACTTGCTGTTTTTTGCTCAGCAAGTGTTTGCATTTTTCTTTTTATGATGATAGTTTCACAACAGCTCTGATGTTTTAACTGGAGGTTTGATCATGTGCAATTTTTGTAATTTCGATTAGATGTAGGCCTGCAGTTCAAAATTGCATTGTATTATTTGACCGGAGAACACACTGGATAGTGGCTGTTTAAAAGATTGAGGCTATTGTTCTTAAATTCCCTATGATTATATGATGAAAATAAAACTGTATGCCCACAAGGCACAATGATTGTGTTTTTAACTTAATATTTCCTTCCTCCTTTCATAATTTCTTGTTTGTCATTGTGTGAGATCCTTCTCAGCAGCCATTTAAATGAATCATTATTAAATCTTGTGGTTAAAGAGCAAAATTTAACCCCCTGGTCTCTTTCACACAACACACACAAGCCATGTATTTGACCATATCCATGTTTCATTCCCCCACCCCACTTACTCAGTAATAACCTGAGGCTTAACCCCAATCATGACTTACAGCAGTGTGTGTGTGTGTGTGTGTGTGTGTGTGAGAGAGAGAGCGAGAGCGAGCGAGAGAGAGAGAGAGAGATGTGAATGTGCCTGCAGAGAATTGGCCTCAGAGAAATTATTGGATTGGAAGAGGGACATGGGGGTCTACATCTTAAGGCTTTTGTGTCAGCTGGATATGGATTGTGTTCTGTGCATGTGTGTTTGTTTGTGTGTGTGTCTGTGTGTGTAGATCTTATAGATCATATGATATGTCCTCACCACATTGTTGTTTACTTGTTATGTCAGTGCATGCCTACATTATACACCTTACCTCAAATGTGACATGCATGTGTGTGTGAAAGCTTGGGGATTGATGAGACTGTAAACTAGGCCTCTCTGAACAGCGAGTCCCCAGTTTGCTTCCTGGCCAACCAGACTCTGCTGCATGTCATTCCCCTTCTCTCTGTCCTTGCACTTCCTGTCTCTCTGTCCTGTCAGATAAAGGCATACAATGTCCAGACAATAACTTTAAAACATTCCAAACAAAGCAAGCTTTAATGAATATCATTATCTCATCATAAATCTACTTTACTTTGAGTAGTTTCCCATTTCTGTGATTGTCTGCACAACCCCAATGTGTTGTACCTGTGTGTAATCCTCGCTGGTGTATTTAGGTCTCTGGCTTTGTCAGTTTGTCTGTAGTGTTTCCTGGGATCCTGGTGTCCTGTAATTTTCTTTTTCAAGTTTGTGACTTTTTGCTTAGTTTTTACTCCTTTGGTTTCTTTTCTGCCTGCTATGGATTAATTTTTTTCTTTTGCTCTCTTAGAGGTTTGTTCTTCAGTTCTTCAGCCTCAAGATCCAGTGAACATCTTATATTGTTTGAATAAATCATAGATCCGAATGTTTTGCTGATTTGGTGTCTCTGTTTGGGTCCTGAAAGTCTTAAGCCTGACACAATATTTCTTTGTAATGCTGATAAGTACCATCCACTTACGAAATCAATATGTGTAACAGCACCTTCAGGTGATGTTGCCAATAATTTAGGGTTTATAAAGACATATATGTAAACCCCAGCTCAAACAGCAAATGGGAGCTGGATTCTGAATTTCAGAGGTGGAAGCATCTACCCCACCCCCCAGCGCTCCACCTATACTGCTGCACACAGCGAAAGCACATTTTGACTGCTATGATAAAACATCCATTACTTGGAAAATACAACCAGGAGCGTACGCATTTGAAGTGATAGTACCATTTAAAAAAAAACAAAGGTAATACCTGTTCAATTTTTCTGCAGTAAAACAGGACAATACAGGTAGACATTTATTTATTCAGCATTTGCATTTCTTATGATAATGTTAAAATCCCATCCCACCCCAAACCCTTACAATATGTATTGCCTGAAAGAGCACATCCTCACTCCCACATGCAAAACAGTGTTACCCACAGGCAGTAACACAATGAAAAACTGTAACACTCAAAGAGGAAAAATATAAAAATATATATATAAAAACAGGAAAGAACAACTAAGGACAAAACTGTTGCAATTAACGATGCAATTTAGGTATTTGACAATTCTGGCTCCTTCATATTTTATGGTTATCGATTATCCAGAGACATATTGCACTACATCACATTATACTGCACATTATTCACAACGGCAGCCATTTCTGCTATCCAATATTCACAGAGACAAGGTTGTTCATCCTACAAATAAAGGATTAAGCATTTATGGTATAAGAGCCTGACAAGCCAAAGCTATTGTTCAGTCACATTCTGGCCTAATTATGGCATTACCAGACAAAGGGCTAGATGTGAATAACAGCAGCAAAGGACAAAAAGTTCTGCAGAACTTCTCTTGGTTGTAATACAGAGTTACTGTAAATGAATTTGAATAAAAACATGTATGCTGAATCTGGAAATTTTTGCCTATAATTAAATCCCAGTCTGTTCCAAGCATACTTTTGTATTTTGAGTAAAACTCCCACTTTAGTTATTAATCAACTAATCTGACAAATGACTGATTATGGATATGATTTAAGAAATGTATAGATTTATAGAAAAGTTTTTCTTAAGGCAGGTGTTTAATTCTTCAGGTTCTCTCTATAAGAGCATATGCACACACGAATAAAAGTAACAGAGGCACATGTACATGCCTTTGGTGATGCTGTGTTGGTGATCTGATGAGTGTTTGGTGGAAAGCAGGTGCTCATGAATATTCAAAAGAAGGGAATTGGTCCAAATATCTCCTTATCAACTTAACAAACATTGCACATGTGCATGCATGTGTGTGTATGTGTGAGAATATAAATTTATATTCATAGATGAGCTGTGTTTGTCAGTGTTTAAGTGTTTTCTTGTATACATGTTGCAATGATTCACATCTTCAGTTTGGAAAAGCCATCTTCTCTGTTAGCATCTTTACTGTCATCGGAAAGGTTTGGTCAAATCCAGAGTAGGAAACTCAATTTAGCAAGAATTGTTCATAAACAACCTGAAAAAAGGCAAAAAAAACTGTACGTTCTTTATGTCAGAAATACTGCAGTCATTCTCTTATCTCAAGGTTATTTTACTTTCTGTTACACCTTCAGCAAATGACATTAATTGTTCTGAGCCAACCAGGTATGAACACTGATGTGATTTGATCACACGACCAGGTTTCCTTACGATCCATCTTCAACCCAATAATTAAAAATGCCTCCTGCTGCTGTTTACGATGTATTCAGTATAAATACAGACAACAAATCTTGGCTCCCCTCTTTCATCTTACACACAAACACAGAGAGAGAGAGAGAGACACACACACTAATATTCTCTACTTTCACAACACAATGTCAGATTGGTTGATATTATCCAGTTAATGCAGTAGACAGTATCACAGCACTGGTATTTTCCTAACTTTATGTTTTTGGAATATTGATGTGCACATATATTTACAAATACATATTATAAATAAATTACAATTCGAATGGGTATTGATAGTTTTTTTGTTTTGTTTCATTTTTTTTTTTTTTGATCAGTGATCAACAGAAAATTACTTTTAAATGTCAAGTGAAAGCAAACCTCCACAACATGAATTAATGTGATTAGAAAAACAAAATGCAAAGTACATGGCTGCATGTATATTCATCATCATAGGACATTAAATCATCGCTGCCACTTGGTTTTAGAGGTCACATAACATAACAGTTAAATGGAGATGACCTGTGTGGTGAGTGGAAGTGTCTGTGTGAGTGTTGCGGTGTGTGTGCGTCTGTGTGCGTGTGTCTGAATGTGCTGATGGGAATGAAGACAAATGCAGTTTTCCCTCTCTTGACATCCCCTTGTCTGGCTTGTTAGAGGAACACAGCAACAGAGCTGCTTCCTTAATCAACATGAATAATTGAATGCTTGTTTGTTTTCACTGTAAACAGCAGAAAATCATGTCTGCGCCACACACGACTCGACATTTACTATGTGAGTATGCATGAGGCACACGAAGAGAGTATAGGCGAGTGCGTATGCACGTCTTGCATGGCAGTTCTTTAATATGACAGCCAAGGCGTGAGTACAGTTGTGATTATTTAATCAGTTAATCAGTTTAAAAACATACGAAACATAAACAAGATAAAATGATTTGAAATTTGTGCAGCCTTTGTTTTTAACACACAAGCTATTTTATGGTTTATGTTATGAAAATGAAATAACACAGGGGAGGCTTGTGTGTGTTTATGTGTGTGTGTGTTAACACTGGCATCCATACATAGTTAAGGTGCCACCATGTTGTGCCTAATCCTTCCCTAGAAAGCTAAGGCTAAGGTGTGTATATGCGTGTGAATGTATTTCAGGTTTGCAAAATTTATCTGCAGAGCTTTTGCAACATTACAGCAGTATGTGAATGTGCATGTGTGAGTGTGAGAGGTGTTTGCCAGTAGCTCAAGATACTTGAAGAGCACTTTGGGTGGGGTTTAGTAGGAAAGCTGTACCTGTCTCCTTTCATCTCTGTATATCTGACTGTTTTTTTCCCCTCTTTCTCCAAAGCACTTTGTCACTTTACCATTTGGTATAAAAGCTTTCTCTTTATGTGTCCCTTTTCATCTCTTCATTTCTGTCAATTGTCTTGACGTCTCTGCCTCTTTCCTCAGCTCCTTGTTCCTACACCCTCCCTCTGAATCTGCCTCTGTTTTCAGCACTAAAACTACAACCCTGTTCCCGAGAAGGACCCATTATTTGCTGGTAATGGCCTTTACATCACTGAAACTATGTTGTTTTGAAATGTTCAATAAAGCTTATCCTTTTTGAAAGATGCAAGAGGATAGGAGGAGGAGCAGCAGCACTTGTCATCATCCACTAGGTGTTTTCAGACCCTCTCAGATACATTAATCTGGATTCAGGTTAATTTCTTCACTCTGTCAGGAGGCTAAGTTATTACTGCAGGGTTTGTTTTCACACACAATGATCCTTTCACACTGTGGATCAATCGTGCAGCATACATCTAGGGCAATACTGTACACCATGTACTGTACATCACATCCATGAAATCTGTCGATGGTTATTGAAACATGGGCATAAACATTTTGAAATTTCTCACGTCACTTTTAAAAAATAATAAAAATCCTTTTAATTGGTGCATAAATTCCAAGTAAACTCTAGTAAGTACACTGATTTGCAGAAAGGAAGAGGTGAAACTTACCTAATTGTGTCCACTGACTTTTATGGTTTAATAACATTATTTAAGATAGTCTAAAAAGGCGACTGACAGGGAGTGGCAGGAATCTGAGAAGGAGCTATACACCTGAAACATTGCTGCTGTCTGAATTTTGTACTTTTAATACATCAAAACTGTGTAACACAACCTCCTCGGATTAGTAAAACGTCTGAGGACGACATTGTTGACTCTCTGGCAAACCTCCATATAATCAACAGGACAAACAAGCTACAGAGGGAGATACCAGATGGACGAGAGAAAAAACGTCTTAGAGGAAAGCTCGTGGTTAAACTCCACAAACTTGACAAACATGAAATACAATGTAAACACTGGCAACAATAAGATGTTCTTTACAACCTAGTCAAGAAGACAAGGCCCAGTTCTTCTCTCTGAAACTTCACTTATTGCTTTCTTAAGTTTTGTGTTGGCTACTGTATCAAATGACTAGAATGACTAGAATAAACAAATCAAGGGAAGGAAGGAGGGCAGATGAGGTTTATTTGTTGGCTGTGGACAGTAAAAGACAGTTCAAAGTTTGATTTTAACTCAATTTAATATACAGTTGAACGCTAATCTCTGACAGTAAATATATTCTCTGGGGCTCGCATTTTCTGTCTTGTCATTTTCCGTGCAGCTGAAGTAATGACAAATGTCCACTGGGGTTTTTAACTGAGTGTATTGTAAGCCATGTTCAAAACTGAACAGTCTCAGTAGCTAGAGTGTTTTCTGTTCTTTACTCATGATGCAAATTCAGTGCAATTACCTCATATATTGACATGGGGATTTAAAGTATTCCAGTGGTGGGGTTTCATTGTGATGTGCTTTACTGATAAGGAAAGAATAAACAATGTTCAGAGGTTTTAATGTTTGTGCATCTTACATTTTCACTTATCTGATAGACAGACCTTGATCGTTTGAGCTAATGTCAGATGAGCAGAAACGTAGGACTTTGCTTGGATTTTAGAGGGAAAAGGGGTGAAAATATGAAAATGCCCTTCCAAAATCATCTTGTGACTTGCCAGGAGGTTATACACCCCTGGCTCACAGTAACTGAGTTGGAGTACTTCCACGAAAGCAATCCCACACTTCTCGGACTCAGTGGTATTAGAGAAACTATGTGGGGTGCATGCAAAGAAGCAAAAAAAAAAAAGAAAAAAAAAAACACATGGAGATTTATTCCAGAAGGGGATAGTCTGACGATATGAAATGTGGACTGGATGGACAAGCTAATCAAAACAAAAGCATGCGCCAGGACCTGGTAGCATTTGGCAAAAGTTGAGGTCTCTCCAGTTTGTGTGTAAAATCATTTAAAGCTTAGGATGTTCACTAACAGAGGTGTGGTTTCAAACTGCCACTACTTTTTGCAGTTTTTGATCATTTTATACATATAAGAAACCAATTAATCTTAAAAGAAGTAATTTATTATTTTTATTCACTGTACAAGCTTAATTTCTCTCCTGCTATTGCTTTCCTACCCCTACTCAGGTTTTTAGTGGAATAAAAACAGCCGTTTTCAGGAAATAAGTGCTGAGGGGGAGACAAAATTAATTCCCTTTTAAAACAAAAGTATACAGAAGCACCTACAAGACCAGGCGCTGGCTGCACAATGAAAATGGTACTTTTACCAAATAAATAAAACAAGTTTTAATAGAATTTCAAACATGATACATTTACAATTCAAAAAAAATCACTTATTCTCACTTATTCTCCTGTCACGTTTCCACACACACACACACACACACACACACACACACACACACACACACACACACACACACACACACACACACACACACACGCACGCGCACGCTTAATTAGTTATTTCCGGAGGTAGTGGGGAGCTAAATGCCAACCATCCGTCAGTGGTCTACTGTGTGAAATCCACTCTCTCTTAACCTCCTCCCATCACTACCCTCTTCTCTTTTTGGTTTATGTCTCTCCCTCCATTTCTCAGGTCCAATCTCTTGCTCTCCATTTATTCTGTCTGTCCTCCCTTTTTTTTTTCTCTTTTCTCTAACCCATCCTCACGTTCACATTTTTCACCACCTCTTTTTTCTCACGCCCACCACCCCCATATTTTTTGTATGTTACAGTAACTCCAACTCCATCTCCCGCTCCATTTTTTCTCTCGCTTCATCTCAGCTCTCTCCACTCTCTCTCTCTGACTGAGCACTGACTGTGAGCAGTAGGAGAAGTCACTGACCTTTCATGACCTTTATCTGCAGTGCAATGAGCTTTCTTTCTCTCTCTCTGTGTGCAGGTATTTATCCTGATGAATAAATAATAATAACTATTATAAGGGCTGAGGAGGAAACAGTCAGTGCCATTTTTAGCTTTATTTAATGTATAGAGGCAGGTGCAAACTCTAAACATAGGACAATATACTACTACAAGTTGGAATAAGGAAAAAGAGAGAACTAGAACAGAGATAGTATATGTATAACTTGATTGCTTTTCCTTGTTTGCATTTCTATTTCACCAAGTCTTTTCTGCCCTCCTGTGCAGTCCTCCTATATTTTCTTTTATCACAACAGCTCTTTCACCTTTAGCTGATGTGTATAGTTGTAGAGTATAGTAATTTTCCCTGCAGTTTATTAAACCACTGTCATCAAACCAACGTCAGAGCTGAACACAAAAATAAACAGCAGGTAAGACAATGCCTTGCATCTTGTGCGCCCTTGTCTCATCAGGTGCTGTGACAAGAACTGGGCTTGTTTGATTGGTGTAAATGTCCAGGTCTGGACCAGGAACGCGACACACTCTGACACCTATTTCAATTTCAGCAGTCAAACCAGGAAGCCCTTCAGGTTCTGTTGCAGGAAAACACTTTTTGGTAGAGTGTCAGTGTTTACAGACATATCCATGACAGGGTGGAAAGGTACTACTCCTGAGCTGACCTCAGTGCTGATGTCCAGATTCAGGCTACCACGAGACAAATGCTGTATTGTCACCACCTTCGCATCACGTGGCACAGCTCATGTGTATGGAAATGGCTTTTTCTGCCTCACAGCTGCAGACCCATTGTCCCCCTGTGGTTCCCCTTGAATCAACACAACAATCTGTTCTTGGGGGTGGCTTTTTTTTTCCAGAGAGCTGTTTGATGCATTGCCCCTGCAACATCTGACCCCACAGCCTCCACCCCAGCTCGACCTGTAGTGAGGGTCAGGCAGGAACAGCTGAGGAGAATGCACATAACCATGCACACAACAGGCTTGAGTCTGCTAATGATGCTGTCGCCCCGGCCAGTCCACTAGTTTTAGGGAACATGTTCGCAAATGAAATAAGAGATTGGCCAACTGACAGATGGGGGGGGGGGCAGCCACTTATTGTTTGCATCAGTCTGTTGAATTTAGGTTTATTTCCCTTGGAAAATAACACACACTTACACTGTCACCCATTTCTGACTAAAACTCTAAATGGATGGGCTTTGAAAAGTGTCATGGCCTGTCCAGTGGGTTCAACAGTATTTTACACCAACCCCTGCTGAGCAGAGGCTTGTAATGTTTTACTGTTAGGTTTATGTGTCATCTACTTTCTTTTGTCATTCTGGGTTTGGCAAGAGGGATGTGTTCAGAGACTCTTTGCATGCTTCCTGTCGGGAGTGAGAGGAAGGACACAGTGTGCGTTTAAATCCCCTCAGAGCTTCCACCGGAGCTCAAAGCTCTCTGGAGTTTTGTTTGAGCAAATTGAGGAGGTTTGGTTTAAGGTTCCCTCTGTCAAGACAGCTTTTCCACTGGCTGCAACTTGATCCAAACTGGAGGAAAATTTGTGTACCATCCACCATCACTCTACCTAAGTTACTTGTCATTTTGAGGAGATCAGCGTATTTAAGGAAAAAAAACAAAAACAAAAAAACAACATTTCCTTCTTGTTTGGAGTGCAGCCTTGCCTACAAATCTCAGAACAGAACAGTATGTGCCTTTATTCAGGACTTCATTTTTGTCAGTGCCTGTAATTTTGGGCACAAAGGTTCGTACAAAAGACAAATCCTTGAAACTGCAATAATGATCTCCTTCACCGACATTTGACAAAGCCAAAACTTTCCAGCCCACGACTGCATCACACTATCTTTATTAGTTTTTCTTCCAGAAGTTGAAACATTTCTAACTTTTAACCCTTCTCTTTCTGAGCCAATCCCAAATCCCAAACATGACACAACTGATGTGTGGATCTAAAGGTTGATTTTCACTGCATTGATGTGTATGGTGGAATTCAGTTTATTTACTGCGGCATGTGGAATAAATAAAGACTAAAAAGTGAAAGAGAGATTCAAACAAGAATGTTTTATGTTATATAATTCAGTATGGTTTCATGTGAACTGGAAAGAAACAATGCTCATGTTACACCTCTACAAAAGAAAATGAGCCGCAGCGAGCTGCAGTATGTGTCTGTGTGTGTGTGTGTGTGTGTGTGTGTGTGTATGTGTGCATGTGTGGTGTTCACTGCTACAGAGTAACTAAGCCAACTCAGAGAGGGAGAAACGAGGAGCAGGGGAATGCAGTGAATGAGATAAATGTTTTTTCTTCAAAGGAGCCCTGCCTGTGGCGCCGTGCTCCTTCTCTTTTTTCCTCTCGTTTAATTAAGAAAGCAATCCCTCCTTCCCCTGAGCTCCCTCACTCTTAGTCTCACTTGTTCTGGCGGAAGCCACATTTAATAAATGATCACGATGATAATGGGGGGTGACAGGGAGTGTGTGTGTCTGTGTGTACACATCGTATGTGGGGGTACATGCATGTGTGGCTGTCAACACTACTCTAACACATAGGAACCGTGCTGCAGCAACACACACTCAAGGTTTTACATGTGACTCAGTGAATTAATTGTGCTAACACAAGGACAGACACAGAGGAGAAGATGAACCTTTCTGTATCATTCTTACTGGATCAACAACATTTATTTTTCTAATAGTTTTCAGTGCAAAGTCTTCCAAAGCAGTGTTTTGTCCTCCATTTATCATCCTGTGGAAGGAGAGTAAAGCAAATGGAGTGTGAGGGATGTTGCTGCGTGGAATTAAACAGCTTTAAACTGAACTGTGAACAACACGTGTGTTAAAACATTTTCTAAATGTATGTTTGTCCTTCCTCTGCAGACCTATCCGTGTGCAAATGCACAAGCCACCTGGTTTACAGCTCTGCTGTATTTGTGTCTCTGTTTGTCGTGACTATAATAGTGATAAATGCTCATGTTAGGTATTTAGTTCACAGCAGAAAGCTGACAGAAACATCTCATTTCATTTTGTATTTGGTCTTGAGCCATTGCAGCAATTTATCCGTCATACATTGTAGATATACTTCATTACAGCCTGGACATCACAGACAAGAAAAGGCTGAGACTGCTAATCATCAGATAAGGGCAACTTAGGGTAAGTGACTCGTAAATAAGAGCTGAATAAGTTGAGCTGGGTTTTTCTAAATAAAGCTGTTTTTTCTCTTCACCTGTACAATGCAGGCTGGGACAGTAACAGGGTTTGTTCGAGGGCAGGAACGTTCACACTGTGTTGGTCAGCTTAGCAATTCTCTGCTGTGAATAAATCTGAACACTAGAAAATGGCTGCAGACGGGATCAGTTAAATCAAATGAAAGAAAAACATTGGCTGAGTAAACCCTGCATTGACACTTTTATGGTGCAACATATTAATACACAGCGGGGCCTTGTCTTAAGTAGCTGGCAGCAAGTTAGAATTAGTGTTTAAGAAATTTTGCCTGTGGTGTTTCGTTCCAACATTAGCATCCATGTGTCAAATGAGCAGTTGTGCATAGTGTGGCTTAGCCCTGCTGTAATATAAAGGCATCAGGGTGAATGAGCAGGGTATGGCTACCCTACAACTAATCTGTGCTGACATTCGTTGGGGGTGGAGTTGTTGTGGCCATGGTTCATGACAGTGGGAAGATGGGAGACAAGATGAACAGAGAAGTCAAAAATAGAGAAAGAAATATGGTACAAATGGGAAACGAAAGAAGAATATAGGATGCATAGAGAAGGGGAACAATGGTAGAATGAAAGGAGAAAGTAGAAGGAGAAACCAGTATGGGTAAGAGAAGACAAAACATGAGCTGGGAGAATGAGAACATGAAATGATACGTTGAAAGAAAAGAATGGCTTAAAAGGGGGAACAAGGGAGTAAAGGACAAAAGAAGAGGATAAAGGTGGCAAAACAGGGTAGAAGAGGCAGCAAGGATGATGGAGAGAAAAGTAGACCATGGAATTGGAAAATAGAAAAAGTAGTTTGGATGAATGAGGAATGAGAAAGGAAAACATGAAAGAAGGGTGGAAAGGAGAAAAAAAGAAAATGTAATAAAGCAGTAGAAGCAGAAAAGCAGAAAAATGTGAGTTAGTCTTTGAATCTGCTTTTGCCAACATTTTTAAAATTCTTTCTCCAGTATCTGCATATGGCGACTAAGGGAAGACTGAGGTTACAGTCAAATGTTGGGGTGGGGGACTACAGACTACAGACCTTAGAGTAGGATAAAATGACGAAACATAGAAAAGTAAATTTAATGGTTAGTGAAAAAGCAAAATCGGAGGACAGGAGGAGGAGAAAATGTGGGAAAAAAGGGCACAGGAAAGAATGCAGTGAGAAAAGAGAAAGACAACAGGGACAGACAGCCAACCAGCACCATGGGAAAGGGAATTATAGCAGGACAAAGTGAGGGAGCAAGAAAGAGGCCAAAAAAGACAGAGGGATATCCCTGGATCTCCGTGCCCCACTTCTCATGAGTGTTCTTTGCAGGAGCATATTTAATTCATCCCTCGCTTCACTTCCTCTCTCCCATCCTTTTCATCCCTGCTTGCTTATCATCTCGCTTTCTTTCCAGGGTTGCTTCCAAACTGAGGGACTGTTGCCCACATCTTTTGCACATGCTTTTTTGTGGCATCTGTCTTTCATCTCTGTCTTTTCTCTGTCTCACCTTCTTTTAGCTCTGTTCTCCTTGTTGAGCTTTTTTCCCCTGCCCCCTCACACTCACACATAGTTCTACCAATTACTCAAATTTCTGGAGTCATGTCACTGCTGTGACATATATCAACCCACCCCTGTATATGGAAGACAAGATGTACATACAGTAAATGGAGCAGCATAGATGTGGAATATGCTGTTGAGTGCAGTCAAGTAAACACATACCATAAACATGCATAAACACATCAACAAATAAACAGATGTGAAGCTCATTTTTTTTTCTGCTACTTCAGCCGCATGTCTTCATCTGTTTCTCTCTCTCTCTGTCTCTTATTCCCTCACATACAAACCAATGCATGTGTGACGACACATCAGTAGAGTTGACAGAGTGCAGTGACAGTAAGTTGAATGGGGTTGCTACAGGGTTAACTTCAGGATGCGTGAAACAGATCTCAGAAGCGATATATGGCAGCTAATGGAATAATGGAGTTGTTGTTTTCAATGCTTGATAAACCAAACCTATTACATTAAACCTATAGCCTGAGACTGAATAACAAAAAGCTGGCAATATGTCATCCACGGTGGTTAAGAATTAAATTGGATAATAAAAATAAATAAATATAAAGACACAAGATTATCTGTCCGTTCATCCGGTGATGTGAAATTTGGACCTATTAATGCAAGTATTTCAATGACTCAGGAGAGATGATTCACATTTTTGTACCGCTGAACACACAGCTGTGCACTGCTATTTGAGCCTGTTCTTCTGAGTATGTGACATGCTCAATTACTTACAAAAACAAGTGAAAAGAAATGAAAGATTTTCTCATTTCAATGAAAGGGCTTGAAAGAGCCCTGTCCCTGGAGGAGAACCAATCACTGCTGCAGACTCTTGGCAACTAATCTCTGACTGGCATTAGAGCCGATTGTGACCAAAAGGAGGACAATAGACTGTCTGTGAAACAGAGACCTGGGGTAAAATTTCACAATAATTCAATTTATTGGTAACTATAGAACAAATTGGAGCTGTGGGTTTTAGGCCTTAGCTTAACTCTAATGCAACGGCCATGCTAGAGGGGAGCTTCATTCCAGCTATGTGGCAATTTGGACTGTGAATCAATCCAACAAACACAAATCATACTCTTATTAGTCTTGGGGAAACTAACCTGGCATTGCCATGCAAATATGCTACAGCAAAATTGAGTGTATGGTAGCATCAGGCAAATCATGCATTTGATTTGAATATAACTAACCTTCAGAAATTTAAATTCAACAATAATTCTACTAAATTAATCAAACCTCTGTCCATCTCTCTCTCCCTCGGAGTCTAATACAATGGCGCCCTGTGGGCTTCCTGTGCTGACAGGAAGAGAGCGGCTTTTCACACCCAGCCAAGACACACAGCTGAGCGGAAGACGAGCCCCCTCTCTGAGCTTCTCTGCCCGCTGCAATCCACCCCCACCCCTTCCCCATCACTCTCTGGATCACACACTTACTCTGATTTTTTTTCTCTGTCTCTGTCTGGACCATCCACTATCTGGCCATTACTTAATAGCTCTTGTTCTGCTCATTTTCATTTGCTTCTTCTCAGTTCGAACATTAAATCTCTCTCCTCCCTCAATCACACGCCGCTCATTCTCTCAGATTCTTTTTCTCCGTCTGTCCCTCCAAGGAATCCTGCCTGTAAAATTCCCCGTCACACTTTTTTTTTATTCATTACATTCCCCATGTGACATTTTAGCAGCCTCTCTCCCCTCAATTCATTTATCTCTCACATCTCTTCCCTTCCCATCTGCACTCCCTGTGTTTGCCCTCTCCTCCCCTCTGTCATCTATCTGTGCTCTGCCCTTCTTTTCTTACACCCTCTCTTCTCTTCATCCTGCACATCTTTCTTTCTTTTTTTTATCATTTTATCATCACTTGTTCCTTCATCTCCTCTCTTTCAATGCATCTCTATTTCATACCAATTTTCGGACCATCAGTTTACGGTGAGTTTGCCCTCCAACAGGCATACACTGACAGGTGCATGGTCCTCACCCTGTCTTTCTATCCTTCGTGTTCCAACAGGCGCAGCTGGGTTGGCCCAGCTTGACAATAGTGAGGTTCATATTTATGACTGTTTGCTCTCATTTCACTCTAACAACTACTTGCTTGATGTTGAGACAAATAAAACATAAAAACAGAGGGTGGGGAGGTATGTCTCTGTTGCAAAAAGCAGTGTCAAGTCTGAATGAATGTGCTCCTGCCGAGGTGGGCACAGGACTTTTCTGTCATTCTCAGGGTGTGTGGCCATGTAGTGAATTTGTCACTATTGTGTGGTGGCTCACACTGAACAAAGCTTTGATGTCTGTTTCAAAGAAGCATGTCTGCGAGCTCCAAGGTTTCATTTAAACAGTTTAATCTCTACCTGTTTGTAGGGACTGCATGAACAGTTTGTCAACAAATCTGTGTTCTACCTTCTGATGAGTTAATTCAATGACCCTTTTCCTGCTCCCTTGCTCACTTCTAGGCAGCAATGAGTTTATTTCTAAGCTCTGAAACTCTGTGTTTCTTCATTATTTTCCCTTTGGCTAGTTGTGTCTCACAGCTCATTGGAGTCGTCCCTCATGTTGTGTGATGTGGAGCAGACAGCGGGGGGCACTGATAGGTCATCGTCTTTGCAAGTATCCAAAAATGTGTCTTGGGGATGAGCTTCTGTGCTGATGTCAGCAACAGTGATTGAACCTGATTGGACATCTCTCTTTGTCAACCACAGAGTTTCCAATTTGACAATGAATTTTCTCCTCCAGCGCTCAAGTGGAAATTTGGGGAGACAATTCACTGAAAGGACACCATTTGCTCACTTTCCTCCATTTTTTATAATTGTTAACTGAATGCCTTTGTGATATTTGAGTGTTAGACAAACAAAAAAAGAAGAAAAACCTGTCCTGGGATGTCACATATTTATTTTAAGAATTGAGAATTATTTGCAACAATATTAAATAGATCAATTAATAACTCAAATATCCATCAGTGGTCCATGTATGTTTGGGTATGTGATATAGCTCACTGATATTTATTGCTTTCGATGTCTGCTTACACACTCATGTCAGAGTGGGCGGGCCCAACTAGACATTTCACACTTGAGCAAAGTCTTTAACAAACCAGACACACCATCATAGCCTCAACCTCGAGCCCCATCTTCCCTAACACTCCCAGTGGCCAATAAAGGCCTCAACACACATACACCATACAAAGCTTGGTTTCTGTCTTAAACCCAGTACTTTGTGTGCATGACGGTTTGTGTCTTTGTGTGAGTGCAGTGGGCTGACTGTGTGGTTTGGAAGTGTGTGTAGCAGCGGTACCGTGTGCACTGTGTAGCGCCCCTACAAAACATGTGAGGCTAATTGGATTCCTTACACCATCTTGGATACACATGCCAGACATGTTTTGTGAAGCAATTATCTGTGCTAATTTTATACCACTCCTGTGCACTTTATCATAAGATCAGTGAGCCGTGGTGTTAATGTTGCTAGAAAAGTCCCCAAGTATGAAACATAATGTGCATGTAATTTATGTGAAACAGAAAAACATCCAACACATACACACATGCAAAATTTATTAAAAAAGGAAAAAAGGAAAAAATGTAATTTTAAGTCTCCGTGCCTGCAGGTGATGTAAGTAAAGCTATTAGTTTCCTTCCACAGTTTGGGCTTGTGCAAGTCCAGAGCTGCAGTCTCTCAAATCAATGCCTCTGTGTTTCCTTGTCCTATCTTCTAAACTCAACATCCTTTATTTCTATCTGGCCAACTTGCAGCTCTTTCTTCTCTTCTCCTCCCCTCTCCATTCGTAGAGCATAACAAGAATACAGGTAGGAATCATGTGCAGGGGAGGTTCAGACTCCCAAGTTTCCTTAGGCAAAATACTGAACCTCATAGCTTTTCCATCCATTAATGTGGCATAAATCATAAAGAACTTTGAGTGGTCAAGACAAGAAAATATAATGCTGGTCCATTTACATCAGCAACTGGTCAATTCATCAAAATGAACATGTTTACACATACTATCAACAACAAGCACATGAATATGATTTCAACGGAATATGCAGTAACACAGCAAAAAACATATGGGTGAAATGAGAACTGTACTATAGTCCACTAAGTATACTTAACCTCTACTGAATATCCACAGAACAGTTGTCTTGCAAAATATTGTATAGAGTGACAGATGTTACCAGGTGGGGACATTTAAAAAAAGAAAAAAGAGAGAGATGTGGCACCTATTAGGAACAAGTGTGAATGGAAGGAGGAGAAATTAGAGTGATTGAGTGGACAAGTGTGTGGGATGACAGGGGCGAAATGGAAGTGAGAGATGGGGAGAGAAATTGGAAAACAGAAGATTTTAAGGGAAAGGGAAGAAGTGATAAAGGCAGGATAGAAGGAGAGTGAGCAGAGACGGGGAGAGATAAAGGAAGCAAGATGGAAGAGAAAGAGAATGAAGACAGCAAATAGAAAAAGAAAAGGGAGGGGAGAATATGAGAGGAAATGAGACGAGGTCACCAGTGGTTTTTTTTTCCATTCAGACATAAGAGTCTCTGAGTGAGTCTCTTGAGGCTTGCACACATACAGTGTGTACACATAAACATACACCCACATACACATACACACACACTCTGAATGTTTCATGGCTTCCATTTGTAAGATTACATCTTTCAATTAAGACTAAGATGGTTGTCTCTTGGTCCCTGTGAGTGTGTGTGAATGTGTGTGGGTGTGTGTGGGTAAAGGTTGGCAATCATGAAATTCTCTTAGAATATTAATTTACCAAATATGTATCTAAAAACAGACTAACCCAGTAAAACATGAACAAAAACAACAACTAACTAACGAACCATATTAGGTTAAATTTGCTAATTAGCACTATATTCAGCCAAGGGTAATGGGAATTTAATTGGTTTTTGTAGATATTCAGTCATAAAGCACTGGACAAATGATTGGACCTGATGAAAGCATAAAAAAGTTAACACAATGCATCCTGAAAGGTCATAAATATGTATACCATATTACACAGCAATCTATTCAATAGTTGTCGAGAGAATAACCAAGGTCTTTGGGGTTCATGTTCTGAGGACCATGTAGGTCTTCAGTTTTAATTTTTCCATCAAGTGGTTGTTGACATATTTCAATCTGGATCAAAGTGGTCAGCTGACAGACAAATCTAAGTGAAAGTTACTACTGAAGTTGTGACTGCACACAACATCTATAGACTTATCGTAAATATAAGATATAATAAAATTTGACATATCATTGCAAAGAGCATCTACATTCTCTAATTGTTAGTGATTGTGATATTTGCCTTTACTGTGAAATTATTGTACTGCGATAATTTCTACAGTCAAAATTCAGTTTCAAGCCCAACAAGATAAAAAAAAGTCTGGCACTAAAATGCTGGATTATTTTTTTCTTTATTTATTTTAGTTGGTATGCTAGAAAGAGCCTATAATATGTCAAACTAGTTCAAGTTTGATAGAATTTGAACTCCCTCCAAGTGGTTGGAAGACAGGAAAAGAAAACAACAAAAACAACAAAACAAAGAAATCTTATTTTTCACCAGCTTGACTGAATCACCAATTCTATAGGACCTGTGTTGCGATGTATTTTGTGGCCACTCAACAATATTCTGCTGAAACATTTTGGAGTTGAAATTCTGTCAAATATTTCATTACATTGACAGAAAACTTTCACCGCTGTCTTAATATATCAAAGAAAACAGAGTGGTTTTCATTTTGTCTATAGCTCCCTTGTTCCTCTCAGGAATAATCTTGATAACTGACACTGAGTTAATGAAACCAGCAGCAGTAGAACCGAGGCAAAGAAAAAATATTGTTTATAGTGGCACTGATAGCTATAAACTGGATTGATAAATAAAATTAGTTATGGTGTTTTCCTGTAAAGGTAATCTTTTCCTGTTAAAGAGTTTTTCTATTTTTATTAATTCTACTTTTATTATAATTTAGCAGTGCTAATTGATAATACAACATATGTCAAATTTTAAAACTTTTCGTTTTAGCCTTCACCTCAATTCTCTGATTTTCAAATAACACCTGAAGGGACAACAACTTGCATCCTCAACAACACTTCACCTTGTTAGTATATGCTTGCGTAAAGATGTTTTTGCAGTGATAGTGCAGCCAGAGCAGTCAGCCAGCTCATTCTGGTATGTGATGAATGCTTTGTAGGATCACAATATACTATCAAGGCTGACAGTCAACTGATGGCCTGCTCTAACATTACTTATTATTTGGAAATGTCAGGTCAAGTTTTGGGTCATTTGGCTTAGTTCCTAATTTTGCTGAATTCACAGAGAGTGGAATGGAAATTCCAAGTTGTTTATCCAAATCTATAGAAGGGATTTGATTTCCTGAGAAAATGTCACTGCAGAGCTTAGTTGGGCTTTGGAGAAACACTCACAATGACATGCAAAGTTCAGTCAAAGGTTGTATGTATTATGTATTAAAGCATCATGCTGAATATTCTATAATAAATTTCCCCCATGTAACACACAGGTTAGACTTAGGGTCATATGTTGTTTTCATAGATTTAGAAAACTCTCTCATGGGTTTTGAAATTGTAAATTCTCATACAAGTAAAAGCTTTGCTACTTGCCAATACTGTGCATGGTGCATTCACAAACATTTTGTGACATAGATCGTATATCATACTTTGATTTTCTACTATATATGCATTCACTGAGCGTAATTATTTCAGAATTATGTATAAATAAATTATGACTTTACAGTGGCTGGGACCCCTCTGAAAAATGAAGATACTGTGGAAAGGGAACACCCTTGTGTGAACAAGTTTTGTCTTCATCTACAGTTACTGTGTCTTCAGTACAGTTAGTGTGACCTCAAAAAACATTACACTCTGAATAAACTGGTGACATCTAAGATTATCACAGACAGTCAGCGGATGACTTTCCCAGATTACAATGAAACCTAGTCGTTATATTGTACATATGGTGACATGTATTCATCAGTATTGCACTGTAACATAGCAGAGTGACAGAGTGTGGGTAGATAATTGCCCAAGTCAGAAAACACCTATTAACAGCTGTCAGCTTGTTATTCACATATCCAATTACGGGTTGTCATGTTATGGTGTGTAAACAAACTAAATGATGTGAGATTGCTCCCACACACACACACACATACATACTTGCAGGTGATATATTACCTTCTGACATGGGCCTTTATTTATTGTGCCATCACACAAACCACTAAACCACTCCAAACCTGGATAAGTGTAGCATAAGTGTTGTTATAATTGCTAGAATCTTTGTCACTTTTCCTCCCCTTAATGTCAGAGCTAAATCTGGCTTCAGTACATGAAACATTTTTAGGAAACGAAAAGGATATGTTTAGGTTAGTTACATGGATATACTGTATCTCATTGATTACTGATGTGATTCAGAGCATTATGCATCATTAACTGCGGTGAGTGCCGACAATTTCATGGTGCTGATGTGGGGATATCTTGCTCTTTCACAAAGACAGTTGCTTTTATAATGAATCAAGTGTTTACTTCCTCTGCAAAGTGACAGATGCTATCACACTTGTGTCATTAAAGCCTTAGTCTGATTGCTGCACTGTGCCCCCATCATCTGTAACTGCTGCTGCTCAAGCCTTGTTTTTGTTTTGCATTCAATGGGGTGCTGCTTTCTCAGTAGCCAAGGCATGCAGTAAGGAGTTAGTGTTTTGAAGCCCCAGACCTTGAAAACAAACCAAGCAGCTTGTGTATTCCAGTTAGTGTTGGCTGTCAGAAGCTGTTGATTCCACAGGAAGCCCCTCTCAGATGAAAAATTCATTAATTTGGTTTCCACAATGAAGATACTACATAACTATGTGTCCTGACATCTTCTCATGAGGCAAAAACACTCTCTGTCAATCCATGTAACTGTAATTATAAATGTGTTGCCGTAATTCCAGGCTCATCCGAGAACCCACTGCTTTTAACAGTGCTTTTACTGCTTTTACACATTATTTGGCAACTAAATCATTTAATCATCACATACAGCTTCTACACATACTCAAACGTCTCTTTTAAATGTTTTCTCGGTTTAGTCTGTCACCTTTTGTTGATTCGTCAGCGCTCACTTTGCCATATTCCCTGGTTGGAGATTGTTCTGTTTCCCATGTGTGGTGTAGGCTCCCATCACCATAGGTGGTCCCATCATGTCATCCATAATAAATGACCACAGGTTTACTCCCCCCTCGACCTGCATGACTTCCACTCTATTTATATCTAAACTGTCATTTTGAAATCATTCAAACACACACTATACAATATAGCCCCTACATCAATACATCTACAGCCGTGCTGGCTGCTAGTCAGGTTCAGGGCCAGTTGACACGCCATGCATTCAAGTGCTCAACAAAAGACTATTTTCAGCATGTCAGCGAATGATTCTGCAAGGTGCTTTTGTTGTGTTATATTGTACAAATCAAGACACAACATGCATCTGTCTTTGCTGTTACCACACTGCAGAGTAATCACTCAGTACATACACCTTCCTTCTGTCTCAGATTCTCCACAATCATTGCATGAATTTGACTAGAGATAGTCCGAGGAGCGAATGGAGACAAGCAGAATCCATTGAACTGATCAGAGATTTGTATCATAATCCCCTGAATAATCAACACTAGAGCCTTAAGTCTGTGAAAAGAATGAATTTATTAAAGTTGTGGTGTGTATATTGTTATCTCACACTGAGCTAATGTTTCATTTCCCACCTCATACACAAAGTCTAATCTCCCTTTTATCGACTTATAGATGAAAACATTAATTTAAAAACTGGGGAAATAATCAACTCATCGTCAGCATGCACACAATAATCTTAACACTATCAGATTTTATGACTTTGTTATGATATATAAAGTTCTCAAACCTAAATGAAAGAAATGTGGTTTTCTAATTTTCTAACAAGCAGTGTTCTCTCGAAGCAAAATATTTGAACTGAACATACAGCAAATTACATTTATTTGATTTATTATGTTTAAGGAGCTCAAAACATGCAGGCACTGGTTAAATTTTGAAAGATTTAATGGTGACTTCACAAACACAAATGTCTTTCTCATACCTCACCAAGCTGTTTTCATAGCCCTAATCTAGCCTGACACAGAATGCATGATGCATATAATTATTATTACTGGAGTAAAGAGGACAGGATAGGACAGGATTTCCTGCTCTGGAAAAAAAAAGAGTTTATGCCAGTAAACATACTCTGGGCTGAGGAGACAACTTTGTTAGATGAAGGTTTGATTCTTAATGTAAAATGTGTTTTCAGCAGATTATTACTTTCATATAAAAATGTTCACTTATGTTTTCTGAGACAGATTTACATAAATGTTCATGTGTCACGTGCTCCTATGTTGCTGAGTGTGTCTGCATGTGCATGAGATACACAGGTCAAATACACTAAAACATTTATTTCCTTCTTGCTTTTGTTTCTTTGGAAAACAACACAGAGCAGTAGAGCACTGTGTGCGCACGCACGCCCGCCCGCCCGCCCGCCCACACACACACACACACACACACACACACACACACACACACACACACACACACACACNACACACACACACACACACACACACACACACACACACACACACACACATTCATGACATTGCATGCATTAGCAGGCATATGTACACACATTCATGCATAGGCCAAACCTACATGACAGTTATAAATACAATTTATTGTGTTTACAGCTGTAAGGGATGGGCTTATTACTTATTCATGATGAGAAGTGTTAGTTATGCTGAATTGTGTTTTTGTTTTTAGCACAACTGCCTGACTAGATATAGAAGAGCATCCAGAGGACAAAGTACCTTAAAGGATGACTTGCTAACTATCTGTTTATGCGTTGCAATATGTAACTACTACAGCTATGCTTAAAATTGTGCATTAAACTATATATGTTGTATTTTGTTTAAAATTAAAAACAAGATTACAGTCCAGGGAGGTTTGAGAGGTCAAAGCAAACTGCTCTGCTAAAATAGCTGTAGATTAGCTTTACTCCATCATTGGCAATTATGATGATACCCAATGGATCACACCCTTGTTAATAAATGTAACATGATAATGAATATTGGTGAATTTCCAAGTTGGAACCATACACAGTCCTTTGCACGCTATTCCACTGACCCACAGGTGACAATAGGGTGCAGAGACAAACACAGAAGATGAGGACGTAGACAGCAAGCTAGTAATTGTGGAATGTAAATAATGAATGATTTTAAAACAAAAGACTTTGCAAATGTTTCATGAGATAAAGTATTCACACAATGTGTTTTGGTGAATGTAAACAAACTTGCACTTGCTAACAAGAAAATTCCACTGGGCTCTTGCAATATTTAGTTTGTGCTGATTGATATAAATGGGGTGGACAAAATATTGGAATACCTCCACTTAAACAAAATGTATTGTGAGAACCAGATAAGGCGATTCAAGTTGATGCCAATGCATTTGAATAATTGTTTCTCACTCGGCACATTCATTGTAAAAACCCAGCTACACTTGGTGCATTTGGCTGACTGCCCACACCTGTGACATGAAAGTTGCAAGTTATGGTTCTCAATGACATTTCAATTGTAAGTGGCTGAAATTTTGATAGTGTATGACACTTTTGCTACCAAAATTGTCCTGTGAGATGTCAAGGCATGGACTCCACTAGACCTCTGAAGGCGTGCTGTGGTATCTGGCACCAAGATGTTAGCAGCCGATCCTTTCAGTCCTGTAAGTTGTGAGGTGGAGCCTCCATGGATCAGACTTGTTTGTCCAGCACATCCTACAGATGCTGGATTGGGTTGAGACCTGGAAAATTTGGAGACCAAGTCAACACCTTGAACTGGTTGTTGTGTTCCTAAAATCATTCCTGAACCATTTTTGCAATGTGGCAGGGAGCATTATCCTGCTGAAAGAGGCCACTGCCATTAGGGAATGCCATTTCCATGAAGGGTTCACTTGGTCTGCAATGTTTAGGTAGGTGGTACATGTCAAAATAACATCCACATGAATGGCAGGACCCAATGTTTCCCAGAAGAGCATTGCCCTAAGCATCCACCAGCTTGCCGTCTTCCCATATTGCCTCCTGGTGCCATGTCGTCCAAAGGTAGGCAACGCACACGCACCCGATGATGATGTTATAGAAAACATGACTCATGAGACCAGGCCACCTTCTTCCATTGCTCTATGGTCCAGTTCTGAAGCTCACATCCATTGTAGGAGCCTTTGGTGGTGGACAGGTCTGACTACACAGCCCCATACCAACAAACTGTGATACACATTTTTCCTGCTTCCAACACTGCACTTCAAGGACATATTGTTCACTTGCTGCCTAATATATCCCACCCACTGACAGGTGCATTGTAACGAGATAATCAATGTTATTCATTTCACATATCAGTGGTCATAATGTTATGGCTGATGGGTGTATGTAGCTGTTCTGTTTGATATCATACTTAGAAATATTTGGAATTACTGGGATTTCAACATCCAACTCGTGGTAATTTAAAAAGTAATAAATCAAAATGTGCAAACTCTATTAAAAGAGCTACTAAGAGCCTGGTTGTCCTTTGTGGAATGGGAAATACAGTCTGTCGTGTTGAACCCTGTGAAAATATAGACTACCCTGTACTGCTAAACATAGAGATTGTCATATGTTTCACACACACTCTCACTAATGCATTAACCATGTTCTTTGTATTTGAAGATAATTCTTACATATTTAATCCTAAAATATCAGTCAGGTAAAAGCGCTCCCACTAAAAAGCTATCTTTAGAGGCAAACTCCTGAGTGCATTTGTATGTTAAAGAATAAATGTGTGAGTGTTAAAGAATGAGTGAATTTGTGTGTGTTTGTGTCAAATGGCCATAAAAGACTCTCGCTAACAGGACGGACGCTCATGACACATAGTTTCACATATATATTGTTACACTGCATTTGGGAGAATTGATAAGTTTTTCTGAGCAGTTTGTGATTCATGATTTTTTTTAACTGAGACTGCTAAACTGAATCTAAATATACTTAACATTACAACTAATGTGACTATTAGAATGGCTACAACTACTAATAGTAGTGATAATGAACCATGTTTACATCAGAGGGGAAGAGCTGATGTTGGAGGCTAATAAGACTTCCTGGGGCTCAATAAACATCTGTGATTGTATGTGGACATATACAAATGCAAGCTCTAATACTAAATTAATGATCAAGAAGCCAGTATAGGCACCTTATATGTGTCAATAACAGTAAATGAATGTGATACTCCACACATAATCTTCTGTGCATCAACAAGGATACATGTCGATTACAGCAAACAACTCAAATCAGACGCACAAATCTGCAAGAATAGCTCAACATTGTGGGACACACATGCAAGCGTTTGCAATAGCTTAATTAAATTTTATAACTTATATTATAAGTGTAAATAGGATGTTTTTGATTTAGAAAAATAAAACTATTAATATTCTCTCACAGACATAATGTATGTACAGTTACATATACAGACAACCACAAATAACCCCGTCTGTTTGGCCCTGTAGTTTAAACCAATGTAATGAGACCTTACAGGCTGTAATGTAGAATTATACTCAAGTCAGCCGCTGCCATATCAGACAAAATTAGCCTTTCCTTTCATGCAGCCCTGCTTTATCCATTCTCTGTCAAAACAAGGCTCAAAGGGTTGCTCCATGCTCCTTCATTAGACAACTGTGTATACAGACATGCACGCACACACAGAGACACGCAAACTTTTTACTGCTGCAGGGAGCTTGATTATAGCCATTACCAGTGTGATAGCAGTGCCACAGTTAATGATATCTGTGTTATATACGTAGGAGAGCTTTGTGGTGAGTTATTAATACTAAGATTCTCTGTCTTTTATGGCCTTATCAATAAAAGCTGTTTCGCCCGTCGATACAGCTGCTTCACACCAATGACTATTCATCCACAATGCAAATCGACCCAGCATGATATATGTGTGTGTGTGTGTGTGTGTGTGTGTGTGTGTGTGTGTGTGTGTGTGTGTGTGTGTGTGTGTGTGTGTCTGTGCGAGCAGGTTTGTGTGGCAGAGTGTAAAGTGAGGGTACATATTGTGTTTTGAAGAGCAGCACAACATTCACCTACTTCTTTTAAAACTGACATGATGATCTAGACAAATGTGGACTTTTTGCATGAATTTGTTGCATCCCAACAACGTGTGGATTAAAGAAATATATGCTGGGAGAGACTTGACATGGCATTGGCACAGATGTGTAATTGCAAAATAATCTCATTAAGCAAACTAAGTAACAGAAGATGAGAATAGTCTATGTGTAATCTACTCTGCATTGTTATTTAAATGAGCTCTGACCACAGAGGCTGATTTGCAGATGGAAAACTTGGTTCAAGTTAGACATACAGTGATGATAATAATTTATATGATAATATTTAAGCCTGAGTAGCATTTAAGGTACTTAGCTGCAAACTGATAAAATTGAGGGTAATGTTTGCAACAGGATCTTATTTAGAGCAAGGGTGGAAGATGACTCAGAGAGACCATATGGTTTTGGACTTTGGCATTGCTTCAGCTATGAGAGAGGGGATGAACATGGATACGACCAGTTCAGGAAGTAAGAGGAAAGTTCTTTGGGTTTTTATATGTGGAAAAGGAAAAAAACCCTGGATGAAAGAATACAGGAGCCCAGCATTTTGCACCACTTATTGAGAAGTATCTCAGGTCAGTCAGTTGAACTCCCATGGTGGGTTGTGCACCGAAGACCACAGGATATCAGTACCAGTTCAACGGCTGAAGGAGGACCTGTCACACTGTCAGTGTTGATTTAAAAGTATTTTTGGAGGAACTGAAGAACACAGCACTTGTTTACCATCCAAACTTATATGGTAAACATGAGAACATTATAACAACTGCTTCATGCACCTGAGGGCTGTAAGTCAAGTTAAATCTGAAATAGGAAAGGATAGAAGTGAGAAAGCAAATATGGAAGTGCATCTATCAGCAAGAGTTTTTCTATATTGATGGTGAGGTTATTCCTTCTATTTTAGAAAAAACTCTGAAGTTTAGGCAGGTGATACAATTCCACACTGACTGACCGAGGACAGAAGAGGTTAGAGAATTCATTGTTAAGGTTAACAATACCAGTGATAAGACCTTATTGCCTGGTAAATTGAAATTGTCACGCTTGGCATTTGGGCTTTTGCCACACATAGGGCCTTTGACTGTTGTGAAATTGGTATCTGCTGTGTATGTAGTTGCTATTTCAGAGGTATAGAAATTTTAGAGAACCAGGTTGTTGTGCACCCCGTTGTGCTATAGTACTTAGGTCAGGTTGTTTGGTATGAGTACTTGCATGTGACAGTAAGAGGTTTGGCCGCTGTGGGTAGTCCCCAACTAAAAGCAAAAGGAATTTAACATCTTTTCCTGTGAAGTGAGGAAAACAAAAGGAGGCAAGTAATCACAGCAACCTTTGCACTGTACAATTGTGAGAGCAGATGTAAGAAAGTCAGATAGGTCAGAGGTAAAAAGTGCAAAGAAAAATGAATATGACAGCAGTTGAAAAGACCAAAAAGGGTCATATTTCAAATTGCAGTCTGTGGGCTATATTTTACAGGTGAAGGAGGGGACACAGCAACCTTTCTGAAAGAACAGTGAGAGGAAAGTATCCAATGAAGGGGTGATAAATAAAAATGGGTTAATAAAACAAAGGGAATTGGACAAAGAAAGAAGACAGGAGAAAGAAAAAAAATCTCGACAACAAATGGAATCATGACTTGGGTGCCACTATGGTGCTTAATATGGATTAGATGGGCTAAACTGCTGAACCACGATGGATTCATTCTCTCTAAGCAGTAATGCAAACCCTCCTATCTGTCAGCACTAGCACTGGATTCAAAACAACAGAACTCATAATATCTCTGCCTCTGTCACTAAATCATGTCAGCTGGTAAAAATGAATGTTATTATGAATAGAGAGACTGGAGAGCCTTTGAGAAGGCAATGGTGCATGGCAACATGCAGTATTTGTGTGGTCACACATTCACCATTTGCCCTGAAACCAGAAGTTTTAAAACTATGAAAACTCTCTCATCCTCCTGCAGAGAGCTAGAGTGACACAAGGCAAAGATACTACCTGAGGTGAAAGAGGAGTTCAGAAGATGACAGGAAATTAGCTACTGTAGTTTGAGTTCACTGATCAATAGACAGCAGTAGCAGTGACAAAGCTCACTGAGGCAAATGAGGTTCTTTAAAACACTGCAAATCACAACTTGCTTGCAAGATCAGAATGCTAAATGGCACACACATCTCTTGTCATTGGTGTGCACAGGGAGTTCAGTCCCCTGCTGCATATTTTGTCTTGAAGTACCAAAGTTACATTTATTTCCCACACACATTGCCTGGCTCTATCATCTGGCAAAAGTCCAAGTGCACTAATTTAGCCAAAAAAAACCAAACACATTTATGCTGTTCTGCCACTGTGTACCATGAGCCTTGCTATGGACCTGAGTTCCCTGCCACAAGTCACTGCCTCTGCTCCAATTTGAGTTGTGTTTTTTCTTGTTCACCCAGCCCATCAAACTCTCTGTACATGCTGTTTCCTCTCCCTGCAGTTCAAAGCTTTGATCCTGTATTTGACTCCATCAAAATCTTTTTCATTAAATATTTTATCTCTCTGTGATCAGAAAATATGTTCACCTTTAAGCACTTCTGGCAAATATTCTTCCTCCACAATCTTGTAAAAGGAGGTTGTGAATAGATATACGGCATCTTGCACAGCTGGTTGGAGTAAGTAGTAGTTTTATGATCACAGATTAGGGCGCACTTATTCACAGTAATTGCTAGTTGTAAACTAGTTCCTAAATGTTTTGATTGGAAAGCCAGCTGTTGTTATGGGTCCTGTGGTAAACTAGCCTTTTCTGCCTTTTATGTCCTGTAGTCGATCATGCTATAGGAGTTGTTTGAGAAGTTTCAATGGGTGTTTTGATTTACTTTTTATCAAGCTCAAGATCACCACATGGATTTATTGTAATTGCGTCAAGACCAAGCTGACTATAAATGTAAAATCTAGAGACTTTTCAGAGCCCATCCAGGATGACTATTTAGTGGAATATTCCTTTAAAACGCAGCTCTTCAAGGACAAAATCTCAAAACCGAGCCACATAATTCCTCCATTTTTCCCTGTCCCTGTCTTGCCTTTCTCCCCCTCCAACCCCATTTAATTTTCTCTGGTTCTGTGTGAGCTGAATATTGCATTGTACAAGCTAAGATTGTTTCCTGCCTTACCCCAGTGCTTATTGTGTACAGTAAATGTGTGTGTTTGTGTATACATTTCTGTCTACATGCAGGATTGTTCATGTTTTCCCTCCCTCCAGCTTATGCCAATATAAATATCTCAGCTAATTAATAACTGCGAAGACCTTAGTATCTCAGATGGGATTTCCACTGGGCTCATTCACTTTCATTCAATTTCAACCTCCCAGCGTAGAGGGAGAGACATGAAGAGAAGAGGCACAGGAGGAGGAGTGAGAGGAAGAGACAAACAAAGAGGAGTTAGGAGAAGACAACTAGGGAGGAGTAAAGACTGAAACAAGAAGAGAGTGAAGAGGAGAACAACGAGGAAACAATGGGGGTCAGAAGAGATAAGTCGAGAAAATCCAGGATCAGAAAGTGGAGCAATGAGCATTGAGCAATGAAATATTTTTGCACTGGCATTCATCAACTACCTCAAATGTTTGTGATGCCTGTAAAATGTGAGCGTACACGTAGAGGACCCAAATCTGAAAGACCCTCATCAAGGGTAAAAGAAGATAAAGCTTTTAAACTAAGTCAACGCCATGACCGCACATTTTAACCTTGAAACTGCAGTGAACCACTGACAGTCTCATAAAAACAGATTCATACCCAGAATTTATGCCCAAAATAACTAAGAGACCAATCCCATCAACCTTTCACAGCAAGGTAGAGTTTGCAGCAGCACAACCACTAACACTGTGTCAGCCACTGCCAGTTGTGAGCTAACAAACAGCATAAACTCATAAAAGATGATAACTACACTAAATGTTCTGTACTGGCCAGTTTTGGTCACAACACACTCCTTATCTGAGTCTCTTGGTCTGTCTGATATTCAAACATGTAGCTGAGTCTCGCCGATGTTTCCTCTAACACTGAGTGCCAGAGTTTGCATTAGCACAGCCACTAACACTGTGTGGGCTCAAACATGTGGATGAGTCTCTCTGACATTTCCTTTGCTAATCATACGCTGTTATACGCTGTTTCACCTGTCAACTAGCGAAAGGAGCAGCGGTGGGTGGGGCATTAGGCCTAACCCAGAGTTTTTGATGAGGAAGTGAGCATAGATGTACTTACAGCCTCAGTTGATGATTTTTTTTTTTTTTTCATTTTTTACATGGAAAAACCATGTTACACAACACAATTGTCAAAGCGGAGTGTTTTTACATAGTTAAAAACATGTCTTAAGAGGCACTTTTAAAAAAACAGTGCAAACTGTAGCACTCTCAATGCTTGTAAAGCGTGCTGTTTGTGTTCTGCAACTAGTCAGAACAGTTTGGAAATGTTGCAGTGGCAGTACTACCCCCAGTTCAGCTTGTCAGGGTAATCGCCGCCTAGGATAGAGATGGAGATGGGAGAAGGAAAACTGTTAAGCTGACTTCAGCCGGGGCTTCAAACAGACTGCAGAAGTGTTCAGTGTGTGTAAATGAGGTGGACTGAAAAGTGGAAGACTTCAATTACGGTGGCAGCACCAAAAAAGACAGCGGAGTGAATGTGTCTGCTCCTGTTTGTATGTGCTAGGTGTATATTGCGTCTTCATTGTGTGTACGTGTGTATTTAGAGGCTTAGGTCTGTATGTGCACAGTACAACATCTTCCCATGTGCTTTCAAACAGTCACTCCAGTCATGTGGTCTTGCATGTGATATATATATGTGTGTGTGCAGCGTTTCTTGCAGCTCATGCATGTGTGTGTTTTTGTCCCTGAGTGTCAGATACCTCTGGCCACCCCAGCTTCTGTGTCTATATAGTGGTTAGCAGTTAAGATAGCAGAAATGTCATTGAGCTTTGAGAACAGACAGCTCTGGGCGTCGATTTTTCCCAAGCAGCCAGGCACCGCAAACACACACTTGTCTCGCTATACTTGCGAGGATGCTCGTTGACAATGCATACCCCTTATCCTAACCTAAACCTATACTAACCTTAACCTATAGTGATAACCTTCAAACAGACCTGTCAACTATCCTCATAATAAGAAAAGGTTATCATAATGATGGCAGAAATTGAACTGATCAACAGAAACTGAGCTCACACAGTTTTATTCTCAAACAGGAAACAGTGAATATTGTTTGTACTTTTCTAGGGTCACATATATAGCACAGCCACACATGCCACTGTATTACTCCTAGTAAAGGCTAGTCTCAGTGAGATACTGTAGTTTTCATGGGTATTCAGTTATATGTCGACTGCTTTCAGCTAATTATCTCTAACTACTGAACCTGTCAGGTGTAATGTGAAAGCCAGTATGCAACAACCCAATACAGTGATGGATCGGTGTGGTTTTATTGTGGTTGTTTCCTTTTTCGGGACTTTGTTAGTGTTATTGCGTGGATTGGAAACAAAGCAGAGGAGTAATGAATGATAATCAGAGTTTTGTGAGTTCATGCAAAGTGCACATCTAGAGAAATCTAGTTTGGATATTAGCGTGTGAAAGATAGTGTGTATCTGATTGAGACGATAAAGTGGGCACATTCCCACACAGATGCAGTATTAGAAGAAATGAATAAAAGCATTAATACACCAGATGTTTGAGATGACTCCTGAGGACCAACATGTAGACGATCAATGTCCTCATTACTGACTAACTTTTCAGCTACATCATTTATTTTTATTTATTTATTTTTTTTTTGTGAAGTGGTCTGTTTGGACCAGATTAATCACGCCTGTCACACTGCATTTTCACTATATCGTGGAAACTGGCAGAAAAATACCTTCTGTTATTGTACCCAGCGGCTTCAGCCTGCCTTTTCTGTGAGGATGAGAATCAAGTACTTTACTATGCAGCACTACAGAATGTTGCGCAACTGCTGTAGTCAAATGTGTTGTTAGCCTCAAGGATTTTACACCCCGGACATTTTAATGTGCGACAATGTAGATTACATCAAAGCGCCTTGTGAGCCTTGTGCTCATATTTTGAAAAATGCAAACAGTTACAACTGTAAATACATCTGATTAATTATCAGAACAGTGGTGATGTGCAAATAAAAAACAGAAAACAATCTGTCACTATCTAAGTATCATCAACCTTAATGTCTGTGTGTTTCTTTTTATTTGTAAAATCATTGCCTAACAATGAATCATCTCATCTTCTCTTCTTAAGGATTTAACTCTTCAGAAGGTTGGACTTAATCCAGTTTCCTCTGTTCCTCTGTGATGAGATAGATAACTTTTACTTTATTCTCCCACCACCTTCAAACTTCAGCTTTCTCTATTAACCTCCTCCCGACGTTCCATGGCTCATCTTTCATTCATCGCTCCCTTGATTTAGCTCTCCATTACCTCGTTCTCACCTCCTAGAAGTTTGATCTTTGCAATGTCTTTTCCTCTTCTTTTTGGCCAAAACTCTTCATTAATTGCCTAATCTGCATCTCATGGTTGCGAGGACAGTCATGTGCTGCAGCTGTTCTTGGTGATCATGGCTTCCTGTAGGCACAGAAACCAATAAAACTAACATTACTGCACTGTGAAAATTACCATATGTAGCAGCATTAACAAAATTACAGAACAGATTTAATCACTTCAGCTCTATAGACCTGGTCCTTAACATGAGTCCCTGTACAACATGGCACAACCCTATGTCCAACAATCATTCATCAGTAGTGAGGCCAAAGAGCATAAACAGTGCTGCAAACATTCGTGTTCTCGGAAAACTCATTGATGAAGGTGAAAGAATGAATAAAACAGAGCAAAAGCTTAATTAATCTTAAAAATGTAATTATTTGAAAATTATTTCTAAGCATAACTATTTCTGTGCCGCCATTAGCTGTCTACACATTCTGTGTCTCTGGCCTCTCATCTTCTTTATACACCTCTGACTTCAAGGAGCTGGGTGCTTGACATTAGGAAATGCGAGCAGTAAATCACTCTTCATCTCTCTCATTTTCTTCCTCTTGTACTTCACTCTGGCTTTCTATTGTTTTGATCTTCACATTCAACAGTTTTGTCATCCTCTATACGCTGCTTCTCGTCTCTTCGTCCTTTTGTTAGTGTCCTACTCCATCTCTTCTTACTGAAAATGAAAATTTCATTTGCTCCCTGTTTTGCCTTTGGCATTGTTGTCTCCACAGTACATCTTCCCCCACTCTCTGTTGTCATTTGTTCATTTTGCTAATGTCATTGTGTGTGCAAATAATAACGTGAGGAAACTGCATTTTTTGTCATCGGACAATTTTTACTATCTTGCTTTTACAGTGTTAATTCTTGTCTTTAATTGATTTTGTATTAAAGAAAAAAGAGGAAGCGAGCATTCAGAGGAACAAGTCTTAATTCTTGATGACTTTTCATGTCTCTTTATTTATATGTGTATGCGGGCCATCTCCCTCACTCTTCGTCCTTGAATGTCAGTCACTCTCTCATCTTTAGAATACTCTATCTGTCCTGTCCCTTCTTCCGCTCTCTCTATTGCAGCAGCTCATTTTAAAACCCCCTTTTATGTCACTTTTTCATTCTCTGCCTCTCTCTCAAAGACGGCAACCCTGGGGGGCGAGAGGATTGCAGTAGGGTGGCCATATAGCAGTGGGAAAGATACACACATAGTATGTACAGTTGACGCACATGCACACACACACACACACACACACACACACACACACACACACACACACACACACACACACACACACACATATGGATGCACATTCAGTTCTCCATGCACATGCAAAACAACACAAAGGCATGTTCAAAAAAGGGAAATGAAGAGGCTGTCTTGAAATATGGAACACACATGCACACACACACATATTCAAGTACAGAAGCGTTCTCTAGCTCACAAAGCTGTAGCTTTCGTAACAGTACGCACAGTGTTACCAGTTTATTATAGCACCTACAGCTAAATATAATGTGATCCAATAGCAGCAGTGGGCATGGGTACAAACCCACCCAAGACAAGGGGTTGTACTGATCCAGTAACCCATCAGTAATGCCAAAAAAAAAAAAACACTGGGTCAAAACAATTTATTGCTGCTGAGTGAAATGAAGCTGATATTTGTCAGAGATATATTGACCAACACTGGGTCATTTTTTTATCCACTGATTTTTTTTGTAGGTGGTGGGTATTAGTTGGTCATTAAGTACAGATGAAACAGGATTCTCCTTTGTTTCTTCTTCCCCCTGCCTGCTTTCAAAATCACTTTCACTACAGGACAATGACCACCTGACTGAGTAACCTACCGGCTGAAAACAGTGAGTTTTGATAAAGATTTGTATCAGGCAATCAGTCGAAATACATTTCAGCTGTTTTTTATAGCCATTTTATTGACAGTGTCTTTGTAGAGAGCATGGACAAACAACAACAACATGGTTTATAATGTAAAACACTTGGTTTTTGTTATGTTTAAGACATCTTATTTGTGGTGCTGTTAAATTGGAGTGCACTATCCAATATTTTGCTCATTCTAAGTTACTAAATTTGCATGTTACTTTTAATTTGTTCCTTCCCTACTGTTTCATCCGTGACCTACCTACTTTCTTCTTTCTCTCAAAAATCTTCCCTGCTCATTTTCAGTTTGTCTCCTCCACCAGTGTCACTTTCGATCCTTCACTCTCATACTAATTGCCTCCCTCTGTGTCAGCATCTCCCTCACCACTTAGCCACCTTTTTCTTCCCTCTCCCACTCGGAGGAGGTTGACAGAGAGCCAACATATGTGTGCCATCATATGTTGTATGCGTCAGTTTCTGTGTTCTCATGCTCCTGTGCTCCTACCTACTCATTTTCTCACACACTTCTCACTCTTGCTGTCAGAGTTTGTGACAGCTGGATTAGGTTTGCCTCCCCACTACTTTTCTGTCTGCTCAATATTCTGAGTACTTTCTTCAGCTGTAGATATACAATCGGTGGCAAAAACGCATGTATGAATTGTTCTCTCAAAAGTTACTATATCTTATGGATAACACAACACGGAGACATGAATGCCGCTTGTGAATCAAAAAGACGGTTTCACTGTGAGATGTTGAGCAGCACCTTCAAAAACATCAGAGTTAATTATCAAGTTGGCAGCATATTCACAATTTTTTAAAAAATAAATAAATCGTAGGATAAAAAAAATGGATGTGAGTCTGGTGCAAATTTTGCATCCGCAGCTGCTGGTTGACTACAAATCAAGTCGTGCTAAGAAAATCCAATAAAATGGCCAGAGACTGCAGATGCAGAGACCAGTAAAACACATTAACAGTAAATAAAAAACTGAATTCTAAAACTTATTTCAAATGAATGGTCTTCATTTTTCTTCTCCAGTAAGTAACCAACAAAAATAGAGATTAAATAACTTTGCACAACAAGAACTACTGTCCTATAGATTCTCCAGATATGAGCCTATAGATATCAGGTTGAACTGCTTTATTCTATGAAATTAAACAGAATATTTACAACTACATAAGGTCATGGATGGAAAGGTGGTAACTTTTCTGTGCCGCAGTTTTAATTATGCACCAGGGTTCACATCAACTCAGCAGGCGGCATTACTGCCATTAACAGATAATTGGCTTGTGATGAATATATGATGTCAAATAAGATGAGCTATTTGTGTCTCTCAACCTCTTTGTTTCAGTCTTTCACGTTCTATCTCTCGGGTTCTACCTTCATCTATCACCGAGGACGACCTCAGAGGGAATGCACATTTCAACCATTTTCCTCTTCTCATTTCTCCTCTCTTATACTACTCCTTTCACTCAGAGCAGAGGAACCACAATGCTTGTTATTAACTTTCTCATACCATTTATCTCCCTTTTCACTACCACCATTACCTCTCCTCGCTTTCTTGTCCTCTACTCCCTGTCGCTCTCTCTCCTTCTCACACACCATTTGTCTGCTTCATCTTCATCAGTATTCTCCCTCTCCTGCAGACAGCAGGTAAGCTCGGCACCCCCATCCCACCTTCATACTACCCTATAACAATGCATCATTCTCCCTCCTGTTCGTTGCTGCGGCGTGGTTCTCGTTACGCCTGTCGGTGCAGTTATTCCATCTTCAGGAGATCACTGCACTGCTGGAAAGCATTTGACCACAGAACGTAAAGACATTATCGTTCTAATTAAGGTTGTGGAATGGCAGATTACTTGGTTGGCGTTGATATTTGTGGCACTGGCTTTTTGTCTGCTAGTCTCTTGCAAAGCTATTGATGGGCATAGAAAGGATTTTACTGATTGAGATTTCTGCAACATTATCCTCATCAGTCCGAGTCTTTAGTGATTCACTTATACATTTGTTGCTCATAAATTGCTGTAGGAAGAAATTTCCTTACAATTTACTTTACAGTTCACTAAAAGATGTAATCTAATCATAGTTTAATATAAGACCTGATATGGCATTATATTTAATTTTAAAATAGAAAAATTGCATATTGCTATCTCCTACTTCATTTCTAATTAGATCAAAATTTGCACAGTATATTTTGGATCCGATACAGAATCATATGCAGTTTCCTATAGCATAGCATCAAAGTATCTGTTTATTAAATGTATATATTTGTCGTTTACTCTATAACAATATACTGTATCCTTTCTAGTGTTGCCTAATTTGATAACAGCTCATTTTGTATAATAGTGTCCTGCAAAATTAAGTGTGTCGAGATATTCTACTACACCACCAACTTTTTTGACAACATATGACTAGAAACTAAATAAATAAATCAAAACAATTAAACAATTTAATGAAAATTAATCTGGAAGTAACAAAGCAGAGCCTTAGTGATTAATGTTATTTAAAATGCTCTGTAGAGACCAGTATATATTTCTCAACAGCGGTGTCTCTGGCTTGGCAAGGCACTCTGCAAGCTGGCAGGATTTTCAGATGGGAAGCAAGTGAGGGATCATTTTTCTTCTCTCTTCTCTCAGTTAAGTCATGTTATATGTAGGGATTTTTTAATATACTGAAGATAACATATTGAAAAATAACAATATAAATTATGCAGCCAGAGGATAATTGCAGTATCAACAAAGTTTTTTTTTGGATGTTTGATTTTTTGGATGTGTGAGCAGTAGGAGCAAGGCACCTTGGGTGGCTTTTTCTTTTTTTTTTTTTTAAGTCTCTTGTCAAGATAACAACCACACTGGAGTCAGATACAAAGTGAAGAGTATTTTCAGCTCTCTCTAATGTTTGATTATGTTTCATACATAACGGATTAGCTCTTTAAGGGCTGTTAAAACAAGCAGCAACTCTGTAGGTTGAGCCCAGACAGACCAATTTACAAACTTCAAAGACCCTTTCTGCATTTTTGTCTCTGTTAAGTTGCAGTAAAACTTCTAATAACCAAATTTTTTTCATACTGAAACATTTTCAGCTTGATTCAGCTGCTGGCGCAAATATTTAATCTGCTTCTGCCTACAAATGTATCTTGCATTGGCAATCTGTGGAAATCTGACTGACAAGCATCCTTCACTGTATTCACATCAGAAACTGGTGTTTGCAGCCAGTTAAGAAAGTTAATGGCTAAGTTTATTTTTGTTTTTTGTTTATTTATTTATTTTTTTATTTGTCCATGTTCAGTGGGACATTTCTGAGTTTTTTTATTCATTAGTTTTAGTCAATGTCAATTATGTTTAAAATAATAGTATAAAAATACCGTGAAACTAGAAACAGTTTTTGCTGTACTGTCACACAAGAGCTTAAGATAAATAATGGATATTATGTCTGATTTAAAAAGTTTTAAAAGTCTAAAACTGGCGAAGTGATGATGCATTTGTCTGTTAAAAGTTAAAAGTTAAAATTATTGCTTTACTTATCTATGATTAACCGCTTTGGGTTTATAATGTTCCTGCAAGTGTAAGATTCTGGTGGGAAAAAGAAATGTTGCATTGTGCCATATAAAAAGCAGAATTATGAAGGGCTCTTGCTGAAAACCAACCTGCTGTGAATCATAAGTACCTTGATTTGCACGTCTGCTAGCATTTCTTCATCTGAATACATGTGTTATATGTGAACATTCCTGTGGCTGCTCTCTCCCATGCCCTGAGGAATTTCCTGGAGTTCCCTGTTTCCTGATCACCTGTGATCTCTGTCTCACACACACACACACACAGACACAGACACACACACACACACACACACAGAGCACGATGATGTGTTCTAAGAGAAACCCATCCCTTCCTGATCAAAGGTGTTTGAGTGCATTTGCCTATGTATGTGTGTGTTCATGCTACAGTCAGGAGGTCAGACTCCGTCCTTGACAACTCCGAACCACCTTTCATTTATCCAGAGAGAACAAATGGGGGGAAAGGGACATGAGAATGGCTAAATAAGAGTCAACAAAGGAAAGAAAAGTAGGTTGAGCTTGCGTCTAAATTATCTCGCAATTAAAGTATATAACATTAGACTCACATACATACATGCATACATATGTAATTCACATATACAAACACAAATACACAAATATTGATTAGAGTAATGACACAAGCCTATCTGATTATTGATCTGAGTTGTGATTCTTTCTTTTACATAAAACACAAGCCACATCGACTGTATATCCATTTTTTTCAATAGTTTCTATATTTAGGAGGTGGATAGTTATAGCTCAAGATGTGATTAAGCACGAGTTGGTTGATTTTGAAGAAAAGGAGGAAAACATGATGGGAAAAAACAAAACACTGACTGGAGGGTTACTGATGAAGCTAACATAGAAAGAATAACACCAGACATACAGTGACAATATTTTCAGAAATGGTAAAATGCTCAAAAAGCATCTCACAGGTCAGATCTCCTGTTGTCAGGGCTAGATCTAAAGGAGGTGAGGAAGGGAGAGGTGAACCTCTGGTGATACAAGATAGAGCCAAGAGGAGGGAAAAATGTGGAAGAGAAGGTGTGGAGGAAAAAGAACATAGTCAGATATGAAGCAGCTGTGTTCATGTAGCATCCAAAGGTGATAAAAGAACCGTTGCCTGACAGCAAGCTCTCCTTAAAGTTTAATGGTACCGCACTGATCCCCCACCAACACTGGATAACAGTTTTAATAGCTGAGAAAAGCTCTCTGTGCATGTGCATGCGCGTGAGCGTGTGCATGTGCATGTGCGTGCATGTGTATCTGTGCTGCCTGTGTCATTTTTGTCTTTTCCTACCTCAGCACATTTGTTCTCTCGAGCATTTGTGCATCTACCATCCTTTTTCCACAGTTATGTTAGTGTGTGTGTGTGTGTTTCCTGCTATTGTATTTTACTTCAGCTTCCACCCAGCACTAATTTGTCTGCATGTGTCTGTGCCAGAGGAACCTGCCCACCTTAAGTGGCAAGTGTTTCCATGACAGGTTCATGACTTTTTGTCATGGGTCAAGGCAGCCATTGTTATAGATGTCCAGTAAATACTGTCCTTATATTTCTGCATTTTATGAGGCATGAAAGCATTTTCCAACCCTCCACAAACACAATGTCCAGCTTAAGACATAAAAACACACCTAATAATTGCATCTATGTGATTCCTTTTCCTTTATACCTGAATAAAGCAGATCATGTAGATACACAGCAGATATATTATATATATGTGAACACATCTTGTGAAATGCACAAATGAAATGCTTTGAACTTGAGTGTTATTTTTAGGTTTTAAAAAAGGGGCAGAAATTAGGAAAATAGTAAATCAGAGTTCCTGTCAAGTTTAGAAATCAGTCGCTTACAGACTTAGTGCTTGTAATCGTAAAGATAACCTGGGAACACACTGACTGCCTCGCAGGCATGTGTGTTCACGCCGGCTATGTAGCTGCTCCTGACAGCTCTATCTCTAAACAGAGTTTGCAATCTGCACCAGTGTGGGATTTCTTTTCATTCTAAATAAATTTTTGATTGGTTTTGTTTTTAAATGTCTCTAAAACACCACTGTCTGCACAGCCAGCTGGTGAAAAGGTTAAAAATGTATTTGTATATGATGTCCATACGACTATCAACGTTTTGCTCGCATTTTTTTCTCTGTGGCCAAATGTGGTACTGTAGTAAAATATGAATACAATAACAAAGTAACAAAATAAATAAATTGTAAGTTGCCTAGAGTATTTTCCGCGTGGTTTCAATATTACATTTGCATCTCTATGACACCATCTAAAGAAGGCTACACAAAAGGTCCTGTTCTGGATACTCTAGTTTCCTTACACCACAAAAATAAGTAAAAACTTACAAAAACAAAAATTCCCATGGAAATAAATTTCTGTAGAGGATCAGTGGAAGCATTTTGAAGAGTCTGACCACTGCCTGAAGTTTTGCTCAAGGACACTTTATCTGAGGAGATGCTTTCAAACTTGTTGAAGAAGAATAGTTCCATGCGCTCTGCAACCTTTAAAAAAAAAAAAAAGCAATGGAGAAATCTCTGCTGGAGATTTAAAATATGGATGCTGGATCATCCACACAAACATGCACACAAACGCACACACAGAAAGTATGGTGGGAACAAGAAATATGAGAGCAGGAGGAAAAGTTCTTAATGGAAAAAACTGGTTATTATTTGGATACAAACGTATTTGGCCCTCTCTGCCTGTGCTAATGCATCTAATATGTCATAATGAATCTCTTGGAAGGAAAGAAAGATGGATAGAAGAGGTGATACAAGGTGAAGATGAGAAAATTGAGTATAAACTGCATGTGGCAGATGGGAAAAATGTCCAAGGTGACAGGAAAAATGCCGTTCAGGGTAAAATGCCTTAGAAACATTCCTGCTATCCAGCAAGGCTAAATATAGGCTCATTAAAATCTAAAGAGCACATGGAGGTGTGTGTGTGTGTGTGTGTGTGTGTGTGTGTGTGTGTGTGTGTGTGTTGAGGGGGGTTGGTTGACGAGAGGCAGCCCTGGGCCGAATACGGCTAAATTCACACCAGCTGTAGTGATGTCAGGAGGCAGTGTGTCGAATATTCCGGCTCAGAAGCTGCAGCCAGGCTTGTGTGTAAATCTGTGTATTCAGGTGTGTTATGTGAAGTCATCTTGAGTGAAGCGGCCAAACTCGGGGGTCCACAGGGACCCTGGTGTTCCCAGGCCAAAACCTTCCTGCTCCTACCACCCTCCTCCCCAATTTACCCATCATTTCTCTCGCTGTCTGAGCCTCTCCAACACTTTGAGATGTTGTTCCTCCCACAGGTCAAGCTTTTTCACTCTTGACTTTTTGTCACTCTCCCACACTCCTTCTCCTCTCATCCGTCAATAAGGCGGATTGTTTCTGNGGGGGGGGGGGGGGGGGGGTTTGTCAGTAACACAGAGAGAGTGAGATCAGAGGCAGAGATGGACAGGTAAAAGAGGGGTGGTGGCTACGACAAGACAGACAGTAGTGTTACATTTAATGATAATGGGGCAGATACGCTGCATATGAGCAACAGTGTGTTCCTGTTTTGCACCACACAGGAGAGAGGAGCATGTCTCTACCACCATATAGCAGCCACCAGTTTGCCCACTCCTCTGCTCTCATCCACTATTCAATAGCCTGCTCCATTTCAACCAGAAATAGAAAAATGCCTCATTGTCATGTTTCACTTCCATTCCTTCTCTAATTGAAAAGTGGAGGGAGGGGAATGGGGGAGGTGTGTGTGTGTGTGTGTGTGTGTGTGTGTGGGTGTGGGTGTGTGTGTGTGTGTGTGTGTGTGTGTGTGTGTGTGTGTGTTTCTGGGGGGGGGGGGGGGGGGTAAAATTTTTAAATGTGTAATTTGTGTAAAATTACACATTTAAAAATGAAATTGAAACTTTTAAGAGACGCAACATGCGCCTACAACGCCAACATGGCTGCTCTCATACTCCCTGTAATATCAACACTCAACAGTGAAGCAGTTTGAATACTGAAGTCGTTTTACCATTTGCATTCAGTAGCAGTACCAGTAAAAAACAGCTGATCTACTAATGACAGTTATTCAATAATAGTAATAATAATATTAAGTCATTCAGTCATCGGGGCCTGCTGGAACTGAGAGGCCTACTTTTGTGTCCTTCTGTGTGAGAGGCGTAGGAGGGCAGGGTGCAGTCACATGGTAAGGAATCATCTATATGATCACATTTCTACCCAGCAGGCACCAGATGTCGATGTAATATTAGAATTACGCTGACCTGTAAGGACAACAACATCAAGTAGACTTTAAATGGTGGCTGGAAACGAAAATCGGGTGATTTTGACATCAAACACCACTGCTGGTTAACAGACATGGTGACGTTTAGCACACGATTGGTTTTGCTCATGACTAGAATGTTGGTATTTTATATTTCAAGATGGTACTGAGACATTTACAGGATATTGGATTTTGGTTACTTTGGTGGTACCAACTCAAAACCAATAAGAAATATCTTTGTTGACATCAGACCTACACAACCTACATCCTAGCAAATATCAGTGTCTAACGATGTTGGTGGGTAGCTGCGTGCCTCTTATTTTTCTTTTATTGGTCACTGATTGGTATATTTGTGGACAACCAAAGAGTACAAAGTTAGATGTAGGAACAGCTAAAATCTTCAAATTGATTTCCATATCTTTTTGAAGTTGTGATAAAAGACATCAGATTTGTGTCTTGAGTCTGAGTTGCATCTTAATAACTGGACCCACGTCTCTGTGGTTTTGCGACTGGAGGAGTTCCTCAGTGATATAAATTTAGACGGAAACAGATGATGAAAAGGAAGTTTTTGCATTCAGGCTGGATTTCCTGAGAGAACAGATGAGTAACGGGAAAAAGTGTGTGTAATGAGGTCTGAGAGGTGTAGCCAGGTGCAAGTCCACGAGATGCCTTTATGGAATAGATGCAAGTGCATGAAGTAATGAACAACACCAAATGAGATATGAAGAGAGGAAAGAGAAACGGACAGAAACAGAGGGATGGGTCTTGAGAGGAATGGGAGCAGAAGACGCGAGACAGCCTTTGAGGAGAGAGCAGCTGTTCAGTGGAACAGCTGCAGGGCAAATTTCAGAATGCATGACAAGGGGAACCTCCGAGGCCTTGGTACATACACTGACACACATACACACACACATACACATGCACACACACACACACACAAGATGAGACAGGATTTGTAGCATGACATATACCCTCACATCCATGGAGACATATCTTTCTTTTTTTGCATAAACCTACACATATACATGTTGATATGCATTGTGCAACCACACACACACTATGTAACCATGCGCACACATAGACATATACTTGTGTCATTAACACGCTATCACACAGATGCACACGCATGCATGTGTTTCTGAATTTTTCAGCTGGGGGGGACTGCTGCTCTGATGTCTGACAGAGCAAGATGAGGCCAGTGTAACTGCCTGTGCCCAGACTATTAAATATGTCATTTAGTGATACAGAACAGTCGCATTTGAGTCACGCAAAAAGATAACATCACTCAACACTCCTTTAGAGAACATGTGTTTAAGTCATTTAACCAAAGCTGAATGATTTAAAAGTGATTATTGATTGAAACTGCAAGCAACCACAGTAAGTTCAATGCCAAGTGCAACAAGTGAGAAAATAGAATGTTCATAGCTTGGTTAGACATTTCTTCTAAGGTCATGGAAACTTTGCTCCATCATAAATCATGTCCATCAAATGACTGAATTCTTGGTTATATTAGACGTCAGCATCTGTTTAAAAAAATGTGTAACTTAAGTGAAATATCACTCTTTTTCTTTGAGGTGTTTTGAAAAAATTTGTTGTTCTCAGTCCTGGTCCATCCACTCTAAAACAGGCATCTCTCGATTACCTAATTGCCCTAGTTTCATTCATTCTTTCCTCCATCCTGCTTTCACTCATTCCATCCGCTCTTACCTTCTGTCCCTCTCTATCTCAAGAGGCTGCGAGGGCAATTAGGTTGTTTTACTGCTGCTCTAGTTTTACTGGCTGGGGAGCAACACTATAAACACTAATTAACACACACGCACACACACACACACACAAACAAAGGTAATTGCATTCCCTATCTTCTCTACTGCACACACACCTCTGGAGTGTGTTGTTACCAAACTGAGTTTCACCTACTGAAACACCTGATCTTCTCATTGATAAAAATATAATGCACCAGATATTTGTAAGGCAGAGTCAAAAATATACACATATAGTAACAAACACACAGAAATGAATTTGTGTATTGATTAAAACCCGATCAGATTATAGCACTGTGAAATTGGACAAATAACTGGCCGGTTGTCTGGTTTGCGCATTGAAAATGTTGCATTACTGTAAGCATCCTACTGTACAGTGAATTGATGTATTTCAGTTCAATACCTTTTGAATAATACATGAATACACCTTTTCCCCTAAAAATCTTTCTGTAATATTTAAAAATCAGAAGAGCACAAGTGAAATAGGTTTTTTACTGTGAGTAATGAAATTAAAATGAACAAGACTATGAGTTAATTAAAACTGTACACACATACACGTGATATCTCTATAATGAGATATACAGAACATATGTAATGTACAATGTAAACACAATACAGAAGAGGCTTTGTAAACAATCAAGTTCACTACAGCTTAATGTGGCCTATTGGGCTTGAATAATGAGCATAGGCTGAGCTAATTCTAATGCAGCAGCTAATTAGCATTAGCCATACCAGCAGCATAGAGCTGTGCCACCAGCAATTCAACTCAGGTGGTGAGGAGGCAGAGCAAAGCCACACCTGCACATTATTGTGTGTGTGTGTGTGTGTGTGTGTGTGTGTGTGTGTGTGTACGTGCCTGCGTGCGTGCAGGTTTGATTGGCAAATAGAGTATTGATCCACTGGGGCGTCTTATGATGATGACTGGTGCACACGAACATGCAGTATACATGAACATGTGCACATGAGTGTGAGACAGAGGCCTGTAGAGACAGTCACAGATAAAAGCAGAGCCTGCAAACACGCAACACTCCCATGTCTCTTACAACATGAGACATGCACACACAAACGGACACATTAATTCATGAGACTAGATTAAGCAAAGACAAACTTGGCCCAGAGGCTCAGCCCATTATTGTGACTTTCCACCAGAGGACTTTACACTTGTGTAATTGTATGAGAATGCGATGACTAAATGTCTGCAGTCTGCTCAGACCTCGACTGTTTTCATGTTTCAAAGGTAATGCTGACCTTCCTGAGGAATGGAAGGCAAGAAGATTTACATTCACAGACAGGATGGCACTTAAGAAAACTTCATTTTTACTCCTCTTCATAACAAGCAGTATTTGCTAAGAGAGGGCATATATGTGTGAACATGTGCATTTGTATGTTTGGTATCATTGGTGACATTTATATTTGAATATTAATGAATTCTTAGTGCATCTTTAGGAACTTTGTTTAAAAATGCATGACAGATCTCTGTGTTGACAGCTTGAAAGTGTAAAATTGGAGAGAGAGTGTGTGTGTGTGTGTGTGTGTGTGTGTGTGTGTGTGTGTGTGTGTGCTGAGAAAGACAGACTGACTGAGGCTGAAGGTAAATGGTTGATAAAGGCAATGTCATGGCTGATACAGAGATAGAGATGAAGTGAACTGTAGCTAAATGAGCTTCTTCGACTCATCTTTCTTTGTTGCTGCTCCAAAAGCCTGTTTTTCTCAACCTTACCCACACACACGCCGACAATGAACTCACACAAAATAGAAAATGCAGTGAAACAGACTGACCATTTGCAACTGGGCAAAAACTGTGATGGTTATGTCAGAAGATTTTTCAATGTATTTTTTATGTCAAAGCCTGTGCGTGGGTCTAGTCTGATGGAGCCATTTTCGCTCCTCTTTCTGTGATCTGACAAGGTCACGGATGGATTTAAGACAGATGTCATTTAAAGGCTGTATGATAGATGCTTGACATCTCTCTCCATTACCGAGGCATCAAACCGAGACCTTTCTATACCACTGGCTGGGCTTTGCTGCAGTTTGCTTGGTATCCCTGTTAATTTGGATGATCCACAGTGCTGATTTCTATGGAAGAAATAGACACATAGTTTTTAATGGGTAAACCAATCCTTTAATTCTCACAAACTTGATTTGCAAAATTTTGCTTGGCTACCACTTCCAAGAAACAGAGAATTGAGTTTATTTGGATTTTTTTCATCTATTTTTAAGACAAATGTACAACATGTTGTCTCTACATATATTTCACACATCATTTCACACATCTTACATCTTACATACCTTCTGCCAACTGGGCCATATAGTGAGGAAGAAGTGATAGTGTCATCTTTTAGAAGAACAGAGTAAATTCACTGCCATTCCCTCAAAGTTGTTAGATTTATAGCTTGAACTAGACGCAACTAAATCATTCAGTTTATTTTGACAGGAGAATTACATAACTACACCACCTAACTGTGCTCATCAAAGGGACACCAAATTTGAATGAGTACAAAATACACACATACACAAATACACAGAGTGGCCTGCTCCTCAGTGATACGCTGTGCCAGGCTTCAAGGCTGTTACCAAGATGCAAGGAAAGAACAGCCCTGAAGAGAATTACTTTAGTTTGAACTGAACCAGTGCAGCTGGAATTAATATCTGGGTCTGAGAGTGTGTGTGTGAGAAAACAGGGTTGATCCATCCCTGCTCTAGTAATAGCTGCTCTTTTATTGGCTTCTGAGGGCATATCAGCATGCAGACACCCGGGCGTGCACATACGAAGACAACAACAACAGTATTCATACGCACAAACGGCCCAGTGCAGACGTGTGCACTGACACCAATATACGCATGAACTCTCATTGAGCACAGACACCTACAAGCCCGACAGACACTTTCTCTCCGACTGAAATGAATGCATCACTAACTTACTCAAAGGGGGCACTTAATCAGCTGCAAATCAGCAGCGGGAAAAAGGTGAATAGGTAGAGAAGAGAGGTAAATTTAATATGTCACTGTAGACAAGGACGGATATTATGTCCAGTCAACAACCATGAGCAGAAAATGACAATGATCATGTAATGAATTAAATAAAGACTGCAATCAATAAAAAGTTAACTTTTAATCATTTTCTCCATGTGGCTGATTTATCAAAGAATTAATCAATCACGCATTCTACCACTGAGTAAAGTTTAATAATCATTCTGTATAAATTAAGTGGAGGAACATGAATTATGACCAGCTTAGCTAGAAGATGAAACTCTGGCTCAGGAGGTAGAGTGGGCTGTCCACTAATTGGATAGTCGGTCGTCCGATGCCCAGCTCCTCCAGTTCCCATATTGAAGTGTCCATGGGTAAGATACTGAAACCCAAATTGCCCCAGACATTCAATCAAGTACATGCAAAACAAGTGTGTGAGAGATGCGCTGTATGAATATATGTGTGAATGGGTGAATATGGCTGGTAGTGCAAAGTGCTTTGATGTCATTAAGACTAGAAAAGCTCTATGAAAAGCAGTCAGTTTCTTCTATTTACCACTGGTGTCATCAGGTCACCACCAAACTATAAAACTGATGTTAACTGTATTTTTAAAATGGCAACCACAGTCTCAGTATGAATCAGTCTTTGTAGCGATAAACAGGAGTACTGAGGTTGCTTTTGGAGTTATGTGTGGGTGTTTTCATGGAACATAAGCAAAGGTTAGCACAGAAACTGATTGAAATTATAAAGTTGCAAAGTGCAACTGAAGTAAAATGAGTAAAAGCATTAGAGAAGAAAGGTTAGTGGAGCTAAGAAGAGGAGGTTAAAGAATGAAAAAAAAAGTCAAACAGAGAATTCACATATTCACCCTGCCAAGCACATCATCACATTTTTTCCTTAAATAGGACTTGGGCTGTCCAGGCATAGTTATATTACTATTATATAGTACTGTTATATATACAAACAGAAAACTAAAGCGTCCCCAGAAAGTCCATGTCACCATCAAGTCTGGCTTTGTTGTGCTGCAGCAGAAAGAACAGCTGTTGACGTTATGTACCAGAGAAGCTGCCTGCTGGGCAGGAAACAGGAAAGGACAAATTCATGTTTATTCACACCACCATTAGAAGGAATAACACACACAAATAATGTGTGGGAATATAATGTGTGTATGAGTGCACTGAATACATATACACAGAGAAAGTACTTAATATGCTTTAAGCATTCTAATTTGGCCCATGCAAACACTAAGACACATGCACTCTACTATAAAACTGGGAGATAACAAGAGTTTGATGACCACCTCAGGATGTGCGCGTGTGCGTGCACACACACACACACACACACACACAAACACACACACACACAGCCCTACACAAACATTTACTCCCTGAAGAGCCATGTTTATGCTCTGTAAGGTGCTGGGAAGAAGCCACGCACATTTCATTCACTAAATAAGGTTTTATCACTAATCTGTAGTAGCTGCAGCAGAAACGTAGATTTGGATACATGGTGAGCTTTCTTGTCAGCTGTGATAATCGCCTTTGGTATAAATTGGATTAAATGTATTTAGAGTTTTGCTAACTGTAGTGTTGATTTGACCATCCATATCTGCTTGATTGAAAGTTTACATCTAATAATGTATATTTATCACGGCATGTTGAAACTGATGGTCTGAAGAAATATTTTATCTCCTTTCCCTCCTCTAAAATTGAAAAACTGAACCCCTAATATCACAAACTACAAATTTATGATACATGGCACATTCTATTCACACTTCAACTATGCATTAAATATCAATTTAATTTAAATGTGGAGGCTGTGAGAGCAGTGAATGGTCTTGTTCCTCCCACACACCAATTAAAGAACATTTTCTATGAGTCATATCTTTTTCTTTTCACTCCTGGCTTTTTACCTGATCAAGTGGGATTACATTAAACCTTCATTTGAGAATGGCACTGCAACAGGAATAACTGTTGTTGTTATTCTGCTTGTCAATTTGCCATATTGCTACTGAAGTCATCACGCTGCTTAAACTAGATCATTAAGACTTGGTTAGAAATCCTTTAAAGCCCCAAATGACTCAACTGCTGTCAGGAGAGCTCTGATAGGCCTGATCTGCTGTTACAGAAACAGTCATGACTTAAAAAGCCTTGGTTCATCGTGATGAAATAAATGATTCTGATATTATATAGGTAAGAAAAAAAAGATATATTAACAACCAAATCAAACACAATGAAAAACAAAACTGAAGGACAACCACATGATATGGTTGAAATCAATTTGGTTGATTGATATGCACCACCACAGCACACACATACACACTAGCTCAAACTATAATGACAACAACATAACACCGACAAGGATGTAAAAGGAAGTATAAATATTAATTACATAGTGAGTGAGTTCCACAGAGGCACTATATGACAATAGTGTGTGCGTGTATTAATATTTAAAAACAATACAATCACATTTCTAATGCACTGATCTGCTTTAGTTAGGTGCCAGCATGTGTTCATACATGTGTTTGAACAAAACAAGACAAACACGAAACTATGAAATGGCATTTCTGAAGAAATAACATTGCCCTTAAGTGCATGTGCATGTGCATAGGTGGCTGTGTGTGAATGTGTGCATGCAGGGTGGCTCTTGTGTGCATTTACACCATTAGCAGGGTAGAGAGTGGCCTTTCTAATCTGCTTTCTCCTAATTAAAAGCCTGTGACTAAATGGACCAGCACAGAAGCTGTCTGCCGGGGAAATTAAAAAACGAGAGATGATTAGAGGACAGAGGAAAAAGGGAGGTGGCAGAGCACAGAGAGATGGAGGGACAGAGGATGAAAGGCATCGAGGATGGATGGTAACAATGAGAGGGAGAGAGAAGAGGTAGATAGGGGAAGGCATGAGGGGACAAAAGGTGATGAAACACAGATGGACAGAAGGTGGAAAAAGGAAAAGAGCAAAGACGCAGAGATGAAAAGATGGCGTTAAAAAATGTTGTGCGATAAGCAAAAGCTAGATCAAAGAAAAGCTGGAAGAGTCAGAAAAATAAAGACATAATAAGACAAAAGTTATAACACAGATTTAAAGAGTCTATGGTCATTCAAGCAGCTCTGTGAGGTTGTACTTTCGGTTTGATCATCAGCACACAATGCCAATGTACAGTAGTTGAGTGTATTAGCATCCTGACATTTACTAATTAGGAAACGAAGGTCAAACGTTGACAAAGAAAAGGTTGTTTTGTTTTGTTTTTTTCCAAGTTACAAGACTGAAAAGTAGACAATGGATGTACTTGAATTCTGACTGGATCAAAGAACATGTGTGCATGAGGCTTCTGGAGCTGTTGCAGTGCAGCACATAAGCATATATTCTGAAGGAATCCCGTCTAATGTCCCATACTAAGATTTGCATCCATAAAAAAGAAAAAAAAAAAAAACGGGAATAGAGACAATAAGAAGAAAGGGAAAGGAAAGAAAGAAAGAGAAATGGGTGAGGGCAGAGTGAGTGAGAGATGAAAAGACAGAAGAGATAAAGACAGAGAAACTGTGTATGCAAGGCAAGACAAAAGTGTTTGATCATCCCAGCTGAATCAGCAGTGTACTTTAGCTGAATGTAGATATACTCGATGCTCATACTCTTGAGTTTGCACATCATTTATATGTATCACTCCCTCCCCTCTCTCGTTCTACTCAGACATAACGTGTCTTTCTCCACTCTTCATTCTGTCTGGAAGCCTGACAGTCTCTTTCTCTCTCTCTCTCCAGCACTAACATATACCCATCTTCTCCCTTTTGCCTCCACACAATGAAAACCATCCAGATATGATTACTTATTCACTTCAGAAGGAAAATTTGCCAAAAAATTTCTTTACCTCCAGGCCTTCAATGTAAGAAAAAGAAAATATAGTGTAAAATGTAATCACACTAAGTGAATGTAAGTGGGTGCTTTCATTCAAAGTGCCTGAAGGTGCAGTGAATGAAATAGCAGTAGGAGACACCAGCGCTTGGACTGGCAAGCAATATACATACATCTTTTAGCTGAGTGTGACTGCTTGCAAGGATTTTGACATTTTTATTTACACTCTACATTTAGTTGGTGCCAATCATATTGCACTAAAATCAATAATTATAAGGTAAATAAATGGAATACAAATACATGGAAAGGTGGGGCACAACAAAACTATATGAATCTTTCCTGACTCTGCAATAGTTTGGACTTCAGCCAAAGAGAAGTCATTTTTATTATTCTCAGTGTCTGGGATATGACAATATTCGTCTTCTTGTGTCTTATACTTTTATGAAAAATATGGCTGCATCGCAAACGGAAAAAAAATAATGAACCTTAACTGCCTCATGGCCATTTAACTAGCATAAAATCTTAACAGAGCAAATAAAATAGAAGTAATCATAAAGATATAGTAAAAGTCGTAATGACAGACATAAACTTTTCTAAAGCACGAGCTGCTGCACTAAATAAAAATATTTCCTCAGCAGAAATCTAAGACATGCTTTTTTTTTTCTATAGTATAGTGTAATTCATTCTTCAGGCACAACATCCTTGGTTTGTACGGTCTCCTTTGAGGGGCACAGTGGCTCAAGGGTTGGCAAGAGAGACAAATCAATGCTTTCTCCTTCTCTAGGTTTCCCCTGTAACTTGACATGCTGCACATATTTCTAGAGGAAACATGACAGAATGTGCAGCATGTCAAGTGGACAGAAGGCAGGTAAAGACTAAAAATAATATCAAATATATATATTTTTCAAGATCGAAGTTTTTATAATAGAAAATATATGATAAAATGTATTTCTATCGCATAATTATCTAATTTAAAGTGAATGATGAAAAAATTTCCATTAAAATATAAAAGCAGTAAATGTCAGTATTTAATTTGCCTGTGTTAGCTTTGTGATGTAATACTTTGTCCAGGAAATGTTCTTGCCTTTTACAGTATCACACAACATTAGCAGGCAAGAAAAATAATCTCTGGTCATCCATTGGTGGATGCTATCTTCTTTTTGTGTCTTTTTGAAGCCAGAAGATAAAGGAAGTACCATCACGTCAAAAGAGATGATCAAATATATCCCTGCAATAATGATGCAATATGGGCAAAATGTAGCTCAAAACATTCAAGATGATAGTATGGACTATAGTCAGTTCATTAGCAGCTCACTTGTATTTCCACAGAGTTCTGTGTGGTTGCATCTGCGCAGGTATGATCAGTTTTATGGGTGATGACAAGCACCCCAGAGGACCGGGTTCTGTGGGTGTCAGCACTGGATGAGACAGTTATATTCTAGACAACTTCAAGCTCAGAGAGCAGCTAGACATCCAAACACTGAATATGAAACATGTTCAATAGTCAGCATTCACCTGCACTTTAAAGCTTGTTCAACTCAAGGTGGTTGATCTATAACAAGAAGTGAGCTTCCTCTTCACAGTGCATAACCACGAGTGTCGCTATGAGGTCCTCTATCACTTTGGGTTGGCGGTGACCTAAATGTGAAAGAAGAAAGCCGTTGAGAAGAGGATCATCATCAGTTTGATCCCTTGAATTGGCAAAAAACAAAAGCACAGACAAAAACAAGGCACTTAAACCCCCAAATGCTCTGCTGCAGGAGTCCAGTGGTCAACGGCCGCTCCCTGCTGTGAATATACAAAGTGCACGTTTAAGAATGTGAAGTAGGGCATTGTTGGAGGAGTTTTCCCTTGATGAATAAAGTTTAAAGAAATGTTAAACTAAATGCAAAATAGGTCACTGACCTGTTTCCACTGAGCCCCAAAAGAGGGAAATAAGGATTTAAGAATTATTTTACAGAATAATTACAGTGCATGGAGGGGTGGTGCACTGTGGCTGCTATCTCTGAGCGGTTTTTAGTGCAGCAATTCAACCTAACAATATGAGCCTTTGCATTTAATTAGTTACTCAACATATGTTGCATTTCATTGCTTCTAATTTTATTTATTAGATGAGTATTTTTCTGCTTTTTCTGTCTGATTCTTCCTTTATGCTTTGGATAAATGGTCTTTAATGTCAAAGAGATGTAATGATCAAAGAAACTATGGATAGCTAGTTAGTCAATCAATCACACAAAAGTTTTTATATCACTCACAAAGAGTCTGTGGCCACATAAACAAAGCATTTCAGCTGCTCCCACTGAACTGATGTTGCAGAAATATTGCATTCAACAAAGACTGCATTGTTTACTGAAAAACTGATTTAAAAGCTGCAGAGAAAATATCACTACTGTCAGTGGAAGGAGATTAACATCTTATGTACACTCACTCTCTGTCATAAATCTGGTTCCCCACACAATAAAACAAATGCAAGTCAATGCATATCTCATTGCAACTTTTTCTTGTTCACTGTTTTTTTCTTCTGTTGCTCTGGAGCCTCATCACTTATCTGTTTTGATGAAATGAATGAATAAATGGGGCTCAGCACTTGTACTGTATTATGCTGGCACTTATTCCTGCTTAAGGTGTGGACTGAAATGAAAAGCAGTGATGTAACAAGAGCTCTTCCCTCTTAAAGCGTTTTGAAATTGTTTAATTTGACAATGAATGAAAGAGACAAAATCTTGTTTTGTCAGTCCATGGCACATTTCCATCAAGAGAAAGATTAGGCTTTACTGAGAGGATGCCTTTCAGGTTTATACACCAGGGAACCACATTTCATATAATTCTGACTCCCCAGATGCTGTTACAGTAAAAAAAACTGTACACAGCTTCATCGAGAAATGGAGGCCCAGATAAAAGAGAGAGGAGCAGAAAATGAGTCCTTGCCTGCATACATGTCCTTGTCTGAGCCAGCTCATTGTGTGTGTGTGTGTGTGTGTATGTGTGTGTGTGTGTGTGTGTGTTTGTGTGTGTGCGTGCGTGCGTGAGAGAGAGAGAGAGCGAGAAATAGAGAGAGTACATCAGGCTATCCTGTCACATAACATGCTAAATATCTCTGCAGACCACCACCAGTGAAGCACAGGGATTAATGGGCCATTTGAGGCTACTTGACATTTCTGACGCCTATTTCTTCTGCAGGGAATGAAAAACACAATGCTGGATACCCGCATATGTACATATGCACATATGCACGCGCACACGTGCACGCGCACACATACGCACAAAACAGTAAGCGCTACAGGAATCCTCCAAAATACACTGACACAATACGCTGCAGGTGTGTAAACATAAAATATCTTAGAGATTTTGGAAAACGCAAGATGTTTAAGCAAACTCAATACATGCTCGACTGTGACTTCAAAACATAACCCTCAACACACGCAAAGGCACACAAAAACACACATTGCACAAAAACACAGGAATATACAGAGACAAAGCATTTATAAATAAGGCTTTCTGATGGATTTAACAGTGGAATAATTATTCTAACCTCTCAGCCACTTACTGTAACACACATACAGCCCCATTTATTAATATACTGTAGACGGAGGCTAGACTATCAGTTACAATGTCAATATCAGTTGTACTCCTTCTATTCAGCTGAATTATGCACAGTGTGAGCACTTTATTAATAATGATGGTACATCGGCTGAGTTAAAACAGACAAGTTAAACTAGAAATGAAACAAAACCTAAAGGGTCATACATACATATTACCTCCTTGGCATGCAAATTGGCTGGCCATTTATCTTTGCCATCATTCTCTAATATAGCTAGAATTTAGCCACAAGCGCCTTTAAACACAAAAATACATGTAATTTAAATAAAGTGTCCTGTGCCTGAGGTACATCATCACTATGCTATCTATCAAAAGGAGGAAGAGGAGCCACTTGATCTCCGCTGTATCCCAGACAAGTGGAGTCACTTTTTAGTAAAGGTTGCATACCATTTTCATCATTTTTGCTACAACTTTGGGTTTTGGGACTGCTAAAAGAACATTTTCAGTGCCATAGCCTCTGGTGCCTCATGAATCAGCACAAATGGCTACGTAATACTCCATTATTGGAAAATAGGCTATGCAATAAAACTCAATATGGAAAGAAAGGGCTGTTTTCCACATGTCAGTATTTGCTTTTAACAAATGCTAAGCCATTCCACACTATAAAAACTTCTTTTGTGTGTTTTCCCACCACCTCTGCTGTAAGCGTAATTGTTATAAACAACCCTATGCCTCGCAATTGTTGATTTTGTGTTTTTCTTTATCAACAGAGCAACTTTCCAAACACTACAGGCCGATATCTGCAGACACGGTTTTTCATTGAAGCGTCCAGCTGCTACACTTGGCGTCCAACTCTCTGTTATTTACTGCTTAATCATTAATTTTTGACCAAAATGTCACTTCCTGGCTGTGTTTAAATTGAAAGAGTCCTGATTTAAGCCCAGCACTAGCACCACTCTCTCTTCCCAGCTGAAGCCACTCATTAATCAGCATGGTTTTAATTAACCTAGTTACCTGCACCTGTGAGTGCTGTGTGACGCCAACATCCAACCCCCACCCTCTCCACCACCACCTGATCCCCACAGATTATGAGTAATGATGACCGTGCTGTTGTAGCATGTTGCTGAATAATTTCAGGGTCCATCACAAAAAGCAACCAAATGCCCACATACAGGTTGCACATTTATGTACATGGTTTTTAACTTGACATTCAGCTGACTTTGTTATTGTGTTGTGGCACATTTCATGTGCATTAAATGTTTGAAACCTTTGACTTTCAATGCTTAAGTCAGCAGCTCCTCAATGTTTTGACTGACATTTGGATTTATGTTTATCTATGTCTTAGTGCCATGACTTGGCCTTTGAATATGGGCGTGAATCTGAGTTTCATGTCGTTTGTTTCATGATCAACCACTTATTTATCTCGTTGACAGTGACTGGTCCAATGTGAAGCCACACAAGTTTATGATAAAATATGTTTACAATAACTTTTACTCAGCACAAATTAAAGTATAGCTACATCAAGACCATATACATCAAGGTAAACTTTCAGGTTTATAGTTATTTATCATTTTTATTTATTTTTTTATTTTTTTAAACTAGTTACAAATAACAGAAATACTGCATTTGGATCTTGAAGTAGAATGAGACCACTATCATCTTATTGCAGACAAATTATTGAGATTAGAAAAAAGAGAAGATGAACGAATTGTCTTATTATAGTATAACAGATTTAGATGTATAAAACAATCAGAAGCCTCATTCAAGTTAAAGAGAATAAATAAATCGTATTAAGATCCTGCTGGTGCGTGTGATCGTTCTGTGTCTGTGTTTTATTCTGGTATTTAACACTCAGGCACTAAATAAAGTGTTTTATATTCTCGTAATGACCGTAAAGGATTTAATTTTATGACTCTGTTGTGTGCTTGATAATAAGGAGCTAAGGCAATTAAGTCTTATCAGCTCTGTTGGGAAACATTGTGTATGTTTTGTACTTTGTTTGCTCATGTACAGTGTGTGTGTATGTGAGCACAGCATGATCTGTGTCATGTAGGCTGAGTGTACGGCTATTCTATTCAAATTTGACATCTGTGCATATGTTTGTGTGTGTGTGCGCGCTCATACATTGAGTGGGTATTTTTAGTACACATACTCATTAATAGCTACAAGGCCTGTTATGTGCCAACATGCACTGCAGTTGTTGTCTAGATTCATGTTGCAGAGCCTGTATTTGTCCTGTGAATGTATGCGTGTGTCTGATTCAGAAGTAACTACTGAGTCTCTATGTACATATGACATATGTATGCATTTTAATACAGAGCTTGTTTGTAAGTTGGAGACAAGAGAACTGTGTCAGTGGAGTGCAGAGAATCAGACGACAGATAAGCTTGTCATTATAATCCTCCCTTTGCCTCGTGTATCAAGCCGGCGTAATACACCTACCTTCTGATAAGCTGCCACAAACACATCAGACAACACACACATATGCAGAAAACCACACACAGCACTCACAGTCACAAAAAAAAAAAACAACACACACACACACAAATGAAAAAAAACACACTATTACACCAATAAGACTGGTACACACTGTATAATAAGTTAAGTGCGATGCCATAAAATAACATTTCAGTGTAACTGTGACAGCTGATGAGGATCTAAATAGATAAAGAATAGCACTCTTTTAATTGGGGACCTTCAGCTTTTTTGTAATATTACATTCAGGACACCCTAAGGCCAAGTACCAAGAAATTCAGCTGTATGGCAGAAAAGGATCAAAACATTCTCAGCCTTGGTTGAGATCTTAGGCGTCTTTATCTGAAAACTATTTTGCACTTAATAAAAAGCACAACCACATTTTAACTAAATACAGGATGATTCTTTTTAAGTGAAGATATCATTGACTAGAACAAACTGAGGATGAACCCTGGAGAGATGGTTTATGCTTCCATGGTAACTATGAGTGCTGCAATCTCCTTTCTCCGTAAAGGATAATTGAAGTTTCGCATGGACTACCGCTTTCACTCTTCAAAGTCCATTAAAGACATAAAATCAGAAAAAGAAAAAAATAAATTATAGCCTGAAAACCAATCAATATTTTGGTGTGCAATTGTTGGCAAAATCAAAGTTGATTTGTATGTGTGTGTGATGTTTGACTGTTGTGTGTCTTCATGATGAAAATGCATCATGCATGATGGTCACAAGGTCACCTCCCACTGAATACAGGATGCTACGACTCTGGAGGAATCTAATTAGTGAAAATTGTGAGTGGAAGACTGCTTCTGGACACACACACTCACACACACACACACACACACACACACACACACACACACACACACACACACACACACACACACACAAATGAATCTAAACATACTCATCTACCTGCTCTACAGACATACACTCACCTCTCTCACTCCCACAATGCATCTTACAAAAACTGCAGGCCCCATTGCTCGTATTGTGAAACACACACACTTGCATGTTCATACACAAACAGATGTTGAGCTCATTAAGAGATTCCCAGAGGGTACCCAGAAAGTCAGGCTTCTGTGGGAACCTGGAGGAATCTACTGCTCTGACCTGAACAGACACATTGAAGACTGACAGGAAAGAAAACAATAGGAAGAAAAAAAATGTTGCTTTATGTTATAGCCTACAATTTCTCACAGTATAATTGAATGGATGGTGGGCAGCTAATATTGATTTTCAAGTTGAGTGTGGAAAAAAAAATTATTCACACTACCTGGTCATCTGCATAGGCAAATATATAAAAGGTTAGATGGCAGCACAGACAAAATCAAAAGTGGAACAAAAAAAAAAAAAGAAAATTCACTGAATATCTCAATTGGAAGCAGATATGGAGTTGAAAGAAATACTCCAAGAGTAGGATCTTAGTATCTAAGAGTAACCCCCCTGCAGGCTTGTCAGTGGCTGTTCAAACTCAATAAGTTTCTTCCATCAGAGAGAAAAGCTGCTGTGGTCAGCTTGACTGTGTGTCACTTACAAAGTTCCACAACAATAACAAGCATTCACTGTCAAAAAAAAAAAAACACCTATTAAAACAACCACAGAGACACCTCAAAATACTTGTGCAGCATAATCCACTTTGACTGTCCATCTGTATACACAGTCTGTTCACAGTGCCACAGCTTTAAAGCTAGAATACCGCCTCACGTTAACACTCATGGCTTTTCTTTTTTTTTTTTTTGAGGGTGTAACGATATGTTTTTCCAACAATACGTTTCATTTTCCATGGTTCCGATTCAAGAACTATATGTGGCTCATCTACAACGACAGTGACTTGAAATCGATATAGTAACTTCTTTTTGTCAAAAAATTCGACCAGTGTGACTAGAAGTTTTTGTTAATTAATTTTTCCCTGATATCCCTTACAAAACAAACTTCTAGGAATCCACACCTGCGCTGTCCAGTATCCAGGTATTTATTTCACAGTTACACTGGTTAAATAAGGGAAAAATGAATGAATAAAAAATTAAAAATATAAATAGTAATTAATCAATAATTAAGGTACCCCCGATTCCCTGACACCTCCTTTTTTGTGTTTCCCCACACCAGACCTCAAATGTGGCTTGAAAATCTTGTGCTCTTTGTGTCTTCGTCTTGTCTCATCGGCGCTGCTGGTGCATGCCGACGACGTCACACACAGGGAGAGTGAATCGGAGTAGCATTTGACATTTATTTACTATTAAAAGTGCTAAAATACACCCATATAAATTTTGTTGTGGTTAAATACAATGTGCAAATTCTTACTATTGATACAATCGATTATTTACCTTGCAAATAAATTTTAGATCGATATACGTCCTCCATGATGGACAACTTGCCGAGCACCTATGGATGTAGTTAGATCGTAGGAATATAAATTGATGCATCTATGTAGTCGATGAAACCCCTACTTTTTTAGACCTGGATATGTTAAAGAAAACTGTTTTTTTTCCGTTTTGTGTCATGGCTCTCAGGTTGGTCAGTACACAAATGCCAACACACACTGAAAACACTGGTCACGTCTCCCTCAAACCAAAGCTAATCCCCTCACATCTGACATTAAGCCAAAGGATGGAAGGATGAAGAGTAAGCAGGGGATGAGACACAGAGGAGAAAAAAAGAAATAAACAGAAAAGAAAAAGAGAAGCAAAGGAACCAATGCTGTTTGACCTGTTCACCTTTGACTTGTGATGACTTGTGAGGCTATGAAATCTGAGGCCAACTGTCTTCAGAGACATTGGCATTTTGAGCCAAAATGTCTCTACATTTTAACAGCGAGACAATATTTTTAATTTCCACATTCTGTATCTAGATGTGCAATTAAAATACTTTCAATTACCAGCTTTCAAATACATATAAAGGCAATTCACCTGTGTAGCATGTGTGACTCATTTCTCACCAAAAATAAAACAGAGGGTGCAGAATTTATACAAGCTTACCTGTGCACAAACTGCAACCCACCCAGGCATGTAAGAATATAAGTACCTAAGGACATGCAAGAGAGCAACATGCACAGAAACAAAATTGGCAAACATACAAACACACGTTATCCTGGATTTGTTACACTGTTGATAGTAATAATGGGGCAGAGAGAAATATTATTTCATGTGAGACATAAAATGACAACTGACAACAGACTGACAACACCATCTGTTTCTCTAAATCAAGACCTTAATCCCTCTTTCTTCCCTGTTCTCTAAGTCTTTCTCCAAAAAGACTAGTTTCACCTTATTTTCTTTCCAGTGTATGTGTTTATTTCCCAAATGTGAGTGTAACTCTTTATCTTTCTCCACCTCTGTCTCCCTCCTTCACTTCCCTTTTGAATTTTTCATGGCGTTCAAGTTTTCATATCATGATGACTCAGATGCTGGAACCATAAACACTACCCAAAGAAGTCTGTTATTCAAGTATGGTTTTATCACACTGTGGGCACACACAGATGTACGTGTCCATGGCCACACACTCATGGAAAGGGCCACATCAGTTCTGGGAAACTAGCCTGGTTGGACCACAATCAGCAACTCCATTATAACAACAGAAGTGTGTGTGTGTGTGTGTGTGTGTGTGTGTATGAAAGAAAACAGAAGTGGATAGCACCTATGTCTCCAAAATGAGTCTTTGGTAGAACAGTAAGGCTACATGAATTTGCATGACTCAGATATTTTTTGGATGTTTCTTGCCTTTATCGGGATGCCACATTGAAAGGCGGATGCACCACAGGGCCTCGGGCCAAATTCAAACCCGGGCCCCTGCAGTTAGGACTCAGCCTTAATGGTAAGCGATCAAACAGGTGAACCACTGGGGCTTCCCTTGTATATATATATAAAAAAAATAAAAAATTATAGATTATCAGTGATGCACAAGTACTGTCCATATCTTGATGCATTTGCTTATACAACAGGTAATAGTTAAAAGGGTCAGTTCACCCAAACTATCAGATATCTCAACATCTGGGAAAATAAAACCAAATCTACCAGGTTGGCTGGACACCACTGGAGATATGCAAGAAAACATATTTTAATTGGTTAGATTTTGGCAACATAACCCTTTAATCACTGTAGGATTTGAAGCATTTATATTATTGCAATTACAACTAATAGCAAAATTAGGGAAAAAAGGGACAAAGCCAGGATGTTAGGCTGTTAGCAAATGAGTAGCGTGCAAGAAAACCCTACAGTCTGATTGACTTTTGAAGTCTGCGCACAGGGTGACTTCTGTAATGAAATCACTCAGTGCTTCGCTCTATGCAGGAGGGTCAGGAATTTGAACACTATATTAATAATGATGGGATATTGATAGCAATGGTAACATGTATGTGTCCCCTGTATTTTGGCTGGGAAAATCAAATCTTAACTCAACTCAAACTCCTGTCATTTCACCACTAGATTAGATGTTGAGTGAACTGATCTGCCTGTGGGTGACAATGTCATCCTATTAAAACAATACTTGAAATCTGTGCACTGCGCCCTCTGGATCACTAGAGTCACAACCAGGTAATTACAGTCATATTTTTCTGCTTTCTATAACTACATATAAAGTTGCATTTATTGGATACATATTGATCACATTGTATGAAATCAGGTGTGCAATATTTAAACTTGACGCTTATTTTAATTTTACGCTGTCCTCGCACCAGGGACAGCACTGTTCAGTTTGCTTAAGGGCACCTCAGCAATTTCGACAGGTCTATCAGTGATGGGAATTACACCAGCACCTTATAATTTAGTCCGTGACATATCCACCTTGAGGCAAACCTGCTGCCCGCGTACACTCAGAGACACATTAGATATTAAGGTTGCTCTGCAGCACGACTGTGCACTGCGAAGTTGCTTGAGGAAAGAAAAGACAAATGCCATATCATTCAGGCGCATCCTGCAGACACACACACACACACACACAAAGAGAAAAAGATTATTAGTATATCTGCTACCAGCAGTGCACTGTAATCCACTGAACTGTAATGACACACTAACCCTGTATTCAAGCAGTGTAACCAAATATCCTTACAGTGGAGTAGTATTTACAGAATTTTCTTCTATCACATGATTGATCTCAGATCTGTCTGTGTTTTCACCATTACTATGATTAGATTTTTTTTCCCTTCATGTGTGAAATTATTGTCCATGCTGATGTCCAGATATTGTTCAGTATTCTTCAAGTATCTGCTTGTCAGTGTGTATGGTGTATGATACATTTCTGCCAGCAAATGATCTTTAAATGCTCTTCTGAATTAATTCCCTGAGCGCATATGCCTTTGAAGCTCAGCAGGGTAGTCTAATAGCTTATAATTTTAATTAACCCCCCCCCCCCATTTATAACCTATATCATTCCCTAAGTGGTTATAAGTTTTAAAGGTGCAGTATTACTCATTAGCCAATTGCTGGGTAATGGAAAGGCTTTGTGCTGAGTCAGCAGATACCTTGAGTTGGCAAGTTCATTTCATAAATAAAAGTCTAAATAACTCTTAGAATTAGATGTGATGGTGTGCATGAGCATGGGTGGCAAGGAGTGAAAGTGAAGAGGAGTTTCTGAGAATGAGTGTGTGATGAGAGAGTGCGGCTTGGCCGATATCCGAAGTGTAATCTCTCGACCCAGTCTGACCCAAATCTTGCAATGTACAATATTATTGGGTGGGTTGGGAAGGTAAATGTAATTAATGTTATTGTTGCATTTTAAAATTTATTTTTTTAAATACAAATATATACTTATCACATTGTTGTATTTAATGCTTCCAGTATAAGTGATGCCGCCACTAAATAGCAGTTCAAAGCATGTCAACAATGCACAATATGCAATGATGGTCAAACTCAGAAGCATCACAGACAAAAATATTAATATATTCACTATCATTGAACATTGGCTTTAGCCTCAGAGTGAGTACTGAGGAGGAACTGAACGGGGAGATGAATGAATCTAGCTCGAGTGTGCACTGAGGGGAATTAGTTTGGTAAGAAACTCAGTGGAAATGTTGAAGACACTGCTTAGTTTTGCTGCAGGTACAGCATGTAACACCTTGACATTTTGCAATGGTGGATAAATCACTCTGGAATTTACTTACTAAAATTACTTCAAATATGATTCCTGTCTGAAATGGTCTGCCTTTGGCTTACACAAAGCTGCCTATTGAGTGATTCCTGGCAAACCATGTCTTAGATTTACTTATTCCTCAACAAGTGCCGTCATGTAATCTGTGTTGTGTTAGACGAGTTGTGATGGCCTATTTCAAAAAGTGTGAGTGATCTGAAAAAGATAATATAACATAGAGGGAACAGAAAGGAGGCTGCAATAATAGCAATTCTGTGGATGGCAACAGGACAAAAAAAAAAAAAAAAAAATCTTCCTCCACGAACAACACATTTTACTCCTGCATCTGACTCCAAGCAAACCCATGTCAGCTGTTTCCCGAAGTCTCCGAATAGAGCCTACCAATAAGAGCTGGGAGACTTCCACTCTCTTGAGTAAACTCAGGGTTTCCTGCAAAAATAGTCCGTCTTTTCTCGTTTTACTTTCAAGATGATAGTCCGATAAGTAGACAGATAGATAGTGTATTAAAGTGACCCCCCCCACACACACACACACACTTTCCCTCTCTCTCTCTCTCTCACCTCCTGCCAATAGCATTTTGCTCAGTTACACACCCATAATGCGCGCGCACACACACACACACACACACACACACACCGTGAGCGCGGCCAACTCTCTTGGCGAAGTTTGACGCTCGGACAGAAACCAGAAAACTATGCGGAATATTTCTCGGTGATGAACAGAATTTTTTGTTTTGTTTTGTTTTTTTTTGTTTTTTTTTTTTTGCCTTGATCGGCGATAAGAAGTTCGGCGCCTATAACCTCGAGTCTGGCCGCGATCGGTGCTATATAATCCTCCACCTGCACCGCGCCGCTGCCGGGACTTGTTCTCTCTCGCCGTGTCTGTGGCTCCACTTTTAACCAGAGAGACGGCGCTTTGGCACAGGACTGCGCGCCGGGGCGACAGGGACACGAGTCAACAAGTGGCTGGTAGGCGAGCGAGATTATGAAAGAGTGGAGCTGCTGGATGGAAAGTTAGTTTAGACAAACTTTTTTTTTTTTTTTTTTTTTTTTTTAAATGATCGCCACTGGAAGGTGAAGGAGAATTTGTTTTTTTGGGATTTATTTTCTTTTCTTTTCTTTTTTTTTTTTACGCGCAAACGAGTTCGCTGTCACCATGAATGGACCGGTGCTCTTCCAGATGTGGAAGATGTGGATGGTTTTATTATTGGGGGCTATGCCCGGGCTCGGGAGCGCTCAGGTCTCCACAGCCAGAGTGATGAGGGGCAACATCAGGAGAGACGGTGAGCTGCCTTCCTTACTTCATTTTCTTTGACTGCTGTGCTTGTTGCTTGTGTATTTATTGCATCTTTATTGCTGAGTGAAACTGCAGTGACCATGTTGTGGGGACGTCTGTTTAATTGTGTCATGTCTGACCGTAAGTGGAGTTGGTACTGTAGCGTTTGTGTGTAACTTGACATCTCTGAAGTTTAGTTAAGTATGAAATATAAGGAATGCAACACAGGACCTTTAGTTTTCCTCAATATGTTCTTTCTCAGCCAAAGACTGACTTGAGAGTTTCAAGTGTATTGATATTTAATTAAATAATCAATAAGCTGACATTTTAATTTATTTATTATTATTTTTCTGACAAAGACTTGTGATATCCTGATTTGTTTCTTATAACTGACACCCACTGATTCGTTCGATTGAAGTGTGACATGCCTGTTGCCATAAATGACCTATTGACACATTGATTAAAAAAAGCAAAACAAACCCTAACCCTAATGAGAGGGAGCAGGCAGCAACAGAGTAGAGACATGAGGAGTGTAATGATATAGAGTTGTTGCAGAAGACGCTGTGAAGTCGCTTCTTTCAGATTCTGAAACACGAAGATGGAGCACGCATGTCTCAGACAACTGGGCGCTAGCAGCCAGTGAGACTCAGACAGCTCTCCCTCAGCCGAATCTGAAGTCTTCACTTTCCCTGAGCCTCTCACTATCTAACTTCCTGCAGGTGCGCCATGCTTACTTTTCCCTTGGCCCTGAGGCTAAAGTCAAAGTGCTACAGTAACTTTGATTATACACACATACACAAACACACACACAGCTGCAGGGTTGCTTTTGGCAGGGAAACCTGAAAATAACACTGTATTAGGTTGAAACCTGGACGACGGCCCCTGGGGCCTGTTTCACCTCACACTCCCGTGTGTGTTTATAACAAAGAATAACATGGAGGGATAGGTCAAAACTTCAAGTAGCCTACATTTCAGTGACTTTTCCTCCCCATCTGCATTCAATTGTTCATAAGGACTCGTTTTACAACTCAAACAAATTTGCCATGCAAGGTACAGATTCTCGACAGTGAGAGTAACATCCATAGATATTTCAGTGACGGACTGTAGCCTGTCAAAAGCAAAGCATTTGCTGAGTTTTGTCCAGTCGCATGTGAACATAAATGACATGGCACATCGTAGTAGTTGCTGCACAGTCGCAGCTGTAGTGTAGCAATGTTGTGAGACAGGCCAGAAAGACAGAAGGAAAAAGCAGCAAGTAATGACAAAGAAATGGCTGGTTAGAAAACAAAAGTTAATACTGTTAAAAAGAGACAGCTGCGCTAACTCTATTTGGTCAAGGTTCAAAATACCACCAGGATTAAAATTCCCTTTCTCTCACTGAGTGATATATTAAAGTTTTTTTTTTTTTTACTTGTTCCAGCCGTTTTTATCAGATCTGCATCTTGGTTCTACAGAGGCATCTACTGAGTAGGTGTTATTATTCATATTTCTGCATATATTAATAAAAGTAAAGAAAAAAGAGCAAGTGGGAAGACTAAGATATGGACTTAATTCTTATTTAGTCTTTGTTCATCTTAGTGTTTTCAGAAGTTTTTTGTAGTATTGTTGCAGCCTGTTTCACTCCTGCAGGTCAAATAAATTCACCACTCTAGGAACATTTACAATTAGTTTAACAATTTTCTCATTCACTTCAAGGTTGTTGTTTTTTTTTTCATCAATCTTGCAAAAAATCTAAATAAACAACTAACTCACTGTTGCACATATCTTGAAGTGTCTACACTTGCTATCTATCAAACTAATCCAGAATTTGGGAACTCCCTGTGATGATTTTGAAAACTGTTGCTCTCCAAGTTTCTGCCTTTGGAGACAGGCCTGAAAACATGCTTCATCTTGGTAGCGACTCCAAGCCAAAGGCTTTCTAGTTGACGACAGTAGATTTATTTAACTGTTGAACTGTTCGAGTGTTTCAATTACTTGTTGACCAGCAGTGTTAAATCACAAGAGTTCAAGAGATGAGATAGTAAAACGTTTTTTGAATACTGTCACTCAGTGGGAAAAGAGCCACACACTGGAGGTCTTATTGACAGTTATCAAACCACCTGATAATTATGATTTGATGATAACAAATCCCACTGATTGTTCAATTAAAGATCATCAAGAGATGAAAAGAATTCACTTTGTTGAGTATGATCCACTGAGATAACTGCTATTGAGATGGTGCACAGCCCCTTAATCCACTGAATACAGCCTTACAGTAATACACTGTGCCAGAGGATATCTTCAGATGTGAGAGAGAGAGAGAGAGAGTGTGTGTGTGTGTGTGTGTGTGTGTCCCTTTGTTAATGTATTTACAGTCGGCTTATGTGGAATATGAGAACTTAGTCTTTTTATTTGATTGACTGTTGCTAATTAGATGCGTTTCTATCCAGGACTGAACCACAAACTGGTATCTGCAGCCTTCAGTTGTCCTATTGCCATTTTGAATGTACTCCTGTGTGTGTATTTGAGTGTGTGTGTATTTGAGTGTGTGTGTGTGAATGTTCTGACAGAATATCTTAGCTCACTTTGAGGAATTCCCCTCAAGGTTTTTTCTCATGTGTTTGTTCAGCATTTTGCTCGTTCTTTTCGTCTGCTGCATGTGTGTGTGTGCATTGAAAGGGGGTGGGGTGTTGTGTGTGGGTGTGTAGGGGGGCTGACACAAGGAGACCATATGTATTTGTGGAAAACACAAAAACACACATGTAAACATGCAGAGCAAGGCGAACAGTATTTGGTCTTTCTGCCCTGAACAATTTATCATCTCTACTGAAGAGACACTATGAGAATAAATCCTATGGCACATACTGTGTGGGTGTGGGTGTGGGTGTGGGTGTGTGTTCGTGTGTGTGTGTGTGTATACACAAGCAGCACAAACACATTGTGTATATGTGTGCAGGCAGACAGAAACAAGCATCCAGTAGTCAAACACTGATCTTTCCAACTGGTTTGACACTTTTTTCAGATGTTTGCTTGATGCTATTCTTCATCCACAATGTTGTCTTCTTTTTAAAAACCTCTTTGTTTTTTTTAGACACTTATGCTTAGCTCATATGAAGTATTTGTTTGGAGAGCACTGTTATTCATTTCTGCGGTACTATATGTGTAAGTAATTTCACTTGAAAGTTAAATCGCTGCCCTGGGTCATCCTGCTTCATGTTACCCTGCCTGCAGGCAGATCTCTCGTCCCGCAGATGGACTACAGCGCCACTGCAGCTGGTGACGTTAGTTCTTGTTCTGCTCCAGTGGAGGACCAAGAATTGCCGCCTCGGAAAATGGGCTGTCGTCGCCAGCTGCAGTTAGTGGGTTAGCTGTTTAACCCTTGACAACTGGTTAATCCTCTGAAGAGATAGACTATAAGAAATCATATAGTGTTTGAGTCATGCACATGTTATTTAGTCAAAGAGGGCAACTTGCTACTCTGCTAAGAAGAGAGGATGGCTTCTATTCCTTGCATTGACAGAACCACAGTATGTTTTATAAGGGCTCCTGGCATATCTTTGTGATTCCCTTCTTTCTTCCAGTAGTTCCTTTCTTATCTGTTGCCTTCCTCTCTCAGTGCAGTCTTATCAGTCTATGCCTCGCTACATATCACTCCATCTCTCCAGATCCTCCTCTTCCAATCTCTCCCGTTCTCATTTCTGTCTTTATCTTCCCATCTTCCTCAATCTGTTTCAGCTCTTTTTAATCAAAAGCTATTTCACCCGGTTGGCTCTCTGAGCAAATATAACGTGGCAAACAGTGTCACAGACACGCACGCTGGCACACTCACACAAAACGAATGCTCCTGCACAAGGACAATGCATTTAGTCAACCTTTGTGAACTAGAGGTCAATTTTTAAAGGCCAGTACAATAACGATAGTTTAGAGCAGGAAAAAGCTGATAGCTGATTAAGCAGCCACATCATTACACTCTTCTCATGTCAACCAGCCCACATTTTCTAACCATATCACCACAGAAAAGTGGTGAAGGTTTTCTTCATTCATTCAATTCCTTAAAAAATGCAATTAAAAGTCTGTTGGGCATTTATGGCAGTGCGCTGTTTGGATGATAGATTAAGGGAGTGCCTTCATCCATTTTTGGCTAATTATGGCAGTGGAAATGAGGCTTGTGCACATGCGCCTAATTTCTCAATTTATAAAACGGAGTCATGGAAACACACGGCTTTATAACTCTGATAAAAAGATTGCACATGCATATATCTGGTTTTATGTGTACACATACTTTTAGCCATGAATCTCCAGACAGTTTTATGCATCTGGCACCTGATCTCATAAAGTACAGTGTTCTGTTTCATAGTCTTTAACAGATGTTTAGATTATTATCGGGGGTTAATCCCACGCACACATTTATTTTGAGCATAAGCGGGCCTCTAATGATCAGATATGGCCATTTGCCCATAGTTGTGCTATAGGCTTGTACTTGCTGGCTTTCAGCAAAGAACCAGTTATTTTCAGTCTAATGCACTAATAACACTATACTACAACAAACAACTTTATTATTTTCATGATTTATAAATAAAGCAAATTTTTGAAAGTTAACTGTCATTTCATTATAACCTATCTCAAGTACACAATGAGATGAGCTTGACTTCATGAATATATATATTAGTGTCGATTAATTGTCCAAACTGGTAAATTGTTCAACCTCTATTGTGAACCAATAGACATTTTAAATATTTAGTTTAAAAGATCTACACTCACACAATGTAAAGATCAGATATAGACAGAGGACATTTTGAGTTAATACACATAGACAGGTACAAACACATGAGGCTGAGGTTAAAAAAGCATGTGTGCTCTCAGACTCTGGAGCTGGGCGTTGGTGAGATCAGCTTCACCGTGATGTCATGGGGTCCTTGACCGTGTGTGGGATCAGCTGCAAGGCCACCCTGAGCTCTCAGACACAAACATACGTATGCAGACACACAAAGAATATGAAATGAGTCATTAGTTTAAGTTCAAATTAAAACATGCTTGAGCATCTAAACAGAAGATGCACAGAAAATATGCAGCAAGCATCTAGTTTTCAAAGTAGGGAAGTTCATTTGAACAAATAATCCCACCTCAAAGGCCATTTAATAGCTTTTCTAGAGCTTTCACACAATTTTGCTAAATGTGAAAAAAATCTAAATATAAACTATTTTCTACTGTTAAAGTATTCTAAACATGTTCTCTCTCAGTGAATGGGAGGAAAATACTTAAGTGCTCTTGGCATGAGTTGATGGCCATGAACCTGGTTGCTCCATCCTTCCACATCACGTCAAGCCTTGATCAGTTATGATGTGATGCACGTGATAGCAGGGAGGAGTGTAACTGAGGTTATTGGAATTCATGAGTCACAACTATTGCCCTCCCACCCACCCAGACCAACACACACACACACTCAAAATCACAATTACAGGATCTCCCTTTCAAGGGAATCCCCCAATAAACACTTGTAACTCCACATGAACACACAAAGTATGCATGAGCCAAAGCTACCCCACCCCTAAAGGTTTGGCAGACAGTATTTCCCTCCTGTGCACAAAGAGAAAAAAAAGGGTGGTGACCACTTGGACAATCAGACAGGAGAGGAGTGTGTGTTGTGTGTGCAACTGGAGAGTCACACAAAGACTGTGATGGTGCCTTGGAAATTGAGTGGAGCTTGGTGTTCATGTATGTGGTGCTGCTCAGACTGTAGGAAGAGAGAGCAGCAGGGGAGAAGTGAAAGTTTAGAAAGGAGCTTAGAAGAGTTAGAGGGCAGAGAAGGAGGAGAGGGAAAAGGTGTGGAGAAGGAGATAAGTTAAAAGACCGGTCCCGCCACTTTTCTGCCCTGTCAGCTTCAAAAGAGAGATAGCAAGACCAACAACAAGCCAAATGGACAGAGCATAAAAGACAAGGTGGAAGAAAGCAGAACTAATAGTGGAGTGGGGGGGGGCGTGAAGATAAGATATCTGGAAGGGGTGAGCAGGACAGAATATAGTGCCAAACATCAGCAGATTATCTGATCTGATCAAAACTAAAGCAGATAGAAAAAAGAAAAAAGCATCATCATGACCCTGTAAACATACAGCCGCTTGGCCACATATGAAGCCTACAGACAAACGCTGTTTCCCAGAATAGGGTGGCCAGGTTACATTTGTGCGCACTCAGTGAAGTGGACACTTCTTCACCTCATGCCATGATGTGATTGTTTCAAAGAACAATGAACTCTTAAACGTTATCCAAACATACAGAATTCATTCATCATTTAATTAGGGATGCTGGTTGTGTGAATTCAGTTAACAGCCACCACAAATTATTATCTTTTAATACATTTAGATTAAATTTAGGAGTTGTGGATTCTCAATGTAAAATTAAATAATCTAAATCCATAACAATTTACAAAAATTATGGAGAATAAGAATTATTTAAAGCACACTATGGAAATAACTAATTAATTTACAGATCAGATGAGCCCTAAGAAATAAAACACACACTTGCTAATCTCAGTATGCTTGTGGCTTGTGGTCACATGGTCTGGTATGACCAGTAATGTATAGTGGCTGATGTTAGCAAATTTAAAGCAACAGATTAACATAACATCACTCTGACTGTGTGTGCATGTGTGTGCGCGTGCACAAACACATATATATGTATATATCCACCCAACAGCACTTTCCATGGTTGTACACAGGTTTTGAAGTTTATGTAAAGGAGTCAAAAACTGACAGCTGACTGAGCCCAATGAGTCAACTGGACTGGAAGACACTTACATAAGAGATGCTATTCATTAATGTTCAGACAAGGAAATACTCACAATATGCTTTATCACAGATATCACTGTGCAATATAACTGAGTCTGTTTTTTTGCTTTGTGATTACTTGCTTACACTATATAGCTCATTATACAGCTTTAACTGGCAGCTCTTTCACTTGCTTCTTAATGCAAACTGTGAATTGTGCAGAATCGTTTATCTCTACTGATGTGTATTGTCTTCCTTTGGCTATATTAACTCAGTGTTCAAGCCAATAAAGCACTTCTGAAATTGAGCCCAGTTGGGGACACAGTAGAGGAGAATTAGAGAGCAAGGCTGAAAGAAAGAGAAAGGGAGACAGATGTTGAGTCCTTGTAATGTGTAGTCAGTCTTGTGGCTGAGCCATCTGACTGGCACAGTGGATGCAGATAACAGGAGTAGGAAAATGAGACGGAGAGAAAGAGTGAGGTGGAAAGAGAGAAAGGGTAGGAAAGATGCAAGGAGCAACGAAGAAAGTGATGAGGCCACAGGATGAAAGAGGAAGCAAGATGAAAGGAGGAACACGCAGAGAACAACGACAGCAAAGAAGAAAATGAGAGTTTCTGAGGATGGTGGCAGAGAGAGGGAAAAAGGGAATTAACAAACTGAACTGCAAAAAATGTGAGAATAAACAAGTAGATGGTTATAATTGATGGGAAGATGAGAGGTTGAGTGGGGTAAAAGCACAGAAGAAGAACTGAAGCGAGACATGCTGTAGCCTGTCAGTACTTGAGTTTGACAAAAACAGCTGACAGGCAGGTAAAAAAAAGTAGAGAGCGATACAATGAGACAAACGGGTATAGAAAGTGATGGATATGAAAACGGACAGGGCAGAGGTGTGAAAACAGTGAGACAGAGTAGGAAGGGATGTGCTGAATAAGCAGTGGAAGATTGAGGGAATAGAAGGGCATGGCAGGAGAAAGAAGTTTGGAGAGCGGGAAGGAGTTAGTGAACACACAAGGAGGAAACACAGCACCCACTGCAGTGATAGAAACACTGATGAATAAGAATGAAGGATAATAAAGGGAGGAAAATGGAGTGTGTGGTTTTGCAAGGATGTAGATTAGCTTCCCCCATGGTGAAGGATGATGTTTGCGTGTGTGTGTGTGTGTGTGTGTGTGTGTGTCTGGGCATGGGTAGTGTTGTAAAAACTATGCGTGTGTTTACATGTGCAAAACAAAGTTCAGTGATATCATCTAGGTTAGAGCAGAGTCTGTACTGACAAAGGGAAACTAACTCAGCACTTGTTCACCTGTTAAACTGTTTAAACAAAAAAAATAACAAATTAATTTACTTTACTTTTACAGTTTGCCAGAAAAGCTGTAAAAGAGACTTTCATTTCAAATATGGCTTTGTAACCGACAAGTTTATAAATGCAAAGTGGTTATTTACTCAAATCATGGATCCAACCACAACACACTGATGGGTGATAATTTAAAGCAAAACGCAACTTCTAGTGTCGTTGTAAGGCAATGGACCAACACAAGCTCCCAGAACAGCTTCTATTAAAATCCGTGATAGACTTTGTATTTAAACAAGTAACTCTGGTGTATGACAATGCCACTGTTGTTGGATCTAATTCGTTAATTACATTGATATCCCCTCAGGCAAGGTGGTGCATTTAAACAGACTTTCAGAGAGGATTGCGAGGGGAATTAAAAGGATCTAGTGCAGCTTGCTGTGCAGTTTTTTGGATTTAATTTAGATACTAAGAGAATGCCGACTGATCTTAACAAGCTGTGGTCACACTATGTACATATATAAAAGCAGAAGTACCATATGCTAGACAATGAACTATTCTCATTTCCCAACTTTCATAAACCAAACATTCTTGTTTTCCTGGGCGGATTGATGCTAACTTTGATCCGTTATCACAGGTTTCTTTCCCTTATGAGGCTCTGAAAGCTTCAGTATGTGATATTTGTTGATCTACCCTCTATAATCTTTATCTATTCAGCATGAGCCTACCTGGCCCTATGAGAGCTGCTGCTTTAAAACTCCTCACGTCCACAGACAAGGTCTTCAGCAACTTGTAAAGTTACATAGTAACTCCACTCTGTTTTCTCCTTAGAAATGAAGTAAAGCAATGCTGAAACAACTGGTTGATCAAATAATTAGTTGGTCAAAAGAAAATAAAAAATAAAAATAACATTTACCGATTTCATCTTCCCAAATGTGAAGCGTTCCTGCATTTCTCTGAAAATTTTATACTGCGAGTACATGAGAGGATGTGTGTAATTTTCACTTTTTTTCTACAAATTGAACAAAATAACCTACTTTATTTACGATAAACAGATAACGGAAATGCCACAGTCACACCTAACACATGTATTGCAACATAAGGCCAATGACTCATTTTGCCACAGGGCAGTGTATTTGGGATGAATTTTCTGTTTTCCTTTTTGATGCCATTCCTGCTCCCGCACACTGCTCACCTGAAAAGTCTGCTGCAACTGCTGCATTAACTTGGCACCGTTGATGTTCATAAAGAATTTTATAAGCCCTGGATCAAACAATGCATCCACATATTTGGCTCAGTTGCCATGGGAGGGAAACTATTATTGTTCCCCTCACAATCTCTGCAGCAGTGAGCTTAGTGTATCCTTCAGGGGTGTGACAAGGTCAGAGCCTCAAGGCCAAAAATGAACTCTATATATAGTCTTTAGTCACATAATGTGTGTTGACTTACTGGACTAAAGTCATCATACTGAAGTGTAATTGTTTCAGACACCACCTTGTAATTGGCTCTTTCAACTTGACAACCTCAACTTGACAAAGCAAACTGGTCAGTCAGCAGAACAAAAGTGTCACTGTGAATATTGAGAGCCCTGCACATCACAACTGGTGCAGAATTTATCAATCGTGTCATTCCTTGTGTGTGAAGTAATATTTGTAGCTTTTATCTGACAGTAAAACCTCAGTAGTGCAGGAGGTAAAAAGCAGAGGTTGAGAGAGACACCAAGGAATCACACGTTTTAAATGTTGTCAGTACCTGCTGACAAACCTCAATAGTACAACATACTCATGCAGGCAAAAAAAAATGGTATGATGCCAGCGGGTTTCTGTTACCAGGGCTGAGTGAGGGTGAGAACATGACAAATGTCAGAAGTGACACTGCAGAAAGATGAGAGCAGGAGCCACTCTCACCCCGGGAGATTCATCCCTGCTGAAGGAAAGAGATAAACACTGTGTATTTATGTTATGTGTTTTATGTGTGTGTGTGTGTTGAGAGAGAGAAAGGAAGGGAGACAGAGAGAGAGTCTGACAAATCCTCCAGTGCACTTTGAGAGCTATGTCTTTGTTACTCTGACAATGGTGCTCTGACACAAATGAAAAAGATTCTTTTTTTTTCCTCCTCTGTCAAACACTTTTATCTTTCCTTCTCCAACTGTCAGCGTTTCTTCCCATATTCCCCTCCACTCTCTCTGATTCTCCATTTGTGTATCTCAGCATTTCTCCCGCTGTCTCACTCCCTCTCCCTCCATCTCCTCTTGTCTTCATTAGCTTCCCCTTTCCTGTTTTCATTTCATCATTAACTCTCTGAATTTTGGTATCTGAGCAGCAGAGCAGCAAGTGAGGAAGGGGGAGAGAGCTGCAAGAGAAAAGGGGAGAATACAAACACAGGAGAGAGGGAGAAATGGGGATAGGGGGCATGGAGAGGAGCACATAAGAAAAGGGATAAAGCATGTTAGAGGGATATCAGAGGAGAAAAAATGAGCAGGAGGCAGAAAGAAAAGTTAACAGGCAGAAAAAGAAGCAAACGAGAGAAAATAAAAGGAGAGCGGGGGGAGAGAAATGGCACAGGGATGGTGTTATGTGCTACCGTGGAGCCTGCAGCAGGATAAGTGATCCCAGTGGTAGATGGAAGGTCAGATACACTCACTGACAGTAAGACCACTGCTTAACCTTGCACTCTGACCACACAGACATAGATACACACACAGGCAATGCCACACTTGGGCACACATATACACAAATACAGACACACTGACACAGACACGCGCAGCTGATGTAAGGCAGACAGACTGAAAGCAGGATGGCTGTCAAAACATCAGCATCTGCTCAGCATCACACACAACGCTCAGAGCCAACATGCACACAAACATGCATCTAGCAAACAGCGTCCAAGCAGCCCTTAGAGGGATAAAGGCTGATATTCGATAAACTTGTGCTACTCCAGATGGGGCTTACACACATGCACGCACGCGCGCACACACACACACCGCAGCAGTGAATTTCCCACAGTTTCTCATAATCATGGAAATGTAAACCAAAACGAAAGTATGTTGTAACATTAGATGTTTACTTTATTGTGACTGTATATACTGCATATGGCCTTAGATGTGTGTTTTATTCTGTGTCCATAATAGCGTGAATATAAGTGTGTATGAGCGTGTGTGTGAGTGCGATGCAGGGCTAATTGATTGTCCTCGTCAGCCCTGCTGTTCAGACTGCAGCAGCTGTCAGCAGGAGCCAACTGCTACTCTAACAAGCCTTACAAACACACACACCAACAC
>CM076657.1:15075612-15158635 GCA_038496675.1 Rachycentron canadum
CACACACACACACACACACACATTCTTTCATGCTCTCTCACAAGCACACACACATTATCACATTAGCTTTTAATGTAGAAACAGACTCACTTAAATGCAAAAACTCAGCCTCCATAAAATGCATGCAGCATGTGACGGTGTCTAAGCTGGCGTTCCTGACATTTGCCAGTTTGAATGACAGACGTTAGACACATCTGAAGAATCCCATGGCATTTCTTGGTACGTGACAAGTATAACAAAGCAGCCTATAAACAAACCTTAAGCCAGACTTATATAAAAGAGAAATTCACTGTCTGATTTATAGAAACACTGATCAGACAGAGTGAATCATGACTCACATTCTAACAAAATCATGATCACAGAGATACCATGGAAAATAATGGACAGGCCAAGTTACACTGCATCAAGCCACACATCCTGCACGCACGCGCGCGCGCACACAGGGAGGATATTGCTGATGAAGTATTGGCAAATACACTCCATCACGGTGTAGGAGGTTACACCAGGACTGGAACCTCTCATCCCTCATCCTTTGCTTCTCTCAGTTCTGCCCCTCCCTCAAACCCTCCTCACAACCTGACATTACAACTTGAGCCGGCTTCCCACACCCATCTGCCCCTCTCCACTCTCACTCTCCCTCCTTCATGGATTTCTGTCTTATCTATCACCCCCTTCATATCTCTCTCTATTTTTGTCTTCCCCTTCCCCTCTTGCATTTTTCAAGGAATTTGTTTTTCTTCCTTCTCATTTCATTCACTGACTCCTCCTCCATCCTTCTCTCTCTACAACACTATAGTTGTGTATGTGTTCAAGACTGTGTGCGAGTGAGAGTTTGTGTATTATCTTTGTGGATAAATTCTATTACACATAAGTCTGCATGTGTTTCCAGTATATATCTTAGCATTAGGCTAAAAACATGGTAAGATACTTTATATTTTTTTATTTATTTTTCTCTATTAATGTTGTGTTATATTGTTGTCTGTTTCATAGATTTCATATGAATATTGGCTTTCCACTAACCCTCCCTCCATCAGTTTAGTGGTCTCCATATGTGCATATGCCTACATCGTTGTGTTTGGTGCTCGTGTGTGCCGCCACTGCATTTGTGTGTCACGGCTGCCAGAGCCGCTCAGCTGCAATGTCTCAACTGACCTGTCCTCAGTGCTGACTCAGCGAGTGTTGGTCCCCTCTGCATTTTTCAGCAAGTTTAGCCAAGGTGTTAAACAGGAGCACGTCACAGCGGAGGGCGAGAGCAGGCTAAGTGGACTGCCACAACGCTAGGAGAATGTAGTGATGTTAGCTTAGTGCAATGCACAGATTAGCTTGTAGAAACAAGACTGAAGCTGCGTCCCATTCATATTCACACGCATTCTAACATGGATTAGAGTTACAACACTGACAACAATGTTAACATGCATGGGAAATTTGCTTCATTTTTGAAACAATATCTTCTAACTTCTCAACAGATCAGATATGTAGGAAATTTTTACAGTTAAATAAAACAAAAAAAATAGATTAAGATGCTCCAAGTACACGATGGACTATAGCCATACAGGTATTATTTGGAAAATGTGACATTAACATTTGTGGTCTAAAAATGCAAACCCCTGTGTAGTCACTTAATTGCAACTTAAAAATGTGTTATGTGTGAAAACTGTGTGTGTGTGTGTGTCGAAAGGGGCATGTATTTTTTTTTAGATGTACTTCTCTACTGCAGACAATAATAACACAATTATAGTCATTTCACCTGTTCTCAAGTTGTTTACAACTTATAACATCCGTGAAATTTCCGAGTTCATATTCACAGTTATAACTGAATGCACTGAAAATAAAAATGAACACTATCTGTTCAACTTTTTAACCACAGATTTTCAGTGTAGCTCATTCCTCTTCTTTGTACCCATTAGGCTAATTTGTCCCCATCAACAGGTGTTGAGTCATAGATGCCTGAGAGGCACTTGCAAAAGCTAAGTGGATGCTAATGCTAATCAAAGGCCCAAAAGGACCATTGAGACTTGCTGGTGAAGATGTAAGGACCAGCTAAAAGGCTCCAGTACCAAAGAAAAAAATTGAAATGCATTGTGAGTCACAGCTTTTCACTGATCTATCTTCTTTGTTTTTGCCTTTGAAGATAGATGGCAAAAGCGAGATAATGATGAATTTGCACAAATTGGCGCATATCACAAACAAAACAAACACAAGTGACACACTTACACAAACATGCACACAACTTCAAACATGCACACAAAGCAGTTAGTATTTTTGTTTATTTATGAGCCTAACTTAGACATGCTCTTTGGTGTAGCCTATACAGTGTTTGATGTGTTGAGGTATCTTGGGGGTTTGTGGACTTTCCTTGTTCTTTTCACACTACAGCAGCTACAGCAGTGTTTCCCTATCTGTCTCTCTACTGCCACCACTCTCTCCATCTTTATCTGTCTTGGCTTTACATTTATTTTCTCTCCCTGTTTCCTTTTCAATCTCTTTTTCCACCTCACTCCATCACTGTCTCTTACTCCTTCTCCCTCATCCATCCCAGTGTCCTTCATCTCTGTTCTTTCTCATTCTTGATTCACAACCTTTCCTCACCTTCATTTTGTCCTTCGTGTCCCCTCTGAGTTGTGTGTAGTCTCTTTTTGAGGAGACTGACTGAGCTCAGTAAATAGCGTTTTGGTCATGTCTGTGAATGTTTGTCTAACCTCCTCTGTCTGTGTCACAGCACATGCCTTTGTGTCAGCTTCAAAGGAACACACACAGGAGCATACACCCAATTGCCCTCACGCAAAATGTTCCAAACCTTTAAACTTTGGTATGTGCTCACATGCTTTTTCAACCTCTCACGTGCTGACACTCTTAAACCAAAAACATCCACCCACACAAACACTCTCTGAGAGTGTAACCCCTCCTATGAGTGGAGAGCACCAAATCACCCTACAGTGTTTTGGATTGCACTAAAATTGTCCCCAGGCATGAGTTACAGGAACAAGTGCTGCATCATTGTGAACTTTTATTATGCCTTCGGAGAGCAAGGCATTATGTTATGTTATGTTTACCATCCGCCTTGTCCATCCATCTATCCATCCATTAATCCAATTCATGTGAATGCAATGTCTCAGAAACGCCTTGAGTGGATTTCTTCAAATTTGGCATAAATGTTCAATTGGGTGTCAAAGATCAGGATCAATGCAAAATCACAAAACATGTTTTTGGCCATAATTTAAGAATTCATGCACCAGTGATGACAAAATATTCCTTAAAAGTCTTCAATACATATATTATGAGCCTGCACAGCCATGGTTTTAACTGCAACTTGACTGATTGGGAGTGAAGGAAAGAGATCCAAAAGCAAAGAAAGCCAGAGAATATGACAAATGGCAAATGGATGTCTGCCTGATATGTAAATGGAGGATGAAAGAGATTGTGTCACATTGCATGTATACAGGAGACTGTACACTTCGTTCCATTTTCTTGTGAGTTGTTTGCATGTGGGAAGTTAAATCCGTGACACTGTTTGTGGAGGATTTCAGACAGTGGGTGAGTCATCAATATCTATATAGTCTTTTCTGACGTTACTGAGACACCAATATTTCCCAGAGGCATTAAAATAGAAAGTTCAATATGGTAATGTTACCAGGCAACCGAGATGTTTCTAGCAGATGTTTTTCAAGCCAAAATCTTAATATATTGCACAGTTAGACAAGTTTCAGTAGATAGTTAGAAGAGAATAGCTGCTGACTTTTACTCATCATAGCCCTGGATGGTCTGCAAAGTTTTCAAAAGGCACACACAGTGGCGCTTATGTGCCATTGGCAATTTAAGCAGTGGGTTTATTTACAACATTCAACACCCATTTATATGGTAAAGTTTTCTTACACTTGGAATAGGGAAGCTAGTTAACCTAGCTTAATATCATGAACTTCTCACGAGACAGTACTTTCTGGTCACGTTGAGCTGCAGCTCTGGAGATGCTCCGACTGAGTCGTCTAGCCATCACATTTTCTCAGAGTTGCCAATTTTTCCTGCTTCCAATAAACGCTAAGGACAAAATGTCGATTTGCTGCCTATTATATCCCACCCACTGACAGGTGCCATGGTAACGAGATAATCAATGTTATTCGCGTCGCCTGTCAGTGGTCATAATGTTATGGCTGATCAGTGTACATCCATGCATCTAGACCCTCCAGCTGGTTATCTGCCTGTGTGTCTATTAAAATTAATGTAAAATCATTCAAAATTTTAATGGCTGACTGCAGAGATCTTGCACCAATATAAAATAACTTTATTGATAAAGTAACTTATTTTGCTGTTTTACTCCCCAGTAATTTGGGAAAGGACTTGAATGGAATTTTTCTCTACATATTTCTTGTGCTTTATCCTTTCAGATGGAAATTCACACTCATGCTATCCCATGATACTTCTCAGATTACAACTTTGTGGCCATCAAGCTAATGCAGCAGCTTTGTTGTGTCCAACTGCAGGGACATAATGCACGTAGTGTGCTCTTGTCTATAATTATATATATAGGCCTGCTGTTCTCTATAATTCATGGGCACGTACACCCCAGCTGCTTCGGCACGTATGTAGCTCTCAGATGAATGCCTATGTGGCCTGACTAATGCACTGGACATCCCCCACACTGCCTTTCTTTATTCATGCATTTTCCTTCTTGATCATGATTTTGTTAGTTTGACTTGAGACTCACTGAAAGGTCCCTCCTGTCTCTCAGCCTTTTCTATATTCGGCCTTCATCTCCATGCCAACGCTTAACTCCAGCATCCCAATTCCACACACTTTGACACTGAAACAGTAAAAAACATGCAGTCTCTCTGCATAAAAGAAAGTGATGGAAGTTAATTGGTTTTAGCAGCAAAGGTGAAGCTGCATCAAAATAATGTGACAAAAAAGAGTAAGATTAGATCTGACGGGGGAAGAGAGAGATACAGTGGCGAAGCACTGATTCACCATTTTCAATCAATTAACAAGTTTTATTCTGTCTCTAAGGATTAAATATTTTCAAATGTGAGAATCTGTATCAGGTATTGATTAAGGTAAACCAAAACAATCAATTACGAGCTTCACTCTTTTGGTCATGAACCGACAGACAGGGAAATGGAGGTAGAGAAGATGGTACAGGATGGAGGGAAGAAAGGATGTGAAGAAAAAACAGGAGGGGAGATGTGGGGCGAGAGCCGATGCTGACCAAAGCTGACACCCCTCGGCATGCAGTGTTCATCCCCAGGGTGTGTGTGTGTGTGTGTGTTTGTCTTTTTCATGCCTCTATGCTTGTGTGAGCGTGACTGAGAAACAAGGGAGAATATTTAAAGCTGATTTGTCATGAGAGAGTGGCAAAACAGTGGAGCCAGCACAGGCTTTGATAAGCAGCACAGCGATACGCACACACGCACATGCACGCACATGCACGCACATGCACGCACGCACGCACACTCACACACAGAGGCCTTGAGCTAAAATTTAGCCAGATGGAAAAGGCTTTGGTTATTTCTCATGGGTGGAAATACTCTGAGGGTACAAGTACAGCGTCTTGTATCAACAACCAACACACACATACATGGGCACAATCACAGCCCCATATAGTGGCTTTACAGATGTGCATATACAAACCCACTTTATACATCTATGCAAACAATGACAAACATACATATTTGCACACAAACAACACATATTGCACACATGCACACACAGTGTTTAGCATTAATGGGTAATGTTTTACACCCTGTTGCCAAATACAGATGAATAGAAATTCAGAAAATAACAGGGAATGACAGCAAATGGGTCGGTAATAATGATAATGAGTTTGATAATAATAATAATAACAGAGTCAAACGACTCAAACATGTCTGTGGTTCAACCAATATTTACTAGTTTGACTGATGGATGGCTGTGGTGGAGCCAGTCACTGCTTCACAATCAGAAAAGATGGGGAGAGAATTAGGTCATAAGATGAAGCGACGCCCAACAGCTTGTTGTCGTAGCTTAGCACAAAGACTGGAAATGGGGAAACAACTAGTGTGACTCTGTCTGAAAATATTAAATTAACTAGTCTGCAGACAGATCAAGTAGCAACCCACCGTGACATCGTCCATTGGTTTGTGATCTGTCATTATAAAGTGTAGAGTTTGTAATTTTACCATCATCATCATTTTGTGAAATCAGAAGAAGGTGGAGCTGAGGAATAGTGAGGGGTGGATCTGACCTGCTCTGTGCTCTGTCCTGACTGTCAGGTAGGTCGCGGTTTCTGGTGCAGTCTGAGAATCACAGGGTAGCCACACCTTAATGGTCTATTGTACTTTAATGGGACTAGAATTTAAAAAAAATTAACACAATGTTGGGTTAAACAAGACTTGAAACTAGAGACTAAGAACTTAAACTAATCAGGAAAATGTTTACTGAGGTAATAAATCAAGTGACAAGTTCAGACATTTTCACAAAGACTTCTATACTATCAGACTTTTTTGCAACCACTGGAGTCGCCCCCTGACGGTCATTAGATAAAATGCAGGTTTAAAGAACCTTAGCATTGGTTTCACTTTTCAGCCCCTTGTCTATGTCCAATTTAACATATATTTTAAAGACCTATTTTTAAATAGAAACAGGGGATGCCTCCAAGAGCAAGAACTGAGACATTGCATTTCTCTGGGAAGTTTTTCAGAGCTGAAAGTGAATGAATTATGTCTGTCCTGTTAGATGGTGTTGGGGCTTATGAGAATTGATTTTGAGAAGATGAAAGTTAGACAGGATATGTTAGACAGGGAATGGCAGATGTAGGAAACGGGGTTGCCTTGTTATAGGTAATGTCCTGTGGGAGTGTGTCTCAGAGTGAGAATGTATCATATGCAAACTGTCACTCAACAAAAACAAGGTTTGTTTTGTGCAAAATAGACAGTATAAGTATAATATTAGGCCAGTGCACATGTGTGGCTTCACCAAAAATCCAGTTTTAATTAAAAGAGAAATATGAAGTTTAATATCTTGTCTTCATCATCAGTTCTTTCCTTGTTTTTTTTTTTCTGTCTTTGACTTCAGCACTTTCTCAACAGAGCTATTTTTCAGTCTCTAATGCATACTGGTTGCTGGGTGATTAGAGTGTGATTGGCACTTGGATCAGAAATAGATTTCAGAGCCATGAAGAACATCACACCCTGGCACTGGAGGTGGGAAAGCCAAGTTTTATTAGTGAGAATTTACCCACATACATCTTGGCAGACACGCATTGATGCATACACACATAGTCGATAACTTTTTCTTGGAACTTAGCACATCCACACACCTTGATCAAGCCCTCGACACACGTCACACATAGCGGAGTCACACATAGCGGAGTCACGCAGCATCATTGTCATGGTTGTACAAGTGTCAGATCAGGAGTTTGAGAGCTTAATTGCCAGTGTCAGACATGGTGTGTATGGGTGTGTATTTAAGTCTAGGGGTGTGAGTCAGACTATCAGTGATATTATCAGCACTAGTGACATCATCTTATTTGCAGAACATTAACTTTGTGTCAAGTCTGGAAGAGATAAATGTTATGTGACTGGTTTGGAGCATGTGCCCCATATATTAATGCTAATGATATTGTGGCTTTGATGAAGAGATGAGAGTTAGGCTTATGAGCTGTGAACTTCTGCCCTGGTGTGTTTGATAATACAACTTTGCAACATCACTGTCCCGTCCAACATGAGAAGATGTAGATCAGAGATTCTTACCTCTTGTCTTGTAAATCAAACAATGGCTGAAGCTCCTTAAGCTACTACTATCAACAGTCGCTCTAAACACCACCCACTCCTGGCATGAAAGCACATCCAGTGGTAGAGAAAACTATAGATAGTACATATAGTATTATACTACATAAAGCACATTTGAAGACAAACATAGGCCTTATGAAAGTCTTTTAATCTAAAGAAGCACAACAAGTATAGTTTCAACTATTTCAACACAATTTACCTACAGACAATGTTGAAATTATAACAACCATGGAAAAATAATTAATTTCCCATAGTAAAAGATACAAACACCAGGCATCAGACCAGCAGTAACAATTTACAGATTCAACTGACCACAGCAGATGAGAGGTGAAAATAGAAACAAGAGGAAATTGGGTACAAATGAAATTGACATATTAAACTGGACTCTTATTTGTTAACATATTCAGAGGCAATTTTCTGGAAAAAAAACACACCCTAACGTCTATGTTTAAGCACGCTAATAACTAATCACTACTTGCATTGTCACTGTTTCAAGTCCAAAGTGCTGTACTCCAGAGCTAGACAGAAAAAAAAAAATTGTATTGTCTTAATATTTCTGGACTGCACACTATGCCACTATGTATTTGCTGGCTTCCCAAGGATCCTGCCCTGATTCCCTTTCAGCCTTTTACCCAAACTGCAGCCCTACATGAATTTGCAAAGCAGGCCAACGAAATGTAGCTGCCAGTTTCCAGCACTGTCAATTCTCCAAGCTGGATATTTAACAGAAACCCCTTTGCTGATCATTGCCTCATTTGCATAAATTTGCCATGGAGTCACTGACATGACTGCATGATTTATAGTAAGGTCAATGGTGTGACTGAGGAGCAGCATCCAAAAGAGCCAGGTGGTACTCGAGCATATTTGCATATTTTCTTATTTTAATGTCTTCTTTCTTCTCAATGCTTTCAGTCTCTCTCACACACTCTTCTTTCTCACAGACACACTTGGGTGGGCACAAAAATGCTAATCCGTGTTACAATAAATCCACATTCACACATATAATTATGGATGGTATACAAATATATTCAAACAGGCAAACATACATACACACAGAAAATACAGCAGTAAACTGTTATTGTTATTGTTGGTGCCCTTTCTTTCGAAGATGTGTAGCCAGTAATACTGTCTTCCAGAAATCATTTTTACTGTATCTTTTCACTGTGCCTGTGAACCACTTGAGCTGAAGGCTCATCATAGTTCCCCAGTTGGAAAAATGACAATGTTGGAAAAACATACAAATGTCATTTGTATGTTTAGCCAATCATCATTAACCAACATGGCTGTAACACTGAGATGTCGGATGGGTCTCTTCTCCAGTAGATGAGTTTTCAGTATCTAAGACAAAAGAGTTACACAGACAAAATCATGGAGAAGTATTAAGAGATCAAACCAAATTAAAAAGAACCATATGGTGCATCAGGAGGATTGGAGTTTGGCTGCAAAGCCAGTGTTGGCGTCCATAAGAGTCGTGTAAAAAATCACTTGAAGGTGTAACTTCAGTTTGGTACAATCTCTATCCACTGAAGCACAATAAATGTAACAAGGTATTCTGCTGTAATCTGGTGATATATATATGTAAATGATAATTATTGCATACAAACAAACTTTCCCTTGTGTGAACTACCGACAGGCACACACACACACACACACACACACTCTCGCAGGTCTGTTCCCCAGGCACCTTCGTGGGTGAAAGTTCCTGACACATAAGCACTTTTATGACTGAATGGACCTACACAGCCAGGCCTCTGATCAGCAGAGTGGAAGAATCCCATTACAAACAAACTCTGCCCCATCGCACACACAAACACCCACCAACACATTCAGAAATGCACACGCAGATATATTCATGCAAGCATAAGTGCTCATAAGTGAAAGTGCACACTTTCGTAGACATAAATGCATATATAAACAGACACAGACACACACACACACACACTCTGAGGTACAGTCTTAATTGCTGAAGCCAGAATTAGCAGACGGTGAGACGGCCACAGAACGCTGAATGACCGATGAGACAGAATTACTGACCGAAGCAGAGAGGAGGAATGTAAAAGCATGCAATGAGATAGGAGGGGGAATTAGAAGAAGTTTGTATTGAAGAGGTGGAGGAGAAGGCCAAAGCTTCATCATCATCTCCCTTGGGTGCAGGCTATGGTCCCTTGATTATGCATTCAACTCTCTCGCAAAAAATACACACCCCTCAGAAAATATAGCCCTGTCAGCCTACTTCAGCACAGCTCCTGACCTTAGAGTGTGTGTGTGTGTGTGTGTGTGTGTGTGTGTGTGTGTGTGTGTGTGTGTGTGTGTGTGTGTGTGTGTGTGTGTGTGTGTGTGTGTGTGAGAGAGAAAAAGCTTTCTAATGTTCAGAAAGTCAGCAATAAAATACTGTGGACTGTTAATGAATGTGCAATATTGAAATATCAAAATTATATTCATGATTAAGTTGATTAATCGGGATTAGTTTTTCCGTGAGGGGTAGTGGGTAGGTCATAAGAAAGGTGTGTGTGTGTGTGTGTGTGAAAAGACCTTCGTTAATGCGCTATATTGTATTTATCTGTATACCAGAAGTTTTTAGCTCAGACCAACTGCAGAGCTTTATGTTTGTGCAACCATATTTCTCTTGAGCTATTATAAAAGTGGATGTGGGTTTTTGGTCACCAGAGAATGATTTGTAATGTTTTTGGTGAGCCCCTAAACTATTAGGTCAAATTTTCCCTTTGACCTACATTTTGGTCCATGGCCACTTTTCCTCTCTGCTGTCAATATTCATGACCTTCAGAGAATCAATCTGAATATTTCTGTTGACCCCTTGACCTTTTTTCCAGGAACACTGTCAGGCCAAATTGTCAACTTGTATAGAAATAATAAAATCTAATGGGTGTGAAAAGGTCAGACATAAACTTGACCATGTCCATAACTGTTTAACAGATCCACAACCAAGCTTTGTTAAAATTGGATTTCTCAGATCTATTCATTTATTATACAGATGATTCTTATGACTCATTTCTATATTTTGTACTTGAGATGTTTTTATTTCTCATTACCATTTGCAAACACAAGTGTCCAGCAGAAAGCACCGAGATGTTTACTACTGTAAAATGCCCCCATTTAGTATGTATCTCGGTCATGATTAGAAAAGAGTCAAACAAATCTCAGGATTTCAGACATCTGCTATCAGACAGGTTATATCAGTAATAATATTTTGGGAAATGACCTTAATGTCGTTGAAATCTTGTCAAGACTTAAACGAGAAAGTTCATCCCACTGTTCGTATAATATAATATAATAATATAAAGCCGCAGTTGGGGTGGAAGCACATGACAGGGCCTCGCTAGCTCTTCTTCCTTTTTTCCGGTTTTTATGCTTAATTAAGCTAACAGGATGCTGACTAAAGTTAACACAGAGAGTGGTACCATCATATTCAGTTAAGGTCAGTAAAGGTCTTTTGGATTAGGTTGAAAGTGCTGTATTGAAAGTACCTGTTTTTGCTGAGATCATATCATGAGTAGAGAGAAATGTCACATTGATATTTGTGTTGTTTGTCTGTGCTTCAATCTCTCAAGATACATGTTTTTACATTTGCCTTTTGTGTGGACGTGTCTATGAAGAAGCTGCTTTACTTGTTTTTATTTAGAGCTGGACTAACTAACTGATTAGTTGTAACCACTAACAGACAGCAATCGCCTCACCACAGACTTGTACCGCAAGGAGGAAAACATCACGGTAACACCAGTGGGTGGAGTCATCAACAGCCCACGCTACCCTAACGCTTACCCCCGCAACCTGCTGTTGTCATGGAAACTGCTGTCCCCGCCAGGGAGCCACATTCACCTGGAGTTTGACGGACACTTCGGCCTGGAGGAGGCTGAGAATGGAGTGTGCAGGTAAAATGTGGGATGTAGAGAAACAGTAAAAAACAGATGGGATTGACAGAATTTGAAGAGAAGAGACACAGAGGATTAGAGCAGAAGACAGAAAGAGGGAAGCAGGATGACATAAAATGGCTTTAGCAAAAAACAAGACAAAAGGAGAGAAAGATAATACCTGAAAGCAGGAAAGAAGGATAGAGGTACAGAGCACATAGTGGAGGGAGCACTGATGAATTACAAGTGGCTATAAAGGAGAAAGGTCAGATGAAAGTAAGAGCGAATAAATAACCAGGTAGTGAGAGATGAAATGATGGAGAGATGGTTTAGAGTGACGAAAAAGAGAGGAGAGAGTTTATTGAGCAAAACTCTGAAGTTAAAAAGGTGTACAGCAACAGTAAAACATGTGAAAATGATTTGATAATGTATGCACATTACCACACCAACACTAAACTGTGAGAAGAGAAGAACATAAAAAGGTATACGGGGGTGGAATCACGATGAGAGAGATGGATAGTTTAAGTTTGCTTTGTTGGCAAGAAGTATAAGAAGTTTGTCCTTGAGGGTTGAGGGGAGAAAATAGACTTTTTAATCCCCATATGCAACTCAGCTGTCTTTGTAAGCACTTTGCTGAAAAGACAAGGGGGAGCAGCAGGGGGAAAAGAGAGGGAGGAGAGATGTGGAAAGGTAAGAAGGAGGGAGAAAGCAGCTTTGCCCGCTTTTGCAAATCTTGTTTGTAACATTCACTGCGTGTGTATTTCTGGGAGCGTTTCATTGATGGACTCATTCATTGACAAGGGCATTGACTGCTGGAACATTTAGTCAAAGTTATCTGAAAACTTTCCCTCAGAAAATTCTTGCTGTCAAGTAGTTTGGCAGGATGGCCTGCTGGTTTGACAAGACATCAGAGGGTTGTGTCATCACAGGCCAGATGAAAAGACCTGGAGAGAAACTGTTATAAATTTCTTAAACTAATCTAAATTGTTCTAATAAGCATAAGAAATGGCCAAACACAACATGTCCTTTTAGGAAAAATCACTCTACAGCAAATTGCTTTTTTCTTTTTTTGTTATGCTAGAGGCATGGCTGAAAGGAATCACACCATCCAGTGTGAAATATATCAACAACATTCCCAGTTCCCAGACAATTAATCCTGATGACTTTTCGGACAAATGACACTGCCATCAAGTTATTACGATAAAGAATGAAACTTAACAAAAACGTCCATGTTTATTTGACTTTCTTAAATGTTCTTTCTTACATTTGTGCTAATGTTCTTGTTTTTGTTCCAGTTTCACAGTCAAACTCCTCCCATACTACTTTGTATTTTCTTGATATGTCCAATTTCTTTTATCCGTAAACTTTCTACCCCTCTTCTCTCCCACGTGTTCATCTACCACTCCTTTTCTCTCTCGCCCCAGGTATGACTTTGTAGAAGTGGAGGACCAATTAGAGACCAGCACTATAATTTGGGGTCGCTGGTGTGGGCAGAAAGCTCCACCCAGTCTCAACTCCAAAACCAACACACTCAGAGTCACCTTCAAGTCTGATGATTACTTTGTTGCAAAGCCGGGATTCAAAGTCTACTACTCACTGCTGGTGAGCACCAAACACACACACACACACACACACACACCTGGCAATGAATCAAGAGCTGTTATTTGGGACATAGTTGTTGTTTTTTTCAACGAGGTTCAGCCCAGGTATCACTGCAATGCCTCAGGTAAAATGCTTCTTACACTCTTTTACCTCCGTTTGACAATAAAGTAGAAAGATGGTATGATGGGGAGATAAATAGATAGGACAGGAAGGGAGAGAAGAAGGATCTGGTAACGTGGTCGGTAAAATGCCAAAATGTATTAGCCAACGGTTCTTTTCTCTCATGTCCACTTGACAGTAGAGGAGAGATGGAGGGAGAGTGGGAGGAGGGGGGGAGGGATGGAAAGAAGATGAGAAAGTGTTCTCCTAAAGGCTGTCAAATGAACGGATAAGGAGATTAGCTTTGTCATTCTGTCAGGAAGAGGAAAGAAGAAAGAGAGGGAATCTGATTTGAAGATGTTCTCCCGCCCTATAATCAGAGGGGAAAGGGGAAGAGCGAAAGCAACGGCGAGAGAAAGAGGCATTTAAAGATGTTCCCTGGCTTCCTCTTCCATGAGTACAGAGGAGAAAGAGGGGAAGAGACACAGCATCATAGATGGGGTCGAACACTTATTATCTGTGAGAAAAAAAGTGATATCAGCACAGATGAAATACAGGGCAAGACAGTCACAGAGTGAGAGAGAGAGAGAGAGAGAGAGAGAGAGAGAGAGAGGGAGGGAGAGAGAGAGAGAGAGAGCAGACTTTCTCTTTCATAGTTATTTTGATATTGCAGCTGAAGTTTTTAAGGATAAGGATGCCATTATTCTTAGTGTCAACAAAGTCCAGACCAACCAATTATCTGTTAGATAGATAGGGAAGTTAGAAAGTACCGACTATGTCTATGGCACTCAGCCTGTAACTCATTTCCTCAAAGTTCTTTCGATTGAAAGTTTTAAAACAGTATAAAAATATTGAAAACATAGCTTGTTTGTTTTTTTAAAAAGGGCCTGTAATTTCCTAAAACATCTGGGCACTGTAGTTTTTCAAAAATTTTATTCAAACTGGAGTAAGCTGTACATTTGTTGAGGACTATTTTCAGGTGGATTAATAAATATTTGGTATGCTAGCTAATATTACAGTCAGCAGGGCAAGATAAACGGGACTGACTCAAATTCGCTGTAATGTGACATCACCCAGTGCAATGGTGCGACTGTTTTTGAACAGAAATTGGACTGAGATATATGTTACTGTATTTCAGGCAAAATGTGCCGTGCAAGTGTTAAAGGTAAGGAAGTATAATCATCAACAGTAAAGGTACCAAGAGTGTACATGATATATATATACACACACACACACACACACATATATACACACATATATATATATACATATATATATATATATATATACACACACACACACTATTTTAATTATTATTATGCATCTATGTGTAAGCAGCATTTTAATGGTGTAATCATCTTTTCTGAATAAAAAGCGGTAGGTCTCTGTTAATGGCCATGGGGTGGCTTTCACGCAACAAAATATACACCAGCTCCCAAATACAGGGGAAAAACTAGGGTGGATAAACTCCTAGTGTGTGTCATGCTTTAATTTATCAAATTCAACAATTATGCCATTTTCAACCCTTTGTCAGCACAGACACCCGTTCAACTTTGCTTTGTAGTCCTTTTAATTCCATCCGCCTGTTGTTGCATAAGGTATCTGTAAATGCTACATAATAAAAGTCCTGTTAAGTGATGAAGAGTTTCTGACCATTGAAATGCTGAGAGAGCTTTTAATTTGAAAAGGCTGAGGGAAGTGTTGAGTTCATGGAGACTTTAACAGAGCAAAAAAAATACACGAGTAATACTGTGCAAAGCATTTGAAGTCACACAAAACATACAAAACTGATAAACTGATGAAAACAACAAAAAAAAAAAAAAAAAAAAAAAACATTGTTATTCAGATTTTTCTAACTGATGTCCAGACACCAGGATTGAAGTGGCATCTCTAATAAATGCAAATAAAATCAAGATGATTGCAGAAATGCAGATGATGCCCAAAGGTCCACACCACAACAAATCAAAGTCTAATGAGTTGTTATGGCAATATGAAATATGTTACACAGAAAGAAACAGGACAGTTGGCCACGTTTGAGCCAAATGAGCCCCTCATTACCCAAACTAAAAATACTATAGAGCAGGTCCACCACGTTCAGTCTAACATAATGACAACAAAGTAAAAGCACCTTAAAATATGGTAGTTGACTTAATGTATCTAGTTACTCTTCACCACAGCAAAAAACCCCAAAACGACTGCCTTATCTCTATTTCTCAGACACTCCTGCTGCTTTTCTGTCTTCCCTGCCTCTTCATCTGTTCTGGTTTCTCCTCTGGTCAAATAATCACTCTTATGTACATTAAAACAGAATCCAACTCTTGAGGCTTATCTTATTTGATCAATTTTACCGATTTTTCAAAGAGCTCCTGTGTTTCAGTGGGTCTGTTTTTCCATTTTATAACACAAACACACGCACACACCTTCCCTTCAGCTAAACTGGAGCTGTGTGTGTGGCTTAATTTAGCAGGTCTAATTTGTTCTCTCCAGACCTGTCGAACAGATAAGAGGGAGGAGGAGTGGAAGCAGAGAGAGGAAGGGAGGAAGAGGGAGACGGTGAAAGGCAAAGCGAGAATGAGGAGAAACAGCAGTGGAAGGAGAGAACAGGTGTCTGCGATGGTATCAGCATGTCAGCTAATGACTAAAACAACCTGAACTGAGAGAGGCAGAGAGAGAGAGAGGGATTTGTGAGTCACGGAGATATAGAGTGGACTAAGGTGGACTCGACAAAAGTAAAACCATAAGGAAAAGTAAACCAGCTTCAGTGTAAGTGAGAGAAATTGAGTCAGATGGAAGTATACAGGGAAAAGAGAGCAAATAAAAAGAAGAAATAAAAGACTAACAAACAACTTTTCTGCTAAATCCCCTGCTACGTTCCAAATTTGTGTGTTTGTGTTTTACACCAAGGGCTGTCACAATTAGTTGCTGTAATCGATGATGTTGAAATCAATATTTCACACCAATGCATTGTTTTTTAATAAATTGTTTTTCTAAAATGCTTCAGTTCACATCAGAAGAAATGTTTTTGGTAAATATCACTGTTGTTGCTGCATCATGACATCAGTCATTTTTGGCTCCAGTCATTGGTTAGATCTAGTCAACAATACAGCTCTTCACAGGGATTCTGGGTTAGAATCAAAACCTGCCCCACACCAAAGTCTTGCATCATTAGAGGAGCATCACGCTGCTGCAGTGTTGTTCTCCTGCAACTTGAGCGGAGCATATCGCAGGTCTCAAAAAAAGCTGATAAATGTATCCATCTCTTAAAGATAATATCCATAATATGTACTCTTTATTGGAGATTGCCTTTTAAACTGAAGCAATCTTTTCCTTTATTGCATTAAACCTTATTTTAAAAGGGATTTCAACATGTACATTGATACAGAAGGTATAATGAGCTATTGAAGCATTTATCTGATCCTGGTAACATCGAGCAACAGTAGCTCTATGTTGCGTAAGAGTAACAGTTCGTGTTTTTAGATTCAACTGTTATTGCTTCAACTTTTACTTCTCAAGAGCCCATTTCCTCTTCTGCTGCTGATTTTTAGCCAACACCAAACAACGTCTGCAGCATTATGGTCCAATCTGTGGCTGTGTAAACAAAAGTGTATCTGGATTTTATTCATTTATATTTATTTATATGAGAAATGACAACCGTGAATAGGGTCTCATCACGTCAGCCACATTTCACGTCTGGTCTCATTATCTCGGTTCTATTTTGGATCAGATCTCTTGACGTGGATTTAAAAAAAAAAAAAAGTTTTACGCACATCACGGTTGGGCACGTTTTTCCGCTGACAGGGACCCAAATTGATCTTTATGTCTGATATTAGAATAAAACTGCTCACCTGTCCAAAAACAAACAAAAGATCAGCAACACTCAACAGGCCTTACTCATTATTCATGTTATTGTTTTTCTCCCAAGTCATTCTTCTTTGAGTCTTTTCAAGTCTTGCTTTTAGCAGGTGTGATTTGTCATCTACAGTGCAAGTAATAAGTAAGGGTAATGAGTGATGGGAGTTATGAGTTCTTTTGATTGCTTAAGAAAATAAATTTAAGAGCCCTTTTTTTATAAAGGCTCAATAAAATGCTGTAAGAGTGCACAAATGAGCTTATTATATTTTTATTTATTTAATTTATTTATTTTTATTTATTTTCTAAGTTTATCTATGTAACAGACTTGTTTGGATGTCTTTCTGCCAATGTTGATTTTGTTTGTCTGGGATCATACAAGTAACAGCAATGCAATCTGGGTTGGTATTCCTAGGAAGCGCTGCTAAGGCAAGTGCAGGTGGGACATGATTATAATCCAAGTTAGTTCCGAGAATCGTATTCAGAGTCATCCAACATGTCTACTTTCAAACCAGGCTGGAAAATTGCACAGAATATGACCTCAGATCCAACCAAAACACCTCCATCTATACATGTGTGAGCTCATAATGATATCTTTGAGGCCCAGTTTCAGTTTAAACACATATCAGTGAGAACATTTCTGCATTGTGAGGATTGTTTGAAGGTAAACACTTCATTTTGGAAAAAGTTTGGAATTAGGTTCAGGTTCAGGTTAGGGTAGGGGCTGGGGATAATCATTTGATGGTTGAAGACAAGGATTGAGGCTTGGGAAGGGCTAATGTCAGTAATTATGAAAAATCTACCAATCACCAGGAGTAGTAGTGTAAAAACTGATGCATTGCAGATTAGGGCTGGTGTGATATACTGGTACTGCCGATACTCATATTAAAAATTAAAATAAAAATATTGATATTGAGCAAATAAGACGCATATGATAATGTTGTGATTGCAGATGTTAGGCCTTGTGGATCAGCTCATCTGTTTGCATTTCCACTATCTATTAAGTCTAACTGTTTGTAGGCCAAAGTTAAAAATGAATTTGATTATTACCATTATAATTTTATATACATATTTTGGTAATGCTAATGCAGATTAAGACCAAAGGTATGATGTTAACTTCAAGAAAAATCACTGTGCTACGGGAGAGGGCCAATCTTCCTGGCTTGGAAATTAGCTTTGACTAGGGCTCACATGAGACCACATAAAAAAGACTGGTGCGATTTATGAACTTATGAACTTAGATGTTCTCTTGCTCTAGGCAAGATACCCGGTCGTGCAGGGTAAAAGTTGACAGGAAAATACTCTGGCCATCCTCACCATCTACTACACACTCAATCTTCAGCTGCTCCAGAGTCCAACTGAACAAAATGGAGGTTGAAAATGGCAGCTCCCTGGTGTCCCTTGCACCAGACAGCCATGGTAAATAATGCTCACTTTTCACCACCAGTGAATATGGCAACATGGCCCAAAATATTACTTTTTTAAAAAATTGCTTTTTACATTACATGGAAAGGTTATTCAAATTCAGTTATTCAAAAACAATTCATCTACAAAATGAGCAACCTCGGAAAAGATTCTTGTATGTCCTGTAGGCTTTTTATATTTGACACTTTTGGATATTTCTTAACGTTGCTATTTGGAATTTGCATTATCTGAATTGCTACTAAAATAGATGTTACTGGTTTGGTGACAACACTACCATGTATTTGCACGAACACATGAGTAAAGGCATTAGATGTATAAAAAAAAAAGTTTGAGGAAGTATAATGTTCATACACAGTACAGTACAGGAACTAACCACCTGTAAATCACCATTTGTACAAGACACCTCTTTTATGTCCTGTTTCTACTTGTTCACCTGTTCTTAAAAGAAAAGATAAATAAGCAAATTGCAGCATGACTTGCTATTATTCACCAGAATCTGATTTCCCTACACGGTCATAGGATGATGTAATGATGAAAGCTGATAAATGGATGAGTTACCGTTCGGTTCATATAACCAACAATGATTGTAATAAGTCAGTGTGAGCATCAAACATACCACCAAATAAAAAATTGTAAAAGTGATAATAATGAATTGTCAAGAAAAGTCTAGTATGCATGATTTTTTTCAGTCTGTCTGTTTTTAACCAAACCTATGAAGTGGCCCAAATGTGCTTGACAAGAAAGATTTAACCTTAAAAGGAGATGAGCATGAGAATCTGTAAACATGTATTTAGTCACTCACTCACTCACTTAAACACACACACACAAACACACACACACACACACACACACACACACACGCTCTTACAGGAAACCTTCTGACCTCACTCACAGCTGGTTTAGGTAGGCATTTCTGTGTATGAGTACATTTACCCAAAGCCCACATGTGAGAATCTGTTAAACAAAAAACTTGCACTGACAGGCTTTGATGTCAACTCTATTACATTCACAGACACACACTTACACACCCTCACACACCAACACAAAGTGAGGGCACTGTGTCTTTGAAGTGCGGCTGAGACAGATTTACTGTTCCACATTGACCAGAGATGGTATTTAAGAGTCTTCAAGGAGAGGGATTCGATAGCCTGTGAGATTTTATGTGTGTGTGTGTGTGTGTGTAAAGAGAGTGATGCTGGAGATAGTGTGTGTGTGCGTGTGTGTGTGCAGGGGAGGAAGAGAAAGACGAAGAATGTGTGCATGCGTTTATCCCCTAAACAGAATTTGATCAGAGTCTAATTTCTTCCACATACACAGACAGACACACAAAGGCGTGTTGTGACCAGATTTACTGGAAATTCTTTTAAGATTTGCTGACATAATACAGTCCATCAGTTACACAGGCAGACATCTGAATATCTTGGATAGCCTGAGGTAACAGTACAAATGAACACATAAGGCGTGAAACATGGAAGTGTTTACCATTGGCAGCCCAGGTTTCTATCCTATCTGATGATCTTTCCCCAACCTATACATCTGGTTTTATTGTAGTTTCTAACATGAATCATAACTTGTGGTAATATATGTGCAACATACATGTTGTGTCTGAGAAGTGAAAGAAAAGTATCATCCAGCTGACATTAGCACTTCAGTTCAATTCACACCAACAGCATTTGAGTTATTTGTCCATGTAATGAAACAAATACACTGTCTTACTTAATTATATACAATTTCTTTCTTACATGTAAATCCCCAAAAAACAAGATTTTTTAATGTTTACATCTAATTTTAGCCAGTGCCAAGATCCCAAGTTTTAGTTAAAATTAACTATAAGTATCTGTAATTTATTTGTGAGACACCAAGCATTAATTGTTCTTATTAAGTTAGCCCCTATGTGTAGTTATTGTAATGTGTAAATATACTTGTGAGGAGTTTTAAACTATGAAGGAGACCGTCACATACCTTCAGAGCCACAACACGTACTGAAGGTGTCACAGCACCATGACACAAGACCATGAATCCTTTAGGATGATCTAAATCATGTAGTCTTTGCTCAGGGAATTATTTAATGAGTCTTAAGCCCCCCCCCAAAAAAAACCGCTAGGCTCGCTAAAATCATGTTTTTTTTTAGCAATGGAAAAGGCTATGGTTGGCATTCACACGTAGGTCAAATGACTCAGCAGTACATGCCGACACTGACGGGATCAACAACCCACCAGTTTGCACGACGGCTGGAAGCTTGTTCTTTCTTCACTGTGTCTGTGCTCTGTAAGTGCATGCAATGACATTGCTGCTTGCTGTCTATCACAGTGGAAAAGGGGCTTTTAGTAAAAGCTTCTATAAAAAAAAACCTGCTTCTACCTGCTAATTTTGGTGGAAAAACTATGTTTTTGTAATTGGTGGCCACAATCAACCATTATAAAGCTGCTTTTATCACTAACTGATGAGGCTTGACTCCAACTAATTAAGGCACTAAACAAATGTCATGGGAATCACGAAAATCTTCTTCTTGTTTTTTTTTTTTTTTTATATTAATTTTATAATCTGCTTTCCTTTTCTTCTCTTCAGTATGGTTCCTTATACATTGTCTGCTCAACTATTTCTGCCTTTCCTCTATGCAGTACGACTCTCCTCTACCTGCAGCCAGCACCAACTGGGAAGCCGTCACAATACCCATGATGATGGTGAGTCATGCACACACACGCATCAAGATTGTAATTTTAGGATTTTAAGAGTCACAGGCACGGCTGACGTGTTAGAATTAGACATACGTTTTGCCAGAACCAGACCTGCTTTTGAGTTGTTCATTAACCAGTGAATAGAAGAAACAAATGCATGTTTTATCATTTTAGTATAATCTTTGGATTATACTATTGTATTTCAAAGTCATATAGTTGAACTTTAACACTTAACATTTTTTGGAACATACCATTTTCAACACATACAGCCTATCTGCCCTCCAACCCCATCAGCCCACATATAAGCATATACTTAGAGGCACTTGGAGGTACAGTGGCAAAACTAATAATTGTGATATATAGGGTATTTGCATAGGCCAGCACTCACCCACAGAGAATGTATTCATGCATGTGTGTGCTGTACTGAATTCATTATGTATAAAGCTTGAGATGTAACATGACATGCTTCCATAGACTTATGTTCTTATAAGTACATGTAATCAGTGTCATTTGTGCATCTGTGTGTACCAGCAGTAGGGTTCGGTAACATATGTGATCATAATAATTAGTGTGCGCTGGGCTGAGTGGCTGTTTTTCTGCCCGGATTGATAATGGTTGTATGTATGTGGGTGTTCTTGCATGTATTGATATGTCACTGCCAGTGCAGATGGGATGTACATGTATGGTGTGTTGGCCTCTTCCACTTTATATTCAAACCTGCTACGTAGGGTTTTTAATAGTGACTTATGGTTGTTTTACATTACATGAATGTTGGTAAGTGTTTCCCACTACTGGTACATTCATAATAAAGGTAATGGTGAAATTAATCTAATGGTGCTTTTCACTGTTTGCGTCATTATTCAGTTGAATTGGCATGTGACTATATATTTTACATGGTTCACATTTTTATAGCATGGTGAAGTGATACATATCACTTTTAATTTATACTTATTCAGTCACTGTATTTAAGCTCTCGCAATAAATGTTAGCAAATCTCACAGGTGTACTTCTCTTCCCATGTAAGCTTTAATGAATCAAGTCCCCTCTATAAGCTTCTGACATTTTCTCATCACTTACCCTTGTACTTCGGTCTGAGTGGAAGTCAGTGCTGATTATGACAGTTAAACTCCAAGGCCTAATAGTCGTACATGCTATAAGAATTTGATTGCAATTGCCTCCTATCTAGATAAATAGCCTGCAGCAGAGAGCAGTGGCCATTTAGAAATCATCTGTGTGATACGCTGTTACTTTCCTGCTCCCATGTCATTGACAATCTTCAGTGTAGTAGAAATCTAACAACATATAAAGAAAAAAGTATATATTAATTATTATTTGCCTTTAGTGTCTTTAAATGTGTATCTCTCATGTTTACAAGGGGTGAATCATTTTTCTATTGTATAACACAACATACAACATAACACAACACAACATAAATTTAGCAGGACTTGTGTTGTTGAATTTGCAAAACAGAGTAAAGCTCAGTTTTTCACCTTACAAGCTCAGTTTTATTTAAGGTCAGTGAAATGTCCAGGCTACAGGCTGGTTTCCTAACATATAGTAAATGTCAAAGTAAACTCATATTTCCATGTTATAAGAATTTACAACAACACTAAATCCATCATTTTAGTTGAATTTGTTTTATGCTCCAAAATACAGAAAGAATGTGTGTGTGTGTGTGTGTGTGTGTGTGTGTGTGTGTGTGTGTGTGTGTAATATAGGAAATAACTAAAGTACACTGTGGAAGACGATAGATTAAAAACATCTATTTTCCATTTTGCTAAAAAACTGTGAAATGTTTACCAGGGATCTGAAAGTGTTAGAGTGACTGTGTTCTTATGTTATTTTCTGTCTTTGGGGTAGTGTGGAGGTCATCTGTTGAAATCTTGAAATCTTCCCTAGAATTCTTGAGCATCTTTTGGTATATGCTTGGAAAGAAGCAGTGGCGACCTCCACTCCACAGTATACACAGTAACTACACACTGAACAATGAGGGCAGTTTGTAAGACTCTAAGAACATTTGTCAAAGATTTCACAGTTCAGAAAACAAAACATCTCTCTATAAAAGTAGCCATCTTTTTTCTGTGTCTAAAGCCATTGCTTCCACTTTTCATCCACCTGATGAAAAATAAGTTTATTCACCCAAACAGATATTGACACTGGGGCTTAATGCGGGTAAATGGGCTCATTTTGCTGTACTATGAAAATAGTGGAATCAATAATAAATTGAATTTTCTGATTTCAAACTAGTTTTGCCACATGGTTATATGTGATTTCCCTTTGTGAGCATGTGTTGATTTAAGAATAAGCTTAAAATAATAATAGAATTAATTATTTTGTCTTTCCCTAATGACTTTTGCTCTTTGCAGGACAGTGGAGGGCAGATGCCCGTCGCGGTCACAGAGATTCCTTTCTCCTTGGAGGATCTGGATCGGACCATAGCTGCCTTTGACACTATAGAGCAGCTTCTTAGATCCCTGAACCCAGATACCTGGAGACAGGACCTGGACAGCATCTACACCCAAACCCATATACATTACAGATCCAGGGCTTATCATCTGGCCAGCAGACATAATAAAGGTAGGATACACTTTATATTTTCATCATTATTTATTGTGTCACAGTCTGTGATGCTGGAAGGAAACACACACACACACACACACACACACACACACACACACACACACACACACACACACACACATTGTGTATACGTTGCATGAGTGTGCTTTGAATGTGACAATCACTTTCATTTGGTTCTAATAAATGGTATGTGCAGGCACATTTGAATACAACGCAAGACTGAAACAAAAAAATAAATAAAAATGAGTAGCTATAATCCAGAAGACATTACTGACTGGAGCCATTTAAATCTATATTCATAAAAAATAATGTACAATGATGCATTTAGGTCTACTGAATATTTAATGTCTGACATAAATGTAGGGAGAAAATTATAATTAAGATATCATCTTGGATGTTTCCCTTGGTAAAGGGCGATATGGGTCACACATATTTCGATAATTGTGTGGAAAGGTATTTTTACTGAATGTATAAAGATACATTACACAGAAAAATGCGGTACTTCTATATATCGAAGTAAAAGCAGCAGGAGATTACATTGTCGCTTCATAACATGAAGGTTCTGGGTGTGAACCTGTCAGTCGGCCTTTGTGGAGTTTGCAAGTTCTCCTTATGTCTGTGTAGGTTTCCTTCAGGCAGTCCAGCTTCCTCCCACAATACAAAAACATGCAGTTTAAAAAATTGGTGACTCTAAATTGCCCTGTAGGTGTGAATGTGGGTGTAAATGTACCCTACGCTCCCTCAATGCCTCCAGAATCTAAAAGGACGAATGGCTAATGAATGAATATTATTATTATAAGTAGAGCTTTTTCATTACATGTTGTGGTGGAACAGATGAAGCTGGAATATCAGAGTAATGATGTTCTCATCCCATTTTATTGTGCTGCAGATGATCCTCAACAACTCTGCTGCATTCACAGTATTTCACTGCAGACTGGTGCAGTCGATGGTCACTGGTGTAACAGAGGGGAGGGGAGAGCATGCAGCCTTGTGCTGACCAAAAAAGACCCACACAGCTGGAGGCCCATTTTCACATATTGGGCTATACATAAAACTTAGTGGTACAGCATTGCAGAGCAGAAAGTCCATGGCCCAGTAATTTGAAGAAAATTATTAGTCAGGGCTGTAATGACTATGATGGAGCCACATTGCTGTCTTATGATCAATTATAGTACAGGTGACAGCCAATGAAACTCTGCTAATGAAGTGTTGCATATTCAATTGAAACCACATTATCCAGTCTGAGTCAAGTAAGATAGAGGGCTACTATTATATTAGGTTGTCTAGTGGTTGAAAGTAATTCAACGCATTTAATTTGCCATATAGAAAAGAGTATAAAAAGATAGAGGACACATCTGTGCTCTTTACTCTTCACACTGTAGGAAGATTATGGTGGGAAAAAGTAGAACCTGCTAATATTATGATGCAACAGCAGGGCGTAAGTTGTTGCATCATCAAATGAGTAGTTTGCCCCCTCTGGGTCTAATAGTGAGTCACTGACAGATTTAGGGTGCGGCAGGACAACCAGTTCAAGGCAATTCTTTACTGTGAAGTCAGTGCCAATGACCTGCAGTCACTGAGGCAATAGATTTTGTCCTTAAGATGCACAGCTAAAACGGACGTCTAAGAGCAGATATGAAAATTTGTAACGCATAGACTTATTACACACACGTCATTCATATGGAGAATGTGTTCAGGGTGTGTGTATTCAAGCTTGCAACAGACTTAAGTACTTTCGATCCAATTCCTCTCACCTGTGCCTCTATATCTATCTCCTGTTCTCTCTCTGTCTTTCAACCTGAGGGCTCTCCTGTTCCTTAGTAAATATTTGCACCTGACAGCAAATCTATCTCTATTTATCAGTGCGTGTGTGTGTACTCGGCTGGCATGAGGCAGCTCCATATATGGGGAGTCTGTGGACGCTGCAGCACTACAGTGAGGTGCATAGGTGCTGCAGATCTTTGATACACTGTACCAGTGTAGCTCTCTCTAATTGGAAATTCAACCTGTGCAGCGGAGCAGAAATCTGCCACAGTCAGCAGCTCAGCTTTGTTTTCATTAAGACACACACACACACACACACACACACACACACAAAAGCTCACACCCACCTCTGTTCCCATAAAGGACAGTAAGTCTGATCGTGGTTTTACACAATTAATTTTTTTTACAGTATTAATTTGGACACTTTTAAGTCCAAGTAACTCACACACAAGCAGACTCGCCTATACATAATTTGAAATGAAATCATAACACTTAAACAAAGAATCATATAATTGCATAGAACTTTAAAGCAGAAAATATTGTATTGTCATCACACAGACACACAATACTTTTTTTTCTTATTTTGGTGGCCATGACAGTGACAGTCATTCTCATAGTCTTGCTTGCTCTCAGCCTTTCTGTCTTTTTCACTCCCACACTCCCTGACAGGGTTCCACACCACTGATTTTCTAAGATTGCACTTATTTCCCTTAAAAAGACACAGGCTTTGCACAGCAAGTACAGATACACACTTGAATACAGCATATACACGCCTGCACAGTCAAAGTATAAATACCAACACATGACATGTGACTTCATCTTCACACAAAAACACGTACACAAAGACACTTACCTGTTTTTCCTCTGCATTTTGGTGTTAAGAGACAGCGGTGAAGGTGCCCACCACACTCAGTACAGTAACAGGTGACTAAGTGTGGTTCTGTGCTACATCCTTTCAATCTTGTATCACCTTGGGAGGTGTAAACACACTTTAGAGAGACCTGTCATGACTCTTGACATTGTCACAATTCTGCCATAAACTACAAAAACATCACCTGCTGAAAAGGTATTTTGCTCCTCTGTAAATTTACAAAAATAGAAATGATGGGTTTTCTGGAACCTGTGCTTTTTCATAACAAAGGGAGATGCCAGAAAAAAAGATTTCTATCATTAGGGTGCCAGCAAATGTACATTTACTGTAGTAGAATGCTGAGTTTATGCCATAGTCCTCGTTGATAAATGAAATGATAAATAAACCTCCACAATGTTACACATCAGGATAGTAAAATAGGTAGTGTTATTAGTGTGTCTGTGGTGAATAACTTGTTTTGTTAAGACATGCTCACAGAGATACTTTGGCAAGTTTTAAGAAAACTGCTTTCTTTCAATCAGCGGTTTTCAAAGGGTGGGAAACTGCCCAAGCTGAAGAAGTTTGTCTCTCAACACTGTGCAACACACAATGCTGTCTTTTAATGTTCCACTGAACTTATCCAAACATCTGAGATGCATTTTCCTTTTTCAATTGCTGACTGACAGCCAACAAATGTCTCTAAGATGCAGACACCTAGAAATGTGCAAACGATAGGTTTCATTTGCTCCCTTTCTTTCCTATATCTACCAAATGATATAATAACTATAATATTTCTTTGTATTTTCATGTCATTTTGTTATTTACAGAAAACACTATAAATATGTGGGCAGTATTACTACAATAGAGGGTTAGAGTCAGTATTGTCAGTGTGAATGGAGCACCTCCTGCCTTCATATATTCAACATATATTGCAAAAGCAAATGATCATATCCCCCTGCTCTTCTCTCCATCTTCATTGTTCTAAGATCATTCTTCATTGGGCTTCCCACGTGATTTGTGTCATGAATGGAAACCCTCACTGCAAAGATTTCCTATTGTGAACAATTGGTTATTGATTATCAATACTGATGCAACGTTCATGCAATTTTTAGGCATGGATTTCCAGATTTCTATTGTCTCCTTTCTATTGGCTTTTTATTGTTACACTGTTGTAGCAAAAATGCAACCCAACCTCACCAAGCTACACTGTTGTGATAGATTATATCAATTCTGACAAATCATTTAGTCTTGCATTGCGTTGCAAGTCTGTTGTACTTTAGTGAATTGAAAAATCAAGTAATGACCTAAGAAATTCTCAGTCATTTTCACTGAAAATGAACTTGTTTATAGAGTATTTGATCTGTTTCAACAATGTGTTTTCCCATTTCATCCAGACTTTGTCTTCAAATTGCCTCTGCGATTGATAGAGTATACTTGTTGGAAGAAAAAGGAGTGAAACAACTAACCCCACCCCTGTGCTGGCTGTAGGCAATCATACTCAAAAGAGAATGTTGTCATTCTTCCAGTCCCTGAAAGAAAAATGGATGCTTGATCCACCAAAAAAAAATATGTTGCAACTGTACACAACACCAGTTGCCAGTTCTTCGGCAACCATTTGTGGTTTGGACCATGAATGGATAGAGACTGTTCCCCTCTGCGGTGGAAACTATTTCATGTACGTAGGCTCACTTCTCCATCACCAAAAGTGGTTTACAGGGTTTAGGAGCCCAACCTATTATTGTTTGATCAGCTTAGTACTTTCTTCTCTACTCTCTTTTGGACAGGGGTCACTCACATTCTACAATAAAGGTGAATTCATCAGTAATTTATTCCTGTCATGTTGCTTTTGCTGAGGGTCTATTCAACCAGTCAGTCTATAGTCCAGTGCCCCCCTTGGTGCTAGAGTGTGGCCACTGTAAATTTTAGGAGCCAATTAGGGGGCTGTCACACCTCATTTTATTAGTGTAATAAATAATCCAACTGGAGCACAGATTACTCGAAAGAGTTCATGTGCTTCTTATAAGTTGAAATTGTGCCACCGTGTCTTCCATGACTTAAAGCATAAGGCTGCATTTTAACGATCTAAAGCATAAGGTGTGTAAAGTGTGTGGCGCGAATGCATGCAGGGCATGTCCGTATCACTTTTGCTATTTAACGGTGGACTGTTGTACTAAATCTCTTAATTATTCAAGGGGGTATTTTCAGCAAATGCAATAAACCAATCAGACAGTGTGTTATGTTCGTGGTGAGTTGCTCACATTGTGAATCAAGTCCTGACTCACACACACTGTAAACACTGATCAGAAAAGAAGGACAGAGAATTGGAGTTGCGCAAAAATCATTAAGGAGTATGAATAATGATGAATAAGTATGGACGACTTTATGATTTATTTATGTAGTGAGGCGATGAATGGGAAACACTGTGGTGATTTTGCCAGATAGTAAGGTAGCTCTGCTGAGCTTCAGTCATCAGTGATCTCCAAAAAACATCTAGGACACATAGCAACATTGTGCAACACATTGGAAAACATCACTCTCTTGACAATGCACCCTTAAAGTAACAGTGAAATACCATGCCACTGACTTAAAACCAGATTTTAATTGGTCAATCAAACAAGCACTTTGCGCTGTCCTAAGATACCAACTGTGCGCAAAAATTACAGTTTACAGTCAGTTTGGAACTAGCAAAGACATTTGCACCGCATTTCCACCAGGTGTAAAACAAAGGCCATTACATATGAATGTGGTTGTCAGTAGTTGAAGGCTGTGGTTATGGTAGTTAAACTTTTCTATTTCTATTTCTACTTGTGAAACCTCTCCACATACCTGATCAACTCAGCCCACTGAGTATTTTGCCTTTCTTTAAAGAGTATTACACTGAATTGTTTATCCAGTTGGACAGTAGAGTGACTGAGCAAAATCATTCCTCCAGTGGCAAATAGAAATTGCTGGGCTTGGTATGGACAATGTTGTGATTATTATCGTGCTGACAACTTCAACAACAAGAAGAATCTGCCACCACTCTTTTTGGCATCCTTTATATTCTTCCTCTCAGCTTTCTTTTTTAAATTTTCTGCATCTTTGGTCCTTCAAACCACTTGTAGTCACTGGGTTGTCTTTAGAATATGAACATGATGTGCAGTTATATTGTACAGTTAACATATTCTCAGTCTCCATTCTTTCATTTGTCACTTGGACATCATCATCCTAGAAAATCCATAAAAACACTGGACATGATTTTCTTCTCACATTACAAATCTCCCCTTGTCTTACAAATATTCAGAATGAAAGAAAATAATTATTCACCTGCTACAGTTTGACGTCAGGCTTTCATGTGCTGGGCAACAATGTGCATATACACGGTCCTTCAGTGATCTCTAATGCCAATACTAATGAGACCTAGAGAGCTCCTGGTTATCCCCCTTACTAACTTATTTACCAAGATCTTATCCCATAATCCCTTTCATTCTCTTGAAATTAGTTTTGAACCATTGCAAGCCAAGCCAGTGAACAAAGGTCCTATGTCCACGAACAGGGTGATTTTTCTCCAAAGTGATGACATGAAGAAAAACTGCAGTCAATACATCCAATTCACAACGAATAAATGACCCTTGCTTCCTCCTCTGGTCTTTGCTTTCTCTCTTTCTGTATCTATATTTCTCTTTCTGGCACTCATCTCTCCAGCTGTTCAGCTACAGTAAATCGCTGTTACAATTGTGCCCACAACTAATAGTCTCTCTCCACCTTGCAACAATTTTCATTCAGTCAATACTGAGCATATTTTTAGAGTGAATCACAGAGCCACTTTTGTCTTATTTACCTCCCTCCGTCTGTTTCATTCTCTCATCACTGTCTCCAATAGGCCACACATGTCTGTTTATGATGATATAAAGCAGCAGACAAAGCAATAACTGTACAAATGAAAATGGACTTTTGTCTCGCTCATTCTTCCTTATACTGTAATATTTTTGGCCAATGTAAAAACACCTATAAAAAATATATAAAAAATAACTGGTTTATCTCATTGTGCTGTGTATCACAATAGCAACTTCAACAAGCTCACAAGGAAGTGATTCATTTCATATTACCATCAGCACCAAAAGCAGTGGATTACAATCAAAAAGTAGTCGTCATGAAAAGATAAAGAAAAAAAGTCCAGATTTGAATGGTCAACAACATTAAATACAAGGTAAAAACATAGTACAAGCCAGAGTGACCCTGCAAAATGACCTCTGTTAAGTGTAATGCAAAAACACCCCAAAGGCATCATTGATATAACAAAAACATAACTAATGAATCATTTTCCCTCTGTGTCCAGTTGATCTGAACCGTCTCTATGATGATGTCAAGCGATACAGCTGTACCCCACGTAACTACTCTGTAAACCTGCGCGAGGAGCTGAAGGCCACCAATGCCGTCTTCTTCCCTCGATGTCTGCTAGTCAAACGCTGCGGAGGCAACTGTGGATGTGGAACAAACAACTGGAACAACGGCTGCATCTGTCAGGCCTCCAAGACAACGCTCAAACTACATGAGGTAGGCCTCACCACACAAACACACCGATATTGTGTTGGTTCCCATTTTGCCTCCAAAACTGCTTTGACTCACTGAGGCATGGACTCCACTAGACCGCTGAAGGTGAGCTTTAGTACCTGGCACCAAGACGTTAGCAGCAGATCCTTTAAGTCCTGTAGGTTGTGAAGGGGGGGCCTCCATGGATCAGCCAGTACCAGTACATCCCCACAGATGCTGGATTGGATTGAAATCTGGAGGATGTTAAGGGCAAGTCGACACTTGTATGGCAGGGCATATTATGCGGTTGAAAGAAGCCACTACCATTAGGCAACACCATTTCCATGAAGGGGTGTAACAATGTTTCGGTAGGTGGTATGTGTCAAAGTAACAGCTGCATGAATTGCAGGGCAAAAGATTTCCCAGCAGAACATGTGCAAAGCATCATGCTGCCTCTACCAGCTAGGTTTCTTCCCTTATTACCTCCTGGTGCCATGTCTTTCCAAAGTAAGTGACACACATGCAGCCAGCCATCCACATGATGTAAAAGAAAATGTGATTCACTTTCTTCCATTGCTCTGTGGTATAGTTCTGATGCTTACGTGACTATTATAGATGCTTTTGGTGGTGGACAGAGGTCAGTATGGACACCCTGGCCAGCTTGTGCCTAGGCTGAACAAACTGTGATGCAATGTGTATATTGACACCTTTATCATCAGAACCAGCATGAACTTTTACAATAATTTATAGCTACAGTAGCTCCTCTATTGGACTGGATCACACGTGCCAGCCTTTGCTCCTCATGCGCATCATTGAGCCTTGGCCACCAATGACCCTATACCTGGTTCACTGGTGTTCCTTTGTTGGGCCACTTTGGGTAGGTACTGACCACTGCAAACCAGCACCATCACTCAAGAGCTACAGTTTTGGAGATGCTCTGACCAAGTCATCTAGCCATAACAATCTGGCCTTTGCCAAAGTGGCTCACATCCTTAGTCTTGTGCCTTTTTCCTTTTTCCACCATTGTGTGCAATTGTAACAAAATAATCAATGTTATTCACCTCAGCTGTCATAATGGTCATAATGTTATGGCTGACTAGTGTATATACAAAGGTCAACAAGACTAGTTAAAAACTACACTATATGGCTGAAGGAAACGTCAATTTCATCACTCACAGACATAGCGCTGGTCCATAGCCAGTCCGGCCATGCACCCAGAGACTGGTAGTCAAACCATCCAAACTATAATTTGTGAGCATTTTCTTTCCTTCACCCAGGTTTCCAATTTTTTTAAAAATGTCATCAATTACAAATTTTTATACAGTTAACCCAGAGAAAAGAAAAGTTACACAAGGTTAGGGTATGACCTTGTGAAAGTCCTAATTACTGTGTGTAAAGCATTTGCGTAATAGTCATGCCATTTGCATTAATGTAAGTGATAGCTGATGATCAAACACCACATTAAGAAAATTGATTCAATTATTATATTGTTTTACACTTAAAACTGATTTTATCTGCTTGTGCAAAGGAAATATGATTTAATGACAAAATTACTTTTATTAATTTTAATACATAGAGAAAGGCAGAGAATATGACATGTGAAGAAGGCAGAGAAAGCTCTTCATTTAACATCTCTTTGCATCTGTTTGAGAGCACTGTGGACTTCAAACGTGAGACTAGCATGTAAACTTTCTAGCACATTTTAAGTACATACTTGAAGGAGGCTGAAATACATGCGAGATGAAATGAGATGCGGTGGAGATGCGGAGTGAGAAGCAGGGAGAAACTGGGTGTGCAGAGGCAGGCGCTGCATCAACAATGAAGCAGCAATGCACCAGCAGCCTAACACTGTCTCCCTGTTCCTCTCCTCCATTTGTTTCTATGCTGGCCCCCTCTTTCCCTTACCAATCTCTCCATCTCTTTCTCAATGCATTAACATTCTACCACTCTCTCTGGGCGTCCGCCATCCTTTTATTCTTCCCAATTCCCATTTTCAATTTATCCGTTTGCAATGCACCATTCTTGTCCTTTAAGCCCGTCATTCATTATTTTTTCTCTCTTCTCTCCATCTCTTTGTGCCTTTGTTCTTGTATAGCTTCATTATTGAAACATGGTCCATTGGGCTCTCTCCCTCTTTCTCTCTCTCTCACTCTCTCTCTCTCTCTCTCTGTTAAAAATCATACAACAGGAATTTAGACAAAAGTGGGATTTGGGCTGTAATTGTGTGTGTGTGTGTGTGTAAGTCACTGTGTATGAGAGCATGAAAATGTAGATACTGCACATACATGTGCGTTTTTTTTTTTGTCTCTCCTTGCAGGCACTCATTGACCTGTAACTGCTTCTTTTGGTGACTTATCTTTGAAAGAAACACATTATTACTCAAGACCATTGTTTCAGTGTTGGGAAGTCTTGACATAAATCATGGGCTTTGGAGAACAAAGCTCAGTGCATCACTTTTGGAAAAATTTGTACTTAGTCTCCTCACATCAGAGCCAGTACCTGCAAACAAAGTGGCGATCTGCAGAAAAGTCAATCACAGTGAAATGCAAAATCCAACTATGAAATCCATTCTACAGCACTCTTGTGAACTTGTAGATAGTGTAAATGGAGCATTGTAGTCCATTTTCCCCAATTAGTTCAATATTTAACAACTCGTAACATTTTTCACTTTGACATTTTGTCAATTTGACATTTGTATAGAACTGGCAAACTTCTGTTCAAACTACAATATGATAACTTTTGACATAGAAAAAATGTTAACAGTATATACTGTCTAAGTAATCTGCAGTACACGGCTTTCCTAAATCCCTTCATTTACTTTAAATGCCTGATGTTTGACTTTTACCCTTATCTAGTGGATACAATTTTGTCTTTGCACAGCCAAGAGCAACTCTGGACAGGTCTTTGTTGGGAAGAGCCCTTTACCCATTTACCTTGAAAACAAATACGAAATGAATGAATGAATGAAAATGAAATTTTTTGAATAATACAGGGATTCCTGTGTAGTCAGCTGTGATTAACAAGGAGACACAAAATTACTTTCTCTTTACACTACCAGTTTCTGCTTAGAAAACCTTGCCTTTACTATCTAATCTATATTTTGACCTCCCTAAGTTGCTTCAATGTCAAGTTTAAGTAACAAATGCAATTCTTCTCAGTGTTTCCTCTTTTCTGTTGAACTCCTGTAGAGTTTTGTCATAAATGATGTGCTTTCAAAAGACGTAGAATTAGACGTCTATTCTACTTGTCTCTTTTGACTTTGAATGTTTTTTTTAAACACCTAACTAGGCAGGGGGTGGAACTTTGCCCTTCCATCACTTCATCCTTGCTGTCTTAACTCTGTCTCCTTCAGGTATTGAAGTACGCCCCAGAGGTTACTCTGCATCAGCGCCATCGGAGGCCACAGGTGCGTTGGGTCATAGATGAGATCTTTCTCACACACCATGAAACGTGTGAGTGTGCATGTCCCTCCCAACCCCCTCGCTGAGGCACCCAAGACTGGCAACATGCATCTGGAACTGTTGGATAGGTTTTTCTTTTATCTATTTTGCAAGAGACTATATAGTAACAGCAACACAGAGACATGCAGCAAAGAAGAAAGCAACAATTTGACTGGCAAATCGCAGCTCATATCACACACGACATTCATATTAGCACCATCTACTTCCCTTTGTACACAGGCCAAATTAAAATTCAAACCAAAACACTTTCAGCAAAATATATTAGTTACTCAACTTTTCTGCACTTTGGATTTAATTCTAACTGTTGAGACCAAATTTAAACATCACTTGTGCACCATGAAGTGAAGTTTTCTCCTCCAAAAATACCACATAACAGCAATATTATATTGAACTCTCACTTACATTTCAGCGTGCCACACATAATTATATTGCATGTGTGTGTGTCTGTGTGTGTGTGTGTGTTGGGGGGGTTCCTACTCCTCTTTTCTGTCTCTCTGGAGGGGCCCCACATATCATGCTCTTCATGCATCCCAAAGACAGTCACATATGGATGGCTGGTAGAGGCAGATCTTTTGTCAGTGTGTTTATGAGAGAGCGAGGAAGAGAGAAGATGGTTCAACAATGAAACAACAACACAAAACACTACAGCAGAGATCTGTTATAACGAGAAGTGTAAAAATATTTTTGCACACAACTTAAGACTGTGGTGAGCAAAAGAACAAGTGTGAGGGTGGTAAGACCAAGAGGTGATTGTCCACAAGTTATCTGATATTAGATGGTATGAGATTAAAAACAACACTTGGGCAGTGGTTAATATACCTGGGCGCCCCCTGCCCACGAAAAATCTGTGTGGGAAACTGTGTTTTGATGAAAGGAGTTAAATGGATGCCAACTTGACAGAATTGAAACAGAGTTGACTGCTTTGTAAAGAGTTTTTTTTAATTCCCATGTATGTCTTTGCGTCTCTTCCTGTTATATTAAGACTGTTTCTAGAAACTTCAAGCTCTTCTACTGCCAGGAGCACACCGAGATGAGTAAGCGTGAGACAGACGGAGAGAAGGAAAGGGGTTGGAGGAAGTGTAAACCAAAATAACACTTTATCTTGATGTGAAATTAGGCTAACCACAACCCTCCAGATCTGAACTGCTCACTAACCCACTCACACACAGGCTCACTTCAGGCTTCCACTCCTACTTAAAGACAAAAACTGTAGTTATTTATGCAGAATTCTTCACTGCTCTATTTTTCAGGAAAGGGCTCCTTTGTTTTGCACACATTCGTGTCAGAATATATATTCACGATTCCCTTTGTCTGTACCTCAAACCATACGCTTCCCTCCTCCATCCATAACACACACACTGCTTATCACTCACTCTCTAACACATCAAAGTAGATGTCAGATCAGGCCGCTGCGCTCTGCCCATTTTTCTGAACATTCCTGGCATTCCAACTGTTAACCGGAATTCTGCTCACACGGATAAAACCCGAACTTCAGACCCTGAACAACACAGAGGAAAGACACTCAGGAAGCGAGACAAGAGAGGAAGTTTTTTTTTTTTTTTTTTAAGAGAGGTGACTGACAGAAAAGGGACAATCAAGCTGCCTATTCGTAGATTACCAGCACTCCTGGTTGAGAGCTGCGAGAGGAACCACTTTTAAGTTGTAACACAGAAAAGATTGCGGCTCCTTCAGCAGTTTCAATCAGCATGTGCTGCTTTTTTGGCAAGCAGCTTTTTTTTTTTCTCTTTTTCATGAAGATGCTCATACATATCACAATCTGACCCTCTGCTCTCCATGTCTGTAGCAGAACTGTGGGAATTAGAGTAACACTCTTGGTCAATGCTGTGTGTGCATGTGTGGCAGTATGACTTTAACTGCTCAGGAAGAGGTTCTTTTGTTTTAAGGGTAAGGGGTGGAGGGTTACCAGCAGTCTGTGAGAGCTGGCAACATATACAAAAGCATGTGAATTGTGAGCATGTGACGTGTGAGCCTGCAAATGTGTGTATGTGTGTTGAGTCTATGTCTAGATAAGCAATTGGCCAAGCATACAGCCAATTTCCATACACATGACCCAGCTGTGAGAAATAAAAGATGGTGTCATCTGTCTTTTCTCCATCTTCATCTCCCATAGGCCAGATTCACATAGAGAAAAATGGGGGTTTGACGCACTACTGTTGCATTTAAAAAAAAAAAAATAAATAAAAAAAAAAAAAGCATTACACTGAGATGATTTACTCGGTCACAGTGAAACCCCATCAGCTGTGTGCTTTTATGTGCATGCACAGGCTGTAAGTCATAGATGATGTTTGGGAGTTGTGGGATACATAATAATAGTATTTCAAAAGTGTGTGATAGTCACATTCCAAGAGATTTATCGCAGAGACCGGTCTCTGCCACACACACAAACACACACAGACACCGTATCCTGGTTCATTTTCAGTAGCTAACAATCCAGATGGTGATTAAGTAACATGTCATTTTCCAAGATGCTTTACTGTAAAGTGTATAGTTACTGTTTCAACAACTATCTTCGCTTTTATAAAATCTGCTGCGAACAGGAGATATATTGCAAATTAATGTCTTACAAATGTATGTGAGGGCAGTGTGTGTGTGTGTGTGTGTGTGTGTGTGTGCATCCTGTGTCTGCCAGTTTGCTAGCATTATCAGCACATTCCATTGCAGTTCTTCACAATAGAACCACATGTATTTCAACTCCTGACATTTAAACCTGCTTGTGTAATTGCTTGGATGTTTTTTGTTCAATACACGTCAACTAAGAACATTATAACCGCACATCAGATCTTTGAGAATGTTTCAGATTCACATAACTCCTCAATCAATTAAATTTGGTTTAGAGATTCAACTTCGCCTCTGAGGATTTAACTAGTTGTTCTGTCATATTTTCAAAGGTGCTGATTTTATTCATTCTTTTATTCATTCATTATCAATACCACTTATCATTTTAGAGTTGCTGGGAGGCTGGAGCTGATCCCAGTCGACACAGGGCGCTGGGGATACACCCTTGACAAGTTGCCAGTCTAGCACATGACTGATTTTAGGTTGTTTGGTTTTTCCATTTTTTTTCAGTCAACCTGCCTTTGCTGTATTCAGAAAAAAACATCCATGATGAAACTGTATGCTTTCCTTTCATAATTTATTGCGTCTTTCTCTGTTGTTTTATTAAAAATATCAGCTGGTTGGTTTTGATAAATAAAGTATTTCTCGCATCACTGCCTCCAGTGCTTTGATTTTTGTTTTTGATGTCTAACTGTACATGCCTTTTATATGATATAGAACAATTACCTTTGGAGTGTAAAAAGAAACGTTATGTTTCAGTGAATACCTCACAATGAAAAGTGAGAAGTGACAAAAGGAGAGAGTAAAGTGACCAAGTGTGAACACAAGCACAGAGAAAGAAGAAGAGACAAAAAGAAGAGTTTCAATGATGTCCAAAGACACAGGTTGTTATTCTTGCTCTGCTGCTGTCAGATACATTCGTTCACAACAAACAGCGCACGCAGTCCACCATGGAAACCACACATGCTTTTCACAGTAGTTTGTCAGTACAAAGCACAGAGCAGGTAATATAAATGTGCCAGTCAAATGTCTGTCGATCACAGTCATTCTCGAGTTTGCAGAAGCACCATTACACACTGAAAAGTTCAGGTAGTTTGGAACAATCAGACCAAATGTTGATATTATTTTAAATGTGTCAGTCAGTCTGAGTTCATGTCCATGTTATTATTTTCCTGTTTGGGCAAAATATCCCTACCCCCAAACTGTGGTAAATGACCAATCGATACAGTTGACATCACTTTAAGTTGACTTCAGCAACCTGCTGACTATTGCCAATAAATATAACTGGAGATCAGGCAGAGTCTAATTTTTTCTTTCAACTTGCCAGCACTGCCAGTGGACATTGATGCTTGTATGAGATGATAGACTTCTGGACCACCATGCTAGCAGCTCTGGAAGGCTGTGTTTTGAGTTCAATTTCAATTAAGTTGTAACATCAGCATCTTAACATGGTTACAATTACACTCTGAGCATGCTAGTGTCAAGAACAACATTTACCATGTTACCTTTTTCATAGCATGTTAGCATGCAAATATTAATTATTTAGCAATAATATTTATTTTTACTTTTGAAGGAAATTGGTCAAAAACCAACCTACTGGACAAACAAAAATTTTTACCTGACAAAAACCACTTGGAGATCTGTGGTTTCATGGCAATACAACCTGTCATTCCCAAGACATTGAACTAAGAACAAATATATAAACCAGATGGAAAAGTCAGGGAATCACCATGTTTGAAAGGCTTCCTCCTCAGGAACAAAAAAAAGAAGAAGAAAAAAAAAGAAGAAAGAATGGCAATCCTTCCAATAGTTGTCAAGATATTTCTGTCTAGACCAGAGTGGTGAAGAGGCAGACATTGATTTCAATAGAGCCACAATGCCAGATTGGCTATCAACACAACAAACACTGGCTGTCAGTTCTTTACCTCTTTACATTTCTTTACCTTTTGAGGTAATTCTTTGTTATTACACACCAAGTTGAATATGTTGAGAATTTTAGGAAAAATTGAGGTTTCTTCTTTAACTCCCATATGACAGGCTGCAACATGAACCAATTTAAATGATTACAATGATCAAATTTTATAGAAAAGGGGTCACTGTCTCTAAAAATATTACATGTCTTTTCATTCAAGCCCTTTTCTTTATCTTTCAAGGCTGTTTCCTGTCTCACTGGTTGCTGTGGCAACCCTTCCTGTGCGGGTATCATTACGCAGCAGTCTCCCTGATATAAGCAGCCAGTCACATCCCACAAGCCAACAACTAGCCAGTTACTTGCCCATCCATCCATTCATTTATTAGTGAAGCACTGACTAGTTTTTAATTCTTCTAGGAGAAAATCCCTATGGAGATGAGGATGATGTAATAAGAATCACAAAGTGAGTTTAACAAAAGCAGCAGAGCAGAATTAACATTAAGGTTAAAAAAAAAAAAAACACAAAGGAGAGAGATCTAGAGAAAGACAGATCAATCAAAAAAGAGAGGTCATATGAGAGCGAGAGAGAGAGAGAGATTGTTATTTGTGTGAACCCATCACTCCTATAGGACTGTATTTGTGTCTGTCAGCAGCTTCTTATCTTTTCCTCATGGGCAAACAACACACACACACACACACACACACACACACACACACACACACACACACACACACACACACACAAATGTCAACTCACTTTGTTTTACAGATCAGGGTGCCCTCATGCCACGTTTTTTTTTTTCATAAAAATGCATAAATCTACCATGACACCACAATATAGTACCATCATTGAGGCCTTCTCATTTTTGTTTTTCCAACTATAGGGTGAAGTCAAATTATTTGGGACATCAGATAATATGGGAAAAATACACTTTCACATCTTGGGCTCCTTAAATATTAACAGTAAATAACCAAACATTCTTGTGTATTGTTGCTGCAAATGTCCTTTACATCAAGCAATCTGAGATCAGCGAGGCATGGAACAAGATGGCAACCAGAGAAAATGCTCAGGCTAGGTTCAGGGGAACAGTACTGTTCCTCGTAAATGGCTGTCTAATCTAATGAGGTGTGTGCACCAAGTACCACAACAGAGAGGAATCTGCTACCTGAACTATCTGCACCAGATTGTCCCGCTCAACAACCTGAGGTTATGCAAGTTCACACCTAACATGAGATAAGTCATATAAATCTGTGTGAACTGAACTTTAGTTCAGTTCACACAGATTTATATGACTTTTAAAATCCAAGAAAAATCAATGTATCTGTAACTGTGTTGTTTGAATTGCCAGCACCAGCAATACCAAATACATGCTGTCCCTCAGGTGAAAAAAAAACAAAAAACAAAAAGATCTTCTTGTGATTTCTTTTAGATGTTGGCAAACAGCATTACCGCCACCTTCTGTTGTATGAGCATCAGTTCACTGTTCACCAAAAATATGAGCATGTGCAAACAACAACACTGCTGAGGATGGCCCAACTTTCTGCAGAGTGGACGGAAGTGAATAGCCATCAATCACTGAGCAGACATACACCTGTGAAGATATTGAACAGCCATCAACCTTTGAGGTAAAGTAGTCACATAGCCATATAGGCCAACATGGTAATATCAGTGAGTCTTTGGTAAATTACAGCAGACTGCTTGCTTACAGTTTTATGTGAATTATAGGCATACTCAGTTCTCTGTCCTGATCCTCCCAATTTTCCCTTTGTTTGTACATATTTAGATCACAAAGCCACTGATGTCATTCAAGGATCTAATTCATACCCCCACAACACACACACACACACACACGCACGCACACATCTACCACTTTACCAGCCAAGAGCATGATTCGTAACATATACTCAAAGAAGAAAACCCTGACAAAAAACAAAAAGGTTAACTGGAAGACAAACAAATGAACATTCCAGCAAATCCCAGAAAAACATCTTATGGAAACAAATGTGACACTAAGGCCATAGAGGACTGGATTTCCTGCACTGATAGTGGGACAAGAGGTGAACAAAACGGGATCCGGAATGATGCAGTCATTGTTTGCAAAGGGAGGATATTAATTTAAGTTTATAGTGTAGAAATAGATTTGATTTTGATAGATTTTACAAATGAGTTACTGAATGACTAATTTGTTGAATTACAACTGTTCTTCGTTAAGATGAACTGATTGATGTCCTTTTAGCCACAAGTGACTGTCCCAGTTTACCTTGCCAGCTTCCCATTTTACCTTAACATGCCATCAGAGTGAAGTAGGAGGTTCTTGATGTTGATGACATTTGACCTTGATGAAGGTCTAACGTTTTATTGGCAATACAATATTTTCTTGATAGAAATACAGCATAGATCCATATAAAAGTGACACTTAGGTACGCTCCAGAATTTTATGTGGGTTTTTTTTTTTTTTTTTTTTTTTTTTTTAAATCAACTAAAAAAGTGTCCCAGATTACATGAACTCACCCTCGTTAAGCTGTCCACACAGCCTCCCTCTTTCACTTGCATTTCTCATTTACATAATTTCCTTCTCATTGACTTCTCTTTCCTTCTCTTTTCCTCTTAAATTATGTTTTCTTTGTCTTTCTTATCAGGACAAATCACCTCCCTGCTGTTACCTTGGAAACCAGGATATTAAAGCATACAAGATGGTGGACAACATCTGATCACCTTTATTCAAACCTGTCTCGATATAGTTCACTTGTCTCCCCATATCTCCCTTTTTTTTTTTATATATAACCCATTGGTCATTCCTCACATTTCCCTTTCTCTGATGAGGTTACTTTATGTGCACATCTGGAAACAGAGTTAAGGGGAATGTCGATTTTCAATCTTACCATCATGTATTAGTCATGGCGGTGGCCTCTGACATACATAATACCTATCCAGCACTCACTGCACTGTCTCTCAAACCATTTTCATTTCTCCTTCTGCCAGTGGTTGTGGGAGGGCATGACAATTTACTCTGGGGACACCAGCTGCACATTACGTGGGCTTATGCACAGTGGAGGTAATTTTTGAACTTTAAATTTTTTTTAAAAAGACAAATCTTTTAGGCTACCTCTTTTTGCAAAAGACAGAATTACTGGTCTCACTGATTGTATGTTATTACCAATGGGTTTTCACCTTAAATCTTAAAAGCTGTACTAATCAATATTTTTATTTTAGGAATAGATTACACTCACGCCCTCACACTCATGACTATGGGCAATTTAGAGTCACCAAACATAAATTTTTAATTACAAAAAATTTAAAAAATCTTGTTTAATTAATGCTTAAAGTACAAGATTTGCCAGCTTGCCAGTTTTAGGCAGTGAGGAGGACAACAGCATTCAGGCGAACTATTTACTTAAAAACAGCAAGAGGCGCTGTCTGAAGCTAAATTTAATTAGAAACTGGAAATCGCTTTTTCCAATTTGTTTGAACTGACCCTTTGACCACAGTTTCACTAACCAATAGTTCCACGCTTTGTGTTCATATGAGCTATAGATGAACTTGGCACCAACTAACCATCAAAAGGGTTATTTGTTGAGTTGGGGGGAGAAGAATGAAGGGAGTTGGTGGAGAGAAGCAGATACCAACAGACTGGGAAAAAGCCTTAAGAAGAGTGTCTCGAACCAACAGACAGACATAGAAAAAGTGACACACAGACAGATGATGAGGAGGTGGAGGCGAGCTGATGAAGTCATTGAGGCGTGTACGAAAGAATGGTGAGAATATGACCCATAACTGAGACACGATGCAGCAAGACAGCGCTGCTCTACATCACACACTGAGCTGACGTGCAGCAGAAATTAATGGGAGGAGCATTGCCAATTTATCTTTTTCTGTCTTTTTCCTTCTTCTCTTCTATGGCCAATTTTGTAACTAAAATACATGCCTCACAATGACAGTTTATTGTTGCATCCAGTTTCACCATTCACATTGTAATTTTCAGATGATTACTTTTTCTTTTCTTTTTTTTTTTGCTCTGGTGCATGAAAATACCAGAAACTGTCTCCAGGAATGAGAAGTGTTGTTCAGAGATGTGTGGGTGAAGCTTTGACTTCAACCCCACTGCTTTTCTTCCCCTTGTCTGATTCTTCTAGAGTTTGCTGTTTTTTCTTGTCATTTGCAAAATTCACTCAAACAAACACATAGAGACATAAGCAGTCACCCATCCACAGTTCACACACACACCCTCATTTCTCCGTCCCTCCCGACCTCCAGTTCCACCCTTCCTCCTTGTCCCCTGCTCCCATCTTCCCCTTCTTTCACACTACATTATAGAACAGCTTTCATTTAGGTATGAATATTAGATATTTCTTTTGAATAATGGAGAAAGACTGTATGTGAGGAATCTGCCAACATAAGGAGAAAAAGGACAGTCGTACTTGTGGGTCTTCGCTTGCACATTTAAAATAGTTCGATAAAAATTACATTCTCAGATCCAAACTGTTCCATTAAATAAATGATTAACTTTAAGTGCAAGCGAAAAAGTGAGGTGTGTCTTTATGTGCTGTGAGTAACAGTGAGAAACTGAAGCTTCTCCACATTATGATTCTAGGAGCAAAATATGTCAACCGCAGAGACAGACCACTGTGTACTGCAACATATTACAGTGGTTTTTGTGGTATAAAGACAAACATTTTCTTGAACAGGATGGGTTATCAAACTTCTTTATGGATGAACAAAACACTGTGTTCTGAAGGTTTCACACACAACTTCTAAAGGGATGCAAGGAAGCATAGCAAATAAAAGCTTTTTTTCCTTTCTTTTCGTTCCTGAAAAGTGAGGTTTGGGACATTGTACTGGAGCAGCACTATATTGGAAGCGAACAGGGCAAAGGGATCAGAGAGAGAAAGGAAGAAGTAGAGGGGTACAGGAAGAAACAAATAACACAAGCCCTGAGGCATCAGAGTCACTTTAAATTGATGGAAATGATTCATTGCTGCGTCTGTGTGCGTGTGTGCGTGTGTGTGCGTGTGTGTGCGTGTGTGTATTAGTAATAAAAAAGTTAGTTCTGGAAACACAGGAACTTCATGGCATACTTTACTCTAACAGCCTATTCGATTACATGAATTATCTGATGCTAAAGCTTAAAGAGCTTACTAACAACCACACACACCCAAAGCAAAAAAGAAGAAAAAAGACATGCATAAACAAACACACAAAAGTAACATAGGGCCATGCAGACAAACACATACACACCAAACCCTCAAAAAAGAAAACTGCAAACATGAACAAGACAGTGGAAAACAGATTTGAGTCGCATTTAAATGAGATTAAGGGCTTTACCTACAAAGTGACATATTCTAATCGGGTTTTCTGGCACACACACACACAATTGGAAGGCATGTTGAATCTCAGCAATAAGTGAGAATGCAGACATGATTCCACTTTATGCCATATGGATTGATCATCATCAAAACATGAAATTTCAAAAGTTCACCTGACTAATCTCACCCCTCACATTCACCTACATCAACATAACTGCAAACAAAGCAATTCCAATGGGCTGTATTTGTTTTACAGCAAAATGCATGCAGCAAGAAGTAGCATGTACAACTGAATGCAGTATGTTATAAACAAAACATGTCACATCAGAGCTAGACAATATTGTTTTACAAAGTTATAACAGAGCAGTTTTCATTTGCAGTTTGATTATGGGCTGGCAGTGACATGGACAGCATGCACAACTTCAAACTAGCAATAATCTTTGTGCTTTCCCATCGCTCCGCAAAAAATATTATTCTCTTTTTTTTTTTTTTTTTATCTTACCCTCCCCAGGGTACTAAAAAAATAACCTGATATTACACATTATCCACATCACTTCCGAGAAAAAGTAAAGACTTACAAATGAAACAACATGCATGCAAAAAAGACATACTTGACCTGTGCTCCTCTGAAGATGGAGGGAACACAGTGAATCCAAAAACATAAAAAGGAAATAACAGATTCTGGAAAAACAACATCACACAGACATATTTCACCTAGCGACCACTCCAAGCAGGAATGTGTGCAGTCTGTGGTTTGTGTGTGAATTATAAATTATTTATGTGTCCTGTGTCTGTGCATGAGAGAAACCCGACTGGGAGATTTGGGGTTGGTGGGACCAAAAAAAGGTACAAAAAACAGGAAACACATGCTAGTGGAGGCTACAGACCTTACACACACACACACGCACGCACGCACACACACACACACACACACACACACACACACACACACAGACTTTCTATGGTTGATTCAGTGACTGTGGGGTTATTATGTTCCTTATCACATTGTTGGAGGTACAGACACTGTCGCATGCTTCAATGGAACAGATTGAAACTTCCATGATAGTTACAGTGCAAAATGTCACATCAGATCAAGACACAGACTAGTTAAAAATGAGAAAACTGCACTTAATCAGTTCAGTGACAAGTACAAAAGGTTTAGAAAGGTGTTCATGAGGAAACTGATATTCCATACAAAAGATCAGCTCTGGTGTTGAACAACTAAACTATATACATACAAGGTTCACAGTGTGTTTAAAAAATTAAAAAAAAAAAAAAAAAAAAATTGCAGTTGAGGTAGAATTGTGTCAACTGCTATCAAGGCAGTGAAGTAGAGGAAGACAGAGGCACACTGGTCATAGTGACAGTGCTAAAATGCTGATGTTTAGTATGTATACTGTAAGGTTTACAAAGCTTACACAAATCAGTACAGCGCCATCACTAGAGCCATGCCAGTGACACTTATCAGCCTACAACAATTCAACTTCTGATTGCTCAATGATGTCTATACAAAATTATGTTTTGACTATAGGTTCTTCTAGAACAGAAATTGTTGGAAACGCTAGTACATAAAGACAACATATGTGGTACCAAATGAATCAAATGTCTTTGCAAGAAGTGACGAATGGAAACGCCTGTCAGGTCATAATAGTACACTGCTGTGATACCGATTTATGTAATCTTACCAGTTTGCCTGTCCATGCTAAACTTCAACTTTTTTGACAATGTATTGTTGTTGTAATTAACGATATTTTACGTTTGACAGACAGACAGACAATAAAATAAATGTCTGACACTTTCAAATCAAATAAAGCATGTGGTCAATCATGAGAAAACATTTGCAATGAATTTCTCTCAAGGATTACTTTTATTTTGGCAGTAAAATATTTAATATAAAAGAGATCCACTTTCCTGTATAATAAGAGACAAGTGACTGTTGTACCCTTGAGTGGTTGTTATACTGCCCTCAAGTACTGTACAACCCAAGAGACTTCCATCTGACTCATAAAACCAAACAAAAACTATTTTATATATATATACACACACACACACAATCTTAACCGAAATCTAACCTTAAAAAATTGAATGATTTTTGTTATTGGGGCTCCAAAAGGGAGACAAATCCCCATAATGTGATGGTGTAAACATAATTAAGTCCCCACAATGTAAGCAACATCTGTATCTCTTGCTCTCTTACACACACACCCACAGCATTTCTCCTTGGCCACCCAATAAAACCATAGCATTCCAAGGATGTTTCCTTGAATTGCTCAATAAACATAAAGCCACTTATGTTACCATAATGGAAACTGCACAGCAGACCTTGTTTACCTTTAAGTTCCTACTGTTGACATTTAAACACAGCAGCAATGTGCAAAAAATGCATTTGGACTTGTAAAGCTCAATAACGATGGTTACATAAAGTTTCAAGATAAAGGTGAATGTTACTTATTTTTGCTGACAGGGCTGTTAAGTTGTGAGCAGCAACAAAATCATTTTTTCAAGTACTTCAAAGAAGATGGGATTCAAGTCAACTCTGTGGTAAAATATATGTAGTAAAATTACACATTGCTGTTCTTTATTCAGTATTTTACATCTTCTGCAGAGAAAATGTTCACTTTAAGTAAATTCTCCTTTAATAATAATAAAACTGCTGGTCGTGTTTGTCCTATTAGTCTTTTTCGCACTTACCACACAATCTAAGCAGACAACAACACATGTTACAGTAAGCCACTATACAACATTACTATTTTGTAATTTACCTCTTTAACATTAACAAATAAACAAAAATAGTTTATGTATATGTACACACATTAGTAAGTAGAAGCACCTTAGCAAACATACCATCCCTACAGGAAATCAAAAGTATCCACAAGGCCAAGGGATGTCATCAGGCATGACGTCATCTAGTGAGTAAACAACCAGTATAAAAAAAATGTAATCATTGTGGTGTGGGCAAAAGGTTGCTGAAACTAGTTTGGTAAACAGGACATTTGCAAATCTTTTTACTGGAATGAGCTAATTTAAAACAAATACAAAAATAGGATAAAGACAGAAGTGGTGTGACAAAGAAAAATTTTTATTTGATCTGGAAAGCTGCTGGAAAGACACATTTCACAGAGAAGCCATGTGACATCATATTTATTGCATGTATCTGATTGTGTGTATTTTTGTCAAGTCTGGAAAAGCAAAAAGATATTCAGTGCTATACTGGTGTGTGTCGACACCCACAGGCAGGTTATCTACAGTGTAATAGGAAGTCTGCTCTCTGGCACCTCAGACTGACTGCCACAACTCAACTTATAACAACAAAGCACACAGACACATACCCATATAGTAGTTCCTGTATGTGGATAATGATGTGCGACATCATGGAGTGGACACACAATATGCAAAGATAAAACAGATAAACACACACACACACACACACACACACACACACACACACAAAGTGGGACTGACTAAAGTCCAGACTGGCTGCCCTGAATGCCCCTCAGAAGCTTCCAGACTTTCATGTCTTTACTAACTCCTGACTACAATTTTTAATATAAGCAAGAAGGAAAAGGTCTCTTCATCTCAAGGCTGCTTATTTGTTGCTTCTAATCTACATTATGTATTTAATTTACATTAGCCCTACACAGCATATGAAAAATACATTAGAAGTTAATCATATGGACTGACTAACAGAGCTAGTAACAACCATTTTGCCATACAGCAAAATCACTGGATTAAATGTACACATCAAAATATCATTCATTAGCACTCTAAGAGATTTTAACACATCCCCACAGTAAATATCTCATGCTTGATATATATGCACCCCTTGGGCCAGTCAGTGACAAGATGCATCATCTCTCCATATTTTATGAAAATTGCAATTATAGTGAAGCAGAGTAAATATATAAATAACAGGTTCTCCATTACTCCGGGCACTGTTCTATTTGACACAATGTCATAATGTGTCACATGTCCCACTTCTCTCAAGATCATGCCAACGGTTTCAGAGACACCACTATATTATAGTGCATAATCTTGTACTTTAATTAATTACATGTTTAGGAGATTGAAGGACACACAGATAAACTCATAACAAATGTTTATCCAACAACAGAAGAGATTCCACAAACACTGATCATTTATCTGGACTTTAGGTTAGGACAACATCTCTTAACACAGGTCACGGTGAACTTAACAGCAATCAATAGTAATTGATTATTTTCTTTGCCATCCATTACACCTGTCCCCAGATTAATGCCTTGGCCTTCAATGCAAACTAGACTGTCTGTAGAGCGCTGATGATGTGTCTTTATAAGAGATACTTCAAAGCTGTGAACAACCACTTCTCAGGACTTGTGGCTCTCCACTTCTTGCTGAAACTGAGGGTCAATTCAGTGGCTTTTTCTTGTTTAAAAAAAAAAAAAAAAAAAAGAATAATCCCAGCAATTGAAACTTTGTCTGTGCATGAGTTTTCTAAATGCAACTTCTTAATTTTAACTTTTATTTTCAGTTTCTTTCGTTCCTCTAGCAGAAACCAAATGCAGAATACACGACACCAGTAACAGGAGCATAATTAAACCTTGCAAATACCCAGTCAGTATTAAAATTTTGATTATCATTTAAAGTCAGGCAGGACCGTAGGCTTTGAGTGAGGGGATTTAAGGTAGTTTACCAATTTAACACCATAAAATAGCAGTTACAACATGATGGAAAATATTGTGTTTCACTGAAAACAGTACACTTCACATATGCATGTTTTTTTTTTATTGCAGGCATTTTGACATGTCAGCAGGAAAAGCAACATTAAAGCAACATTAGTAGCATTAATAATGGTTCTTTTCTGATCAAGGTTATTCTTCTAACTGGTGAAGCAGCCTAGAATTGTTTGCCCGATATGTGACACACACCTTGCTTAAGTTGTAGCCAGTAAATTGTGTGTGTCTTAAGCACATGTATTTCAGGACCTATCACACAACTGAAGTCATGCTATAAATTTCATGGACACATTCTGCTGGATGTTCAAACAACCTTAAAGGTCCCATATAGAGTCTGCAATTGGAAATATGTTGAAATTCAGTGCCTCAAATATTAAACCCTTAAAAAAAAAAAAAAAAAAAAAAAGACAGCATGTCTTACTAAGTGAGAGTCAATCCAAACAGGATCTACATACATCACTGATTTCCTATTATCCTAAATTTCAAACGGGCTTCACACTGTACCAGTGAAAGGAAAATGGAGAAGGCAGGAGTCTGACTTGTGTGGGTAAGAGTGTTAAAAGCATTTGGAGCCATTAACACCATTTTCTCTCCCTTCACAGTCTTTTAAAAGCAATGCAGTTTGACACCACGTGTGTTTAAGTGATGTGTGCTTTGATTATGTATCTGTCTTGAAGAAGCTGTCAGTCTATTGCTCTGTCTTCTTTTCCCAACCCCTTTTTCCTCTTCCTTCTCTTTCTAAAGCAAATGAAACTGCTCCCATTTTTTTCATGCATTTAAAGTACTCTCTCTCATACAGCATATCTCTTTCTTACATTTACGTACTGTCTTTTGTTTTGTTATGAGTCATAACTTCCATCAAGCACTCTCTCTTCTTTGTCCTCTTTAAAACTCTTTCACTGTCCATTTGATTCCTTCGTGTACGTCTTTACCTTTTACAGTATCATACAACAACAAAATGCTAGATGCTATTTCAAGGTAATATTTGAAAGCATTCTCTGCCACTAATATGGTTTATTCTTGGTAGCAGATGATGGTGGTGGTGGTAATGGTCACTTACCAAGAGCTTCAGCCATCATTGTATTTACAAGTTAGAATACATATTCTGGTCAGCTCTACTTCTTCATCCTGAGGGAAAACTTATATCATGACAAAACGGGTTGAGCTAGCTGGTTAGATCGCTAGCTTGGGTAGAAGAAAAGAAGCAAGAGATATAAAAGCAAAACAAGAGCCAATTGATGTTGCTTTTGTTTTTTGGGGGCAGCTCAAGACAAGTATTTGATGTTTGATGCTGAGGACACATTTCCTCAGCACTGATAAATGAACAGCTGTCAGTGCTACCGTTAGTTATGTACTGATGGAAAATACTTTCATAGAGCATCTTCACTGCTTCAGTGTTTTGTTTTGTTTTTACTAACTTCACACATAGCTAGAGTATTAAATGCTCATTAAAAATGGTAAAAAAAAATTGCCAGTATTTAATTAAATTAAAAAGGAGCCCAACATGATGCTAAATTCACCACCTGTCTCCATGCACACATTTCGCTATGCACTCTCCACTTGCTCAGCTGTTTTGTCAGACTGCGTCTGTCTGTCTGCTTGGCTGAGTTCATCTTTACTAATGAAGCATGTTAGTGACAGAAACACTCAGTTAATCCTACCCTGGCTACAGTGCTTAGTCAAATTAAAAAACCACAAATGAACAGACAGACAGGCTATCCAACTGGCTAGGGAGTACTGTGTTGCACATGATACAGTAGAATAGTCGCTCTTAATGCACATTTTCCACTTAAAAGAAAAATTAAGATAACTGGTATAAGGTTATACTAGATAAGGTTTTCCATCTTTTCGTGAAACTTTTGAAGAATTTAATGTATTTCAATCATAAAACATTTCTGAATATTCAAAGAATTTTGAGCATGCCATGCCAGGGCCATACCAAAAGTTCTTTTTTTTGTTATTTAAGACAGTGGATTGAGAAGAGCTACTCTGGGACAATTATCAGTAATAATGAGCTGCTCTGCTAATGCAATGCTGATGATATAGATGAAAGTCAACGATTACAGTTACAAAAAAATGCATTGGCCCATGCAAGCAAAAATGCAAATTGTGAGTATAAACACAAACCCTAATATGATACGAGCACACACATATACTATATACATAATAATTTCTTAGAAACAGAAATTCATGCAGAGGAACAAATTGCTGTTTGTCTGTTGTGTTTAATGATGCTGAGACACCCACACAGAAAGACAAGCCCAATGGATTGTCAAAATCAACAAGTCCTTTGCATAGTCATTTAATTCAGTTGAGAGCTGTTCAAGCAGCAGAAAAAAATGAAGTTTGCTGAAAAAAGATGAATATTTTTGGTGTGTTACAACAGTTTGAGTGCTGTTTAACTTTAAATGAAGGCCAACTTCAATAGACTGTGGACTAATTTCATAAACTGTGATACAAGAAACCAAAACAACTGCACCTGTCTTCAGGTAATGTATCTGCTTAGGGTGCAGTTTTAGAGCAGGTGGAAACAAACTGGGAATAAAAGAAACACATCTGCCAATAGGTGTATTATTGGCAATCAAACAAAATGCACTGTAGATGACTGCAGGGATGACAATTTCGCAGGCCAACCCAGAAGCACAACAATCACAAATGAACACCACTTTATAATTTGTGAAGTCCAATACAATCACCTGAGAGGAACTACACCACTGCTGCATGACTTCAATGTCACTCCCAACATGTAGTTTAATTCAGTGTGCTTACCTCTTAAAAGCATTTGCTCTTATAAAGTAAGTGGTAGTTTGTGAAAGCATAAAGACAATGTCCCTAAGAACTTCTTATCTCATTTAGCTATGTTAGCAACCAGCCCTTTTAAGAGACATAATTGTTTAAAAAAAGTCACTTTTCTGTGGTATTTTGTTACAAAATCCCATTCAAACCCATTCAAAAAAAATCTATTGACTTCAGGACAAGGGACCCGGAAAAATTAAAATGCTAACTAATTTCCACTTTATTCCTGCAGCTTTCTATATTGTGAGTGAAAAGCCCAAAGCAGATCACCTTTTCTTCTGAGACAACTGATGTCTCCAATCGTGTGGGAGGTGCAGAATCATCACACCAACAGTAAATAAACTTGTGAGAGCAGCTTGTGTTAAAATAGTTCCTGAGGAAATACTAGTGTGTTACTTTTGGACAGAGAAGGATGTCATCCAAGAACTTTTGCCTGATATTAATGTGTTCAGACAACAGACTGTGTCATGCTGACAGTTCTGTGTAGGATACATAACAATATTGCAAATTACGATTATATGGTGGTGTAAATTTTCTTTTCCTCAGGAATTTAAATTGGCTGATGTCTGTCGACATGTGGTCTAAGACAGCAGGCATTCACTGCTTGAATGTTACTGACATTTCTCTGACTGTGTCTCTCCTCCCATATAAATTGAGCCAAGGTCACAGTGAATCATCACAAAACAAAAAAAATGCTGTTTTTACTGGTGCTAATCTCCACCACCGCCCCGCCCTCACCCATCATGCAGCTCACACTGTCACAAACTGAGATCCCCTTTAAACTTGCAATTTTGTACAAAGCCCTACACCTTTACCAGAAATTAAAAAAAAAAAAAGATTGAGTTGCCAGTTTTTCACAAACCCCCCCTTAAAAATGACTGGTTTGGCTGCAGAAATGTCAATAAACAGCAAAAATGCTACAAGGATCTTCACCTTCATATTATCCAGTGCTTCAGGGGCCAGTTACAGTAAAAGCTCAGTGATGAGACACCCGCTAACAGTCAAGACTTTCCACTTCCCATTTATTACAAGAGGCAACACCACAGATACTTAATTACCTAAATTTTTGCATATTGATATAACTCTGAGACTAAGCTGAGGTTAGACAGGATGCTGAAATGTAATCGCAAGGTGAATATGACACTCTGACAGACACGCACGCAGGCGCACGCACACAGACACACACAGATTGGGTCACTTTGCACACGATGGTCAACCACAAACTACTACAAAGAGCCTTTATGCTGTCTGAGCATGTGTATCATCTCCAATATACAGTCTATGTGTGCATGTGACTGTGTGAGTGTGTGTGGGTGATTCATGGTTTGTCTAAGGGCCAGTGGACAGGGCCACGGTCATAAATCCACCCAGCCGTAACCACAGTGATTTGCAGGTTCAGAGAAACCATAAACATCGGCACTGAGCGGCCCGCTGCCCTCAGAGGAGGTTGAATTAAGTGGTGAGTGTGTAGCGGTGTGTATTTGTGGGCACCAAGCGTATGTGTGTGTCTATCTGTGCTTGAATGTGTGTGTACAAGTTTGCTCAAGGGCATCCCTCACTGGAGATGAGAGGTGAGTTTGGTGATTGGCCGAGGGTCTAAGGGGTCATTAATCTATGCTGCTCCATTGGCTGCAACGGCAGAGGGGAGGGGTTAGTGCAGCTGGTTAGTTAGTTGCTGTCAGTTTTCTAATCTAGAACATTCTTCAATATTAGACGGAGTGTGCAGAGGATCACTGGGGCCAAACTGGCTTCACTAAAACATGAGATTTCTCTTTCCTGTCCCTTTTTTCACTGCATTTTATTAGGCAGCACAGTCTCATGATCATCTATTTATTGAATGTCATTTAGAGGTATTTATTTAAGCAGAAAGGTGCTCTTAACCTTGTTTTTTTTCTTTCAGGAATCCTGATGCCATCTCCCCTTCCCATCAGTATGACTGCAACAATAAATACATTGTGGGAATGAGTAGGAAACAGCACATTCAATTGCACTTCATTTGAAATTGCATTAGGAATAAATGCATTGTATGTTGTGTTGAATGAACAGTATTCTTGTCTTTTTGTTTGATTTACAGATGCACATTCAAGCTTCCTTCCGTCGTCGATGAGGCTTAAAAGCTGATTCTTTTTTTAACAAATACATTTAGGTTGCGGAAAAGAAATGAAATGGACAATGTTAAGTAAATAAATAAAAATAAAAAAATAAAAATAACAATAATGAAAGAAAGAAGAAGCAGAACTAACAGTTATTTTACAGTTGCATGGCCTGGTTGAATGACACAGCATGTGTGCATTTTTTGAGCTACAAGTATAAAATTTTAATGGTGCAGGTAGGAGAAGTAAGAATGACTGTGGTCATGGGCAAGAGACTGGACTGTTAGGATGGTCCACAACTTTGTTCCAGTTCAATTATGTATATATTTGTTATCTTTCTTCTTCCTCTTCTAATCTCCTGTTAATAATTTTCATTGTCACACCTCCCCCACACCCCAACCTCCCCAAATCATTCCTCTTTTATAGGAGGAAGAATGGACAGTCCAATCTCCAACCAGATTGTTTTTCATCACACTATAGCTATAACTTGTCTGTGTACAACTTCTGAACTCCGTTGATATTAAATAAATACTATTCAACAACTACTTGCCAGTGTGGTGCAGAAAATTTATGACTAACTCAAAAAGAAAAGAAAAGAGTTGGTTAGTTGTACCACAAAATAGCTCTAAATCTGTCCACTGTAACAGTGGACAGATACAGTAGCAGTGGACAGACACCATTTATGGCCACAAGTTGGAATATCATTGATTCAGACCTAAGGCTTCATGTAAAATCAATCCAGAACACGGCTTTTAGATGGTGTGTGAGGCAAGTGATGGTGACATCGATTCAGAACGGGAAAAACATTGCAAATAGCTTGGTGAAACTTCAATATCTGGCATAAAAGTCTGTGTCGCCTTCAAATGGATTTCTAAACAGCACGATATTGTGGAAAGAGCAAGACAGAAGAGAGAGCCACTGGGTTCAGAGAAATTGTTCCCTTGTGTTTCTTGCTCTTTTCAAAAGGCTTTTCAATGATATGTCTATAAACCATCTGACACTATTACAAATGAAACATTCCCAACAATCTCACATTAATACAGACAAATGGGTCTAGGAGAGTTATTTCAATGTGTTTCATAAAAAAAAAAAAAAAAAAAAAAAAAAAAAAAAAAAACAACAACACTCTGCTCTACCAATAATTAGTATTCAGAGCATAATGTGATTCCAGCATCAATCTGCGTTTGTTTTATTGAAAAGAGAGGGGACAAAGTGGTACCCTGGTGCTAAGTGATCTTTGCAACAGCCCAGGCCATCTGTTGAGCATCTGCACTGAATGAAAATGGTTTTGCAAAGACAGCAATTTTGGTGATACTGACAACTACAAAACTGCTTGGAAAAAAGGCTGATTTTAAAAAGATGCTGGGCAAAGTGCAGACACCTCCTACGAAATTTTCAAGCTGCTTTGCGAGACATCAATAGAACAAAAGGTTTAACCTCTGTCATCAGAAATATTGAAATCTTGAGCTCTGAATGCTGTTTGGAAAACTGACTTGATTTTTTTTTTTTTCTCCTTTCAGAGAAGAAGCCTGCCAGCAAAAGACACAGCTGATTATTTTAATGATTTTGAACAGGGACCACTGGAGGCTGGGGCTGTCATGATCATCTAAAAAATCCAGCACAGACAAGTGTTATACTGTTCTAATGAATGAAATTGATTATCTCTGATTATTATTTCTTAACTTATCTCTGTCTTACTGAACCATGGGTAAAGAGCGGGGGCAGTGAGAGAGGTCTATGCTGTGTCCCTGGCATTTAGAAATCCAGCCAACAATATACCTTAAAAAAATCTTAATATTTAATTTAATTCAATGCAATTTTAGTCGATATTAAATAAATAAATAAAGCAATGAAATAGCCATGAACTAAATAAATTAGGTAATAAAAGTAGAACTATATAAATAAAAGTAGCTATAAATATTTTATTTTATTTATTCAGGGTACTTTTATTTTCTAATTCAACATTTATTTCTGGAGACTTTTATTCCCAAACACTGCATTTATTTCTCAGCCATACTAACCAGCTATAGCTGCGGCAGCCCACTGAATAAGAATAAAAACACATCAACTGGAGCATCTCACTCTGCGGCAATGGCACAAATAGGAGTACCAACCTGCATCTACTAGCTGCCATGCCAGGCTGCTGAATAAGTTTTAAAAACACACATTCACCACCTGGAGCAGTTCATTCATTCATTCATTCATTCATTCATGCTCTGGCACTAAGAGGAGCACCAAGGTGGCAAAGGTGCACAGGGAGAGGGATGTCAGGATGTCAGGGACTGCTGCCCCTGCAACACAGACACAGCAGTAGAATGCGAAAGGATGGCAAAAGATGAGTTTATGAAATCTTTGATAAGCCTAATGGGATTCAATTCAACAATTACTTTATGTGGGCGTAACAAAGCGACCAACGAGTGCGAGCGAGGTAACCACACCCTTTAATTTGAATATATATAACAGATGGAAATAAATAACTTTTAAAAATAAGATTTTTAATTAAAATATTATTTATTAAGGTATTTATTCATTTACTGGATACATATAGACAACACATCATATCACAAATCACAAACTAGTTGATTTCTACTTCCCTTCCATCACAAACCCAAGCTTGTTTTCGTAGGCTACAATGATGTGTCACAGTATGCTTACTGCAGGCTTCTTAATGGACTAAATTTTGCCCCCAACCAATACTAACCCAATAAACAATTTTCCTCTGATCCAAGAAAAATAACTAATAAGGAAATAAAACATATTATTGACTTGATTATTTTAACAAGTCAGTAGTTTGAAATACTGTATGAAAAGCAGCAAAAAGTCAATAGGGAATCCCATCTAATATCTACCAATAATGTAATAATACCCTTAGTCTGCAGGGAGATCATGGATTACATTATAGAAGACAAAGAGACAGTGATGTAGCAAAAAATTGAGAGGAGAGCGAGAAATGATAAGAGAACAAGAAACAAGAGTTACAGAGCATAAGAAAGCAGCAGAAAGGGGTAAAGAAGAAGAGAACAGAAGAGAAAAAGCAGGAAATTTCCCTGAAATGTGTATGTGTCTCCTGAGAGGATCACAGATCAGAGCCAAGTGACCTTGTGGTCATCTGTCATCCCCTCTGACTGTGCTGGAGGCAGGATATCTCTCCAGGGAAAGAACTCACTGACACATACATTTTGACCCACACCCTCTTGTACGGTATACAGCTCCCACTCACACACACATATAAACAAAGCAAAGGCATGGAATAACTCACTACACAGCAAAAGAGCTGTGTTTTTACCCACTGAAGGGAGTCTGTGTTGTTTGTAATCAATAAACAAGATGGCCTCATTACATCCTAAAAGCTTTTCCAGCTTGGCTGGCATCCTCACCAACAAAGTCAACTTTTCTATTTTCAACTACTCATACTCTGTCTCCTGAGGCTTTTACACCTGCAATGTGTTTCATATATGATACCCACATAATACAGAGAGTATATAGCTTGCTGTGCTCTATGTAACTAACAAAATGTGGAAAAAAGTGAAGGAGTCTGAAAAAATTTCTTAAAATTCTTAGAAAAATTCTGGGCCCGGTTATGCTAATAAAGTACAAATATGGAGCAAGAAGCTAGGCAAGCTTTACGACACATTCACACATGAGATAGACAATAACAGCTTATTTGCCTTTATTTGAATATTAATCGTATTCACTATAGTGAATTTTTTTTTTTTTTTATTCTACTTCATAGTCCCACATTCATATTCTTATTCCTTTAGAGGGTTATTTTGGTGGGATGCTTATGACTATGGTTTTCAACCTTGGGGCCTAGTCTTTTATATGGACACTTGCTCTGGAACAAAATTCCTTATAAGTACAATAAAAATCATACCGACACGGCAAGCAAGACCCCAAAATAAAATTTACATGCAATGTTGGCTGGTACTCACAAATCCTTACGATGATACTTGAAGCACGGCCAACTGAAAGCTGAGGAGGAGCGGAAGGTGTGTGGGTAGGTTTCAGGTAGGAGGCTCCAGCAGTCCAACACAGTGGCTGGTGTCAACAAGTCAGACTGAAGCTACAGACTCTTCACCAGGTCCAGGGAGGGCTATCCGCTTCTCTCTGTCTAGCAAACACAGTCACTTCATTTAGCCAAAATCTCAATACAACTCAATGTAGCAATATACAACAACATAGGCTACTTCCGGTGCTATGCTAATGCCGCTATGTTAATCGCACTGACATTACAATAAGTTTTACAGGCTCCATATAATTATTACAATTATAAAATACACACACATGTTTACCTTCTGTACTCTGCAATAAGTCCGTGGCCTGTTGGTATAAAGTTGACTGACCAAATTGCGGCCATTCCTCCAACATGGCTGCATTTATTAACGGCCAACCTGTGACCTCCACCTGTGGTGCTAATGACCCGCGCCGGAACTCCAACAGACCAAGACCACAATTAAAGAAACGTCGAGAAAGTTAAATGAATGTCTTCATTTTTAACACTGTTAGATAACCACATTGATTTTCATAACGCTGTTCGTGCTGTCTGAGGCTAAAAACCAGCGCTGCTAACCACCTTCATTTAAACCGAAACTTGCGTAGTCGCTAAGTGTGGGTAGATACGCTAATTAGAATATTCGTGACGTCATCGCGCGGTAGGTTTCACCCCTTTTAATTACGTGACTCCCGCCTACACATCCTGCACATGCGCAATTTAAAATTTCCTATGAGAATACAAAACAATTCATTAGTATTATCGCTAACGTTTTTTAAAGATGGTTCTTTGTCACCGACTAACAAATTAAATTTTTGAGTGAAAAATAGAGTAGAAAGGTCAACTTGTTAACACTTTATGATATCCAAGGAATAGTCCTGGGAGGATATTTTTCTGCCACGATTACCCTGTAGGCTATTTATGTAAGAGCACAATGTCAAAACCTCTCATACAAGAATTATAAGGGATCATTTGGACCTTCCATTTTTTTTCAATGTACAGTGCTATAATTTAAATGTTCGTTAGTGGTCATATATAATTATGAACAGGTACAGGACATTTACATGGTCATACATTGCTATATTAAAATCTATATTCTCATCCTGGATGACAGTGCTGCCACAATGAAAGGGCCATTACAGGATGAAAGTATGACAGACACAGATGTTATGTACAGTATTTGTACCCATTGACATGGAGGGATCACTTTTTTGCCTGGGAATTTTGACACAAATGTTAGATCACTTTAATAAGACCAAATAAATCTTCTGTGATCACTGTAGCAGTATAATGACTATAAATGAAAGCACAGTTTACTATAAAACAGAATCCATTAATAAACTTTTGCTCTCAGGCCCAAGTACATCGGTTCTAATCATGTGCATCGATAAAAACTGGTTACAAATATTTTTTTGGAAAAGGAAAAAATGATTCCCTAAAACAGCTTTGCATTGTAATTTCTTACAAATGTTATTCAAATATGAGTAAATTGTGTTTGTTAAGGGACTATTTTCAGCTGTGGATTAGGTACTGAGAACATAGAGCAGCAGGACAGTGTATGTGGGATTGAATTAAAATGAATTTCACCACCCATTTCCATCGCAATGAAGGAACGTGTCAGTGCAATGGTGTAGCTCAGTGAAATTCAATTGTTCAGAATGAAATTGTTTTTGAACAACAATGAAGGTCGATGGGACAGAAGAATTTGATTTATCAGGCTCTGGCTACTAAGATATCATAATAAATTCATTGTTAGTTTTGGTCTCTTCGTGGGACTTGCTGACAATGAGAAACATCAATATCATCAGACATCCTTTAATGTAGAGATGTAGCTGGGTACTTATTTATATATGGAATGCATGTCGACAAGTGCATTTATAAACCAATTTACTGAACAAATGGGGGTTAGTGGTTTCGATCCCCATGTCAATCAAACCCGCTGGAAACCAGGTCGATCCCATACATCCTCTAACATTTGGCCCTCCTCCCAGTGATCACCATTTCGCTCAACACTACACCTCCTCCACACTGCTCCCCTGCAGTTTATTTTCAGCACTTTTCCATCCTCCTCCTAAGCATCCTGTGGACGGTGTTAGCTTTAGCTCTCACTTCCTACCCCTGAAAAACCCTCTGCTGAGGTGGGACATACTGGGACAGCTTTTGAAATCCAGGGTGTTTATTGGGAACACAGCACAGTAAAATGTAGGAATCACACAGTGTTCGCAATAATATTCATGGAAGCAAGTGGGAGAGACCAGAGGTGTCATCACTCGGCGCCCCAGAGACCAGGTTTGAGTACTGTACCTAAAACAGACCTGCAGCTTTCTCAGAAACTTGACACAACACGAAAAAAGACAGTTTAAAGCACATTTTTGCTCACATCCTTCATATTATACATAATATTATGATGCTAACAGTAATGTTATAGCTGTTTGTAATTGCACTGACATTACATGCAGCTGGCTGCAGCTCATCTGAAGTTTTTGTGGTTCTCACATGAAAACATGGCAACTGCTTGATGCAGCAGTGATTAACATTTTAAAGAATAAACCCAAATGAGAAATCAAGCCTTGTGCAGCAAGCTTAAACATCTTACCACTCTTGTTTCATGGGGACCCACCAGATGTTGGCCCAGTTAGCAAACTGGGTGCCAAAAGTTAAAATAACGGGGTCTGATGCATCAGACAAGCTGTGTTAGGACAAACTAAATGTTGATGAATGAACAAATCTGGTCAGATTACATATCTACAGGATAGGAAAACAATTGAAAAACTCTTGTTCTTGTTGTTTATATCCTTGTGTTTTTTGTGTTTATTTTTATTGAATGTTTCAAGCATGTGTTTAGAAAGCTTATCAGATAGAAAATGGATTATTTATGTCTCAGATTTACATAAGCATTGTATAGTATTGTAGGTTTAACAACATACGGCGCCATGGAAGAATGAGGGGAGGAACTTGTGAAAGAATGGATGGAAGGTGCAGGAAGTGAAAGAGAAAAATTAAGTAAATTAGAAATGAACAATCTGAAGCTAGAGAGAAGAGGATCTTTCAAAGTTATAAGCCTTGTTATGTTTATGGCAGGGCTGTAACACTTTGTGGAGGTAAAGAGTCACTTGTAGGTTTGTGGTGCGTGCTGCATTTAAATCATTGCTCAGAAACTGCCTCATATTGTGTTGATTCAAAATCAAATCAAAAATCCAAACAAACGACTTACTAAAGCAGCAAATGAATGCCATCAGTAAGAATTTCATCACAATGTTTTTTGAAACCTGGCATGCCAACTTGTGATAAAAAAAAACAAAAAAACAAAAAAAACAAACCCTGTAAACACATTACCTTGGAAACAAGCCCTTGGCAAAGCATTTTGTGCTCACTGCGATGCTGATGTTAATTTTCCACCTCTGCCTGCAGGATTACTAGTCGTTGAAACTTAAGTAAGAGTTGTGAAAACAACATTTGCTGTTTTGAATCAGATTTACTTAATGTATAATACAAGAAGCTTTTGGTAGACTTCTTAACAACTCATAAAAGATAACCAGTTTTTGGGTTTGGCTTTGACTTATACTAGTTACATATTTGACAAATATGCCAAATATGTGCGTGCGTGTGTGTGCACGGTGCATATGAACAGCAGCTTTAGAGGGCAAAGGTTTTTCTGGTTAATCTTATATTATTTAAGATTACAGAAAAGAAATTAAAGATCAGATTGTCTGTTAGCTCAGTACTGTAGCACTTGACTAAACATTTGCTATCTCCATAACTTACTCACTACTTGTCCTAACCCTCTCCCATCTCTTATCCTTGAACCATAGCTCTCCTCCTGGCCTCTATCACCTGTGCTGTTCTCATTTTCCTGTTTCTGCACCATTTTTTCCCAACACTTTAATGGCCTTTTCTCCCTTTTTTGCTCCCTGCATCATCTCTCTCTCTGCCTCCATCCCTCTGTCTCTCTTTCACTCTGTGACCCAGAGGGCCGTGTTTCGCCAAAATCCAATCCTCTCTCTTTTTTAAACCTGCTGTTCCATTTCACTCCCATTTTGTCACACTGCAATGCACACACAATACCCGCTCCTCGCTCATTTCAACCCCTTTCTCTGTTTCCACAAATACACATACACATTCACAGAGTGCGCGCGCACACGCACACACACACACACACACACACTCGCACAAATGCATAAATACAAATGAAAAGAGGTAGATACAGAAAAAAAGACTTAATTAAGCCATCAATCAAAATTGATGCTCTTCATTGGACTCATACACAAACACACACACACCTTACAATCCTCACACCCTCCCTTGTAACTCTGTGGTCATCCATCACAGCTTCAGTGACTCCACTCAACCTCAACTCAGAACCAATCACACAGAGGTTAGGGACCAACGGAGTGCCTGTGAATGTTTGTGTGTGTGTGTGTGTGCGTGTGTGTGCGTGTGTGTGTGTGTGTGTGTGTGTTTAACGGAGTGAGAGAGGACTACCATTTGCTTTGGGAACAGACAGAGGCGTTTTATGCCTGTAAAGCCTGTTTCAGCAGAAATGAGTGAGAAGCAGAGTGAGCAGGGTGAACTGTGATCTGCTTTGTTTGCTGCTGAACAGCTGTGACTACTGATAAGTGCGTGTTGGAGGGTCAGCTTATGTCCAAAACACATCTACCGACACATTATTCTCAACTTACATTCATAAATATTGCTAAAATGACCTGAACAAGTAGAGTTCCTCACCAACCACTGTATTGCATCCACAGGACTACCACAAAGACTTTTTGCAATAATGACATTTATTTCATCTTTATTTTGAATAAATAAAGTCTAAAAAATACACATATGTAACAGTATAATTGTGAAACAAATATTCAAGACTAAAGCCTTCAGAAAAATGCAACATGAGATTTGAATAGAAATGCTTTCTTCACAAGCTCCGTACACAAACTGAAATTACCAATGTATAGTTTTACATTCTTATGAAACGTAAAAGATGAGTTTTATGAGACTGACAACAGGAGAGCTAAGTGGTACTTAAGTCTATTACATACTGAGATATAAGTAATATTATGCTTGTGTCACATTAAAGATGTTATCGTTGCTCCATTCTGCTGTCTTGTCCAAGAAAGAAAAGTGTTAATTCATGTAGTAGTGTTGCTGTTTTACGGTGTTTTTCCTTCCGGTGATATAAAGTAATTGCACTACAGTTTTAGGTCTGCAAGCTACAGTACTTGATTAGGAAATGATGGTGTCAGTATCAGAGCCTGACATTTTGGAGTGTTAATAATTTGTCCTGTATATTTGTTGCTCGCATCAGATCTGCCTTTTATGAAACTATTATCTGCTCGCCAGTCCTACTGTGTTCCCAAAAGCCTTTGCTGTATCTGTCTCTATGGGGTTGCTCTCACTAAGACGACATTCCTTCACTGTTGTTTGAGAAAGAGAGCAGCTCCAGTCTGTATCCACTGGTTAAGGTTCGCTCCACAGGGAAGGCAGATGTGCGTGACCACCTTCACCCTCTCTGAGCTGGTATACAGAGGCAGCCAGATACTCTCCACCGAGTCAGCAGCAGAGTTCTAGGATCAAATGCATAACACAGAAAATAATAAATGTATGGTCATACTGAATACATTTCAGTAGATTTCAGTTTACAAGTAATGGAATGATAAAACAAATAATAGGAGTTTCTGAGCTACTCCACAAAAACTAAATTGCAATCAAATCCAGTTTAGCGTTCTGCCAGTGCCATACAACACGTAGTTTATATCTGTTGGTGTCATGATTATATCATGAAACTCTGAATATACCATAAATTACCAATTATTTACACTAAAAAATAAAAATTGTTCTTTGGGCCAAGGCCTTAAGGTTCCTGTTTCATACAAATGCAAGCCAACTAGTGCTGAATTTATCAGTCAATGCATTGATTAGTCAGTTAACAGATAATGACTTGGCAACTGCTTTGATAATCAATTAATCATTTAAGTCACATGCCAAACATTTGCTGATAATGGATTGATAATGGATTTGCTGCTGTTTTATATCATCCTGGACTGATCATCTTTCGGTGTTAGACAAACCAAGCATTGTGAATATGTTACCTTAGACTGTGGGGAAACGGCGTTTTTTAATAGACAATGACAATAATAATTTGTTGCTACTCAACAGGCAACAATATGTTGTTTGTTTTCAACACAAATACATACCTGTGGCACCCAGGCCATGAAGCAGGGTGGGACAGCTGACACACTGGGAGAGTCATGCTGATTCTCACAAAGATGGACACCATCAAAACTACATCCCTCCAACTGGAGACCTCCAACCTAAAATACAAAGAGGAATACCAGACCAGGTGAGGGAAGAGGGGGCAAAGACAAAAACAAACACTAGTCACCCCAAGAGTATGAAGAAGAAGTAGAAAAGGAGCAGATGAAAGAGAAAGATGAGACAAATATGCCAAATAGTGTTGAGAGGGAATGAAGAGGGAAAGAGAATGGAGAATATGTAAACAGAAGGGAATATGGAGCATGAGAGGAAGACACAGATAGTGTCGTCACCAGATTAACTAGCATGTTATGCACATAGTACATGAGAGAAAGAGTGTTTATGTTAGTGAAATCAGCCCAATGACTCAGGGATTTTCCACAGCAGGACAGATAATAAAGGGAACTGGCATCAAGTCAAACATACACACACAAGCACTGAAGCACCATAATCTGTATGAGAAAAATCAGGAGACAAAGCCAAAAAAGGCTGCATTTTGTGTATACATTTGTGTGTGTGTGTGTGTAAGACAGCTCATTGCTTCACAACAATTATCCCCTTTCTCTTTCACTGTCAGATGTCAGAGCATTTCCCTTCCCTCCCTGCAGCTGCAGCCTCGTTTTGAGCACCCACACCCTTCCCCTCCCTCTCTGTATATTTTAACTAAGTGCATGTCAAGTCTTGCCAATTTTTATTGGCATGACAGAAAAGTAACAAATACCTAGTAGTATTTAAATCGTAGACAATACAATTACATTGCCCTTAAATCAAAGAATGAAAGGCTAGGAAATGAAGAGTGAGGTATTGCAAAGTTTGTGTGCTCCCAGTACTTTAATTGTAGGATCGTCTGTCTGTCAAATGCATCAAAAGCACAAGAGACCTGAGATTACTGCTGTGAAAGGCAGTAGACTTGTTTTTTATGGATATACTGCAAACTTACTTTGCTTTCTTTTACTCTTTCAGCCTCTGCCTTCTGATCTGCATCAGTATTCTATTCGTCTTTTACTATATATTCCAATTATCACTCAGTCAGACTCTGCCTTGGTTTTGGTGCCAGTATTCTGCAGCTGCATAGGAGCAGCATGCATCTGCTGTCTGTGTACATGAACTGTAGGTTAATCAGTGTTTGTGTTAATTCTACCTTCACTTGCAGTTTGGCCTGTGCAATGGAACTCCTCCATGATGACATAAACACCAAACTGTCCATAGAGCACCCCAGGGACCTAAAACCACAAAAAGATGTTATTTACTTCAGTGCCCATGCTCCTTCTGTCACACGCGTGTACAGACACACACATAAACCCAATAGCACTTGGTGTTACCTCGCAGTTTCCTGTCTCAAAGCGTTGAGGAAGGTATCAGGGTGGAAGAGCTCAGACAGATCTAGGGTGTCTGACAGGAGAGCTTGTCTGCCTGCGCGCTCCACCCAACTCTGTATACACACACATACAGACAAATGTACAGAGACACACACACAGATTAATAAACCAACAAAACCAATAAACAATCCAAGATAACACCTAATTTAGGAATAAAATAAGTTTTACACAGGACAGGCAAAGCATTTAGTGGATCAATAATAGATAATGAGAATACACACAATTTTCAGTTCAGTTCAGCTTACACAAATAGACCTGACTGTAAATTCTTGAAGCATTCGCTCAAAATATTCTCTCTCTCTCTCTCTCTCTTTGTGAATAGTTGGTTACAAGAAATTCACATAGCTAATATTTGTATTGTACTGGCCACTTTACATTTTCATAGAGAACACGGATATGTGCGTGGAATAATATGAGGTTCTGTCTGAGTCAGTGTGTATTTATTAATGAGATAAAAAAAAAAAAGGTTTAAAAAGTGCGCAAGCAAAACATGAAGTTAATAAGAATGTGAAGCCCATAGAGCATTTAATGTCCCCTAGTCCTTTTATCACCACATCAACAAGCTGATAACACTGGAACCCCAATTACCTAATAAGGGGTAAGTGTGTTTGCACATGCACACATACACATGCAGCCATAAACACACAGATTTGCAAACATGCAGTAAATGTGTACATACTGAGACACACACAGAGTCAGGGGTGTGTGTTTGCAAAGACAACAAAATCTACATACAAGTACACAAACATGAAGTGTGGATCAGTATGACTGGGGACAGACCCCTCTAAGCCTAATCCAATGTGATCCAGTCCGCCTTATTCAGCAACAGCTGCTTTGATCAGGTAAGCAGTTTGCCTCTGTGTCATGGCAAAAACTGTTCAGTTTTATCAAAGGCACAGCTCAGGACTTAACCCACAATACAATGTTTGTATGTTTTTTTTTGTTGCACAGCAGCACAACAACTTATTTCACTGCCCTTTTTACACTTACAGCCCAGCTTATCATGATGGAAGGTTGTATGGCTGCAGTGGCGAGATTTAAGCCTTTAGAGTTGCTGTAAGATTGAAGTCTTGATCTACTCTGTGTCCTTTTTTGCATTTCTTTTTTTTTAAAGCAAGGCAGTTTTCTCTAAATCACCATAGAAACTAGTGGATTTAGAGGTCAGCTGAAGAAATTGCTGACAAATAGAGGCAGAGTAAGCAAACATCTGATCCAATCTCTATTATAAATGGATTCATTTTTAGCACAGCATCAGTCTGCACTGGCTTTAGAGATAAATTGGGATGAGCATTATGTCGAGAAAAAAATATTCACAAATGCAAGCCCCTACTTCCACATACATAGGCACGTGCTTGTAGGCAGATGTGTGTGTGTGCGCACATACACACACACACACAGAGGCAGACATGTGCACCCAAATTATTTTTGGCCAGTGTCTGCTAGTACACATAGTATTTATGTGCATATATGTATGTGAGCATTTGAGGGCTTTCAAGGTCATCCTGAACGCCCGCACTGCTGTGCTGCTAGCTCTTTATTCTTCAACAGCTCTGGCCAACTCCGCCTTTATTAGACTGATTAGCTAACAGGACACAGACACTCTGCTAACAGAGATATCACTCAGTACTGATGGCTAGAAATAGACAGTTAAGGACAGTGTAGCCTCCAGTGAGACACACGTGAAGACAGATGGAGTGCAGGTAGACAGGGAGACCAGCAGACAGAGAGAAAGAAGAGATGACAGGCAGACAGGGAGACATACACACAAACAGATGCGTAGGCAGGCAAGCCAGGCAAGCCAGCAGACAGAAAGACACAGGCAGTGAGGCTCGCCCACACAAATAATGAAATGCATAAAATTCACATAGAAATAAATAATTTCTGAATGTGTGTGTGTGTGCGCACTCTTGTCTGCCACAGCATAGTGAGGTAGGTGTACAGCCAGACACAGTCAAGAGAAGATGAGGAGTTTCAGCCAGAACCTCTATTTCTTGGCACCAATCTATGGCTGACAATTCCCAGAACCTCATAATAATCCTCTTTTATTAATTAAGTGCTTTTAAAAACAACATTAGGATTTTGTAGTATGGTTTTAGTCAACACTTTGCCTAAATCACTAAATAATTTTAATCTGTGCCATAACTTTGAAGTACTTTGTTTGGTCCTTGATCTCAGCTAAAGGACATTTGTCAGCTAGGTGTGCACTGCAAAGAAGGTTTGTGACCATTGTAGGATTCCAGCACATTTTTCTATATCTGAGGTGCAAATTCCTTTTAAAATAATTTGATACTAAAAAAAAATGCAGTATTCATCACTACTGGAGGACAAGGCTCCCAGTAGGATATAAAACCATGATGGATTTAAATGGACCCCTCAATCATTATACTAATGCTGATTAGAAAACTCTTAGGCTTCTTAAGGCTTCTTCTCAAGGGCATCTGGGATTTGTAACAACCAGTCAGGCAGTTGCCAAATGCCTTTACTACAAGTGCACATAAAGTTCACCTCTGATTTTTCATTTTTTGTTGGAGACAAAGGTCCCCTGATGGTAAAAGGCCCATGTGAATTTCAGCCCCTGAAGGAATAATTAAACCTTAGCAATGATCTACCACAGATTCAAACTGTTTAGAAATATTTAATGATTACATGAAAAAGTATAGTTTTTCACACTATAAAATTAAAATTTACTGTCTCAGCTAAAGATGCTGGCATGTTTGTGTTGGTCTTACTCCATGAGTTAATAAATCTGTCTATTTGTATGCAAGTTTTCTTTGAGGGAGAGAGACAGGGAGAGACAGACAGGCTAACAAAGAAACAGTGTAGAGTATCTCACTTCATGTAGACATGTGTTACCTGTATGGCGAGAGCCCGTGATACCACAGCTCTGAGATACTGCATTGGCTCTTCTGGTCCCTCCCATTTATTCTGCCATGTTGAAGGGCACTGAGGCCGAAACAGGAATAGAGAGAAGGAGAACTTATTAAACAAACAAATTAAAAAAAAAAAAAGTTTTAACAAGAAAGTAGCGTGGAATTTTTGCTGTTGACATTCTGCAGTCAGTTAGCTTTGTGCTTCAGCTGGGCTGCTGTGGAGGCGAGTGAACATGTGTCCGTCTCTCTCTCTGAATGCAGCTGTCAACTCAGAGAACCACAACAATGTCGATAAACTTGACAACACTGGACCTTGCTGACTCACTTTGAAACTAATCCAAATACACATTCACACAGTGTGTCACTAAAAGGCATATGTTCTCCCAGACTACACCACTACTGTCATATAGACATGGGATTATCTATAATATCCATGTTTTCATTGATCTCAACTTCCGATGTCAAAATCAGCAGACACACAGATAAGTGGATCTCTTAAATATCTTAATTGTTACATTAAACTGAAATGCTACTCCAAACAGTGAAAAAGGACTCTTGTACACAAAAATATGACACTGTGTCTGGCTCATCGTGTTAGTGCATGGTACAGTTCCTTTAACTCTCTTTACCCATCTGGCAGTGCCATTTGTCTCACACTGAAACTGTAACCATTGCCTCAGTGGTTTGGCAAAATAACAGTCCACATAAAAATGACCAATGTTGTTTCAATGGAAAGCATTTTGGAAAGAGATTCCCAAGCAGGAAGTATGGTGAAAAAGTGGGGGAAGATGATCTTTGACTATGGTTGTTCTCTTTAAAAATGAAAAACTCTTTCCTGAACGACACCTCAAACATTGAGGTGGCTGATCAGAAAACACTCATTTGTAGTGTTTTGTGTTTTAAAATACTCAAATAGTCCATATTGCAAGGCAATGACAAAGGCAATATTGTGTATAGGTGGCAAAAGAAAGCTTCCTTTGGGAGATAACTATTAACTCTGCAGCAGGTCAGGCAGTCTGTGTTGCTTAAACTGTTAAACAGCGATCAAAGATCTGCCGCACACACGCACAAATATGCACAGTGGGAGATTGAGGGTTGAGAATTTTATGTTATTCAAGCTTGAAAGTCATAATGGAACTAAAAGGGACTTTGTATGTCTCTCAGCTGCAAGTCAACGATTCAGTCAGTCTCCTGCTGCGTATGTGCGTGTCTGTATAAAACTGAGGTGTGTGTGGAAATAAACACGAAGGCTTAAGCTATGTTACTGAGATATGTGTGGTGCTAATGCTAATGTTTTCTAATTAATGATAGGTTAGACAAGTTAATGATGCTAGAAAACAAATATAGTTCCAGAGCTAAGGGCACCCAGTGGAAGTATATAGGAGCACAGATTAATATATATATATATTTGTTTTATTTACAGTTGCATTTAGTGAAAACTAAAAGCCTAAAGGCTTACTATATTTGTTCAAATGCAAAACAAATGAATGTAAAGTCAATGCACTCTCTCTCAAAAATAGTCTTTGTGTTTGGTCAATTCATACTCAACCAATGCTTTTGATTACACATATTATCTCTGGAGGCATGCACATATAATTTTGTATTGCAGCTCATTGCCAGAGCATTTAATTGGTGCAAATAATCTCTAAGGTAACTTGCTGAATTTCTCAAGTAGCAGCTGGGTTTTGCTGGCAAGCAAATGTTTTGAATAAGAAGATTCCTCTGACCGCTTTTTTACTTAGATTCCCAGTTTGCCTGTGATGATAAAAACAAAACAAAACACTCAGTATTGACAACAAAATTACTCCATCTGGCACTGAAAAATTCACTGATACCAGATATTGTTTAACCTTTAATCAAAAAGCTAACCCTGCATCAGTCTTCATGTCTTGATATTAATGATCTTCCCACTGACTAAAGGCAGTAGTTATATTTATTTCTGTTTTGCAGTGCTGCTTACCACTCTTCTCTGATGCTTGGGTAGTTTCCAAGTGTGTAATTATTTTTTACTGCACAGCTGAGGAGAGGGGCAATGGAGCTGATCTCTCCAGAGCTGTGTCTGCTGCACTTTTACAATATTACAACCCCAAATGGTCCATTTTCCAAATATATAAATCACATCACCAGGTTTTCTGTTCCTCTTCTCTGGTTGAACCTGGTCTAATCAGAAATGGTCGGTTAAATTAACACCCTGCGTTGTCATGCTATTTTTCAACAGTGGCAATAACCACCTGTTAACTGATGTGAAATTATTATATGATATTGCATAATTATGGCTTTTTGAATTATTAATTGAATAAGTTTAATAAATAACATCTCCTACAATAGAAGGAACAAGACTAGATCAAAATCTAGTGTATGGCTGGACCACCTCATAGAATATTTCCATTCTGCCGAGTTGGTTTCAGCCTTTTATCGCTTGTTTCTTACTGGGTTACTGTTTGCTTGTAAAGAATTTATCCCTTTACATCAACCAGCTCGGTGCAGTAGGATGTGACCTGTCTGGGCTAAAACACAATGGTAAAAGGCGAAGGGAACCTGGAGCGCTTGGTGTTCATGCACAGGTTAATCAAACTGCAATGCAGATTTGAAGCACATGTGGTCTCAGTGAAATGATCTAAACCTCCCTAATAGAAACTGTATGCACCAATTAATCCTGAAAGAGCCAATGGGAAAACTCCATGTCAGTCATGTGACATCCTAGCAAAATAATGGTGTCATGGAATTATGATAACAACTTCACTGACAGTCAAGTTGCAATTTTAAGGCTGGTAAAGGACGGGTAATGTGTTTACACTTTACAATACAACTGCAAACAATGGATCATTCTTTATGTATTATATTTATCTCAATGTATTCCTTTTAAATTATTTCTGCTATAATGGATACTGGAAAATTATATTACTGTATAATGAGTTCTGCGTTATGACACAAAGAAGTGTCAGACTACTTTTTTGTATTTGTAATAAGTTCTAATGCTGATTAGTGCTAAGTCTCATAACAACTGCACACTGACATATTCTACACAAGTTAATACACTTATGAAAAACAATCATCTTATCCACTGAGTCAAGATAAAATAATATATAGATAAAAATAATCAAATTGAATCTGGGTTGCTTCCTTTCACTCTGTCGCTACATGTTTTCTTCCTTCTAAGGGAGGAGCAAGTGCCGTGTCATCTTTATGACAGTGATATAAAACCTTGTCAGCTGGGGCCACAAAAGTCATTAGGTTTGAAATTCTGCTGGTAGTCAATTTAATATGTGTCAAGAATTTTGTGGCTTGGCTAAATGTACAGAAGCACCATCAATGATGACAGCTGCTGCTGCTTTTTCTAAGGTTTCATTACATTTTTCAGCCAATAATACTTGGCAATTTTTGCACAATGTGGTGTGATTTAGGGCTGTAGAAATGCTTAATCTCTGGAAGAAGCTAGCTTTTAGTATGAACTAATATTTTGGGTCACAAATAATTATCTTCATTTATAAAACATGTTGTGGTAAAACTATACAAAATTGTATTGCCCTGCAAAAATAGGGCTGCTTGATTGCCCAAAAAAGTCATTGAAATGCTGCATTTTGATTGTGCACAACACAGAGAGAATGTTTTAAACTGGGTCCTAGAAATGATCATCAGGGTAAGAATCTGTGCTCATTCCTTTGGGTCATGAGAGGTTTTTTTTCTCTTAAATTCAAAGAAGGAAAGTAGAAAGCAGTTATAAATTTCTAAAACAGGAATGAGAGCTCACCTGTTTTATATATTGGGCAGTTACATAGGTCAGCCATAAAGCAGGACAAGGTGCCCTCATTTGTGGGAACCCATGACAGATGGACACTTACAAACAAACATGGACATTTTATTTATTATGTTATGTTTTATACATTTTGAATCTTAGCTGATGTGAGTATCCTATGTCTAGTGTGACTGTGAGCACTTATTTAATGGTTGATTGTTTTTAGGTTTTTGTTTTACATGTGAATAATTCTGTTTCACATAATGCAATACAATGATATATAGTTTGGTGCACTGAATATCATTTGACTTTGCATTATCCATCAATTAATGTAATATTATTGAAAATATACTCTTATCAATATTGTGATAATGATATCAACTACACCACTACTAATTGTAGTGAAAGGAATGTTAGAAGGGTGTAATATGGGGAGAGAGAGAGAAAAATTTGAGAGATGAAAACTGGAGAGAGGGCGATTGAGACTAAAGGCTGCTGATTAAGATAAAAAGAGAGAGAAGGAAAGTAGTGAAAAGGGAGTAATGCCCGAGGCAAACATAGGAGTAAAAGGTTGATTGTGTATCTCTCCTCCTCTACCTCACCATATCCCTTTTGTCTCACACAGCCTGGGGACAGACACACATACACAAGAGGATAGATGCTGTGTTTCCAAGATGTCTACAAGTAGAAGTATACAAGTCACCTCTGTGTGCCATATGCATGCTTGCCCCTGCAGACTCAACTTAATCACACTCAGATCTAAATAATGTGCAAAACCATCAGTGGATGTGCAGCAGAAAAGCATAGTTAGGCTGTGGACACGTTTTTACTTATTTTCACAATTTACACAACCAGCATGTTTGTGTTAACTCCCTAATTTTAATAAACGCTATGCATCTCATCTTATTTCCCCATTGATCCCTTTCTCTCCCCCTCCCTTCTTACCTCTTGATTGAGCAGAGCAGTGGCCAGCTTTTGGACTTCAGGAGTTAGCAGTTGGGTCCCTCTGATGACTTTGCTCAGTGCAGCCAAAGATTGGTGGATACTCTGTGACAACAATTACAGTTTAGTGCACACCGATTGTAGTGAACTGGTTCATGGTGACTAACAGGCCCAGTGCCTTGTTGTCTGAATTGCTTGTAGTGAAAGATGTACTGATCTGTCTTATTTTGAGTTCTGCACTGAACAAGCACTGGTACAAAAATCACTATATAAAAGCTTTTTTATTGTTGCAGCTGTGATTTTACCCAATTCCCAAAATAACAGTTGCATAAAAACTGCTGCTAAAATGTCTGAATTAAATTAAACGTGTTAAATGGAACTCTAACAGATTATAAGTTATTCAAGGATAAGAGTCAAACTATATCACACGTCTTGCATTTAAAATTCTACAAACATGTAAAAATATGTCATTTGTAAAATCACTGAATATCTGACACACCTGGAGTAAACGGATGGCGTTGAACTGCTCCAAACCAATAAATGACAAGACTGGTGACCCATGACCTTCTGTAGGTGGGGCCACCTTCTGATGGATCAGTGTAGAGCCCTGATTGGCAGTAGACAGAGAGAGAACCATATAGGTACACTGACAGAAAAGATAGATAGAATGGGTACCTAGATAGAATAGACAGAATAAATATATAACACAGAAAAATTGGCAAGGCCAGAGCGCTATATAAAACTGTCATGTTAAAAAACAATTTCCCAAGCCAGACACAGACAGAAAGAGAAATAGAGGGATAAGACCAAGCTCAAACAGGAAAGATAAAGATTTGTTTCTTCTATCTGCTATGTAGCAAATATAATTATCTGATTCTCACTATAAGAACCTTGGCCTATATAACACTTGCTGTATAATATTGTGACACTGTTAGCAATACATTAACCAATCAGTCTATTCATTGGCTGCTATACAGTAGCATGGATATAGTATTAATTAGAGTAAGATGTACAATGCATTTTGTATATTTTTTAAATTTAAATTACTTTGTCTGTTCTGATATATCTCCCAAATTTTCCCTGTGAGTTTCCTTATTTCAAGATTCAATGTCACAGATTGTGCAAAGTATGTACTTAGACAAACAATTTATCATAGATAAATAAGCGCGGGGTGTGGAAACCTGCAAGTTTAGTCATGCAAGCAGTCCATTGATGAGTGGCTTCTGTGCTGTGGAAGTGTTGTATGTGCAGGAGCAGAGCATGATAGCATAATAAATGGATGTCAGTGGTTGGAAGGAGAGAGCAAGTGAGCACATGGGCCAGCTTTTATGGTCTGGAAGGGCCAGATGAACTGCTTCAGATGATGACCCTCCCATCTTAACCTGCATCATATTCTTTGCCTGCTGAGATCGGCCAGGGGGACAATCTGTTTACATTAGTTAACACTCACTTCTACTGTAAGTACACAAAGTGCTTATGAAAATATGCACAAATACAGATCTTTTGCTGTGTTCTGTTGCAAATATCACTCTGTACCTGCAACTTATTTTGTTTTCCACACATCTACTCAGTAAAAGCCACAGGAGGAAAGAGAGGGATAGATGAACTGTGGGATAGAGGAGTCGAGACAATGGAGAGCGAGAGATAAAGAAGACAATGAGAAAAAAGCATGTAGGGTGTCCTTCAGCTCCTCCACAGTTTCAGCATTGTCTCCATTCAAAAATGTAATGAAACAGCCAAATAAACAGTCTCCCCTCAATGCAGACTGCATAAAAATCTATCAAATTAAATACATATCTGTATACACACGTCATGCACACACAGTTTACAAGCACAGACATGCAAGTGCATACACAAAAATGCACTTGGTTATACATAAATACAAACAAGCATGCATATAGACACTCATATAGATGTGCACTGCAGTGAGCACTAACGTTCATACACACCAAGCGACACAAATAAAGAACATGCACAAGCACATGCAGTCAAGCTTCATATTGGGTAACACATTTCCGCTGATGGTCAAACACAGAGGGTCACCTGATGACCAAGGGCCAGTTAATTGAAAGCAGTCAGAGGTAGATTGTGATCTATGGAAAACTAGCTGGTGATAAGGTGGCAACAATTAACATAGTCAATCACTCTTTCTCTGAGTAAATACAAAATAACTCTGCCTGCAAGGGACTGAGAGAGAAAGTCAGAGAGAAAGAGGAATGGAGGCACAGGTGCAAATAAGATAAAAGGAGAGGGATAACATTTTCGATTTACATGATGTGAGTGAATAAAAGAGGCAGAGCGAGAGAACAAGAATATGGTGGCTAAATTATTTAATGTAGAGCTAGATGTCATTTTGATTTGAAAAGGTGCTGGTCTCCAGGCAACTGCACACAGTAGTGCTGCCTGACTAGGCAAGCCAGTGGCTATCACACACAGTGCTCAATAAGACTCGACTAATTTCCAATTAGCTTTCACGGCTTTTAATTAAGATTAGTTGCTGCTGCATGGGCTATGTAAAATAAAGCATTATTTTGCATTTAAATAAAGACCGACATGGAATTATCAGCTTGCAAAGACCTACAAATAAATAATAAAGTTGAATTTATAACAAATCAATGGTAAATACTTGATTCAAATGACTGGGACAGTGGTCTTAGACATTTGGACACCACTGTATGTAGGTATTTACCAATTTGAGGTTTTGACGGCAAAAGCAAATGATTTATTTCAGGGCTGTGGAAAAAAACACATGATCTCTAAGAATCTTAACACAGTATTCCCACCTGATTCCTTTGAAATGTTTAATCAAGCTGATCAGAATGAAATCAAGATGAAATTTACTGTTTACTACATTTGCAGAACAAAAGACATAATTAAATCAAGCAGGTTTGATTTTTATTTAAACCTTTGCAACAAGATCTCTAAGTTTAGATAGTGGAATAAAGAGTTAAAAAAAATAAATAAAAAAGGAACTAACCTGGTTCAATTTCTTCCATAAGTTGAGGACAGGTGAAAGTCCATTTGACCAGAGCTCTTTATCAAACTTTGATCCAGTTGCTACTGAGCGACTAAGAACACACAGTTGGGATAGCACCTGGAAAACAATGAATTATAAATACAAACAAATGAATGAATTGAGCAAATGAAATGTAGAATTCATGCTGAGACACCAGTTTCCCGAATTAACTATTTGCATGTAGGATGTACACTTTTGAAAGGTCACCACAAAATGCTGCTTGCAACTTTCGTCATATAATTAGATGCAGACATGCAACTGATAAAAACCTTTAACTTTGCAAAATGTGAATTGAATAAATCTGCATTTGTTTAACCAAAAACCAACATTAAAAAAAGAAAATCAATGTTAGTTTTTAAATACTGTACATTAAAATGTCATCTACATCTCTGACACTCTCCAGTGACAGTCAAAACTGTTTCAGGTCTGGGAATATTACATGTAAAAAAAAAAGACCGAACCCCAAACACCTTTCCCAACAGCTCCTTACACACCTAATCACACATACTTAGCTTCAGGCTTAGAGTCCTGGATAGTGCTCTTATCTAGACTCAGTGTGTGTGTTTGTGCCACTCTGTATATGTGTGTGTTGTGGGTAAGGCAAAGTGTCTGATAAATGGCTTTCATTTAGTCCAGGAGAACTCTTTACTAACACCTGCTTTATCTTCTCTGCTCAGGAGGGAAAGTGTGCATATATATGTGTGTATTTGTGTTGGGGGGAGAGAGAAAGAGAGAGAGAGCGAGAGAGAGAGAGAGAGAGAAAGAGAAAGAGAGAGATAGAGAGAGAGAGAGAGAGAGGGAGGAATGAAGAAGGAAGGATACAAAGCAGATAGCTAATCTAGAACTTCACCCCGAAAGTAAAAATGAGGGCAACTGAGGATGGAGATTTGGAATATATTGGGGTTTGAATGTAAAGGGATTTAAATATATTAAGATTTATCCTTATCTCAACCAATGACTACCAGGCAGCAACTGCATTTACCACCATAACCAACTGGAAAGAAAAAGTTACTAGTTAATGTCTATGTGCAAGAAAGTGATTTTTTAATGCACTGGATGCAGCCAGTTTATGGGATTTCATTTTAATTGTGCATAATCCAAGACTGGGGGTAAGGGTTTTTTATCAGGGGATTAGTTCTCATAGACAGACATATATAGTTGATTCAGACAAGATGGGGGGGGGTTAGCAATGCTATAATGACCATATATAATTATTTCTCAGTCTCTTTATTAGAATACAACCAGAAAATGTGTATGCAGTATTAAAAAACAGAACAAAATCCCAAATCCCAATCCCAAAAAACTGCTTCTATAGGCTAAAGTGGCAAGAATTCAGTGTGATCTCCCCTTACACTTGAGAAATAGTAGGAACCTGGCTCTCTTTTTTTTATGTGAAAATTATGCTGTGACAAATGTCCATTACACCAGATTTGTGCAAAACAGGCTTAAGCATTACAGACATGTTGTATGAATTTAATAATTGGAAGCTGCTAGTATGTATAAGACCAACTTTCAATCACATTATTTCATTCAAGATGCCAAAGATCACAGAATTTGACAGACATAAAATCATAATTTTGCATCAGCAAGGCCACTGTCAAAGGGAAACAAACTGGATACTGAACATGTGGTATTCAGCTGTTATAAAGACATTTGAAGAATCAGGAGAGGTCAAGGGCAGGGAAGGGGCAGCAACCAAGAAAGCACTTTTTCAGAAGAGAAGATATGCTTGACTGAGTAATGGAGTAGACTGGAGTAATAAGTAAGAGTATTATAGAGTGAAGAATTCAAGTTTGAATTTTTTGGGTCCAATCGTCGACAATATGTGAGAAAAAGAATTGGATAGAGATGAAAGAATGAGTGCTTGTGGCCTTCAGTGAAACATGGTGGAGGGTCTGTCATGGTCTGGGGCTGCATTTCTGCCAGTGGTGTTGGTGATATTGTCTGAATTGATGGGATCATGATGCTGAAAAGTACAGACAGGTTTTAATTCATCATGCCATTCCTTCTGGAAAGCACCTGATTGGAAATGGTTTGATTTTTCATTGTTATAACGATCCCAAGCTCACTGCTAATGCAGCTGATAAAACACTGACAGTCAGGGACTGGCCTCCACAGAATCCAGACCTGAATATTATAGAGGCAGTATGTGATCACCTGGACAGAGAAAGAAATAAAAGACTAAATTTAAAGAAGAACTCTGGGAAGTGCTGAAAGAAGCGTGGTATAATATACCAGAATATTGGTAGAAAACTTCAGGACAGTTCAAGATGTGTTTAGTGCCAAGGGAGGTCACACTAAATACTGACTTTTGCCTGTAGAAGCCATTTTGTCCTGAAAACTGTGAGTTTTTTTTACATTTTGTGTACAGTTTGAGTTTGTAAGCCAAAAAGGATCTGCATCATATATTTAAGACCATCTAGCTCCTTTTTGGATCATTTACACCAACTTATGCATTTGTTTTAAACGGCATCCACCAAAACGATTCCTGGTTCACTGTGTATGTGGTTAAGTGCCCAACCCACAGACAGTGACAGGGGTCTTTAGGGAGAGAAGAGGGCATAAATTAAGGGGAAAAAAGAAAAAAAAAAAGAAAGAGAGTGGGAGCGAGCAACAGAAAGTGCATGAAAGTGACATGAAAGTGACAGTGACAATGTCATACAGGGGAGATAGGTGGAGAGAGAGACACACAGTAACACAGAGACACTAGTGGCTTTCTGGAAGTTGGGTAAATTAAACTAGGTTGGTGGTTCCAATGATCAGCTGACCAAACTAAGAGTATGAATGGACTTATAGACTGTGTTGCATTGAGTTTCATCAGAATCTGTCTGCACTGACCATCAATAGTAAGAACACACACACACATACGCACACACATGCACACACACTATGCAATCTAACTTGTGTTGTGTTGTTCCACATACAGTGGAAACTAACAGAAAGACAAAGAAGGAATACACATGTAAACACACACACACATGCACGCATCTCAGTATTTTTGTGCTGATCCTACATTGCTAAACCTCCCTTCCTTTCCTCTAATCCAGAGGCCCTCAACATGGCATAAAGTGAGCTTTTACTTTTTTATTCATCTTCTATATAACCCTATATCAGTCCTAGAAGTTAAAGTTGACAATGTCAAGTGAACCCACAGTTGAGAATATGTGCCCTAATCTTTACGCCTACATGTCTAACCTCGACCTTTTGGTCAGTAATATACTCTAATCAAATCATCTTTTCCATTTTGGCAGACTGCTAAACAATCATTGTTATATCAATGTAGACTTTTTAAAATCAATTTACATTTACAAACATGATCCCATGCAATGACAATATAACCTTGACAACAAAAAAGCAGACATGATATTCACTGTGATGGATTACCCATCTAAACCTGGTTTCTTGTCTCTGCAAGGTGAATTTTATGTTGTCGTGATATAAATGGAAACGGATGGCTGCCTGGTATAATGCTTTAACCTTAAATTGAAGTCCTGACCTTAAATAAACTGCTTTTATATCTCCAGAAAGGAGGTGAGGGCCCACAACATGACTGCATTTGTGGGATTGTTTGGAGGATAAACACACAACTGTATTAGCTCACACACTCAAACACACACACAAAGTAAATTGATAAAATAGACACAACTGCAATGCCGTAGAGTGTAACAGCACAGGTTTCACCTGCAATCTGGTAGAGTAATCATTCTGTAATTTGAACAGTAATTAGGAGTTTAATTGACTTTCTGGATGAAGAGTGCAGTAACAGGGCAAAAATAGTTGAAAAAGTAAAGAAGTGGGAAATTGAGACACTTTGCCAGGAACTATTTGTTTGATCTGACTCACTGAGCAGAGTCAACACATTGTTAGTTGTGTATTGTTCCAAAGTGGATATACAGAAGCTAATGACTCCGAAACAATCTACTGAACGCACTGACTTACTTACTGGCTAACTCATTGGAACAACTATGATTTCTCAAGTTGGAGGCAGTGTTTTTGCAGGTAGTGCTGAAGTTTGATTGTGGTAAATAACAAAGACAATAAAAAGCATAAACAGTGCATGTGTATTAGGGAATGTGCATTGGTGTGTTTGAGTGTGTTCCTGTGTGGACATACGTTAGAGAGAGCGCATGTCTATATATATAAGTTTGCCCATGTGTTTGTGTGATTGTATGGAAAAAACTGTGTGTAGCTGTGTCCCTTCATGTTATTATTTTAGTATGTGTGAGGTAGAGATGGAAGTTGTGTTGGTATGTGTTTGAATTAGCAAGTGGCTGTGCGTGTGTGTCAGTGTGTGTTTTTGTGTATGTGCAGTTGCACCTGGGAGCTGATTATTCTCTGGGAGGATCTCTCTATGTTGGCAGGCAGACCAAAGAATGCAGGTCTGTCATCCTCTGGGAGATTCTCTATTACGCTGCGGTAGTCCTAGGAAGACACACAAACACATGCAGGTCACACACAGCAATGCACGGATAGAAAATCTCCCAAAGAGTGAGAATTAACATGTAAGCATGATGCTTGAATTTGTCATGGCTCTAAGAAATCAGACAACCCCACAACAGTTTTACATTTCTAAGCAAACATAAACTGAGGCAATAACTTAATAACACAGCATGCAACTTTGCTACATGTGACTATGGGTTTATTACTTCTATAGTGTCCTTAATGAGGAGTGTTTTGTGATGCTGTTTCTGTAATATATGCATTTAACACAAATATTAATTTCATAGGGTTAAATAATTAAAACTGAACTCCACTTAATACCAACTGCTGAATTGTACAAACAATCTGACAATTTCAAATTACAGATTTTCATAATGACTTCTTTTGCGTACCAAATGGTCTCTTGTTGGCTCTGTGGTATACTAACTTATTCTAACAGGACTTAAAATGAACAGAAATCAGTTTTTATTTATTTTCTATGTATATTAAGCTTCATCCACAAAATGCAATCAACATGCAAAGCAAAAAAAAAAAACAAATGTGGTAAAGTTGGGGGAAAATAATAGCATTTATTTGTAGTGGCTATTTTATAAACTAACTCTAAAGAAAGCCAGCACAACACAGATTAATAAAATTTAAATTCTGACCAAACCACAACAGTAAATCCAGTCAATGAAAAGCTTGGCAGCATTCATTCAATACCATTTCTTTGAATTGTTTTTGCTTCTTTGCCAATGCACCTGGGGCCATTAGATTGTGCATACACTGCAGGGCACATTAAGCTATTCAGTACAAAGGGACTGCAGTGCTCATTTTTTCCTTGGATGAATTTCTTTAACATGTTAAAGAGCCCTTCATATAGCAATGTATGGTACACTGCTGTGTCATCACAACCTACCAGTATGGAGCAAGAGTTTGGGATGCTGATTTGAGGTGGAAAGAAGTGTGATCCTCCTCTGCTCTTTCTCTGACTGGCTGAGAGGGAGGATGAGAGGAGACGTGCAGAGAAGAACTGCTCGAGGTAAGAACGTAAGATGCGGAGGTCAGACGGGTTGTCGATGCGTCCACCGTAGATGGCACTCTCCAACAAGCCATGGACAAACTCCCACTGGAAAGCTTTACCACCTTGGAGATACCATGACACACAGGCACACAAAGAAAGCTATGAACATGTGCAATGAGTGACAGCAGAACAAAACAAGTATGTGTACACACATTCAGTGTATACAGAATGCGAGAAAGATACAACAGAGGATACATAGGTCCAAACTGCATCAGGTCATGCTCTATCAGCGGTGGTGTAAATTAAAGAGGCAAGATCAAAGATCTGAGAGATTTTAGCTCTCATTACCATGTCTGCTGCAGTGGACAGCTCTGCTCTATTGTTCACCAATAATAGAGCTGAGTTGTCCATTGCAGTATGATCTGTTAGCAGCTCTCCTACCTTCAAAAAGTCTGTCAATGATCTCAAATCCAGCACGAAGGTCCGACAAAGAAAACTCATAAAACTTAGTCCAACCCTGAATAAAGCAGAGAGAGGGGGGGGATAAGTAAAAAAGTAACAATGTGTTTATTTCACTGCCTGTAAACAAGTGAGCTCAAGTTTTTTCATCAACTTTTAGAATTTGTCAACCACAGGGAAACAGGCACAGGCACAGACAAAATCTCACATCCTTTTCTCCTTACAAATCTACAAAAAGTAAAGATTACTGTATGCAGTACACAACAGTACACAACGTTTACGTATGATTAATTATCTTTTAATGTGATTAAATGTGGTGCCTCTCCATTTCAGGGTGAATATTCTTTATGTGTATTAGTGAAATGGTTAAAACCATTTCAACACATTCACACATAAAATAACATAAAATAATCTGGTCACAAGCAAAACTCCCTAACAATTAGCAGGTAAATCACAAAATTAAGTTTGGCCCTGACTAGTTTTTGAACAAAGACAAGCCCTTGACTCTATTAAAACACATTATACTGTACCTGAGAGCATGAACAGTCAAGATATTAGCACAGAGACTTCGGGGAGGTAAAAAAAAAGTCTGCTGCAATGGGTGGTTATGGTGGTTATGCCTACACATGCACAGTGGCACACATATATTTAGCACTCACACAATATTGATACAATATTGACCATTTCAGTATTAAAACATAACTGAGTGTGGGGGCAGTCTCAATTAGTGAGTGTTTGTCACACTTCGCTGCTATTCAGCAGTTGTAATCTGCCCACTGGTGCAATAGGTGGATGAGGTGAGTGATGGGGGGAAAACTGTGTGGGCAGTTTTGTTATTCCTTTGAATGATTAAGTGTACCTTGTTGTATGTTCAGTAATTATGTGCTTGAGTGTGTATTTGAAAAGTGTGTTGGGGCATGGCTCTACTGCATTTCATAAATGTGCTTATACTTTATGTGCTTGTGTTAGTCTGCACATTTATTCAGTGAATAAGTCAACATATGAGGTATATAGAGGAGCTGCTGCAGTGGCTCTGCTTTGCACACTCTCTCTCTCTCTCTCTCTCTCTCTCTCTCTCTCTCTCTCTCTCTCTCC
>CM076657.1:15158988-15244127 GCA_038496675.1 Rachycentron canadum
TAGCATGGACTATGGCGATCCTTGGTGATCATGTCGTCAGTGCTTGTCTTCCTAAGATGTGTATAAGAGACAGCTCTCTCTCTCTCTCTCTCTCTCTCTCTCTCACACACACACACACACACACACACACACACACACACACACACACACACACACACACACACAAACACTACATGTGAAATCCTGTCTCTGTTATTGTCTTTCCCCTTGTCTCATTCCTACCTTTGTTTCTTTCTTTTTAAAGTAAGCGTAAATGCAGGGAGAAAGTAATGGGGAATGGACGAGAGGAGCTGTGACAGTTTCAATAATTAGTGATCATGTTCTTGGATGAGAAACAACATTACCATCTCAAATGAAATCACTTACTACAGATTCAGTGATTGAGAGAAAGACGAAAAGAAAGAGAGAGACAGGTCAACAGCAGCCAGGGAGGATGGTCGGTGAAAAGAAAATTAGCCGAAAAAAACAAGTAAGCAGAGTAAAGTGAGATAATTCAAGGAAGGGGGAACAAAGAGACAGAACCCCAAGAGACGTAGAAGACACAAGCATGCTGTATGCTAGTTATGTAGGTTTTCATTGTTCTCTCGGGTAATCAATAGTTTTTTTTCTCCAAGCAACTCGACAATGAGGGGGATGGTTAAGGGGGATGGTTAAGGGAGAGTAATGGGACCAAGCCTGAGGGAATGGGAGAGACAGAGAGAGAAGAAACAAGTGCACAAAAGTTGTGTTATTTTAATTACAAAAACATGTTCTTGCTGTAGTTTTCCCTTGTGTTTTGGTTTGCTCAGAGTGTTCCAATTGTGTGTTGGTAAGCTGACCCAAAAATAAAAAAAAAAAAAAACAACTTCCTGCTGTAACTGCAGACAAATCTTATTAATCAATTAGACAGACCACTCTGAAGCATTACTGGAGTGCACACAGAGACAAATGAGTACCAGTGTATCGTGAGACTTTGTAGTACTTGCGTACTAGGAAATTGTAAAAACAACTGTTTAAGTTGACAAGTGGAAACATGACACAGAAAACTACAGCAAGTACCAAGTAATTACAGGTGGCGACCATGTCTTTCCCTTGGCCTGTGTTATAATGTGGCTGCATCTTCGTATTTGATGAGTTGGGACTCACTACTAAAGTACAAGCAAAGCAGCAATAATAAATAAAAGTAAATGATAAGACATTTAGGAGACTTTATTGAGTGGACTTGTGTGGACTTATGATGTCAGGCAAGAACACACAAGGAGGTTTTGAAAGAACAAGTCACTGCTGAGTGTTTGCCTGAATGATATGATTCAGTATCTAAATACAGTAGATGTGAGTGAACTCTAATTCTAAGATGAGCACTTCAACCACTTTGGCTGAAAAACATTTCAGCAGACGAATATCTACCCCTATTACTCACTCCACAATCTAAAGTTGTATAAAGACCACCCTGTCTTCCTGAGATAGGAAGATGCATAGAGACTGCTGGAAACAAACTAGTTTCGACACAATAATCAATCATGTTGGGAAGCCAAAGGACTTGTTCTGGACAGCCACAGTACCAGGCAAGGTAGAAGTCCTGCTGTTATACAATGGAGTCGCAAGCCATAATAATGGTTGAAATATGGGGATAGCAATGCACATTTTGGGTCAGTCCCTCCTCAAAGACATTCATAGTGTTGTAAACATGAAAAGTGCAGCCTTTAGAAATGTTGTTTTTTGATAACAGTATTTCTGATGCTCAGACAGGTCTGCCAACTTTTCCATTGTGAGAAAGAAATTGCAAACAACCAGACCCGTTTATGCAGCATTTTATGCAAGTTTTGTTTCTATCTTTATCTTCTAGTGCTCAGTTACCTTGGACATTTAATTAAAATATTCTGGTCATATGAAATGGGTTCATTTGCATTAATAGTTTTTTTCCAATAATAATTTCGACCAGGACTGTATTTACAACCTCCATCATGTCATCTAAAGAGAATTTATGACCAGAGCTGTAGTTTGAATGAAGAAATTCTGTGTTTATTTTCTTAACATGATGAGTTGATACTGGCACTGGTAAAACACACTACTTTAAAAATCTTTTAAAATCCCTTGACAGTGTATGACATCACTGGACTTGTATTGTCCATGCTTCCAGTGTCTGAAAATGTTTCAACCAGAGGGGAGTCTGCCTCTGCTTCATGTAATCCTATTGGACTTGAAATTGCAAAACCTTTGGTAAAAAAGTGTTTCACCAGATGGTTTGCAAAGGGAGAGTCTCAGGTGAGGGAAATGCTGTGAAAACTTACCAATGTGGGGGCTGATTTCTGCATTGTGTTTTGTGCTGTGTACATTATATGCCTGTTCACCAGCAGGCAAGTTTACTACAAAGGGACAAACACACAAATAGACAGTTGCACACACATACACACACACACAAAGATTTTTCCAGAGGCACAGCACAAAAAGCAAACACGTTTGCTATGCTGGTCAGTAAGGACAAAGAAAACTGATATCTCTGAGTTTCTTTTTAACCTTTTCAGTGGATGTCTGTGTAGAGACTTAGCCTTTTAATGTCAGTGTAGCTTCTCCTCCCTGCTTATATGATTCTGCGTGGTTATTTTTTGTTTGTTTTTTGTACACGTTAACTGACATGGAAGTATAAGGGACATACATTTACAATATGTGTGTGTATGAATAGATATATACAATGAGTATAAACTAAACTTTCAGTAATTATGATCTTGTGTATGACCAGCATGAAAAATCAAAAACACATCTTTGGGTTTTATAAGTAAAAGCTACCAAAAAGATTTTAAAATCTATTCAAACCGAATATAATGCTGTACAACAGTTAAGTATCAACATGTGACATACTTGTCGCATTTATAAGTGCCAGTCCAATAGCAGTAAAATTCAAGAAAAGGGAAGTGCTTTAATTGTCTAGTTGTGCTGTTAGATCTGTATCTTGGATGGTTATAGCTTGTATTGTTACATTAGTCTTGGTTTATTATCTTGAGATGAAACTGTATAACTATGATCAATCTGGTCCACATTGGTGTGTTTGTGTATTTTACTTGTGGTATGTAGTTGCGTCTCTCTTGGCAGACAGCATGGAACCAGGCCAAACAGAACAGAGACTGAGCTCTGGCCAGGACGCCTCCTGCACCCAAACAAACAACAGCATGTTACAGCCCATCTAATTACGATAATCAATCATTATTAGAGTGTCTGTAATTCACAATTATTAAGAGTAGTTAGTTATTTTCTTATTATTCATCAAACAAAACACAACTGAGGACTAACAGGAGAATTGAGTCTTCTGCTAAAGATGGTACAGTTATTTAATGCTGTGCTGTAGCCCCACTTGCTGATGTTCATTTCACTTGCTAGGATGTCTTTGTTCACAGGGCTCAGAGGAAGCTATTACTGAACTCATATCACTACTAGTGCTTGTAATACATATCATTTTATTTTTGAACATCCCTTTAGTGTAAATTTAAAAAAGCACCAATTCTTCAAGCTTAGCTCAAGCTTCAAGCTTAGCCAGCTCTTTAGCTACATGTTCTTGTTAGCAGTCTCAAAAGGCTGACAAGACGGTAAATTCAGAAATGTAGGGTGTTCTGTAAGCTATTCACTACATAAAAAACACAAAGTAGTGATATACTGACTAATGTGAGCATGATTCAAAATATTGCTCAGAATAAGAGCAGGAGCAAATTTGAAGCAACAACTGATTTTAGATAAAAATATTTTGATATTCTCAAATGCTTTTTTTTTTTTTTTTTTTTTTTTTGAGTAGAGGAGAGGAGAGGAGAGAAGCCAACCTTTACTGATCTGCTCAGGAGTCCATGACTCATATGTCCTTAGAAGATTCTTCTTCAGCCCAGGAGGAGCCTGCAGATGGGAAAATAAAGGGAGGACAGTCACACAGGCAGGGAAGGGAAAAAATAAGGCATAGGGATGCTAAACATGTTTGAAAGGCTTCTCTCTCACATTTTCTACATGCCTCAGCACAATGTGTGCCTCTAGGCAGTCCTCTGTACAAGTATTTCCTTTGGTAACACTATGCTCCTGTTTATGATACACAATGAGTATATACAGAGATGAGCTCACACATTATCAGCTTTGCTGAACATTTGGTAGCTCCATCTGGTTCTCTTAATGACACATACAGCTAGTAATGCATGTGTATTAATTTTTCCAAATTCACTACATATGTTATCAACTTAAAAAGATTAAATATATTTACAAGAACATGCTTACATTTATACATTGCACTCATTCCACAGTGAACTTTTAACAGTTTAAAATGCAGTTAAACAATTTCCCCATGTACATCCCTGAAGGTTCATCTTATACCTTGTGTTTCCACCATTAATATTAGACACTAACAACTTAGTTAATTATTTAAAAAGTTTGAGCTGTGTGTTTACACTTTACATCTAATGTCCTCCTAAAGAGGTGGCAGACATATTTACTATAAACACTTTATACACAAACTGCAAAGGGGAGTTGAGAGTATGGCTATGGTATGCTAATTTTGGTTGTGTAAGAGGGTCATTGGGGGAGATATGTGTTTGTATTTTTGTGTTTTTAAGGACTTTATACTATTCATCTTAGGTTTGACATATTAGTGTTTGGAAACTAACTGTTCATGGAAACTCGCAGTTTCACAGACACCAGCAGTCAATACTGGGCAAAATTATAGAAAATGTTTGTTCTTCTCATATTATGGTGTTACTGTTTTTATACCTGTTTGTGTATGATGGTGAATGTGTGTGTGAGTACCTCATAAGTGATCTTGAGGCTGGACTGCAGCAGTATGGGAGGAAATCTGGGGTGAACTTCCGCCGTAAGCCAGAGACGGAAGCCGACTTTGGGACGTAGCACATTTAGCTCCTGTGAGCAAATAAGATGCTGCACATGTTAGATGCATTGTATATAGTTGAGAGACCAACTGCCTGATCTCCTCTGGCACATTACTTTCACTGTATCACACAGGTCGATCTAGTTCCATAAAGTCCAATCAAATTCATATAGACCAATTTTTTCATCTCAAAACACTGCACTGAATGCACTTCTTTTTTCTTCACTGCACGTCAAGATTGTTTTATTTTTTGTTTATATTTTTATTTTTGTAAATATAGTTGGGTGTATTCAGTCAACCTCTACTTGTGCAGCATGTTTCAATGAAAACAGGTTGGAAAGGGAATACTCAAATCTATAAATTGAATAACATTATAGAATATAAGTAAATAAACAAATAAAATACATTTTCTCTTTTACTCTACTTTTTGAATTATTACATAATAACATTTTTCAGAATGCTAAACCATTTACCTTACTTCTATATATTTGCTCCCCTCTCTCTGTTTCTGCTCACTCCCCATCACTATCTATTCATCTCAATTTCCAGCTTTCTTTCTCTCACTTCTCTTCTTACATTCCTCCCCCCTCTCCTTCTCTCTTTCTCAAAGATTGTGTTTAAAAATAGCATGCTGGTTCCTTAGGGTCCTGTGTCATCTGATTGAGAACTCAAACACCAAAAGAAGCCCGCGCGCACACACACACACACACACACACACACACACACACACACACACACACAAACACGTAATCAATGCGTTTCTGCATCATTTGGAACCTAATTCATTCTCATGGAAGAAAACATGATCACAGAAAATCAAAGGAACACAGGAACTGACATCTTTCAAAGAAAAGTCCCCTGACTCTTCTGTGTGTATGTGTGTGTGTATACGTGTGTGTGTGTGTGTGTGTGCATCTGATGTGTTGTCAACCAGAATTCCCCTGAACCAAATGACAATATTGCAGAAAGATGCAAGGCAGACATTAACAAAGAAGCAAAGAAGAAGAAAGATAGGTCGATAGAGAAAGGAAGAGAAAGAAGAAAGAACACCAATTTATTTTACTGTTAGTCCATCAAAAACCATCATTGTTAGAATACATCAATATTGTTCCGACACAGAGGGTGCGAAAGACATACCACTCATGCACAGATAAATATAGAGACGGAAATTTGTCCTCACACTCAGAATGAGAATCATAAGATACAATAGCTCCTGATGAATCCTATCACAATTTTTTGAATGTTATATTTGATTCTGAGGTACGTGCTAAACAGCATTTCATTTATTTATTGTGATGCAAAACTGCTTTATGTGCATCATATTGGGGTTGGCAAACAAAGAGACATTGAAATTGAGAGTTAGATGATAGATTGAAAGATGGATGCAAAAGTAGATAGATGGAATTGGTGACATGAAAAATGAGAGACAGGAAATGTTACAAGTGGGAGAATATGAATGGACAGGGATGAGAGGACATCTGCACTGCCAACTTCAATTATGAACACTTTCCGCTCGCCACTGTCTCGCTTCTCTTCTTCCTCCACTCTCTAACTGACCAACTGGTTTAGGGAAGGAATGGGCAGACAGATGGCAAAAAGAGGATGGAAAATTTAGAAACTACATTGAGAGAACGAATAAATGGACACAGCTACAGAAACAGAGACTAAAACAAAGCCCTTTCTTGGCAGAATTTCCACCTGCCTGCTGACGCTCAGTTCAGGTTTTCCCTACTTCCCCCCTTACACATGTACTGTTTCTTTATTCTTTCTTTCCTATGCTGTCTGCGTCCCTCGTTCCCCTTGTTGCGTCAGATTTTCATTTCAAGCTCGACTGACGAGACCTCAAACTCATCGGTTGCTGGGCAAAGAGCGAGACACAGAAACTGAGAGAAAGAAAAAAAATTGTTTTAGGTATACAATACAAAGTGAGAGAGAAGAAGTGTTAAAAAAAACTTGGGAGAAGATACCTTGCATGTAGAGGCAGGAACAAATGAGGAAAAACGGGGAGAAACACACAAAATGAAAAAGGAGGGGAGAAAAGAGGTGAGGTGAGGAGATGAGAGTGGGATGGAGAAGGACAAAAGTAGAAGAGGAGAGCTGAAACAAGCCATGGTTTAAGTCACACTGGGAGCACAGACAACTCTGGACAGGAAGGATCTCTAGCTAACCCCAGGGCATGCACATGCATGAACCCACATAAACACAAACACAAAAAACATGTTTGCTCTCCATCTCAGACACATAGGTGAGGGTGCACATACATACAAACACACACACACCAACACACAGCCAATCACTGCCAACAGCTGTGCCTCCCAGTGAGATATGACCTGCTACAGTGACATAGCACTAAACAGAACCACAGGAAAAGCACATGGACACAAATAAACACAAAGAAAGAAGGAGACATACATAAACTCACTTAATGTAACACAAAAGCCCCCAAACAATAATTAAAAACAGCAACATGAGTGCAGTGAGTGACACGGTAGCACAGGTATGGACTCATAATATGAATATCCAGAGATAGGCTAACAAACACACAGGAAGGATGGTCACGAACACAGCCACACAAACAACAGCATGGTGACTAATATGGGCCTACAGGTAGAATGCAAAATGTGTATGTACAGGCAGAGGACAGAAGGTAATATTAGAAATGGAAATTTGAGCAGCCATGTGTTCTTGTGTGTGCATGTAACAGTGTAGTACTACACAGTGTGACAAACACTGACAAGCAGAGAGAAACTAGAAATCATATACAAACCTTAAAGGTACCCCGTGGACCTCTGTAAGCACTATTGAGCAGTTTTTTGTGCTTCCATGTTTGTTTCTCTCACACACATGTGCAGGCAGGTGATATAATGCACAATCCTGCACTACTTTTCTGATTAGAAGGCATGGATGTGCAAAAATGCCCCAACAATGCCAGGAAGAAGAAGACAATCAATTGGTAAACATGTATGCAACAATGTGGGATTGAAAATACTTACTACTAGTGTTTTACGAGGGATGATGTTTGTTAGAGCTTAAGGATGCACACCATGGACTTGGTGAGTAACACTGAATGTAAAAATAACTTTAGTACAGAACATCCTCCAAGCTCCCCCTTCCACTGACCTTTTCCACGGCACCCCAGCTCTACCTACCTAACACTATGGACTTCTGATAAAGTAAAGAATATATATGATATTAGACTTGTTTCAGTGGAATAATTTATTGGACTTATTTTCATGGATTTATCTTACAGGATTTAGTCCACTGGACTTATCCCAATGGACTGTTTATTGAACCCTGTCCTTGGACCTAATGTGGTGGAAATCTTATTGTGGATTCATTATAGAAGTTTTGTACTTATTATAATGCTGCTGCTTGATCAGCGCATCCTTCATTTCTACAAAATATTACGCATATTCTGTCTATCTTGTAATTTGTCTGTTCACACCCGTAGCTATAACACACACCTGTAGTTATACTTGCTTAAATGTGGCAAAAATGGCATAGATGAACCATACTAACAAAAAACACAAATGCAGAGAAAAAACAAAGTCACTCTCACATACATGCTGACAGATGTTAACACCTGTCCCTAAGGCTTCACCTGACACACAGAGCACCTACTTTTTCCAGGAGGGGTAGCCATGCAGTGACAAGGTGAAGATTTTTCAGGCAAAGCCAGTCTCCATTTCGGGAACATTCTCTAAGTGTAGCTAAGGCCACATCAGCTTGTCCTTGACCCATTGAGATCTAGATAGAGAGTGAAGGAGGTAGGAGGGAGCAAGAATCAGAAAATTTGGAATATAAAAAAACATAAATTCTTAATTAGTTTGGGGCGGATCTGAATATGAAATCAGATTCCTGATGGTTTTCCTCAATAAAGCTCAGATATACAGGCCAGTCATGTTATACGCAGTATAACCAGTCATTTAAAACCAAAGGTCAATCCCTAAGAAATACAACTAAAACTGTAATGAAGGAAAATGCCACCCAAAGACTTTCTACAAAACTTGACATACAGAACATTATCAAGAGCTATGCTTCAAACTTGTTTCAATACAACATTCTTCACAAATTCCCCATTTAGATGCACAATAGCCTATACTTAACATCTGATACTGGTATTTTCTTAAAGCACTTGCAAATCTGCTATGCCTTCTCCCACTTTATCATATTCACTACCTCATGATAGTTGTCTCTGCCAATGGTTTCAGCTGCGAGTTCTGCGAGCTCCTGGGACGGGTCTGCCCCTGGAGAGATGATGATCAACACCGGCTCCCATTCTAACGTCTCAGTGTAGAGACGCCGCAGGTTCAGAGGAGGTGGAGAGAGCTCTTTCATACCTGCAGAGAAGGAGAAAACAAGAGAATGAAGGGCATGACAGACATATTTAAATTTGATTCAAATTTAAATTTCATATGCTACTCAAAGTCAAAGTGACTAAATATACTGCACAGAGATGGTACACCAGGAGGGGCCAGATTAAAGACAAAAAAGAGCAGGAAATTAACAGTGGTGGCAAAAACTGCTAAGTAGCAGCAAAGGGGCAAATCAAGTGGGGTAGCTAAATTAAGTGGGATGACAAGGAGACAGAGGGTCGGCATGACCAAGCAGGGGTAGACAGTGTCTAAATGGGGGTGATGGGGAAGTGGACTTTGGGGAGAGAAAAAGTAGAAGAGGAAGAGCATAAAAGAGGCAATGATGGAGAGAGGAAGACACTGAGAGAAACAGAGTGAGAGAGATTAGGAGGATGATGTGCTGTGCATACTGAGTGCTAGGTATGCAGCAGCATTCAATACACATAGCAGAAGAATACCTTGTCAGCCCCCTGGTGTTGAAAAGCCAGGCTCTTTGTGTATGTGTCAAAGTGTGTGTGTGAGTGTCTGCATGCGTGCGTTTCCTCACTAAGTATTAGGCTCTAATCCTGCTGTAATATATTGAATTGCATATCAGATATGAGCTAATAGTGACACACAAGCAGCAATGCAGACACACAGTGTGAGTGGCTGTGTTAGAAATTCCACTGTGACGTTATTAATGCTTCTATCAGCAGATATCTCTTTCAGACTGGCGTGCGCACACACGCACGCACACACACACACACACACTTGCACGCACGCACACACACACAGACACACACACAGACACACACACACACACACACACACAGACACACACACACACACACACACACACACACACACACACACACACACACACACACACACACACACACACACACAGCTGTCTTTTTTGGTTGAAACGACTGCCCCTGCCTGAATATTCTTTTGGTCTCTGCTGCCAAATGCAATCTGCTGCACTGAAGTACACACAAATGCACGCACACAAGGTCTTGGTAGAGAACATCTCAGAGCGACCTTTTGCTGCATCACCATGGCAACACTAAGAAAAACAGTCATCTGACCACATGGCTTGTGATGCCTGAAAAAAAACTGAGCATTTACAGAAGTCGTGAGTGTACAAATAAATGTGCAGCGACCTTTGACATGACCAGGTAATCAGTATTCATGCTGCAGACCAGCATTGTCTGTTTGTGTAGTAAAGTTCACCTTGGCTTTTATGACACACAATGGGGCAAAGAGGGGCCTAAAAAAGAAACTGCCACAGTGGAGGGGGGGGGGAATGATTGGCGAAGAATGAAAGTGCACACATTTGTTCACACACAGTACTTGACATTATAGATATATATACATTTTTATCAATATCACTGTTATTGGCAGAACACATTTATATAAAGCCAACTGACTGAACAAAAAGAATTTGTCCTTTTGGCTGGATGAGTCATGATATGAAAAATAACCAAAAGACAGAAAGAGGGGTGTTTTTATGCATATGTGAAAGAGGGTTTGTATTTTAGAGAAGTAGAGTGAGCAAGCCAGTGAGTATTTACTATCTGTGTGTGTGTGTGTGTGTGTGAGTGTGTGTGTGTGTGTGTGTGTGTTCACCCAGGCATGCCTGTGCGAGTGAGCAGTGCCCAGGCCTGGACTGGGGGGATTGAGTGAGATTAGCTTTAAGAGGATTACAGACCATGCCTCATTAGCATACTGATTCACTGCCAAAAACACATACACATACACACAAAATCTTCTTCTTCCCTGTCCTTTTTTATTTTTATCTGTCTGTCTCTCTTGCTCTTTGATTCAGACACACACATACATCTCATGCACTTGTACACACTTGACACCTTCAACAGTGAGTTTACTTTATGTTCAAAGAGTGTGGAGATATCTTTATCAATTGATCAACAGTGTGGTTTATCACAACTATTCAGACAAACAAGGAAAGACGTGAAGAAGTGACACTCGTTCTTTCGAGGTATTTGGTCAACTGGTAACATAGACACATACCTTTAAATAATAAGAATTATCAGACAGATGGGCTCATAGCCACAAACTCTGGAGTACAGATAATCACATACAACAAACACAAAGGCACCTAGACAAACAAGTTGTCACACACTCAAAGGCTCCTGTATGGTTATTGTGTCACTTCCTATATGCTTGACAGTAGCTGTTCTGGCATTGTTGGCACAGTAGGCAGAACATCATTCTCACATCAGGATTGTGAATTGGAGCCTCACACTGGGCAGATGTTTTAAAAATGAATTACATGGAAACAAAAAGAAAATAAAAAAAAAAACACACAGCATGGTTGACATAAAAGACACACAATATGGTGCAAATAAAATGCACACTGACAGAAAAATATAAGCTAATGGTAACTTATAAATACAGATAGATTCTCATCCTCAATGAGCCAGCATTATTATTAGCACTCTGGAGCAGCTGCACAACAGCTGACACTGAGTTTCAGTCAATAGAGCTTCTCCTATCAGTAAGAAGCAAGGTAGTCAAAGTACTGTGGCTCACTAAAGTGCTCTCTCCCTCTCTGTCTACATCTCCTCCCTTTCATCCATTTTTGCGACTACTTCTTTTCCACTGGGTCTCCTCTGAGTGTCCTATTTAAACATTTGTGGAACAATTTGAGAGTTACGAAAAATACCACAGTTAAATTTACAGACGATTATATCCAAAAATATTGGAGAAGAAAACAAGTCAAGCTACAGTTGCAACTGAAATATCACTTTGTTTTCCAGGCCCCTTGGCAGCTCAAAAACAATGTTACATGCTATTAAAAGTACAGTGCAGTTCCAGCAGATCAGATTAATAATTAAAACATAAAGCCTTCCCTGTTGCCAAAAACTCTTATATTCTTTGGTTGGATTGGTTTAATTTCTAAGAATTACTGTGACTCAAGACACAACTTTAAAATTCAGAGTGCAGCATATACATGATTGATTTTGCAATCTGTGTTATTCTGTACTGCAAGTTATCAAGCTGCCTGTAATAAGGAATGAATCATGAACATTCTTGCAAATTTATGTACTTTTGTACTAAGCACAATCAGTATTTTCGTTTTGATTATTATTCATTTTGTTCTATTTCTATTCTTGCACCAACCATCCTTTGCCATGGTTTTAGTGCTGGATCATCTCACAAAACATCTAAAGGTGATTATAGCCTTTGTGTGAGTATGTTGACTTACACAAACATATATTGTATATTTCAAAACCTGTTTGTAGCCTAGCTGGTAGAGTAGGCAGTGTGTCACTCTCAAAATCTGAAGGTTGTGATTTCACACAGGGCAGGTGTTTAAAAAAAAACAAACAAAACAAATTAAGCAAAACACAATGAGAAAGACATGGGGTATATACATGGTGCTTTTTTACACCAATACTAATGCTAAGTACAACAACGACAACAGTAGACTACATAATCGAAATAATCACTGTATGCATCTAGTGCCTGCTATCCCAGCAATGATTGTGCCAAGTACCACAACAGTGGCGCACTTGGACTGAATTGCCTCTTCACAAATGGCTCTGCTGCAAACAATTTCTAAATCTTTTAAAAATGGTGGTATAGTTGGTGTTCTTGCATTGCTGAGTTGATTCTTTGGCAATCAAGACACGACTAGAGATGAAGCATTCGCCTCGAACTGGCCCTCAAACTGCTTTGGGTGGGAAAGGGGTAAGGATTTTTTTTTTTTTTTTTTTTTTTTAACATATATTTCAGGATCTGTTTGTAGCCTGGCTGGTGAAGTACGCCATGTGTCAGTCTCTTATCTGAAGGTCATGAGTTTGAGTCTCACAAGAGGTAGGTGTTTTGAAAATCAGACACACAATGGGGAAGTCACATAGCACGTACTGCTAAATGTTGCTGAGCCTGTAATGTATGTCTTTCTGCACTGGAAGTTACCAAGTTGACTGCATCAACGTGAATCAATCATAAAAACATTTTTTACTACTTTGTGTACCATTTACTCAATAGCCAAAAGACTTTCCTTTCTTATGATCATGACTTAGGTTAGGTTAGATTAAATGAGGTAACCTCTTCAAATACTTATTCTTGTACAGTTATGAGACAGTTTGTGTCAAAATGTGTGTCTTCAAAATAGTTGTTTTGTAGGAGTAAAAAATTTGTATTATTAAATATTATGGCTGAACTTGCATTTGGACACACCATCACTACACAACCAGCCTATCAGTAGTGTTTCTTTTTTGGTTGTGCATCTGTGAATGACCTAGAGCTGTTCTGAGTTCAGCATCTCTCCTGCTCATCTTTTTTTGTTTTCTGTTGTCTATCTTAAATCTCTCACTATTCATCCATGCACATGCACTCACCACAGATGAAACTGATATAATGTGAGTACTTCTTTTGTTGTATGAATATGATCATATTGCTGTGATAGTTTTGGCCACGACAATCATGGCATGAATATTTTAGATAAAATAAACAGATAGATCCATCATTTTTGGAAACCTTGACCACTCAGATGGTCACCAATTTGTCTATGTAGTGGAATGAGAGGGACTACCAGTGCATTTTCCTACTTGTTAAAATGCCTAATTTCCATGTCACATGAAACATAGGCAGACAGACACAAAATAAAATGTTCTCTCTTGCAGAGAAGCAGGTAGAAATTTTGGGAATGAATGTTGCCAGCATATTTTTTGGTGGGAGCACAGTGGCAGTGTTTGATTTGAAGCAAGACTACTGTCAAAATTCATGCACTAAGCCAGTAAGTATTTAGTGTAGTTTATTCATTTGTGATTATCTTTAGGATTATGACACTGCTCCCAGTCCTTTATCTCTAGTGCTCATCTTTGTTAAACACTAACCAGTGCTCTGATACCATATCCCTTATTCATCCATGCACACACAATCAACACTTACTAGACTAACACCTATATACCATTGTATTCTCATCAGTTTTGTGTTGCGCTTACATTCAGATTTTTTGCTTCCTTCAACATGTGGCACTGGTTGCCAAAGCTTTAGTGGTGAGTCATGACACTAAGCATTTAAGGTAGGTAGGTTGTTTCTGATTATAGAAAACGAATTGTTATTCTTTGAATTTTTCCAGAATTGCACACACATCCATAGCTTTGTTGGCGCTTTAGGCAATGTGTATCACTTGACCCTCATAATCTGAAGGTTATATGTTCAAGCCTAATGTGCAATGTTTTACCAAAACCAATCATAATTACTTACTGTCACATGTTAAGTATAGTTTAATTAATTGGTTTTCCCTTGACTTTCAAGACATTTATGGTAAATAAACTTAGAGCTGTAAGGACCTATGTTAGTTGTAATATCAAGTGAACCAACAAAACCAGAACTAAAAATATGAACAAATTAAAGGAAAAACATACATAAAGTGTCTTAGTAAGGTGTTGGGCAACAACATCAGGCATCAAGAAGAGAATTTCCTCATTTGGTGTTTAAATTATGGTGTTCTTAGCTGTTCTGTAGGTTCAAAATCCCCCATAGGTGTCCAGTTGGGTTATAAGATTGACATAATCTTCATACTCATGAGGGCATTACTATCCTAGTTCTCATTTTTCCTTTAATTTGTCACCTCTCTGTAACTTACCTGCTGTTATCTGATGACATCACAAATTCACACTGGCTGACGTCTAGAACAGCACAATGTAAATTCTCGTTTGGGGTGGGTTCTCATTAAAATAAGCCTTGAGTTATTGTTAATTCATCTATGAATATTCATATAATAAAGATGCTGACATCCAAACCACACAGATGTCCCAAAGGTTAACACTAGGCATTTTAAAAGGCCTTTTATGATGCACATTTTTTTGAACATATGATGCGCAGGAGCAGAGAGGAAAGGAAATAAAGAGACTGTACTTGTATTCAAAGTACAAAACTGTAACTAAAACTGAAACCGTATTTTGTTATTTTACGCTATAAATGTTGTGTTATGTAAGCTATTATTAAGGTTGATACTAACTTTTGTAACAGTATATTAAGAAATCCACTCATATTGAGATGATGACAGAGAGCTATAGGCCTAAAATCTGGACAATCCAAAATGTACTATGCAAGGAGTGTTGTCAATTTGTTTCACAGTTTTATTCTGTGAATTTTCCAATCTAATCAGTTTAGCAATTATTCACTAAGAATATATGTAGATTTTAAACCTTGTATGCTTAATTATCTGGAAACTTACTTTTGGTGTTCTCTCAAAAAAAAAGTAAAAAACAACAAATGCATACATTAGATATATGTGTACATGTGTTGTATATTACTCATATATTACATATATGGCATACAGCATTTACTCAACAATGGAATTCTCACAGGGATGAAAGACACATAAAGAGGACTATCATGAGAAAACACACGACTGATGAAAAGTGTGGTTCGCAAGTCAAGCATAAAAGCCTTGTCTAAGAGTATTTTGTTTGAGTGGAGCATGAAAGCAGAAGGTGCTTGTGAAAATAAAGAGTGTTTCTAAACAGCATCTTTCCACACAGCAAAATGAGTGCAAAGGTAAAGTAGTTTACCAAAAGGGATAAAGGAGGACCGAGTCACCCATGATATTTACAGCTAATTATACAGTGCAATCCTTCTCAAATTCAGAAGGGCAAAGTTTCATCAGAACAAACACAAATAATATTACTTGCATTTTTTCAACAGCAGACAACATAATTGTCTTAATTTTGCACAAAGCACAGCTTCAGTTTATCATTTCAGCCCAGTTTCTCCTCGATATGCACTCATCAGTAGTGGTGCTTGTCCATGTGTACAGTTGAGCAGGCCTCTTCACTCTTAACCTCTGGGTCATTTCATTCATTTGTACATTGTTTGTGCGTGCTTGTTCTGTGCTTCATTATTTCTCAAGGTAACGGTTTATGTATCTGACTTGTAATATGTAATAATGTAACATCTATCAGATGTTAATGAGGATTAAGGCCTTTGCTTAAAATTGGAATTTCATTTCTCAAAAACAGTCTGAGCACAAAATTTTATGCACAAGCAAATGAAACAGTTTTATTAATATCTATGTCATATTGGGTGCCAACTTATCGTATTTGAATTTTCAAATAAAATTTGAATTCTATTTAAATTTGAACATTTTTAATATAAATGTAAAACAAATAAATTAAAAATAGACTAGATTAATCTTTAGGACTTGATCTGACTAAGTGAGAGCAAACAAGGAAAGAAGAGAAAGGAAAGAAAAGAAACCTTGTAAAATATCAATAAAAGTGACCCATTTCCAGGTTCGTGGACAGCATTATTAGGTTATGAATTGTTTTTGTTGTTTTCAGTGGGAAATAATCAATGTTTCTTTTATGTGTATTCTGGCAAACAATAGAAACATAGTGGAAATAGCCCATTTAGGCAACAATAATAAAAAATAAACAAAAATCGCTAATATGAAACACTTACCCAGGGCCTGGGAGGCAAATGCTGCCATGGCGCTCTGCAGTCGGTCCGGTCTGACCACTTGAACCAATAATAGCTAAAATAAATGGAAGAGAAAGATGAATTGACAAAGAAACGGAGACAGCTATCCATTAAAAATTTGCCTTACATATCAAACCAAATGTATACATAAAATCTTTAAGAAAAAATGCCTAACTTGGATATATACCCACAGAAATTCACAGAAGCTGTGACTTCTTTCACTATACATACAATAAATGATACACAAAATAAATGGTGATGTCAGTTGGTTTGACAATCATGCTTTGAAATGAAGTTAACTAAATCTTTAGCCAACCCACATTTGAAAGGGTATACTCAAAGATACCATGTCTTCTCCGATATCCCTAATATTGAAAAAATAACAATAGATTCAATGGGCTGTCATTAAACCCATCAAAGTAAAAACTAGTATTTAGAGAATGTACACCTATGTCCCTTACATACTTTATGTAAAAATAAGAAAAGAACTACAAGACATCTCGACATCTAGATTTGGATCTACATCCACAAGGAAAATAGTGATTCACAAAGAAAAAAAATTTTTGGAGCATATTTGAATCCTTGGTAATACTAGGATGAAGGAGTTATGGTCATTTAAACTGATCACAAATTAGCACCACCAAAAGGCACACAATAAAAACAAAACAAAAAAAAAACCCTTCAAAACCTTCAAAAACCAGTTTATGGCACTTCCGCATTGGCTACACATTTCATTCCACACTGTCCACATCCATTTTTATTTACGGTCTATGGCTGTAATAATAAGTTGTTAAATTTGGTTGCTAAAATGACTGGTTTTGATTGAAAGCTGACCTGCTGGAAAGGAGTAATCTTCTTGGCAATGGAGGATGGGATTTCCTGTTCACATTGTGAGCTCTGTGAGAAGGACAGCCAAAGGTCTGAGTCACTCAAACACAGGGACTGATAGAGGGCTGGAAATGTAGCCTGTGAAAAAAGGATGGCAAGAGTTGTAATGGGTGAATGACATAACAATAAATAAAGTTAGATATATGCATTTTATCTTGCATTCAGTAAGGGATGCATCATTGGTATTTATTTAAATGGAACTGAACCTTTATTTTTGATGTCTGCTGGTTGGAAAATGTCAAAATAATATATTACATTATTAAGCCTTATTCTGTTAATTGCTGTGCTTTTGTCTAACATCACATATTCCACTGATGTTGTAATAATACATAATTGATGTTGAATGTGTGTATCAGTTTATATAGTAGGTGTTTACTTTAAAAATGGCCACTGCTCCATGCCTCTCCAGATCAATCCAGGAGGGAAACTCCTGCAACCAGAGAAGAGGCATAAGTCAAAGACTAATCATGCTTTTCTCATTTTCTGAAAAAAAGCTGCACTCTTACCTCTTTTTTAAACATTTCTCCTACAATGGATCCAGTGAAGACTTCCCATTCCTACAGCAAAAAGTGAGTGGGTTGACATTTGGTAGGTCTAAATAATATTTCAATATTTGTCACTGACATCAGCATTAATGCTATCCTAAAAATAAAACACTCACGTTCTCTTGGAAGAGTTCCGGGTACATGCCTTTCACAAAGTGTATAGCAAACATCAACTGGTCAGCCTAAGACAGAGAGAGGTAGAAAGAGAGATTGATACATAGGTGTTAAACAGTATGTCACATATAATAACATGCTATTTTGCTCCGTTCAAATCCCAACTACAAACAAAGAAAGTCAAGGTAGAGCGGATAACTTTAGCATCTCATTCACACTGAGGGAAAACACATTCATTCATTCATTGTTCCACTGCACAATAAGCAGCTCAGTGTGCCTGACTTGTAAAGGGTTGCTACAACCTGGCAAAAAGGATTTCAAGAACATCCCTGCATACTGTCTTTCTTTATGTCAGTTTTGCTCTCTTTCATATCTGCTGGTTAACTTTGAGAGTGCAAAGACACAATAGCTAGTAATCAAGATGCTTATCCAACTCCCATCTTTGAAAAGAAACAGAATGATACTGGGCAAGAAACTCAAGTGGGTACATAAAATATATGACAAACAGCAGAGAGAAAGCAGTCAAAAAGAATGCAGACAGCAGAAATACACAAATTAACATACACATACCCACTCACCAGATGGATGATGCAGTAAGGTCATGTTCAATTAATCATTTTTTTCCCTCACAAGCCTAAACCCTCCTCTCATTCTGTTGCTCTTTGTAAAACTCATAAACAAGAAAAATTCGTGCAGTAAGTTTTTTTTTTTTTTTTTTTTTTTTACAGACAAGTAAAAATGAGAAACACTCAATGTATTTTTCTTTACATACATGTCTTAAACTAACTATAATAATGGCTTATTTCTCACTACAGTTACAGTATGCATTACCACTGATCCCCCAACACTCTGACACAAATAACAATAACACAATATGTATTCACCAAACTTAATAACAGTAGCTAATAACATTTGCATTGAAATACAGCCACACCACTTCTGTGCTAGTCATGCATATTTATGTAAATCTCATTTTATGCACTTAACAACTGGCTGGCAAGGACAACCAAATTGGAAGGAGAATACAATTCAGTAATACTTCTAAATGTTGTGTTTTGTAAAGTGGCAGTAAGTCAAATGCCTGTATTAATCTAATCAGTTGGGCTATTCACAGTAGCTGTTATCACTGTTACCAGATGTGGGCATTGTTGCTGAAAAATCATTTGATCAATCTGGAGGACAACTGTGTCGAAGCATATTAATATTTTCTTGATCTTCAAAAACCTTCCGAACACATTTCTGGTTGTAACCTTATATTACATCCTGTCCTTTGCAGCTTGAGGTGCAGTGACGTTAACCTTCAGGTTACATTTAGAGCAGAGCTATACACTACCCTCTCTGCGACCCTGTCCATGGTACATCTCATGATCCAATGTATGATTTACACCAGGCTGCCAAATATAAAACCCATCTACTGAAGTGACAGTGATCACAGATGAACTGAGAGCACCAAGAAATATGATATGACTGATCAAAAAACAGCATGGCACAATTTGCTATTTTTGTGTACATGTGTGGTTGTGTGTGTACATGTCTGTTTTGAGTTTGTGAATATATGTGTCAGAGAGAAATGAAGCAGAAAGAGTGCAATGAGGATGAAAGTCTGTGAGTGTGTGTATATGAACCCCTGTCATACTGACACTGACAGGGCAGGAACCTCTGTAGACAGTACAACCTGGAATATGTCACACTCCAGCACATCAACACAGCTCAAACCACTGCATGCACACAAGAGATGCATCCAGATTCTCACACACAAAGTTAACCTCCTGAATGCTTGTGCCTTCCACCCCACATACAGGCATACATAAAGAACTGAGATTGCAAATGGTTGTTCATAGACATCAATATACCATAATTACACAAACACACTATCCTGTTGTTTGCCATATTTGCAAGTTTACTACTTTAATAATCCCCCATATCAGTGTATGAAAAGAAAAAATGATGTTGTTAATGTTGCATTTTCTCTATGGACTTTGACAGAAATCCAGAAGATCCACGAGGCTTCTATGCATAGATCACACAAACCCTAGATACTGTTGCATCTGAAGTACTGATTTTGTCACAGTAAAGTTACAACTGCAGGTGATTGCGTAGTCAGACTATATGCACACTGCTTTACTCTGTCTATACTGTAATAACTATAAAGGTCAAATAACATAAGCTTAACAAGTTTACACCTGCCCCCAGATAAAATAAAAGAAAAACAATTTTGTTCATCAGAGGTTCAACAATCAATATTTGCTTTGATGTATCTAGCCATGTTCAATCAATACCTTATTAAGCTGAATCAGTTGTGCTTGTGGTTGAATTTAACACAAACTCATAGTGTGAATGTCTACCACTGCAATAATAAAAATACATAAATTCCAAAAGTACCGGATGGTCTGTTATTTATTTATTTATTTTTTTTACAAAGATTTTTATCATGATGTTTTCTAATCTTGATTCCCCTTTCCTCTCTAATTACCCTGTTCCTTTTTCTCTCATCACCCTGCACTCATTTTTGTCCTCTCTCACTCATTATCCACCTTTATCTTTTCATTGGATGCTTCTTCCACAATCTCCCTTTCTCCCTGGAGTTATCTCTTTGGTAACACAGATGGAGGTGTTGACAGGAGCACTGATAATGTAGCCCAGTGTTTCCTCACTGCTAATAACTAGGCTGATGCTGTCTATATATGTATGTGTGTATTTGTGTTTGTGTGAAAATGTTGCGATAGTCTTTAGATTTTGTCAGCAATTAACAGACAACCACCCTGAAACACTCATTGCCAACGTTCATTGCCATGCAGGCACACACACGCAGCCACAGCCACACACCCATGCACAAATGACAGAGAAATTACATTTAGCATTTACTGCCTGATCGATGGAATGATTACTGTGTTGGTCAATATTTGACACTTTATTAGTGCGTTAATGGCATGGGTTTGGTTGTTTAAGTGTATAAATGTGTGTGTTTGTCTGATTGTGCATTTGATCTAAATAATCAATAAAAATACCATTGAGCTACCACTTTACATCACAATTGCAAAGAATTTAAGAGAGTTGAGAACAACCTTGTTACTACCTAAACCACTTTTAGAGTCAACTTTGAGGGAAGGTGAGGGAAAAAGGTTTGCGAGAGTAAAGTAGAAATATACGAAAAAATAAATCAACATACCAGTATCATGGTTGTATGTTGTCTTATCCCACTCACCACCATTGAAAAATCACTAGGGTGATGTGTAAGTGTGTGTATTACCTTGAAAAGCGACCTGCAGACGTATTCATACACCATATTCTTCAAGCTCGCCTCCAAAGCAGCAATCCTGGCTTCAGTATTCTCTACTTCCTAAAATGCACACACACACACACACACACACACGCACAGACACACGGTTAGTGAAGTGAAAGATAAAAAGGGGCAAGGGCCATTAAACTGAGTGAGATGATGTTAGACTGAGAGATATCCTGTCACTACACAGATTCACAGGGTTATTTCCCAGCCTTCATTAATATGAAACAGTCCATGTGTACATTTTATGTGCTTTGTTGTAGCTAAATTGGTTCTAGTTACATGAGTGGCAATGGAATTAAACAGTTAGCATGGCAGTTTTATTCCATAGTGTCTTTTCTTTATGTCACATTAGAGTAACCTGACAAACTCAGGGCTGTTCAGCTGTAAATCCAATAGGTGTATGAATGGCCAGAAAAAGCGAGATTCCACATGGATTTCTCTCTTTCTGTTCTCTTTTCCTAGTTCAGTTCTTCTCCTGGCTGAATCACTGAGGTTTTCTGCAAGCATATACCTTATGTAAACACCTATGTTTATTGAGTGCAAGTTAGCAGTTTGTGAATTCAGTGTCTGACCATAGACACTGTGTGTGTGTGTGTGTGTGTGTGTGTGTGTGTGTGTGTGTGTGTGTGTGTTAATGCGTTTGAGTGTATGTGAGCACTGTTCAGTGTGTTATGTCTGATGTGTGAGGTTAAAATTCTCTTCCAGATCTCAGGAACCATCTGGAGCTCATGGCAAATTAAACTTGCTCATTCAATACAACAACAAACCAAAAGACACAAAGGAACAGAGAGTCCATGAATCAACGCTGTATTCTGAGCATACTCCATGAATGTGTCCACAAACCTACCTACACAGACACACACACATACACACACAAACATGTAACAGTGGTGACCAGCTGCTGCCTGGTGACATTCTTGGATGACAGCACTGGCTCTAACAACCCACACAGGATTTGGGGAATTAGTGCTCAATCTTTCAACCCAGTGTCTGTGTGTGTGCCTGTGTGTGTGTATTCTGGTTATCAGACAGTGTTTAGGGCTCAGATGGATAACAGTAGTGTGATAGACATTCAGATAGTTCTCCAGCTGCACAGTTCAGATTGAGATAAACTCGCTGAAGACAACAAAACTACATTGATGTAAATCAAAGTCACCTCATCTGAAGCAAAGCAAAATAATCTAAATAAAGTAAATGGAATTTAAATCGTCTATCAATTAAGTCAATTTATTGTGCTTAGTTTGTTTTTTCTTTCAACTCTTTCTTCTTTCAAGTGATGCATAGTGCTGACCCAAACTTATTTAAGGAATAGGTCGACATTTTGGGAGATATGTTGGGAATGCATTATAGGTGATTGTATTTTGGACCATTTCTTGCCTGGCCACATAACCCAGTGTAAATTGGTGAACTGTAGTTTTTACCCTTTGGTATTTGTATAGGTTAGACATAAAGATGTATTGTACTAACTAGAGAGCTTAACAGCCCTTGTAAAGCTATAAGAGTACTATACTATAGGAGTTGTGTAGTGTCCTGTCACCTTCTTGGCCTGAAGAGCCCTTTGGAAGAGGCGCAGAAAAGAAGCAAGGCTGAAGCGGTACATGTTGTTGATCTTTGACAGATCTGTGATGACAAAATACATCTTGCTGGCACTCTCTGCAAGAGGCAGGTAGGCGTCCCGCTCCTAAAATAAATAAATAAATAAATAAAAAATAAAGACAAAGAGCAAAAGAAAGGACAGAGAGAAAGGGAGATAAATAAACCAATAAACATCAGAAATATGTAAAGGGTTTTATATGAAGATGTGAAGAAGCAGAAAAGTAGAATAGAAAATATTTGTTACAATCAAGATGGAAGAAGAGGGAAAGATAAATGAGGATAGACAGCATGAGGTGTGATAGGACACGAAATGTGAAAAAAAAAAAGAAAACAGGGAGATGAATATGAGACAGACACAGGGGAGAGAAAATAAATAAATAAAACCAACTGAGAGAAATGCACAAAAACAGCTCTGGTGTAACACTGCACCCTAGAGGACAATTAGGTAATGCATCTACGGCATGTTCTTGCTTGAACATCTTTGGAAGCTGATGCTTGCAGAAGCATTTGCAATGAGTGTGGCTGTGGATTTGTTTATCTGTGGACCTCTAGATAACTATCCAAACTTTTCAATACCAGTTAAAGTACAGGCCTGAATATAAGACGATTCTTTGTGACATAAATCATACTCTAGTACTAAAGTGGAGTCGTCTTACATTCACAGGGTGGGCATAAATGCCATTATACATTCCACATATTCTGTCTCTCTCTGTATCTCTGACTGCCGTTATCTGGGTCTTTCTCTGTCATGTGCCTTGCTCTACCTTATTTTCTGTGTCTGTTTCATTTTCACTGTCACAGCCCTCAATCTCCATGCCCTCTCTCACTCTCTCTTATCAGTGCGGGACAGGAGGGAAATAACTACATAAACTTGTGTTTTGATGAGTAGTTAGTTAGTTAATTCCCTTTTCCCAAAGGTTTATGCTGATGCTTTAAAATTGTAAAATTGAAAAAATACACACACACACACACAAACATATTCTATTTTTGTGGTGATCAGAACTAAGTAATCAAATGTTGGGTGCAGTGAGATACATACACATTGACATAGCGAGATTTTTCAAGGCATTTTGTGTGTGTATGTGTGTGTGTGTGTGTGTGTGTGTGTGTGTGTACTGATGCACAGTACCTGGTCCAGGGATGCCTGCAGCCTGTGTGATTCCAGTAGTGACTCTTGGATCAGGGCACTGCTTGCCTTGGTCTGGTTCAGACTGTCTATCAGCTCCCTATTCTCCAGAATATTACCCTGAGCTGTAGCCAGAGTCTGACATGAGAACAGGAAAGACAGATGGACAGATAGACACAGACAATAGGTAGACGTAAGACAGAAAAAAGAGGGGTGGGGTGGATTCACAAGAAGTGAGAGTATGTTGTTATGTATTGGTCAATTGGCTGAAGTCTGTGATGTGATAAAAGTTGCAGGAGCAAGAGATGCTATTTTAATGATCTGACATTCATTCATTTTTTATTTAAGCTTTCATTGAGAGCCATGTGTCCCTCACTGGAATCTATTCTCTCAGAACTGAAAAAAATTATTCAAATAAATTTAAATAAAATAGATGAGAAAGCAGTAGAGCATGGAAATGTCAAGTTGAATATGCTCCTACAATTCTACAATAATTACATGTCTAGTACCAGTGAAGCTCTGACATCCTGCTGGTGGCACTATGGACTGTGTTCACAAAAAAATGATCAATAGGTTAAGTGTCCATGTGTCACAATGTTTTTATGCATTGAGCTCTGTGTGTTTTGCCTAGAAGCACAGGTAGCCCCATTAAATTATTTGGACAATAACAACCTCTTTGATGTTTTGGAAACATATTCTCATTAACGTTGATGTAAAATGACTCAACACCTGCCTACAAATATCTCCTAAGAAATTTGAGGGGCATGAATAAGCGAAAAAGAAATGCAGTGCAAGCACGTTTGTGATTGTACTGCCTGCTAACATCCCATTCCATTCATATCCAAAGGCTTACTGAAGTTTTAATTGAATATTTTCAGGGAGACAATTTTTCAATGGAGACCTGGTTGTCAAATTAGTAATTGGATATGCATCTACATAACCTAAAATGAAAGCTGACAGGCACTTAGATCCATGCAGATTCACTTTTAGCAGCGCATAATGGTCACAGTTGCACAAGTTTTGATTCACCATGAAGTTATAAAATAGTTTCTGATTGTTTCATTGCAGTAGCAGTTGCTATAGCTTTCCACAAATTCCACAATTGCGTACTCCATCAAACACATTTGGCAGTGTTAATGGGAGGGAAACCAGTGACAGATAACATCCTTGTTGCAACACAAGAGACTCCTCATGCTTTGTCTGTACACACTGTCTCATTCTGTTTACTACAGCCTCCTCAGGCCATCAGTAGGCGTAAGCAACAACAAGATCTGTAGTGCAGTGAGAAATGCAATGATATTATTGAAGGTTTTTATTACTGGGGTACATAATATATACAAATGGCTGGGGCAGTATATAATACTTCTATATTATCCAGCCCTAACAACAGCCTTTTTTGCACCACAATGTAGAATTATCTTCTTTTTTCTCACAGTGTTTGCTGTATGACTCTAAGTGTACCTCTAACAGTGATTCTTCCAGCTGAGCAAGTTGTATTTTCTTGTCTTCCTCTTGTTGTAATAATCTTGTTTTCTCAGTCTCCAATTCTGGTTTCTCCTGCTGGATGGTCAAGGCCAGCAGCTAATGCACAGACATACATAGACAAACATACAGTACATACAGTATAACTACAGAAAAACAATATGACTACTACATGCACTGTAGTATTCCACTATAAGATAATTTGTTCCACATAGATTTTGTTATGAAGAATCAAGAAAAGCACTAAATTGCATTAAAAAGTCAGATGACTAGATATAGATAATAGAGATTTCTGCAGCATGTTTGAAGCTACTGTCTCATAGGAAGCTGAGTCATACAGAGACAAATTATTTAGTACATTTTGTTATTTTACTTATATTGTTTTATTTTACAAAACATCACGGCAGACTATGACTGTGGCTAGTTTATTTAACGCTGCTGCAAGAAAATGTCAGCAAAACTAAACGTAGATCCACAAAGATACAATTTACTTTGCTCTTAAGCCTAAGAGATACTTACTGCGTAAAATTGGATTGTTTATGAGTGCGTTTGACTCTGGGTAACATGGGTTACCTGTCCTCGCAAGCCTGCCCTGGTGGTAGTGAAGTTGACCTCTGTAACCACGGAAACAGCATCAGGGGGGATAAAGGGCGTGGGATTCCGCGTTGCCAGGAAGAGGCGGAAGTCCTCGTTGTAATCTATGACCTTGTCTCCTATCTGGACCACATATCTTGGACCTGTGTGTGTTTATGTGTGCCAATGTGTTGAAATTGGAAATAAAGAAAGGGAGTCGCTGTTAACAACATATGCTGTATCATACAGGCGTGTATTTGTCTTCAACGACCACTTTAAATCCCTTCTTGACTCTTTTACATTCTGCTTCTACACACCTCTCTGTCTTCCAGATGTCTGCAATGCAGTACTGCCATGCCTCTGCCTCGCCTCTTTTTTCAGTCCTGATCAACACCACTTTCTTTAAGTGGATAACTTGCCCTTTTTCACACCTTCTCTGCCCCCACTATTTCCAATTCAGCTTCCAATAAACAGCCGCTGCTCCAAGGATGATTCAGAGCCTTGTGAATCATCATTTTCAGAGGTATATTCCTAACTTGTTTCCACATATGTGATTGGTATGCAATTATCTAAACCAAGAAACTAAAATGTCAGGTTATATCAGAAGCTTAAAAAATAGCACACGTATAAGATGTATGAGACAATCTTTTCAATTCTATTAGCAAATTCCAAGTAGCATTACGGCAATAACAGTGCGACAAATTCAATTTCGTCTTTAACTGTCTTTATTTATCCACCCTCTTCTTTGTTCACACTTTAATGAGTCATCTGTAATTCGCCCCCACAGTACACTCATTACTTCAAAAACTCCTCCTCATGAGTTGATTTGGTTCAATGCACAGTATGTCATTTGTCATTTTCTATAGCCTCTGTGGCATCTGCCTTGCTCTAATATTATTAGTCACAGTAGTTTACTGTATTTTGGGGGAAAATAACTGGGGATTCCTCTTAATCGTATGTGTTCATTTCAGTCTCTCAAACTTTTACTTAATGTGTGCTAATGTGTAGTATTAAAACTCTATTGACTTTCACTTACTATGTACATGGCTGATTTGGATACATTTAATGTTAATGTATAAAATGACATAAAACATAATAACAAATTTGGTATTGATTGACAAAAAAGTTTTACATATGGTTAGAAGAATTAAAGCACACAGTCGTACGAAAACCTGTGTTTTTGGCATGCTTGTGCTGATGATTATCAAATTTTGGCAATATCCTGCAAAATGGGATTTCATTACAGTTTTGGAAAAGTAGCTGGTTTCCTACCCTTTTCAATTTGAATGAAAGTGGTGTATACCTTGTGCTATGAGGTCCCTTCTCAGCAGTGGGTAGAGCACAGGTTCAACTCCATCCATCTCTTGGATAATAAGGGTTTTTCCAAATCTGACTGCCAGCTCCAGGGATGTCATGAAGTTACTATCCTTTTGAGAGCAGGCGCAGACACACAATTGTAAAAATAACTCTTCTAGTACTGTTTTTGACACAGTACTTTGAAACATATATTAATATTATTGATATTCGCAGGAACAGTTAGCAAATAAAACCAGTTACTAATTACATAGATACAACCTTTAATAGTCAGTGTATCACATGCAGTAGATTCAGCTCAGCAGCCAGAAGCACCAGCACAGAAGCTGAGCAATGTGCTGCTGTGGATGGAGTCATCCGCAAAAATGTGTTTTAGCCACTATCAGTTGAAGCGAACAACATCTTGCTGTTAATCAGCCCTTTCTTTCTACCGTGTTTCTACACATAAAGGCACCTATGCTCAGCTCTGTCTGACTTAAACAGCTGATCTGCAGATTAATAAAGGCAGTTGTGTCTAGTAAGACATAGAGTTCAACCGTTCACAAACTATAGTTCTAAAGTAGTGAAAATATTCAAAATAAAGTGCACACTTCAACTGATGTTTTTTTTTTCTGTGGACATATTTTTAAGTAGCTAAAAAAGTAAAAGTAGTTTTTGTGGATGGCTCCCTCCACAAAACACGACACAGTGCCGGTGCTAATGCTGCTTCTCCAAACTGACAGTGCACTGATCCAAATCTATAGCAAGTAATACGCTGACTACAGATAAGTGCCTCACACAGCCACACGTCAAATTGCTATTAACTATTGATTTAAGGTTGCTTCACTGGTCTATAATCAATCACTGATGTTTCTTCTCCTATTTTTTTCTTTGCACACACTGAAGGTCATCTAACTCAGTCAGACAGTGATTGTCTTGTCATGTTCAGGTTAGTTCTACAAGTGACCAAAAACATCTGCAACAACACATTTTGTCAAGAAAATAAATTAGCACAATTAATATTTAAGACCACTTACATATAAATTTAAATTGCATTTACATTATACATCAAAACAGTATCAAAACAGACTAGATGAAAATGGTGCATGTATCCAGTCCAGCTCCTGGACAGAGCGGTGGCTAGAGCAGTTTAATGCAGGACAGCGGCTTTATAAAGTAATAAATACACAGAAAGTAAAGGTGACGTTCAATGTTTTTAAGAGCTCCAACTGAGTTACTGCTTTAAGGGTGTGATAAATAATCACATCTTTGCAATTACTAACTGGTAATTAGTAAGTAATGAGTAATACAGTCCAACATTGATTAATGCAATCAAATAATTAGTTAAAGTCAACAACAGGACAGGGTGAGGTGAGAGGAGGTTTATTCATACACTCTCTCAATCGGTGGCAACAACTAAATGATGAGAGCAAACTAATGGACTAAACATATTACCAGTGTGCATGCCTGTGAAAATTACTTTGCAAATTCAAAGGAACAGTTATTGAACTCTTCTGTGTGCTCTTTAAGGTATGTGTGTGTGTGTTTACCTGCTGGTTGATAACTTCTAGTTTGTGCTCTTTGAGATGTGTGCGTAGCCACTCTGTAGCTCGGGATGACGGGTCGATCAGGAACGGACGGGCGACACTCTGAGTACAATGCAATGACAAAGCGCTATGTTTCAGGTTACGTTGATTAGGGATAATTTTAGTTTGGAAGAGGTTTAGCTACTGAGGAAAAAGAGCTTTGTGTGTGTGCATGTGTGTAGTTCAGTGCTGTCTCACTCCTGTCATGCTTATCGACCAGTCTCTCTTCTGCCAGGCAAAAGAATGACGCCCCCCACCTTCCTTTCTTCCTGTGCTTGTCTATTTCATAATCTCTTGCTCAAGGATTCTCTATGTCTCAAATTTGCTTTTTTTTCTAACTCTGCGTACTGATAGAAATAAATCTTTTGAGTGTCATCTACATACATATCTCACCTATCTTTTTCATCATCAGCAACTGTGTATATTAAGTTACTACTATTACTGAAGCGATTTTTCAATATGTTGTAATTTCCAAAATCATCTTTAAAGAACTGTACAAAATAGGCTGACTGACTTAGCTGTCAGCTGTCAGTAAGCAAAAAAATTCAGCTTAAGACAAAATTCATTAAAATAGTTTGTTTTTTTAAAAAAAACGAACTTTATGAATTTTGAGTGTGTCTGTAAAGTAAGATGCTTGCTCAAATTTTTAATGTGCATGGGAGTTAGTCTATGTATGTGTATGTGTGCGTCTCCTGTAAAGGAGACGCACACATACACGTAGACAGTAAAAGAAAAAGAGGCTACAGTAAACTAGATGGGGGCTATAAGGATGTATGATGGAACAACTTCTTACCCGTAACTTGAGAGCATTGATCTGAAGGCAGCAATGGCAAAATGACACACAATCACAATACGGATAAATGGAGGATATAAAAAGAGCATCATTCTTGATATGGCTTCTAATACAGAGACTGATACAAGTTAATTCTGTAGTTAAATGGCTTCTTAAAAAGTGTATAACACAAGTAAAAGAATTGGGTAGGGAAAGAGACAGAAATTTGATGATTAATGATTACGTATCTCGAATAACATACATCATGTCATATGAAAAAACAAAAACACAGCAATAAGTAGACAAGTACAGATAAAGAGATTAACATAGATTAACTGATGGGAAAATGTCTAACCTGTAGTATGACCAGTGCATTTTCCATGGAGAGGTCATCAGAAGGCAGCCCTTGACTCTTCCAGATCAACTGCTCACTCTCCGAGCACAGGAATGACCGCAAGTCAAACTCTGATACGCACATGACACAAAGGCACAATCTTATTTGTTGTTTGTGTGTGCGTGTTCACTGAAAAGAGTTAGTCATTTTATTAATTAAACCTCAGATACTGCAGTTACTGGACATTGTGACAGCCACTTGACAACAAGTCTCAATTCAACAGTCTTCACAACCAATTTACACAGGAGCCATTCAACAGACCCAGGGATTTAGAAACCTTGGAAGATGGCTCAGCTGTTTGGGATTTACGTGTACATTTCAAGCCCTCTGGGTTACTGAGCAGAATTATGTGGTCAGAGCTATAAATGACCCACTATTAATGAGATAGCAATTAGGGCTGGAAGAGATTTTGAGCATATTTCACAGGTTAATTTTTATGGCTAAAATATTAATATCTGAATAAAAGAGCCAATATATGAAGTGTTGAAAGAATTATGTGATTTTTTATTTTTTTTTATGAGAGTACTTAAAGGTTACTCACATAAATAAAAAAAATGCTTTTTGACTAAGATATTTAAAAAAAAAAAAACAACTTTCAACTGGTTTGGAAGTTTGGTGTTAACTATATATTTAGAGTAGCTACAAGAGATCAGCTAATTTGAAAATGCTCTACCTTCATAATTTTTTAATCAGAAGTCATGTTTAAAGAACTCAAGATGTTGCCAGAGTTGTGTATATACCCTATGTATCAACACAATGGGTATGGGTAGAAGTGTGCTTGTCTAGGCTGTTTGTGTGTTTCCCATATAGTATATTTACTCTGTAGTCCTGATTGAGCCATCCATTTCTCCAGACACTGTCTTCTACGGTCTTCAGGAGCTGCAGACAGATAGGTGATGAAGGCTGCAGCAAGCATGGCCCTCATAGGAAGCGTATCCAACTCATTCTTTATCTCAGACATCTGATTGAAAGAGAGACACGGATGGGAAGGAAAAACCCAAGACAGAATGGGAGGAAGGTGGTAGGCAGACAGGTAAATGATTAGGATAAGAAATGGATGATAAGAGAAAGATAAGAAAGGGAAGGGCACCATGAGGATTGGGAGGAATTAGTAGGAAGAATGTAAAAAGAGGCAGGAATGAGAGAAGGGAAAGATGGAGAAGAAAAGTGAAAGTAAGTTAACCCATGTGCGAATAACATGCAACTCTTCATCCCCTCCAAACTGATGAACCGGAAACCTAATTCGTAGCCCTGAATAACAAAATTGTCTATTAGTGAATAAAAATAAAAAATGTCTATACTGAATACAAGATAAAAGTGACCTAAAACAAAGGAACATAACTGCACATTTGCACATGATGAGATGATGTGACATTACTGCAGTGATTTCTAGGTAGCCCAGTACAATGCCAGGTGATCACAAATGGATGCCCATGTCTGGTAGGTAACTATGCATCCAACTTCTATGTGAATCTCCATGACTCACTGCCCACACAAGTTACAGGTTTTTAGGACCATGTAATCTCTGGTCTACTGTAGTAATAATGTCAAACATCCTGCCATCGTCTAAACTTCAACTCAAAACCTGTTTATCAAGTTTATTTCTACTGTCTATTTCTGCTCTACCTACACTGTAGCTGTGTACCCTTCTCTCAATGTGGTTCTCCTTCCCTGAAACACTTAAACAGCTTAGAGGCATTAACATATAGAGAACTACAGCTACTGCATACTGCGCAGAAGCAGTGTGTATGTGCATGTGTATGTGTGTATGTGTAACAATATGGAAATACGTGAGTAGAGAGTAAACTGGCTCTTTGGTCGCAGCCTTGAGGGAGGCAATGAGTGTGAGGGTGTGTGCGCGAGTGTGTGTGTGTGTCAGCAAGAGATTGAGTGTTTTAATTAAGGTGCAGACAGATGCTGTAGAGAGGAGTAAAAACAGCCAGAAGGGACCCAAGACAGCAGGATTCATCCCCCCGTCACACTTTCATACACACACTTACACACACACACACTCATGCATATACACACATACACACACAAACACACCTCCTGTTGCTCTTACATGGTAAATGAGCCCCTTTCTGAGCAAATGTGTGTAACTTCCCACACCGATACACACATCAACATACTCATACATCAAACTACCTGTGTGTTCCATCGTGTGTGTTCTCCATCCAGTTGTGATATGAGCTGTTGGGCAGCAGTGATGGTGTCTTGGGCCTTTGTCACCTCAGCTTCCAGCTTAGCTGCCTCTGCAGTATGACACTGAAACCTGGAAAAACATGTAGGGTCAGTGGAGATCTGACTGATATTGTGATGTTGTTTAATTTACTAATGGTGGATTGAATAGGTAGCAAATATAACATAAGCTCTATTAAGAACAATCTGCATTCAGCTCCCAACATGTCGTTGACAGTAGAATCTGTATGGCACGTATTGTGACAAGGAAAGGAGAGCAGAGGAGTGGAGTGGAGTGGAGTGGAGTGGAGAGGCTGGCACAAGTGAGAGATCTTTCAGTTCAGCTCATATAGATAAGAAATTATTGTACAAACAGTGATCGATAGTAAGATAAATGACAGGATAGATGATTGAAGAGAGCAAAGGTTGAATGAGTTAGAGGAAAGAGCAACACAGTGAGTACAGGCGCTTGATGACACTTGCAGGGTGAAGTTGAAAGGAATCAATGGCTGGAAAAATGAATGGAAAGATGGGGGGAAACATACTTCTCTTTCAGTTCGCTGACTTTGGCTCCAACAGAGTTGAGTTGGTCCTCAAGCTTATTCTTCCTACTCTCTGTTTTCCTCAGGTTTCTGGACACACACACACACACACACACACACACACACACACACACACACACACACACACACACACACACACACACACACACACAGTGTTATATGTCATTTATCCATGTTTATCATGGAATAAAAAAAAATCCCTTGAAAATTAGCGAAGTTGGAATATGGAGTTGCACCAATGCAGGAACTTGTTTATGCATACACATATATTTATGCTTATGACTAGGTATATGGTTGTGTCAAAACTTTTAGGTGTTCTTTGGTGTGTAGGTGTAGGTTCCTACTCCAGTAGTCTGCCTTGCTCTCTCTCCAGTGGCTCTATCCTCTCTAGGACATGGGAGTACTGGACATTGGCTTTGACCCAGGCAGCCAGAGGAGCAGCTGCTGCACTTGCACGCTTAGCATTCTGACCAAAGCAACAACAGCATTTCACAACAAGTCACAAACAACTCACTTATAATAACAATATCATGGGCAGCAATAAAAAATCAACAGGTTAAAAACATTCACCAAGCACACATCTAATTCTCATTCTGCTACTATGGTTAGCTGACCTTGGGGTCAAAGGAGGCCTTGTTCTTGTTGAGAAGTTCCTCTAGACTCTGACGGATCTCAGGGGTGATGTTCCTAGCTTCAAATGTTGCTATATCCTCCCTCACACCACGCTTAGCCAGAAAGCTACAAAAAAGAAAAAAAAAAAGCAAGCAAGAGAGAGGATTTGTAGATAAAAAAGAAAGACACAGAAAATATACTGTGTGTGAGTTTGATGTAACTATTATAATACTACACATATTTTATTGCGATAAAGCAATTTTAAGTGATCATCAAAGAGATAAAATAAAGGGACTTTTAATCTAGAAATGAGCAGGTTAATTCTATCTCAGGTCTAATTTTTTAAATGTTTTTCATCTCTAGTTAAGCATAAACGGTTACAGTTTATTGTTGTAACTCACATTTAGTAAATCCATGTTTGCCATTCAAACCCCAATATGTTTCAAATCTCCATTCTCGACTGCTCTCAGGGTGACCCAATTAACACAAGTCATTACCAGGCCAGAATGTTTTTTGTGTGTCTGATCCCCTCTAAAGGTGCCCACAGTCAGCGAGTGACTTCCACCAAAAGTAATTAAAAATCAACATAGACAAAAAGCACCCACAAATATATATTCTGACGTTGTTATACCACAACTTGTTTCGCACATGGATTAATTTCTTTTAAGCCATGTGGATAAGAAATGGGAAAACTTCAGTGATGGAATGAGATGACAAATTAGAATATTCTCACTTTGATGCAGATCAAACCTGAGCAGAAATTGTTGGTTTTTCCAATTTAAACATATTTTACATGTGGTGCTAAATTTAGCACACTTCTTTTGCATTAACCCAGATGACATATTAGAATATTCTCACTCCGATGCAGATCAACCAGAGCAGAAATTGTTGTTTTTTCCAATTTACACAGTTACAGGTGGCAAAGTGCTAAGTCTGGCACACTTCTTTTGTATTAACCCAGTTAGAAAGATTTCTCCTTTTCCTCATGCTTTTCTAGCCTAGCTCCGTCAACCCATTGGGGTTGATGGAGCTAGGCTAGGCTAGGCTAGAAAAGCATTTAAGGGTTGAAGATCCTCATCAATTTAATTACTCTCAATGGGGTAACTTTCTCTACATCTATTGATCAATCCATCTTTTTCACCCTTCTTCGGTCAGTCTTTCACACATTCTTTCCCATCTCACCTCTTCATGCTGACCCAAGAGGTGTCGAAGATGCCCATCAGTCTCAGCACCCCCTCCAGGATGTCTCTGATGATATCAGGGGGCATGCGAAGGGAGCGGATCTCAGACAGAGCTTCAGGCTTGATGTTTCCCACTGCACGCTTTGCTTCATCTACCAAAGGCTAGAGGGTAGGAATGGTAAGCAGAGGGAGCAATACAAAGGTATTTGAGGAATAGGGACACAGGGATTTCAGGTACAGAAAAGATAGGGACAGGGGTGTATGTGTATTTCTCTGGTAACTGCCAGATAACATCAACCGACCTGTACTTCCTTCAGCTCATCATCAATTTTGGCTTTCCTCTCTTCAATCTTGGACACTTCTTGAGCCATCTTCCCCTTTATCTTTTCCATCTCTGTCTTCTGGTCACTGGCATTCTGGATAACCAAATTGATTATGCAATGTTTGCTTGAAAAATATTAAGAAGAATAAGAAGAATATTGTACAGAGTGTATTCTATTCAACCTGCTTTTCACCAGGAAACTCTATCCCCTTATCTAAAGATCTTTCAACTCTAGCCAAATAACCAGTTAAAATACAAATAAGCATCTTTGTCAGCACTTCAAACTTGGTTTAGGAATAGTCAGCGTAAGGCACAGTCACTGATGATGAAAAGAGAGTAGATGAATGTTTGCATCAATGCATAATTTTCCCACACTTCCTCTTTCACCTCTCTGTCCTTAGAAACTACATCACATCATCCACAACTAGCTTCTTCACTGACTATCTCCCTATCCCTCCAGTTCTCCCAGAGTTAAGACTTGAGCTGTTCCTATATACTGCACATTTTCCTCATTTCCTCTTTCCTACTTTCCCCAGACTCCTCTACTTCTCCCTGCCCTGATGTTTCTATCCTCACCAAGCCTCTATCACTCATTCACCTATTTTATTTCTACCCTTCATCTCTTTGTCCCAGTCTTCCTCCTTTTCCCCCTCCCTGCTGTCTCCATCTCTACAGGAAGCATAGCAGCTACAGCCCAAAGGGATGAGTCCAGTTGTTAATTATCACTCTGCAAACTGACTCTGCTGACAGTTCTCCTTTCTTTTGTTTTTTGTGTCTTGTGTTTCTTTTCTCTCCTGCCTTTCCTCCATCTCACTCAAAAAGCAGATTCCCCACAGAGAGAAAGACAGGAGGATATCATAACTAATGAACAGAGTTCAGCTTCCTTTTCTCCTTCCATAAATCTATCCATGCATTCTTCATACAAGGCCAGCAGGAGAAAATGAAAACTTGGGTAACAAGAGATAGAAAACACTGGATGAGAAGTCAAAGAACAAACAAATGTGCATATGCACACAAACTAAATAAATAGTGTGTCCACAGCAAGCGGGACACAGCTGTGGGAAAATAAAAAAACAGATTAGTTAAAGAGATATGGAACAGAAGGCAAAGTTAAGCAGAGAAGAGAAGAAAAGAGAAGAGAAGAGAAGAAGATGGTTAGCAGGGAGGAGAGGCGGGAGAGTTGAGGGGGATAGATGCAACTTGGAGGAGACATGTAACCCTGCAGGACTACTGTCCTGCCAGCCCACTGAGTGTCAGAAATACACACAGTGACAAACACACAGTGACAAACATAGATACACACACACCTGCATGGAGGTGGTGATTTCCTGTAGGGCAGAATCTGCCTCCTGTTGTTTAGTCTTCAGCAGTGCACTCTGCTCTGCAGCCCGTCTCTTCAACTCATCCACCAGTGCCTTTGCTTCATTCAGCTTAGACACACCTGCCTGCAGACACAAGTCAATCATAACAATAGAGACATTTGAAGACTTTAATATATGACCAATAGAATATAAAACTATTTTTGCAGAATGGAGTTTTGTCTACCTGCAACACAGTAGTAATGTGTTTATTATAACCCCATTTTCATGTTATAATATCATATTACTTTATATTTTGAGAGACACAAAAAACATAATTCAAAGGTTCTGTGTAACATCTGTGTGATCATGTATTCAGTAGTAATAGTACCACTGATATTTTACCTGTAGATGCTGTTGTCTTGTTGTGAGCTGGCTTTGTTTTCGGCTGTATAATGCAGTGTAAACATGCAGAAAGGCCATGTACTGGCTGGGTGTTGCACCATGTTCTCTACATGACTCATGGACCATCAGAAACAAACGGCATAGGTCTCCCTGCCCAGACCCTGCTGGGAGATAAATAAGCTTTGTGGTTGGCCTGGTTTTAAGTCATGAAGTAATTCTCATGATGTTAAACACACACTTTACATAGAAATATTAAGTTAGAAAAAGGCAACACAAACATAGAATCTTCCATGAATCAAAAGTTTTGCTTTGTGTATGCACTCTTACCTGAATTTTTCTCCTTGGTAGCATTCTCTCTTTCATTATCCTCCCTTCCTCTTTCTGTGTTTGTTAGCAGCAGCTCAGGAATCTGACAAGGTACAGGTTTGCACACACCATATGAAGAATTTTGATAGAAAGCATTGATGCATAGTGTATAAAATGTATAAAAAACACTCTCTCCTTATGTCTGCTTCTTAAAATGAATATGGCTGGTTTTCAATTATTAAATTTGTGGTAACACAGGTATCACAAATTGTACTTTTTAAGCCTTGCGGTGATAGGGTCAATATTGAATCTGGAGCCCCCAAATACTGGTTATGCATACAAGTATGTATGGGGCTTGAGCAGTAAGAGTTAGCTTTCCAGAAACCTAATCAAAGACTGGGCTTCACAAGTTTGTGTCTTCAGTGTTTCTTAATACATGAATCTCCATGCTCAATACATATTGCACATATTTAATGATTGTATTTTGAATGTAAAAATATGTATTTCTGGTCTTGTTACTCTACTTGCTTGTCCTCCTCTAACCTTCTTCATGCTGCTCTCAGTCCATCCTTCCATCCACTGGACAGAACACTTGCGGTAGAAAGCTGGGTTGCTCTCACAGTTGATGGTGAAGTTAGAGTTTGAGCAGTCCATGATCAAAACAATATGAAGGTTCTGTTGGATTCCTAAGGGGTGTGTGAAACAGAAAGGTTTGGAAGCAAAAAGATTGACGGAGTTTATCACAAAATGTAGCTTTAGACAGCAAATGAGAAGGAAACATAGAAAGCGAGGGACAATGTGGAGAAATGAACTAGTTGTCGTGTCCCTGATACTGTCCATGTTAAGGTAAAGAGCAGGGAGCTCTTTTGTGGGTTTACTTTGACAATAATAGAGCTATTGATTTTACTCTGTAGCAGCAACATCAGCTTCAGTGACACTGCGCCATTTCTTCAGAACACATGGCACTGCACATCATTTGGGCAACAGAATGGGGTCAAATTCAATCATTGAAGAGACAACAATCACTGGATAGGACTGACACAGTAGAGTCTACTGTGAGAAGAGGACTGGAACACTGCATATACAAGATGGGAACAGACAGTGTTGTTAATAAATATACAATACTGACTGTAGGAAAAGTAGTTGTAGAGTGGTCCAGTGAATCCATCCTGGGAAGCTGAATCTTTGAGGGAGGAGAGAAGAGGCTCCAGTTCCTCTGGGGAGTACAGACCAGGAACTTCACCTGAAACGTAGCAAAAATATCAGTTTTTCTTTCACAACTAAATAGTCAACTACATAGCCCATATTCAAATATAGATTAAGTTAACTCTTAATCCTAAAATGAAGTTGTAACCCCAGAGGTACTAATAATGAAATTGGTCCTCGTTAATGAGAGAAAACACACACAAAAACACAATACAAACCAGATGACAGGAGGCTGTTGACCATCTCTAAGAACGCTGGGTGAACGAACTGATAGTCCTCCAACAGCAGAACCACCTGTTGGCCCTCCAGACCTGCCAGCTGCATCACCTACACAAACAGTACATATATAACATTTGACATTAGATACACATATATACAGTATGTTTGTATATTAAAAACTCTCACTGCATTTACTCTTTCAAAAAATAAAAAATCTATAAAGGTGGACCACAGTTTACCATTTTTAAATCATTGTTGAAATGCTTAAGAGCGTAACCACGGGAGATTTTGGGTGTGAACAATGTGTATCCATGCATGTGTGACACCAGGGAAGTGGCTGTGTGCCGGCCCACTCCACTTCTGCCTGCCAGTAGCAAGGAGCCACTGGGTCGGCTCAGGACCCGATCCACCCTTGACACAAAGTCATACACTTCCCTGAACAGTAGAAGGTCCAGCTCCCTGTTATCACGACTGTACAGCACTACTCCCTAGAGGGGAAATGGGGAGGTACATACACACATGAGGAGGTGCACCACAGACAAGCCAATGAAATTATATAAGAAGAAACAAAGAAATACAGTCACAAGAATGAGATACAAAGTTGCCTACTAATGAAAAATGTAATAATGGATTCCTGAATTCAAAATTCTACTTGTGTAGTGAAAGTGAAAGTATCTAAAGCTTCTTATTATGCAGAATAGCCTCTTGAAAATTATCATTGTATTTATTATGTGCATATTTTTGTTGTATAACTGAAGCATGTAGGTTTTGTGAGTAAAATCCTAAAATGGAAAAATTACTGTCAGAAATTGTAGTGCTGTAAAAAGGACAAAATAAAGCAGAAGGATAAAGTTGCATAACATGTAATACCCAGGAAAACACAACTAATTGCGGCTCATACAAAGACATAGAAAGACATATTTGTATACATACAAAGACTTATGTACTCAGCTACTGTCTACTAATGTACATTTAAAAAGGCATGTGTAGATCATTAATCGTACAAGCCTGACTACACACCGGACGACAGTTCCTCACTGTGTACCTTTTGTATCACTTGTTTCAGGTCAGCAGAATCCAGGCATCCCAGTTGTTTACCATGAGGAGCTAGCGGCTGGCCTGGAGCTATTACAGCCCCTTCAGAGGCTCCCCATGTCACATAGAAACCATCTGCACACAGGGAAAATCATGGACTGTTAGTAATATGGCTGCATATGTGCCCATCATATGACATAGGGCAGAAGCTTTCTGCAGAAGTGAAAGAAAAGACACAAATATTGAGCACTGCAAAGGCAGAAATGTCACAAAAATGAATGAGCTTGCTTGTATTTATATGAATAAAGCTTATAGGTACAATTGTAAAGTGGAGCTGCCAGCACTGTAAGCCACTGTTATGCAGCTTCAAGTGCCTTAGTTATGTTATATGTTATATTAAGAAGGATGGTTATAGCTTGTCTCAGCATTTGCCAAGCATCTTTAATGCTACTGTGTAGTTGTTTAGAGTAGTCAAACCAATTGGACAAAGGAACCAATTTATCAGTCACGCTAGTTTAGAAGAGGCAAACGGGCTATTATGTGAGAAACTGCGATGAATGTAGAGTGGAAATATGTAATCAAGTATTTCATCATACCAGTCATGTTGTCTAGAGCATCAGAGCCCCAGTCTCCCCGTATGATGGAGGAGAGGATATTATCAAAGGTGTGAAGGTCTTTGGAGGAAACTAGCCGGTCTCGAAACAGCCTCCTGGCCTCGTATGCTACCACCTCCAACACGCTGTCTGTCACATTAGATTGAGCTAAAAATTAATAAATGAACAAGATTTGGATTAATATCAATATGTAAATGTTAGCATGTAATATGCAAGATGAGATTGGTTGATTTTGATTGAAATCAGTTTTCAATCAGAATCAGAATGACATAAACACTACACTACATTCAACATAAACACTAAATTGAAAACTTTGGTGGTCACACAACAAATTTCAATTGATCATCTAGAAATTATTTTTGATTATTTTTTTCATGAGAATTTGTTGGTTTCAAAAAGGGCAGACACAAGCACAGTATTTACACAATGACACCTCAACATTGGCCAGTGTTTTGTTTTTGGTGGGATCAGGAGTGACAAAAGCAGCTCCCAGGATGAATCTAAGTTTACTAAATTCCCCCAAGAATCAAAGTGCTGCGAGCTAAAAAGAGGACAAGCCTGAATTGTGGTCTCATAGGCCCCTGGCTTCAACAGTGTCTGTCACATTATTTTGAAGAATCGAATCAAACAGAGATACAGCTGACACTCTGGGGTTTTCCTGGCCTATTAAATTTTAAAAACCACAGAATAAAAGAGAACACTTAAGGTGCCAAGTTGTCATGCTAAAGATCCTCAATGCCTATGGCTTTAATGATTTTCTTGCCCATAACCCACCTTAGTGGTGATTCTACCACAACTGTAAATAATAAAAAGAGACTAAAAACCCTGGCAATTCTTGATTTTTAAGGCTGATATTGATAGATATATTTGAGAGCTCAAAATTTCTCTCAACAATACTGAACAACACAATACGAATGAAAACACATAACAGTTTTGACAAAAGACCCTTAAATTTGGTTATCAGACGATTGTGATCAAGAGTTGGAAAACATTATCATATGGCATATGTAAATCATACTAAAGGTACTTAAATCAATCTAATTCAGTTAAAGGTGTTACTACTAAGTTTTCATAGCCATCATATATGGTTTCCTGCTGGGTGGTTGCAATTGTCTTTGGACATTGTTGCAAGATGAGACAACAGGTTGCAAAAAGCACTTTAAACCGCACCACATCCTCAGGGCAGATTTGAAGCTACAGTGACCCCTATTGGAAAGTTATGAGACAGCCCGGGTCTAACTGGCTAACGTGCTTACTTCAATAGAAGAAATGACATGACAGAAACAAGACTTCAGTTGATTTCCACCACTGGAGACGGCTAATGAGTAAAGGAATGAAGGTGGATGTAATAGTAATTGTAAACAATAAATACATTTACTGAATTATCTTAAAACTATTAAATGAATAAAATGTAGTAAAATTAATTCAATTTCATTAATAAAATTGTATACTATATTATACTATTATATGTATATTATTATGATTTTATAAAAAGCATATTATATCATAACTTGTATGAATTCTTGAGTTATGGCCAAAAATATGTTTTGTGATGTTACATTGATCCTGACCTTTCACCACCAAAATATAATCAGTTCATCCTTGAGTCTAAGTAAGCATTTGTGCCAAATATGAAGAAATTCCAGTTTCAGAGAAAATTGGGAAAGTAGTCTCAGACTTTTGGACCACACTCTATCTGTAATAATTTTCGAATGGCTGATGATATCAGCTATTCCAATGTATCAGTCAGCTCTGAAAACAGCAAGTAAAACTCAATGTTAAGCTCCAGATGTACTGTAGTGTGAGAGCAACACAACAAAAGCTGCAAGCCAAAGTCCACTAAACATGACCACCTTCTCAATTAAATGGGGGAAACACAAAATCATCTTGAGCACAAAAGTGAATGTAATCTCATCAAATTAAAAAAAGTAATCCAAACAGAGATTTAATTTCACTTTTGACACTAAAGTTCTGGAAGCTATCAAGTGATTTGAATGTATTCACTACGTAAACATATGTCAGTGACAGAATAAAATTTTTTTTGAGATTTGTACAAGCAAAAAATAAGATAAACAGCAAGAGGGAAAGGAGGAAGGAAGAAGTAGGAGTAAGTTAAAAATGATGAGCATAGGAAAAGAAAAGTTTGTCCGCTGACGTGTTTAATTAAAATAAATGATTGGACTCACTATCACAGCAGGAACACATTGCAGAAGGAGAGAAAGAGTGACAGAGGGAGAGATGAAAGGACAGCAAAGAGAGGATGATAAAAGAGGGGGAGAGAGAGACGAGTGACAGAAGAAGTAAAGAAAGAAAGGCAAGAAGAGAGAGAAAGATGGAATGAAGAAAAGGTGAGAGTTGGAGACAGTAGCTCTGAGCTAGAAGTATACTGACAAGAAACTAAGCCATCTGGTCCTGTCTTTTTGATTCTGGCATCATAACTGACAGAGTTATAAATGCTTTATGTTCCTCAGCAGCAGTAAGATTACTGTATGTGTGCACTCTACGAAATGAGTAGAAAACCAGTGGGTCATTAAATCCAACTTTTCCAATACAACATTTTTGTTCACAGTAGGGCTTTTGAAAACATCAGAGCCCCTTATGGGCCATGGGTTTGGTTTTTAAGGCTAAAAGATATTCTGGCTCTGAGCCTTGCTCCCAATAAACCCAGAAGGTTTATACTTACAGAAGGTTGGGTATCCCTGGTTATTGCATCAATTGCTGAAACTGTTGAAAAAGTGCTAAAACATAGAAATATTAATGCGTGTACATTCTTCCATATATGTTTGTTTACCTGCAGTAAGGTTATATCGCAGCAGGCTGAGGACCCATTCCGTGAGAATACATGGAGTAAAAAGGTAGTGACTGTGGTCATCCACTGTAAACTTGGCTCTCACCTGAGAAGAGAGAAACACATGGAAATGATAACATATGGGATGAAAGTTAATTTTCAGTCAATGACCTATGGCCCAGCTCTGGCTGATCAATCATCTCACAGATAATTAAAACTCTAAAAGCAAATGCTGTGTGCCATTCATAGTTAGAACTGGCAGTGTGAGGTTCCATTAACTATCAGTCTGTACCTGTATGTTCTACAAAGAATAAAACAACTCACTATTACAATTCCATTATAATTTTTTCAAAACGCATCACGCGTACTGATTTGTAATTCTGCAAAGATTTGTAAATCTTTGCCACCAAACCTTTAAATACAGCATGTTTGGTGGCAGAAGAACAATAGGACACTAGTGTATCCAATGTCACATGATTAATTATTCAACAGTGAGACATATATACTAATGGAATTGATTTGTGTCAACTGTAAATATACACCGTTTTTTTTTTTTTGTCATCATCATCAAAACAAAAATACGTCTGACACATCATTCAGAGTCTGAGGTCTCCATTTACTCCATTTGTGTTTTCATTATCTCAGGCAAGAATGTGCTACTACAGAATTAGAACATGAACCTGTCCAACTCAATACCTGTTCATAGAGCTGCACAAGAGAGCCAGCCAGCTGGTGTGTTCTCCCTGTGCTGGCCCAGGCTGCCTGACTGCCCAGGCTGTGTTGGAGAACTGGCTGCAGGTATGCTGAGTAGATAGTCTGCAGCTGCTCCCTGTCTGGATAGCTAAAGGCAAAAGCAAAGAAGCAGAAAAACAGATGAATGTAGAGGCAAAAAAAGATGGGGGATCAGGGTCAGGGTTAGTGGAACAGCAATAGCAAAAATACAAAACAGAGAGATGAGAGATGAGGGGTGATGTTGAAAAAGAGATGAGGTGTGATGTTGAAAAAGAGAACTGAGGCATGTATTGAAGATAATTGCTTTCTTTTTGTGGCATTTACATCATACTTACTCTATGGTGCAGATCCGCACTATAGAGGAGTACCGGGATGTGAGTGAATGGCTCCCGACAGCACCCCCTGTTGACATTGAAGCCACCACCTGAATGTTCTCAAGACTCACCCACTCCAGATTTTCATCGTAAAATCCCTTATAGGTCAAGACCTACAGGAGATTTGAAAGTATTAAAGGGTTAAAGAACTTAGAGAAGATGACAAATTCAGCTGCTGCTGAGAGAAGAAACCAGAACCACATTATCCATCTATTCACTAATTATTTGTCTGTCTGAATGTCTTTATGTCAATGTGTCCATTTTACCTGTTGCAAGAAGGCAGTGAGGTTGCTGGTCCCCCATTTGTCCGGTTTGGGTAGGTTGATATCTTTTAGGTAAAGGATCAGGTTCTCACAGTCCTTGGGTCTGTATACTCGGCCAGTATTTGAGCTGAGCAACAGGCAGGTCTGACTGAGCTTCTGTAGCACATGGCGAGAGGAGGTCTGTGCACTGCAGTGAACCATAGCGACTTGAGTGGAGCGCAGCCGACAGAAGGCATAGCGTAGCAGCATGCTAGACAGAAAACAATATATAAAAGATCAAGAAACACACACTCACTGATTTGTTTAGGTGTGGATAGATTTCACAATGTGTTAAACCTTCAGGTAGATGCCTAAAGGTTGCAACTCTTACACAGCTCAGGTTCATGTATGTTTAGGATCAGCAATAAAGGAAGGGGGAGATTGTGTGTTAGTGCTATATTTAACAAGAGGGATTGTTGGGAGTGTAAAAACAAACCCAAAGGTAAGGTGAGACTTTTTATGACGACACAAAATAGAGAATAATGTGTGTATACATCCTCTGGAATTATGGAGATATACATTTATTACATACATGAAATACCCATAGTATAAATGTTTTACATGGATTAAAATATCCACTTAACGGTATATGGTATAATACGTTGAGACCATGTATATATTGATGGTTTGTATAATTTATATATCCAAGTTAATTAAAACACCAAACACGTACAAAAATAATTCAATATATACTATATGCTTATATATTGTAGCATGTTGGGGATTAGTGGGTGGAATTAGAGTTAAGAAGCCAATCCCTACATTGTGTTTCAAATCCTATCTAAATGTAATCTGCATATGGTGATGAGTGTTAATATTATTGACAGTAACTCTGCAATGTCTCTGGTAGCTCATAGTCCTTTTATGGAAAAAGCATGTTATACCATGAGTTGACGTAGTACAGTTAATGACCTCCCTGGAGGTGCAGTATTTTGTTGTTCTTGTTATGCTAATGAACTGCACCCCCAGTAATCATGCAGTGTAAGGGGGCAGGGGGGTTGTTACAATTTCTCAGTCTGAATTCTTTGCACAGCAAATCTTTGGCTTGTTACAACCTTTTTATCTAATTAATTTCACATGAATATGTTTAGATGCACAAACAAACATAAACATACATATTTTTATGAGCTAGACATATGCCAATATATCAAATGTTCCAATTTCTAATTGATTTTATAAATATCTTTTAGATATATTTTGTGTTTTCATTTTATTTGTACACATACTATATTTCATATATGGAAATTTGATATGTGTACATTTATGATTGGAAGTATTTATGTGGGTAGAGTATTTTTTAATTGTTATTTTATCAGTCACAACTGGCAAACCCACTGACCTTTCAGGCGAAGTCAGACAAGACGAGGGGATGAGAAAAGGAAAGAGTGAAAGATTCAACTGGACTGTAAAAGGCAAACTGAGTGACCCTTGTTCTTCAAACCACCAGGGAGGGAAGTAATTATTTTTAAGGCAACAGCTCTGTGTGCTCACATAAATAAGCCAAACAACATACAGCACACACATACAGATTTGATTCTTATTCTGACTTATTAGGGCCTTTACATGAAAGGTCAAATCCTGAATAAAAGAGGCTTTGATGTCAGCGCTGATTGTGTGCTTTTTAGCTTCCATATCTCGATGCCTCTGCCTCACAATATGCACAGTCTCCCACAATGACTGACTATAATAGTATAGTTTTTCACAGAAAGAATGTTTTTAGGTATGGGTATGGTCTAGACAGATTGAGGAGCAGGGTCAGATAACATTTGTGCTTTCATTTCTCCATATGTATTCTTACCCCTTTCCACAGCCCTCTGGCCCGACCACCATGAAGGGTTGCCTGTGCTGAGCAGTGAGCCATGGGGAGAAACAGTGAAGACCTCTCTGCATGTCTGGAGTCTCTATAACAGGTAGTGTGTGTGTATGAGAGAGCTGCTCAAGTGTGAGACCCTCAGGACGCTGGAATATATAGGCTGCTAGATGGCCACTGTCAGAGTCATAGTAAGTATCTAGTGGTTTTCGGGTATCTGGTGGGCTTTCCCTGGCCCAGCTCAGCAACTGTGGATGTACAAAAGAATAAGAGAATACATGAGGTACCATTCAGAGTACTGGCATTACAGAACTTTCCCACTAGTTACATATCCTTCATTAGTACTTGAATGATGACTCATACTCATTTCTCAAGTCCAAGAGAGGAGGAATTAATATAAGAAGCCTTTAAGATTGAGACATGCATAAAATGTAAAACCTAAAATGAAACAGTTACTGTAGCCCTCTATCCATTCAAAAAAAAAAAAAAAAAACAAAACTCATGGGTTCTTACCTCCTTAGCAAACTCCTGTCGTGTTTTGACATTGAGGTTTCCTCCCAAACCTCTAAGAAGGCCAACAATAAATTGACCTCTCTCTGCCACAGCATTGAGGTGTGACAGACCATTGAACACTGTACCCACCAGACTAGTCTCCACCACAAAGTCATTCTGATGAAAGGAGAGAAGATGAGAAAGGGTTATACAAATTTGAATTAAAAATATACATACATGGTGGCATAAATGGGGGGAAAACAAGAGCAAACCTGGATCTGAAAACTGGATGTATCCACTGAGTCAGTCACTTTTTATTTTTCACTTTCTTAGATTAGCAATTAAACTCAATGAAATGAACACAGTCCAGTGTTAATTAAGGTGCAGTACTGTTGCCTCACAGCAAGAAGGTTTTAGGTTCAAACCCTAGGCCTGGGACCTTTTGCATTTTCTCCCTATGCCTGCTTGGTTTCCCACTGGATACTCCGGCTTCCTCCAACAGTGCAAAGACATACACGTTTAGGTTACTTGATGACTCTAAATTGCCCGAAAGCGTCTTGTCTCTATATGTTGGACCTGAGATAGACTGGTGACCTGTCCAGGTACCCCACCCTCGCCCAATGCCAGCTGGAATTGACTCCAACTCCCCTCGTGACCCTGCCGGATAAGCGGATGGATGGATATATTGTAGTCACTAATATGGCAATGTGTTGACACAACATTGTTACATACGGTTAGGGTTAGTATTAGTATTAGTTAGTCAGTATTGGCTCCAGCCTTCATGTGACGCTGCACAGATAAGTGGTATAGATAATGGACGTATGGATGGATGGATGTTCACTGCATGCAAAATCATGTCAGTAATCTTTAAGCATCCAAACCACAACATTTAGTTTGAAGGGTGTAAAAAATTAAGCACAATGAACAGTATGACAACTTTTTAACCAGAGTATATAAGTAAAATAGAACAAAGGTTACCTGTTTAAGGACCCAGTCCAGTGATCGTTGAAAGTAGTCTCCCAACCAGTTTTCTAGGTTACTGCGGCCCTCCTCTGGCTGACCCTTCAACCATGACTTTACCAAGGCAGCCACATCAATGTCCTCATCACTGAAAATATAAGTTGGAAAAAGGGGAGGTTAAATAAAAAGTAATTGAGGCAAGCGAGTTAAGGAAGAAGACATTTGGTAAAAATAAGCAATTATAACCTTGTCTGCATAGGTTGACTGACCTGAGAAAAATCATGCCCATGCGAGAGATAGTGGCTGGTGAGGCGCAGCTGAGGTCATGAGTCTCAAACAAGAAGTTAACGTTGGGTCCGAACTGGATGCGTTCTCCACTCGGCATGGTTAATAGACGATTGTCATCAAGCACAGAGTTCAGACTCTCAATCCACTCTGGGTCAATGTCACCATCACACACAATCCATGAGCTCACCTCTAGAAAACACAATGTACATTTACATACTGTATATGCTGTGGATACATGTAGTACATTGACATCAATACATCCAGTGCAAGATATGAATTAAAAAATTGACCTTTTAAGGCTAACTATAGTTAGTCCTTATAGTGTGTAGAAGTTCTTGCAGTACAAGAACCTCTAGTAAGTAACCGCTGTGGACCAAACTTCAGCAGTTGTTAAAAGCCTGGCTGACAAAGAGACCTGACACAGAGGCCGACCTCTTTGCACCTGTTTGAGTGGTTTCCCCTTCTTACCCTGTGGTTCTCTGACCACATTCCTGGCACTGTGTGTGAGGACACCATCAGCCCATTCTCTGGTGTCCATGTCTATATGTCCAAGCAGCTGCTGTCTGGGCATGGCCTTGGGATTCATTGTGTATTGTTTCACCTACAGAAATACAGCATCAGCAAGAGACATGCCACACTGGGAAAGGTTTTTTACTGACCTATAAATGTTCAAATAAATGCTTTTAACGCTCCTTTATCTACATAATGCGTAATTTTAAATATATGTACAGTCTGAATGAATGAATAAAAATCCAGGTAGGCAGTTTGTCTTATACTCACCACTTTTCCTGTCTTGCAGAGAGCAGCCCTAAGCATCCTCCAGAGTGTGGACTTCCCTGCTCCACTTGGCCCTACAATGACTACACCCATGCGCTGTCTCAGCTGTTCATTCAACTCCAATGCCTTCTTCAGCTACATTAAGATTGAAAAAAAAAAACAATCTGCAATTAATATGTGATTTTTCCACCATGATTCCAAAACATATTCAACAGTTGTCTTTGTATTAATGTTAGACACTTTTAAAGACTGTCTGAATACCAGTTCAGTTGTATCATAACAATTACATGTATATTGAGCTAATACATAAATGTCATAATGCACATACCTGGTTGGGTATAAGCTCAAGTTGTGCCTCCTTGTAGACTTGTTCTAGTGCATTCATGAGTATCTGGTCCTCCACATCGGTGAAACTGATCCCAGAGAAGACATCTTTGACAAGAGCATCAAACCGGGAGCTATCGGCAAACGTCAGCTTGGACATGGTGTTCAGTCTCAATGCCTGCACCACCAAACTACTCTCCTGAACTGAATGTAGATGAAAGAGATTGATTTAAGGTAAAAATGTTTTATACAGATAGCTAAAAAACCAACAAGGTAGTGAAAGTGAACCTGTCTATTTGCTTTGCCCTGTCATAAAAATGTTAATTACCAAAGCCTGTCATGATTTTGTCAACATTTTTGTGCTCCTTTCCAAAGATGTTGGCCTTCCCTGCAGGTAAAAATGTGGCAAAAATGAGCACTGTGTGTGTGTTCATGTGTGTGGATGCACGCTGGACAGATAAAGGGTAGGTGGTGGAAGAAATGTAGAGAGGAATGGGTTCAAGAAAAGACATAGGGGAAAAAGAAAAGAGAGATAGAGGGGAAAGGATTGAAAAGCAGAAACATAAAGGGAAGATGGGGGTGAGAAACAGAGGGCAGCAAGCGAGAATGAGTGGGACGGGAGCAACATCGACAGCCAGGTATCAGAGAGAGAGCTAACAAGAGGTCAGAAGAAGGGGGAAAGGAGTGGCAAAAAAGGTACCGGAGAAGTAAACACAGAACTCTAGCAAAGTGTTCAGGAAGAAGAGAATGGAGAAGGACAAAAGTACAGACAAGTGAAAAGCACAAAGGAAGAAACTTTTTTAAAGGGAGCATTTGGGCTAAATGTCAATTGATGTGTCCGTATTAGAGAAGTGCACTCATGAATAGTCTTGACCAAACTGCACTCTAAGAGATATCCACATATAGAGAAAGAGATAAACAATTCATTTTGCAGTATGACCCTGCTGGGTAAATGACAAGCATCTCTAAACCGGATCACCTATCCTCTAACTAACTTTAACTCAGCCCTTCAACTTACGATCTTTCAGGTCAGACGTTTACTGTGAATGTAGCAGTTTAAGCACTTAATAGGGGACACTTTTTAAAGACACTTCAATCAAATGACACAAAGTAAATGGGTGATTTTAAGTGAAAAAAATTTATTGGAACTGCTACTTTTCCCTTGAATCATTATGTACTACAGAAACATTACAAGCTATGTAAAGAAACTACTGTTAAATGATGGCTATTACAAATTAATTACTGACAAGTGAGAAGAAACAGACACCCAATAATCACATAACATTTTTGCCATAATCAATTATATAATGTGGTCTGAACCACCGAGGAAAATGTTCAAAGACGTCAGGTGGCTGATGTTCAAATAAACAATGAGTAGGATACTACTTTACTACCACAGAGGTTTCCAGACCTGTTTTGGATCTAATTCAATGTGACTGATTTGGTGGCTCATGTCCTGCAATAAGTGCTTAGCATATTAATTAGGTATGTGGTAGCCATTGGTAGGTTATCCACACTTGTTTACAAATGTGTGCTTTGTTTTTTGACACAATTGTGACACAATTAGCTGCTAGCACATTTAGCCTTCTCTGTTATTTGTGCTACTTGATGGCCTTCTATTTAATTGCGATATAATTTTTTCACCTATGAAGCTTGAGTAAATTCTCATATTGAGTAGTCAACACATATCAAACTGACAATGTAATTTTTAGTAGCTTTTCATTATCAGATGTCAGTATTATGCGTAGAAGACTCTTGGCCCATAAACTGTGTTAAGTAATACTGCAAGTAAATAAATCCCTTTTTACAGCAAATTCATTATTCATACAATACATTGTATAAATAATGCAGAATGATTGCTAAAATATGTATCGTTAGGTATTCAGCCATTATTATTATTTGTATACTGTCTTAAAGATGAACTCCTTCAGAGCACATCATATTTTACATGTCATCTCAGTGCTATCACTAGCACAATTTCTAAAAAGAATACTGTGGCCTGACTGCATTTAACCAGATAAATCACTCACTTCAAGTTCACATCCTGCATCTAGTAACATTTTTGGGCTCATGATAGACATGAGAGATGTCGTAATTTTTAAACCATGCATCTTCTTTCTCCAGAAACTGGTACCAGCAGAGGTCCATTTTAATTCATCTCAGGTTTTCTTTTTCAACCAGTCCACATCAAATGATTTTACTGATTAGCACAACTTCAACAACTTTGGACAGAAATAAGTCATCAGTGAAATCACCTGCTGTTCAGTTTAGCTAAAATGAAAGTCTGCCAGTTTTCAGCCCTTAATGGCCTGAGATTGGAGCACTCAACAAGTGTTTTTCAATCAGTAAATCCCAATGCTCTGCATTAGTCACATTTGTCCAAAGTACTCCCATGGCTAGATGTCTTTACGATAAGTTTTGGTACTGCGCACTAGTGGCAGCTATGAATGTGACTAGAGGTCATGGCCAAAAACACACCTACTTTCTCCTAACTTTCCTGTCACTCTCCACTATTGGAAAAGTAAAAGAGCTTTACATAAATAATGTACCTGAAAATAAAATAAAAATATCCAGAGGGGGTCTTACACTTGTCCTTGTCAGGAGTCCTCCTCTGTTGCTGCAGGAGACTGCCACAGGCCTTCAGCACTGTCTTCAGAGCACGCAAACCCCAGTCATAGTGCTGCTGGGGAGTCAACAGCTCTCTGCACAGACAAATAAAAGCATGTTTTCACCCATATCTACAAAGTGTAAATTAACTCACAAATAGATGGTGGTAACAGTTAAGTGCATTTCAAATAAATTAAACACACACAACATGATTCAGTTTGAAACACAGAAAACACCAGTTCTTTTCTATGACCACCAGACCACCAGTTTAGTGATACACATATAATTAATATTCTGGTGATAAATTTCCAAACTATGTAATAAATCTACCAGACCTACACTCTTTAACCTCAACTTTTAATTAAACAAAAAAATCCCACAATTTCTACCTGGCCAGGTTGAAAACTGCAACCAATTTGCGTCCCAGTATTTCTCCATTTTTAAAGCCCTCCGAGTAGAGTATGACCTCGGCAATGAGCTCATTGTCTGGCCTGCTCATGGCCACAGGCCTGAACAGCTGCTTTAGGTTGTCTGGAAGCTTCTGTCGGCCTCCGTAGCCTTTTCCTGCTGGGTTCAGTGTGATGAACACTCCAGAGTTTGGGTCTATTTCCACCTGGGGTATGAGGAGAAGAAGGAAAAATTATGTTATTCTCATTGATAAAATGTGTTTTATATTAAAATGAATAGTTTGATTAATTACTTGATAATTAATTCATCAATTAATGAAAAATTAACAGACTTAACTGAAAGGCTTTCAAAATTAAACGATTTAAAATATTAAGAAATAAATAATAATAAAAATATAATAATGCAAAAAGGCAGAAAGTGGCATCAGTACTGCAGTACCTCCTTCCCAAGCAGTTCACATGTGTACTTGTGATGTTTGAGGGAGTCTTGGATGGCCTGAATCTGCATGGAAACTGCAGACAGTACTGCTTCCTCCAAACGGTTAAACTCGTCAAAGCAGCCCCATGCTCCACACTTAACTAAGCCCACAAAGATCCGTCCCATTGATTTCACATCGATACCCTGAAAAGCAGACAAACGCAAACCAGAAAGAAAAGATCTTAACACTGACAGTTGTCATGAATTACAAGTCCTGATGTGCATGTTTGTGTGTACTCACATATTGAATAGTTAGAGATTAATCATTGTGCATTGTCTACTTCAATATGTGTGTACCATACGTGTATTTATTCAAATGTGTATGCCTAGACCTGAATATGTGCTTTGCCTTCAGGATAATGATCAGTAATCAAGATTTGGTACAAAATTGTGTGTAAAGTTAAACCTTTCACATTCTCACAAAGAGCATTTTATACCTCATCACAGTTGAACACCAGCACCTGGCGTCCAAACAGCCCTCCCAGGGCTTTGACTGACTCGGTTTTGCCTGTCCCAGCAGGTCCATAGGGGTTTCCCCCAAGCCCCATTTTCATGGCCTGAGTCAGGGTCAGGTAGCACTTATCAGTCAGTGGAGTGTGCACCAGCTTAGCTGCATTCCCCTGGGACGATGAAGTGACAACAAGAGAAAGAATGTGACAGCAACACAGTGAGATGACCAGACAGAGGTAAAGATATGATGAATGAGAGAAGGGTGGAGGGACACCAGCCAGCAGAGATAATGGATTAACAGTGAAGAATGATAAACAAATGAAGGACAAGCACAAAAAAAATAAAAAACAAAAAAACCCCAAATGAGTGCAACTGACTCTAGTGTATGTAGAACTGCAGAGGGGGAATGACAGCAAGAATTCTGTGCTTCTGATCCCTGTATAAACAGTGCCCCCCATAGGCTATAGGTATACAATTTTAAAAAAGTGCCAGTAAACCTGAAATACAAATTTAACAGTTTCCTACTTCATTGCTAACCACCTTTGTGAGTGTTTGTCTAGTCAATTACAAATAAAAAGACTATATAGAGTAACTACATGCCAACACACCTGGTATTCATATGTATAGCTGAATTGTGCATCAACCATATGTATGTGACAGCATTTGTCTGGTCCCATGTAGAAGCGAAGCTGTTTCTTCCAAGCCCAGGCATCAGGACTAATAACTTCTGCCTGTTTAAGTTCCTTCACAACACTGATGTTGTGGATGATATCCAGGATTAAGGCCTTCAGCTTCAGCTGTAGGACAGTGGATTCTGAACAGGAAGACATGCATGAATATCAGGATTGATGAATGAGGTAAGTAGTAACATAGTACACAGTAACATATGAAACTTGATCAAAAAAGAGGATGTTATATACGATATTCGATGAGGCCAAAGCTATTTGGCATTTGTAATAAAAAAATATAAACCAGTAAACATAATGTTTTGTGATATCATATAATATTTATGGTGCCTTCATAGTCCTGATGGTTTAAATTAAAAACACATTTCAAAATCAAAGATCTCTGTAACATAAATTTCTATTTCTCCCTTTTTTTGATCAGTTACATGTAAAATTCTTATTAATCTTTAGTTTGAAATCCAGCTCGCTAATTATTATTGTACTCAGTTCTCTTGGCTTGATATTAACCCTGAGTCCTTATATAATTAGACAGATAACCCTGCTAGGCACTCTTTTAGCTACTTTGCTGTGAATAAATGGGAGACCTTCATTGTAAGAAGACAGAATAACAATAGCATCTATGTTACCATAAAACAGCAGGTCATCCATAAAGAAAGCTGTTCAAAGTAAAAATGCTAAATTGTATTGATTGATGAGAAGAATAAATGGTACCACTCACTGTGTAAACAAACGCAGCATTGCTGCTGAATTTTTTTAAACAATAACTTCGGAAGGGAAATTTTGTCAGACATGAATACAGCCACAGTGATATCCCAGAATGTCAATACTATCAACAAATACTGGCTTAATTGTCTGCACAAACTGACTACACAAAATGCTGAAAAAGGCACTGGAGGCTATCTAGAAACAATGTCGTAACTAAGTTGTTAAGAAAATCGTAATTATGTAATACACTCTGTAGTTTGTTAAGAGCGTAGTGTCAAAGCTGAGCAAAAAATTACAAAGAAAATATAAATTAATTAATATAGCATAAACATGTTTATTACACATACAACTATACATATATAAAATGACATCAACATCATTTCTCCTCACTACCTAATTTCAGCAACAACCACACAACTCCAGCAGAGCTATAGTGAGGTTGAATTTTTTTGTAGATTACTTTTCTACATGCATCTCTGAAGCTGGGATTTGATATTGTAAATTAATATGGGTTCAAATGCCATCTGCTAGGTAGTGTTGATGGGTGCCTTGTATCTAGGAATGCATCACTGATGTCAGCCTTGCCCAAGAGGCATACAAAATACCTTGCCAAATGTACACCATCCTGTCTTATCTGTCAGCCAAAATGGGAGATAGCTCCCACTCCCTGTCTGGGTTTATGGCCCATTTATGTAGAGTGGGTAATTAGATTATCCTTCTCGCCATTACTTCAGCTGCTTTAATCAGTACTACAACTCTACAGCCTCTTCAGCCTACCTGGTTGTTTTAAGGGAGCTGGTGATTTGATGAGATATTATCATGGGAATTAATTCTATTTGGAGTGTGGATATAAAGTTTTGCATGCCAGTCACAAACCATATTATCTGCAAATATGTAATAATTCTTATCACAGTGCTGTGCTGAATTATCTGGTATACTATTCTACAAATTTGACTGACATGCTAAACTAACAAATGAATGAGTGTGAAATTTGGAATTTTGCAGCAATGCCCTGTGAAATGTGGGTTATAGAGGAGTCCTTCTTACAAATTCAAGCTCTATGAAAAAAACTCATGCTATGCTTTATGTAGCTAGCCCGAGGTCCTTAAATTACCCTGCCAACTGTGTCTGCAGCTTTAAAGGGTACTGTAGGCTCTTGTGTCTGACTGGCTATCAAGAGATTCATACTAGAGTGGTCATATGGCAATAAACGATCAAGTCCTAGGTAACAACCTAAGATTGTATTCAGAGTGGAATCATTAACAACACAAGAGGGAGTCTGACAGTGAAACGTAAAAAGTATCAAATGTTTAAGGACAGCTACAGATAGATTAATATTGTCAAGAACGTGATCAGAAACCATAAAATCAGGATATGTTGAGCAGTCTGCTGTAGAAATACATGGGGCACAGAGAGCAGGACAAAATAATGCTTTTAATAAGTAGCAAATACAATATGTCTATTCACTAATGTAGATAGACAAATACCCACACAGGCATACCTGTGTTAGTGTGATCGTCAGAGGTAGTGTCCACTGTAGTGTAGTGTTCTAATTTGGCATTGAGCTCCAGCTCCAGCTGCTGCAGATTCTGCTCTTTAAGGGATCTTTCCACATCTTCAGTAAACTGGATTTGCTCAGCCAGACACAAAATCTACATGTATCACAATAAAAAACTTTAAATTCCAATTTCCAATACCTAAAAGTACTGTTTCTAATGCTAAAGAAACATTCAGATACCTCAACATTTTTTTGTGTCTTAATATACAAATACTTTATAAAAAAAGAGTGTGTGTACTTGTGATGGGTAGCGTGAGGGGTCCACCTCTCCTTTCTTCCCTGCTGACACACATTCATAAAGCAGGTGCATCAGAGTCTCCTTCATTTCCACAGACAGCTCACTTAACCATGTCTAGAAACAAGAAAAACAGCCACAAACAGTTGTACAAATAAAACCAATGTATAAAACTTAATACATTATGCTCTGCTGTAAACACAATGAAATACCACACATCCATGCCAAATGTCCACCCTTACACAAATCCAACACATAATAAAAACCTTCACACAAAGTGCTGCACAACAGCTTTACCTCCACAAGGCTGGACATGCGTACAAGTTTTCTGAGAGGCACCACTTCACCCTCCAAAGAACACATGGCGACAATGTTCTGGCACTGCTCATCAAACACAACACTGTGGATGCCTATACAGATAGTACATACACACATTAACTTCCCTATCCAAGAGAATATGCTACAAGAGAACCTAGTAAGAGAAGAGAAGGGGACATAACACAGGAATAGAAAACAAAATAGATCTGAATATAACAAAACAGAACACAGAATAGTACAAAACTTGTTTTTCTGACCCGCAAAGAGTTTCTTGAGGTGCGACTGGATGACCGTTGGGTTGGTTGCTTGTCCAAGAATCTCTAGCAGATCATCATCCCCTATGAAATAGAACCGTGGGAAGGCAGAACGCTTCTCCTGCAATAACCATGCAAACACATCAAAAAAAGAAGCTGTGATCCCAGCAACATATGCTATGTATGCTTTGGTGTCTTTGCACACAAAAATCTCTCTGTGTGTACCTCCAGGAACTCATTGAGTGACTTTTGGCAGCGCTGCAGCTGATCCAGTATGGTGACCAGGGAATTTCTGATGCCAGCCCTTGAACTCAGAGAAACAACTCTGTTGTCTCTCTGAATGTCTGACATTATAGATCTGTTATACATATTTTAAAAAGTGTTGTTAAGGATACAATGCAAAGGACACACAATCTTGTTTTTATACTTAATATCAGATATATTAAAACTGGAGCATAAACATCAACTGTGGGGAGGCACAAAATATTTGTGACTGATGTATTATTGGTTGCTAATAAAGACTTTGAATTATTAGTATTGTTTATAGCTAAGCAGCAAGAAAATTTAGGATACAGGTACAGAATCTGTCTGTGGCAACGTTAAGCTTAAATCTGAGGGTGTATATAGTCACATTTGACATTTCAGACTGGGGATTTCCTACTAAACACAGATAGACATTGAAATGGTCAAATGCATATAAAGTACCTGAAGTCTTCATCAACCCGTTTGAAGCGGGCCTCCTCCCGGGGCAATGCCCCTCGTCCAAAAATAGGCTCCAGATAAACCCAACGTCTCTGGATGGCATTCAGACTCAGCAGGTACTCATCTAAGTCTGACAGACGAACCTCCCACAGACTGACCTGGATATACATGAAGTAAAGTTAGTGCCCATGGTTAGTGCTGCTTCATTAAGGATTTGGAAATGTTGATATATGGGTGAAGCATAAATAAAAAAAACATGCACCAATATTACAAACAGCACTTTATTTCACCATGTTTTGACATTTCACTTTTTATCATTAATAAACAGACATTCAAGGAAATGTACTTTTACCAAAAATAAAAATGAAGCACTTTAAGATTCTAAAAATGTATTCATAGACTCAAGCCTTTAACCTGACCTTGTCTTGAAAGCTGCGATAGTAGGGAGAGTCTTTCAGTGACTGCAGTAGACAGCGGTTATCTCCCACCTGGATGGGCACAGAGTGGTGATAAAGTAAATGTTTGCTAATCCTTTAGATTTCATTTAATGTGCCAGCAGATATGTCTGCATTTTCCTGAAGACATTCTCGTGACTCTACCAAGTGGTCAATAGCAGTGAGCTCACTGACTTGCGTGAAACAATAATTAACAAAAGCAATGAAGCAAAGGGAAGTGCCGTCCATATAGATAGTGACAACAACAGTTGAGGGAGTCTTTCCAAATGATTAAATGTTAAAAAAAAAAAAAAAAAGACTATTGCTCTGGACACATGCAGGTTTCACTTTTATACACTTTTTCTTTAGTTAAACAACATGCTGAATTTTGGCTCAAATTCATTTTGGCTTTAATTCTAGTATATATAGAAAATAAAATGCCCAACAGCAAACAACCAACAAACAGTTTGGAGTTTGTTGTTCCTCGGGACTGTTGGATGAAGGAGGGTTTCTTCAAAATGGGTTCCACAACTGTAGATTTAAATTGAGCTGGTACATTCCCACTGGATATTAATTAAAATTCCTAAAATTAAGGTAGAACTAGAAAGAACCAGTAACTCATATTTTAAAGGCTGGGTTAAAAGGCTTCATAAAATCTAATCTTTTAGCCTTTTTTGCCTTCAGTCAACCCCCTCTTTAGTTAACTGAGGGTGAAACATCCTCTCAGCTTCTTCATCTTATGAAGAGTAACTTGGTCAAATGGAATAGATCAAATGTCAATGATGTAGTGCCTTGGTCCTGGGTAACATTGTTCCAGTGTACGGTGTATGCCAACTGCATCTTGGAGCCTGTCTGGATTCAGCAGTTAGGATAAAGACAAGTTCATTTTAAAAAATTAAATCACAGAGAAAGGATCAATTACGTACAAATGTAAAGGCAGGTCAAGCTGAAAAAAGATGAAATGAATTATTATCGATTTATTACAGAGAATTGTGCACAGGCTGTGACCTCTCAAAGAAGCTAAAAGCTAGTGTTTGGCATCTATAATCCATAAACAAATGAATCAACACACAAATCTATGTTTTGTAAATGTGAGTATATATTTGTCTACCTGGTTGACTATATCCTTCCAGTCCTTGATAAGGGTGAGTGTGCAGCCACTGCTACCTGTGTATTCAGTGAGGTTGAAGGTAGCTGCCGCTGCCCACAAATCCAACTCTCTCAGTGCTTCTCTAATTGTCACCTCTGCCTGGGCACGGCTGTTCAGGTCCTAAATGCAAACATGTATACACAGACAAAATTGTGGACAGTCACTTTGTATTCATTTTAAAAACTAGTAATTACAAATAGTGGAAATGTTGTAGATGGCTTGCCGGGAATATAATGTTGGACACTGAAATTCCTGAGAAAAGAGAAACATCTTGCTGATAAGAATCATCATTGTACAATTATCTTTACCAAAATAATTTGTTCAATGTACAAATGTACAATTAGTACATTGATGGCTAGGCTCATATCAGCGTTTTCAAATGCTTTTAAAGATTTGTTTACATGAGTGGTGTCTGTGGAACCAGCAGTTTTTTTTAACTTTCAACTATGATCAGTTCAGAAATTGAAATGATTATGTTTCACCTACACATCAAACTCTTTAATTATATATTGTAGGTAAATGTAACTGTAACTCTACAAATATTTTACAGTGGTTTTACAGCATCTCCAATGTCAATACAATATTGTACTCCTTTTCTAACTTGCTGCTGCCCCCTGGCGTTCTTCATCGCTTATTGCAATAATGTTGGTCTAAAAATAAAATAGTTCACATTGAACAAAGCAGTTTTTATTGATGCCCATACCACCCTGTAAACGTACTTGCATAAGTGTGTGTACACAAACCTTGAGTTCCAATGCTTTTTCTATAATGGTATCTGCCACAGAGAGGAGGTCGTTAAAGGTGAGTCTCTCTAACGTTGTCCCTCTTGGCAGACCCAGCAAACGGAACATGTCCAGCCAATGGTCCTGGGACAGGTGCTCTCCACGCACATACTTCAGCACTGGAATCATGTTCTAGACATTCAGGAAAAATGTGAAAATAAAAATTATAATATGAATTTTTTTTTTTTTAATTGAAATGAGATTGCCTATTAATTAATCAGTAGCTCACTCTCATATTTATGAAAAAGTTAAATTCTAAGTTCAGACTCTGACCACTGTTACACTCCTACACTTTACTGCATTGTCTTTTTGTTTTGTATTGTTTTAAAATTTGATATTTTGTTAACATATCTGGTACCATGAAATTTAGAAGGCATCTTTATTTTGGTGGTTTTAGTAATTGTATGACTTTTCTTCCATTGCCACAAAAAGACTCCACTTGCACAAAACATATTGTATAATGTAATAAGGTAATTGCCATCTGTGCATATTTGTTTGGGGTGACGTGATAGGCATATGTGACTTGCTAAGTCAGGTTCGTAAGTTGCTTCAGCTTCAAGTCCATATACTAAAATTGGAATGGATATATTCATGTTCAACTGTACTACTATCCACCTTGTATTTGTCCACTTCTGTTTGTAGTTTAACAGACATGGCAGTAGGCTTTTCCAGTTTCCTCAATCTGTCTTGCCATGTAAAGAGAAACTCCTCAAACACATATGTCTTACTCCTATAAAACAAAAGAAACATATATATTAACAAACTAAAAACATATTAATAACCAAAAGTAACAACAACTCCAATTAAGATTTATCAACAACAGGCTGAAGTTTGACCCTCTACCTGAATGTGATCCAGTCCTCCTGGGCCTTCTCTGTGAAGCCCTGCTGCCACTCCTCATATAGACCCCACATCTGACTGTTGTCCTCCATGTCCCTTTTCGTCTCTTCCGCCAGAGAGAAATCTGGAGCTTCCAGGTTAAAATGGGCACAGTCTTCACTGAGGAGAGGAGAGGAGAGGAGAGGAGAAGGACATTGATAAATAACATAAAGAGGTTGTTTCCTACAGAGTGACAAACTCTTATATCGGATCTGAATAATTAGTCAACCTTGTGACTATAATTTAAATGGCTGTAATCTTATCACATCAGATTTCTAAAAATCATGTTAACAGAAAAGGGATTTATAACCATTTTTTATCTATCTACTGAATTTTTCAAAAAGATGAAGGCAATAAACATTATTATCAGGCTCGCCCAGTGAAGAAATAAGAAAAAAAAGCTATGAATTCAATATATCAAAAAGAACTTACAGCAGTTTACTGCGCACAAGCTCTAGCTCCTCAAACTCTTGCTGCTTGTCCCTGATGGTCTGGAGGCATGCAAGAAGGGCAGCATGATCACCAGTCTCTAGCATCTCATCTTTGGGCTTCAGTTGGTCCCAGCGGGCCTTAAATCGCTGCAGATCCACCCGGTAGGCTTCGATACGACCTGCGGCATTACTTCGCATTACCTCCACCTATGGGAGGAATAGAGCAAGAGAAAGCAAGTAGGACAAGAGCACAGCCAGAGACAAAAAAGGAAGGTTGATTGCTGTAAATGGGCAAAGGCAAAGAAACAGAGACAGAAAGGAAGAGCTGCAAGACTTGAGATAAATGAATAGTAGCAGAAAGCCTCTGTTTCAGAAACTTTGTGATGACTTTTTTAACCATGATCTGACATGTTTGTGAGTTTATGTTACCTGTTCTTTGATCATGAATTGGTGACTCTCCATTACAAGCTCCAGTTTGTCCCACTTGGCTCTGAGAGAGGACAGTGAGTCCAGACCAGATCCAGCCACTGCTCGTAGCAAGCGGTTCTTCTCCTCAGCACTCTGGAAGTGAGTTAGAATCTATACATATAGAGCACAGTTAGTTAGGGTTTTCATTGCAGTTTTGTGGATGAATGGAAATGGAAACTCAGTTACTGTTATATATCTAATATCAGAAACATAACAAGATATAGTTAGTTTAAATGTCCATATGCTTATAAATCCAGGCATGCTGTTATTGACATTAGTAGATAATATAATTTAAATTCTTCCTCAGTAAAAAATGAAATAAGAAATGTAGCAAAAGATTCTACTGTTTGTCAGAAAATTAACCTTTTTTTTTTTTTTAAAACCAAACAGACCACACATATGGAACTGAGAGAGACATATTTGCACAAATCAGTAGTATTGTTCTAAGTTCTAACAAGAGTTTGGCAGTATGTTTGTCTTACTTCAGGTTTGTGGGCTAGTATTTGGCTATATTTGCCACTGGCTGCACCAATCTCTTCCATGTTCTCTGGTCGTGTAGACAAGGCCTCCATTGACTCTGACACAAAACTGTCTATGGCCTGTGTGTGGCCTGGGAGAAGACGAAATGCACATGGGAAAAGAAACAGAAAAGGAAAACGAAAGTAAAAGTAGAGGGGGTGTCATTGGACCAAAAGAATGGAAAACAAAATTGACATAGATAATAATAAAGAAAGAAATTAGAATGGGGAAAGATTTGGTCCATGCTTGGTGTAAAACAGTCAGATTACCACTATAATTTTTTTTATAAAAAATGCTGTTGAGGAGTGAGAGTTCAGTCACAAACTTAAAATAAAAAGACTATTGAGGTATCTGTCCGTACCTTGTATGGACTTCTTGAGTGATAAGAGCAGCATGTCAAACAGCCTCTGGATCAGATCATCAATGACAGCTTTTACTGGCTCACAATTGACTGTGATACAGTCTACCTTCTCCTGACTAGCAGGAGAAAAGAGAGAGGATCAGTGCATGTGAATTCTTGGGGCATTTGTGGTATCATATTAACATAAGGCCTTTTGAACAGATGACCTTTCACATTAGGAACTGAGTTAAAGAGGGGAATTTAATCCCGCTTGAACAAATAACATATCAGCTTCTGATAGCTTAAAGAGAGCTGTCATATTTCCAGTAAACCTGATTCATAGCAGAACCAAACACCAGATCTGGGTCTTTTCTTAAAATTAAACAAAAAAATTTCAAATCAAATCCTAGAAGCCAAGTATTATCAGTAAGCTGGTGAAAATTAGGTGAAAATTATGATTTGTGAAAAATAAACAATGTCAAGCTTGATGTTATTACTACACAAACCCTCCAATTCAGCTGTCCAGATCCAGATGGTATTGATAAAAAAATTGTGACAAGGCTTTTAAAACTCATGTATTGTAGAAAGTGAGATTTCCATATATTTTTTCATATAGTTTTATTACTATTATATGTCTTTATTAATAGGTGTGAAAGTACAGCCCACATTCAGAAGCTGTGTCATTGTTTTGACGTCTATAATCTTGCGATCAACCATGCCCCCATCAAAGCCCAACTGACCCACTGTGCAACCTTTTTTGCTGTTCACTCAGAAAACAGAGTCAGAAGAGAGGATCAGAGGCTGACACAAGATGCTGTTCTGTGTGATGTGACGTTTAATCATGAATCATTCACTCTGAAATGCCTTTGGATATCAAAATAATTGGTCATGATTGTCCTGGTTAAATATTATACTCCCTGGTGTTGTTACTTTCCCCAATGTTTTGAAATTAATGTGTATTTTATAAGTAGAATGTGTAAAGTAAATAACAATTATAACATTGTTTTTGGAAAAAGTAGTTGAGTATTTGCTTTTCTACTGAGAAAGTATAACTGTATTTACTTGTGTTTACCTGGGCAGACGTTCTGACTCTTTTCCCCGAGCTTTCAGGGCTTTAAAGTTTCTCTCCCAGTCCTGTACAAAGTTCAAATGCTTCTCCACTAACTTCTCTAAATCCACCTTGCCCAGAACCACCCACTCCTGCAACACATAGACACACACACACAAACACAGTGAGGAAGGAGAAGTCTGGTGTTGGTTAAGGGTTTCCCCTATAATTTAGACATGCATGACTACAGACAAGAGATTGTATGTTAAAAAAAAATCTCACTGTTCTGACAAGGTTGTATGAAGGGGAGATTTGAGACAATGGAAACAGTTGAGCTCCCACTATGAGTATAGAGAAGCATGAGTGATCCAAGCAGCATCTTTTCAAAGAAAATATCACAGTCCATCGCGTCAATGAGCAATGGGCATATCCATGCAACCAGTGTTGCAGTACAGCGTCTCAGTCAAGCTATAAATGTTATCAAAATAAATACTTAACCACCAAATGATGAAATCCTGACTTCTGAGGTCAGGTTCACCGACCAGCAGGTTTGCCACAGAATGCAGTGCTTTACAACTGTTTAATTCAGTATAATGATAACTGCCCTACAAAGAAACCATATTAACATTTTCTTACATTACACCTTTGGCTTTTTACAGGAAAGGTAATAGTAATCACTCTCATAATCACCTTGAACTTGTGTTGTATAGCCTGCAACCGGCTAAAGAGGTCCTCGGCATTGCTGAAGATGGTGAGGAACCCAGAGGCATTTCTATCAATCATGACACTGAAGATAATATCCTCTCCCTGTGCACTGACTCCTTTGAACTGGTTTGGGATTGAGATGAACCGCTTCATCTCCCTGAAATAGCGTGCTCGTACCTCCTCGAATGGAGGACGGAACTGCAAACGGCCTTGCCTATCACAAGAAAGAAAGGATAAATAAAGAAAGGTACATTTTATTTTTTGAAAATAGGAATGGTGACATGGCTAAATGTGAGAATTAAGAGATGGGGTCAGAATGCCAAGTCAGGGTTCTCACTTTTATATGAGTGGAAAATACTGTATATACAGTCAGGTGAAAAAATTAGGACACCCTATGAAAGTGTTTTTTTAACATATTTGGACATATGGATATTTAATATTAATTTTAACAATACTGAGAGATTCAAGTAATATAACTAAACAATTAAAACTGAAGAAAAGACTTGTCATTTGTAGACTGTCATTTAAAAAAATGCAAATTCTGGTGACAAATAAATTAGGACACCCCCATTTATTCCCACTTAAAATGGCTAAAATCACACACAGGTGTATCACATCAGGTCACATGATTACAACATCCTTACTCAGCATTTTAAAGGAGGCTTGCCTCTAAACCTCAGACATTTAGTTTGGTGTGCTCCTGACTGTTGAAGTGAGAGTGAACACCATGGTGAGATTGAAAGAACTGTCTGAGGTCTTCAGAAAGGAGATTGCAGCAGTTTATGAGTCTGGTAAGGGATTTAAAAAGATCTCAAAAGAACTTGAAATCAACCATTCCACTGTCTACAAAAAATAGTCTACAAAGACATTCAAAACAACTGCCAAAATGCCCAGGTCTGGCCGTCCAAACAAGTTCACCCTGAGAGCAGACCGCAAGATGCCAAAAGAAGTCTCCAAAAAACCTTAAATGTTGCAGGTCTGGGACCTACAGCAGGCTCTTGCTACTGTTGATGTGAAAGTGCATGCCTCTACAATCAGAAAGAGACTACACAAGTTTAACTTTCATGGGAGGTGTCCCAGGTGGAAACCTTTGCTCTCTAGGAGTAACATGAAGGCCAGACTGAAGTTTGCCAGAGAGAATGTAGACAAAAACCAGGACTTCTGGAATAATGTTCTGACAGATGAGTCTAAAATTGAATTTTTTGGACACCAGAACAGAGAACATGTTTGGTGTAAACCAAATACAGCATTCCAGTAAAAGAACCTCATACCAACTGTGAAGCATGGAGGTGGAAGTGTCATGGTTTGGGCATGCTATGCTGCAGCATGACCTGACCAGCATCATAGAATCCACCATGAATTATACTGTGTATCAGAGGGTGCTTGAGGAACATGTGAGACTAACTGTAAAAAAATTAAAGCTGAAGCGGAACTGGAGCCTGCAACATGAAAATGACCCAAAACATACCTACATACATATTTAATGGGCATCATAATTTCTTCATAACTGTAAGTGAGAGGAAGAGAGAGAGAACCCACGCAGTGCTATAGTGCTATAAGGAAGAGAGATACCTGTAATCATAAACTCAAGAAGTGAGACAGAAAGTTGGAAAACTGAAAGCATGTGTACTGACTTGAAAGTGAGGTCGACATGTATTTCAGGCAGATTTTTGTTCAGAGCTTCTAGTCCCGTCTGGTATTGGTGTTCAAGGGCCTTGTACAACTGATGGTTCCAGTGCTGACGCCATGCCTGCATGTCATCAGACCTGAAGCCCTATAAACACACAAAAATGCATTAGCTGTCTAAGATTTGTTGTCACCGGTTGTGTATGTCCAGTGAAAGTAATGATCACTAAAATATTTTTGTATCATCCTTATTTACAAATAACCACAGTTTCTTCTTGACTCTTCTTGTTTGCTCCAAATGTTTATTTGAATTTATTTTACAAAAATATTAAAAAAAAAAAAGTCTTAGAGGGCAGACATACTTCTGACTGTAATCTATACCTGAGCCTCCAGAGTGGCAAAGCCAGTACGGAGGTCCTGAAGACCATCTTTCCACCGTTGCTGATGTCTCAGTAGGTCCACATTCATCAATATCACCACCTAAAAAATGTAGCAAGAGGTGTATGCACAAACAGACAAAACAGCAAGACTTTAGCTACTATTTTCATATTAAGCTTCCAAATATTTGTACTAACACAAAATGATGCAGATTATTTTAACTGTCTCTGTATTATATCACATAGCCAAATAACTGAAGTAAAAATATAACGGCAAGCTACAACCTTGTCAATGAAGTCAGTGTGCCATTTGCGTAGCTTCCTGTTCTCAGTGGAGAGTTTCTCGGCAGCAGACTGCAGCTTAGCAATGTAAACCTCCAACTCTTTGGGGTTGTCCCAGGTAATCTGTAGTCTACCACCTGTTTCCTTTGACTGAGAACGAGGATTCTGACAGAGTAAAACAAAAATGTTCAAGATATGAAATCAATACCGGGAAGAATCTTCTGTGTCTGAAGTGTGTGTAACACATTTCAAGAACTATAATTCCTTATATGTTTTATGAACTATGAAAAAGAAGAAAGTATAGAAAATTATATCTTATATTTCTTTCATTTGCATGATTCATGCTCACAATTAAGTCAAATCAGCATCCCAATCAATTTTTTTCTGTAAAAAATTGTAATAAACAAAAATAATGATAGTAATACTTCTAACAGCATTTTTCTAAATTTAATATGCAAGGCATCAAAAAAAGCTTCCTGTTGCGAGTCATACCTTGATAACCTGTTCAAAGGCCAGGGCAAGACTAAGCATCATAGGTCTCTGAGAAGGAATCATCTGCTGGTCAATGGTGTTGTAGAAATGGGCCACCTACAACGCAGTAACACTTTGTTATTGTATTTGCTTGAGGAAAAAACACAACAGAAATAAATAAACGTGGAAAGAAAATGCATTAGAATTATTCTGTGTTGACCTGCACTCTGACCTGTTTTAGGACAATGGCCTGTCTGTAGAATTTGTCTGCAGTGTTAGCAGCCTGCTGTATCTTAGCTGGGATGGGAAAGCTCAGGGCAGAGAGCTGTCTGACCTCCCTGACCAGATTGACCAGTCTGTCTGAGTACTGAATCTTCAGTCGACCATCCACGTGGTCCAGGTCCATCACGCGGTTACTAGCTTGGAGACTATACAGAGGGAGACAGTTACATTGGAGGGAGACAGAAGATAGCATCCACTCAATTTAGCAAACGACTGCAACCAATGTGGTTAATGAGGTGATGATTAACATGGAAAAGTGGGATGGGAAAGTATACACTGTATATTAACAAATCAAAAGGCGTTTTCCAATTAAATTTATATGCTACTGTCCAAAACACTGTTCAGACAATCAATATAAAGTATAAATTGACCTAAAAGATTTCAATGCAAATTAAGATTAGATTCAGTATTGTTCTGAACTTTGCTTCTATGCCATTTTGTCAAGTGTCTACTGTTTCTGACCTGATCCCTGACTTTGGGTCAGCCAGTCCAGACAGTATATCTCTTGACCAGTCCTCAAACTGTTCCTGTTCATATGCCCTCAGAATTTCCAGCAGGTCATCACAGAAGTGTAGGAACCCTTTGAACCCAGACAGGTCTGAAAGCAAGGCCTCTGCTATGCGGACAGAGTCCTCCACCTAATGTAAGAATGCAAGCATAACAATATAAAAAAGAAAAATGAATCACTACACACTACTTTTTTCATTGTTATATGGATCGTTTAAATTTTTGACATAAGAAAAAATCTGTAATCTAATTATGTGATGACAAACATTACCAAGACTTATTCTCATGCATGGAATATTAGTGAAAAAATAGAGAGTCTATCCTATTTGGTGATCAGCCATATACACGATGTATGCCCATGTGAGCATATACAGACACATGTGCGCACTCGGTTACCTTGTGTATGAGATGCCGGACCCAGACAATTTTGTTGACAACCTCTGGGAGATTCCTGCCAATAAGTGGCCCAGATTTGTCTCCAGGACCTCCATGGCAACGATTCTCAAAATCAGTCTTTAGGCCTAAGAAAATCAATGCAGTAGTGCAGGGTAGAAGATGAACAACAACCATGTGTCAGCACTGACCTACCTGTCCCAATGGTTCTCACACTTTCTCTGGCATGTGCCCCTTAAGAAGCCAAAAAAGGTTCATACCACAATCCCATCCCACAAATTTTATCAATCATTAATAATAGGGGTAACAACTAATAAAAAAGGATCCATGGTGAATTTATGTGAAGAGGTCAGGATGATAGCATCAGCAAATTATTGTTTGTTTATTTCCCATACATGAACCATTACTCATCTTGTGAAGTTTTACTTCACATTTCTCCCCCTCGTCATTCACACCTTCCCACCAGTGGCTTTAAGTCCCCCACAGCCAAAGAGAATGGGTATCTTCAAATGTACATTTAGATTTAAATTTACTCATTTGGCAGATGCTTTTATGCAAAATGACTTACAGTTGAGGGACATCAGCAAAGCTTCAATGTGGGTCTACAGACGGACACACGCTCTCCCCTCCCTGACAAAGTTAAAACCACTGTGTCCAAAGATAAATCTAAGAATATCTGTATCATGTCTGGGAGCTGAGATCCAACTCAGTATCGACCCTGTGAAGAAATGTGACTCAAATTGAAGCAATAAGGGTTTTAGTACCTTAGTATGTACCTTAACTGCCTGCACAAATGCTCACTGTGAATAAGCACTGACCTTGTTGATAAATCAGCCATATCAGCAGGCCAAAATATCTAACTAACTAACCAATAAATAACTAACTAACTTCCACTTGTTCTCAGAACACTGGCATACACAAGTCTCTTAGACCTCTTTCATGTCTCTACCTTCATGCCTCTGTGTTAACCCTCCTGCCTAAGAGTCTGATCTGGATAATGCTCTTACATGGCATTTGCTGGTCACAGAGCATACATCAAATTACACATATTTTGTTCCCTTGTCAAAACCTAGTTACCCACTGTCACAATAAAAAAAATAATAATATATTTGCTTTATGACAGAACTGTGTACCCTTGTTATAATCCAGTAGTCTGGCCAGTAGGGTCTCTCTCTCTGACTGCAGCTCTTTGCTGACAGTAGGACGTCTGATCAACTCCTTGTGCTTTTGAAAGACCTGCAACAGCTACAACAGTAGCAAATACACAAGTAAAGCAAGGTATGTTAACACATACATATTTTACAATCTGAGCTGAAGTAATGCATTTCACTACCTGTTGTGGGTTATCCTGAACATCAGCAATACAGCTCTTTAGTCTGCCAGCTACTTCCTGCTCTGATGGAGCCATAAGGCGCTCAAACTGAGCCATTGCTGCTCTCCAAAGAGGCTACAAAAACATATGACAAACAGTTACATTCGGCCGATGATGGATGCATATTCAGTGATATAAAAAGGTTTAAGAGAGATGTTTCATCTCTGCCTAAACAGATTGTGTAGAACATGGTTAAAATATTATTGTTGCTTTGTATTTTTGCAGGTTCCATATGTGGGATCAAAGTGAATTTAGGATGAGGTGGGTGTCACACATGCAACTACAAGTCCATAATCTACACTCATACTCATACTCTACCTCCATGAAAGAATTGTATTTAACAAGTCTCAACATGAACACATACTATACACACATACAGCACACATGCACATGAAGTTCCCTAAAACCAACCTCAGTGTAAGGGTTATAATGCAGAGGACTGAGTCCAGAGAAAGGTTCAAAGACACGATCTGAAGTCAGAGCGTGCTGCTTCCCTCCTGGTAGCAAACGCAGGAGTTTTTCATGAACCATACGCACAGTCACCACCTGGTAGACAAAAACAGGAAGTATATTCTCATGTTATCTGTGTCCCCTGGTTTGAGTTTGGTCTAGACCTGCTCTATATGTAAGATATATGTATCCTTGAGGTAACTTAGTTATGACTTATAAATATATAAATAAAATAAATTTGAAAATTTTAATTTTGGCACAAACGCTGCTACTGTGAATAACGGTTATGACAGACACAGCTTGACTCTGTATTTCATTGTAAAAGAATTGATATGTCCTTTCAGTGTGGTAAACTGACACTTTTCTGTGTAAAATCTTCAGTGGAACATGAGAACAAAGTAATAGTTTGCATGCTTAATATTCTGTCCACAAGGGAAATGATACAATTCATTATAAAGTGGAAAGAGGCTTTTGTATATATGTGATTCTGTAGAAGCTATATGTCTCCACATCCTTGATAAATATAAATCTTGCTGGGTGCAGCAAAGTTTTTGTTATGGGCTCAAAAAAAAGTAAAGTGGAAATTCAACTTAAATGTGACGAAAATGCAGAAACAAGGAAGCGACAACTTTAATGACACTTGATATGATGCAACTATTGTACCACAATGTCATGTGAATATGCACTTTTATGTCATATCTACAATGCAAATAGTGTACTTGCCACTGGGTGAGAACCATATCTCACCTCATCAAATCTCTTTGCAAGGCAATGAAGGATTTGTGGGCAGTGCTTGTTTCCTTTCCAGGCATGGGGTGCATGTCTCTTCCACACCTGAGAAAAGTGAATACATTTTCAACATTTATCAAAGTCAAACCATTGTTACAAAACAATGGTAATGATGTGTTTTCTCTGCTTTTTTTTTTTTTTTTTTTTTTTATTATTATTATTATTTTGATCTACATGCCTGTCCTGTCAGATGATCACAGGCTTCCACCCACTGCTCACAGATGGTAACACCCGTTCTCAGGTTCTCTCTCACCAATACAAATGGCTCCTCAAAAATTTTAACATCACTCAGCTTCTTTTGTACATATCTTCCCAGGGCTCCACCTTATACATGCACATGCAAAAGTAAATGCAAATTAAAAAAAAAAAAAAGACAATAGTGACACACATGCAAACATATATACAAAAATTACACATGTATGCACAGCTATTCTAAGATTACCAATCCACTTAACACTTGTTAGTAGTACTGAGTTCACATTATGAATAAATCACAGCAATCTTGAGCATTTTATCCTTTAATTGCATGTATACTAGTATATGTAGACAAATGTTATGCCTTTCATCAACAACCTAGATAGCTAAATGATGTCTGTAAGATAGAAGTCCTGACGTAGACTGTATCGTAAAACTACCATAAGCAGATATTATTTTTTATTTCCTGGTTTTGGTTTGTGTGGGTGTGAGAGTGTCCCACCAATAACATCCATGAGTCGGACCATGCGTGTTTCTGGATAAGGCTCAAAATCAGTCTGTCGCCAAACATCATCCAGAGTGTCTCTGCTCTGTTCCACCAGATCCACAACATCAGGCATAGACAAGCCATCCAGATCTCCATACTCCTAGTGGAAAGAAAGCAACACATAGTTTGATGTGGGTTAGATAGTTAGTTAGTTTATAGTTCTCTCCCCCTCAGTTTAAAATATTAGCTCCTAAAAAAATTCTAAGATATTGTCAAAAAAATACTGTATGTGGAATAATGTTAATAGCAATACTCACAATTTTAAAACTTTAAATTTTAAAATACCAGAATATATCCATTTTATGGCTTTCCTTTAGTAACTCATCTGTGGAATCCATGCTTAGTACAGTTACAGATTATAGTTCACATCTCAAGAATTAAATTGTTATTTAATTAGCAACCCCCTGTATAGATATATAAACTATATATAGTAAATGTAATAAATCCATTTGAACTTCATTTTTTCATGTTAACAATCCTGATAAATAATGGTCAGCCAGCATACCTTTTGTATGGTTTTAAATTGCTCAGAGAAATATCTCGCCCTTTCTCTCACACTGTTCTTCTCTGCAGACTCAGAGAGATCTGCCCAGTATAGGAACTCATCACTAGGAGTCAAGATGCCTACACAGAGTGGGAAAAAATATCAGTACATAGTGTGAAAATCATGAACTAGCATATCTTGCTTCTTTTTTTGAGAGAAGTGCACACAAAATTATATTTGTATGGATATATTAGTCTAGAACAGCCCAGTATGCATTCTTAATGGTTAAAAGTCTAATTAATTCTAATAAATAAAGCAGTTGTCTGTTTAATTTTAACTGATAGAGCATGTCGCTACAGTTTCCAGCAGTGAAGATAAACACTTAATTTTAAAAGAGTTAAATTAAAATAATATACCCATATGGTAACACTTTCCTAGCAGGATGTTTTAGCAAAATAATAATCTGCCTATTCACCCTCCAAAACTGAAACTACTTAATTACTGAAAACCCATCTACAGTATTACTGCTCTGACCATTCTGTAGGCCCAGATGGCCTGTGTGTATCCTTCTGCAAATATATATATATATATATATATATATATACCTAGGACATCTTCCTCCTTGGAGCCCTTTTTGGCAGACGACTGTGCTCCAGACTGGCGGACAACTGAGCCCAGGCCAACCTCCAGCTCACTCAGCAGGCCTGCTAACTTAGGGTCAAATGCTGAACACCAGCGCTCATCCTTGGGAGAAGAAGAACAGGGACTTGTTCACTGCTCCTACCTGCAGTCATTTGGGTAACCCCCCATCAAATGATTCAGGTGAATACGCTTCAAAAATAATTTACTTGGTAATGCTGTTATAACAATTATTTACAGTAATTAGGGGGTTTTCATAGTTGTTGGGTTTTTCTAACTACAATCATAAAAATTGATTTTAACATGAAATATGTCCAAAATAGTGTCTATGTGGACTTGCAGTATACAAGTATAGGCCTACCTTTAGCAGTACAGGTGCAAAGACCTGTCTGACAGCCTGGTAGAGCGTGTTGATGGGAGACTCCAGCATGGATGATACCAGGAGACTCCTGTGAAGGTTATTTTCAGTGATCACTGTGGGATGCAGCTTGAAGAACACCAACACCTTCTCCTTACTGTCCCCTGAAGCTTCAATCTGTCAAAGGTGGAGGAAATGATGAAAAAGAAACAAAGACATTGTTTCATTATCAAATCAACATATTACAGTTAATTGTACATCACTTTGATTAATAGTTTGCTTTAAAATATTATGTGCAAAGATCCTAATTTACAAATTATCCTATACCATTACCCGAAGTGATCCCACTGTTGTATTTTTTGATGAAATGGCTTTTATTAATTAAAAAATGATTAATTAATAAAAACTATTTCCATTTAACCATCTAGTTTAGGTTAGGATTATTGCTCCATGAGCCTTGAGGCAAATCTTTTTGATTTTTATCTTTGTCATACTGCTTTCAGTACTTGTGTTACCTTATTTGACAAGTGAAGGTCATTGTTGTGTCTGATGACAGACAGGACAAATTCATTTCCATCATCCAAGAAATTGTTGAGCTCTGCACTGTCTGTCAGTGATGAGGAAGGCTTTATCCCATAGAAGTTTCCAGCTGTGGCCAGGATAAACGTCTTGCGAGTATCATCTGAGCCGTGGGTCATCTTCCAGCTGTAGCTAATGTAATGCAAGTCAGGAAGTTGGGCAAAGTAGTGAAAGGTGTATTCACACACACACACACACACACACACACACTATATATATATATATGAGATTAGACCAACATTAGGACGAATCCCAGTTTAAGACAGATAAGCAATTAATTGAGGTTATATCAGACTCTCACTTCCGGTCCGGTTGGTTGTGTATTATGACTAGCCATTCTGCTGCAGAGCCAGGATGAGGAAATAGATCATCTCTGATTGCATTACGTCAAACCAAATCTCAGTTCAAGTTCCCTAGATCAGCGTCCTGTTTTTCCAACATTTGCAACTTTGAAAAGATGCGTCAGTGGTATCGGTACAGGTATCGGTGCAGATATCGTTGCTAAACTCGCCACTATCTTAAAAGTGCTAGCGCTAATAACGTTAGCCTAAAACCAACTGTCGTTCAAGCAAGCCTCTTTGTTTAATCAGCAACTTCTACTTTCATGGAAATCACTTGACACATCAGTGGTGCAGCATTAAAACTAACCTATGCAATGGTTATAAGAGAGGACAAATATCGTCAGTTAGCAAGCTAGCAAGCTAACGCTAGCTCCGACTCCGTGACTCAAAACTAAGCGTTTTAGCTTGCTGGCTTGGTTTCAACATTCCAGTAGCTTAATAGCAAGCTCGATTTCATACCGTTTTGCCAGAAAATGTTTTACCCTTGGCGCTTTTGCAACTTAATCCATGGGCTGAAGAAGCTGTTGAAATCTGTTGCTTGTGTGTAAGTATTCTCCAAGACTATGCTTGCGTGGTTACCAGGTTACCAACCACAACTTCTTATACCACGTGACACAGCGCGGAACTTGAATGCTACGCAATTTATGTGCGCCATGAGTGTAAATCATGTAGGGTAAAGACACGAGACACCTCCCGAGAAACTCTGAGGAAGCGCAAACACACAATTCCTGTTTCCAAAAGAATCACCGGTCGTGTAGCGGCTTCTAAAGTAAGGCTGTGCCATGTCAGAGATTTCTAATGAACGAATGTCAACATTATTTATTATTATTTATATTTTTAAAATATTTTTCCATAATTATTTTCATGTGAATTAATATGAACTGTATATATGTTGTCTAGAAACGCAACAGGTCCTTTTCATAGCAGACATTTTGTCACAGCAGGAAAAAAAAGTGTCACAATACGAATAAAGTTAATAAGTGAGCCAGTCATCATTCAATTGTCGGTAAAATGGGCTATAAAAATCAGATTTTATTATTGACACCTTATATGATTTCATTACTGTGACAAAGTTCATGTGCTCATTCCAGCATAGAATTGATTGTCTCATCATTAACCTACAGAAAATGTGCTGCAGGGTACCTTTCAACTCTCTGTTCATGTTATAATACAATATATATTCTAATAGTCATAATGGATATTGTAACAAAGTTGCAATGGATAAAATTACCAAAAGACATTAATCTGGGTCAGACTGGGGAATGGAGTTAGGTATGTGACAATTCTCAATCTTAGGTGAGGAACTTTAGGATTAGATTTTTACAAAGATTAATAAAGGTTTAAGAGAAGAGCTTTTATGAAAGAAAACACTCATCCTAAAATCATTTTTAAAATGTGTAGTTCATGTTCCTAAAGCAGGCAGATTTGGACAGCAACACGCAGTACTCAAACCAAAAAAAATAGAGACTCAGGGAATCTCTTTTTATGGGTTTCATTTCTCTTACTGACCTTATATAGGTAGAAGGTGGAAATCTGATGTCACACAGTCCCCTGCACCATTCTGCGTGTGTACTGTGTAACCAGCAGTATGAGGATAGTATGATAGACTTCATCTTTACCGTTGACTAGCAAGAGAAACAATAATGCTGACAACTTCCTCTTATATACAGTGGTTTCAGAAAGTATTCAGACCTCTTCACAATTTGCACACTTTATGGTCTTGTAAATTGAATTGATCATTAAAGAAATTGATAAATTTTTTTCCCCATCAATCTACATTTAATAATCCATAATCTCAAACTCATTTTGGCTTTACAACCAACTCCAGGAAGAGTGCTGATAGTTCCATTTCACAATTATTGAAGCCACAGTGCCCCTAGGAACATCCAAAACTTTAGAAATTGTTAATAGTACAGTATCACAGAGGTCTGGATAGAGTTGGTTTGGTTTTAGTCCTTACATACAATATGAATTGTGGGACCTTAAATACACAGGTGCGTGCCTTTCTAAACTATGTCTAATCAATTCGGTTCAGCCACAGCAAAATGTCCGCACAATACTTTTGTAAATAAGAGATTTCAGTTTTTGATCTTCAATACATTTGTAAAAACATTCTCAAAACCAGTTTTCCCTTTGTCATTATGGGTTACTAAATAACAATTTAACCACTTAAAATAAAGTGGACAACACAATAAAGTGTACAAAAAGTAAAGTGGTCTAAATACTTCCTGTCAATGTATTTTGTATATGGTCTCTAAGCAACTCCTCACAACTCCTTGGTCCTTGAGCTGTCAGTTACAAGGCCTTTTTAGGAGCAACACATTAAAAAGTTATTAAGTTACTAAATGAGCATTATAAACTAGTTCCTAAACAAAGAGATAAGCACATAGATGATAGGCAGCATCTGCTAAAATCATATCTGTCTAAAATTCTATCTTCCCAAAACACATAACTAACAGTTAGATTCCCACATATTACGTCAAACAATCATTGGCTTCAACAAAAATTCTTGTGAAAAGGGAGAGAATGTGTCAATATTTGTTTGATAAAGCCCACAGCACCCAAGGTAATACATTCCCTGTAGACAAGAGTACGTTATATCTTACAGTCATTTAAATGCAGCAGAGGGACTATTTAACTTTCATCCACACAAATATTATTATTAGTATTATTGGTAGTCTCAGATTCAAAAGCACAGCAAATATACAGTAGTATCATAGCAAGTGTCATAGCAAAAATGCAACTAAGGATGAGTCACAGGTGGGTAAGGAGAAGGCTTTAGTTGCTGAGCATTGTTCTCACATTTGTTGATGTAACACAAGGAAAATCCCAAAATTTTCCCAAACCTTGTTGAGACTAAATCCAGAAATTCCAGTGATAAGCATTTCTCCTCAAAGCAGCAACATTTGATTTCTACTTTTCTTATCTTCACATGCAGTTTTTTGCCAAAATCAAAAGTTGTCTCAGCAATGCATAGTAAATGGTGTCAGTTTCCACAGCTCCAAATTCTGAGCAATATATAGTGTGTACCATTCTATCTAAACAGTATGACTTCTTGTTAACATCATCTTGTTAAGAGGATTATTTATCTGTGAGTGCTGGTGTTCTGTTTATCTTATATCAGCCACCTGTTATGGAGATTTGTAAATGGTTGTGCATAGCTAAATTATTGTCCTATGAGAAAGATCCATCTAGGCTGGGCATCTGGGCATTCCTGCTTTCTCCAGCTGAGATAGACCTGGGGGCCACAACAGTGTATAATCATGAAACAAATGGTTTTGTGTTTTCATCACATGTTCTCGACTTCTGAAATGTGAGATACTGTGTAGGATACAGATATTTAAGTGCCCTCACTTAGACCAATCACAGAAGACAGGATTGGACATTGGCTGTGATGGATGAACAAAGTGGATGTAATGCAATCTCACTAATGTACAATTTAAAAACCAATGAGTAACTATAAGTGTAATTTGATATGTGGTTTTTTATAAACTGTGATGTGTAAAATAAACAAACAAAAAAAAAATGACGCATACAGAGCTCCACCCATCATGAATGTCTTGGAGAGGAAGTCGCTGTTTGTCGCTTTCATTCTTACCCACACACAGTGAGAGGAGCAGCATGATGGTAAGAGCTTGTTTCAACTGCTTTCCTTTCTATGATCTGATTTAAAGACAATTTAATTTTATTGTTGTAATTAAGGCTTTTATTTAGAAAATTATGTCTTGCTGATGTCACAAAAGGAAGTCTCTCCATTAACATAGTTTTCTGTGTGACTAAAATACTTGGAATGTCATTGAGCAGCAGCCTGTTAATGCCATGTGTGAGAGTGTGTGTACAGTATGCGCGTGGGATCATACCAAAATAATAAATACTACATACTCAAAATCAAATCCTTTTTTTGCTTGCTATATTATAGCAGCAAACACTTAGATTTTTCTAAAGGAAAGATTATTGATTAATTACTCTCATTATGAGAGGAATATGTACAAATATCATCTCTTGGCGAAAGAAGTTTTTAAAAAGTTACTCATAGTTTATGTATAAAACAATACTTGTGACTCAGACAGAGCGAAACATGTCACTGAGGCCAGCATGAGCATTAACAGTCCATCTTCAACAAGTCGCTATCAACTTTGGCAACTTGTGTACTTACTGCCTCAACTCTCTTCTTTACTCAGGTGAAGAATCACACATCTCCCACATTAAAAAGACAGAACTTAAGAGTTTAAAAGTTTAAATAGATGTATGGGCCTGGGCATGTTTTTGTAGCTCACCCGCACTGGTTGCCTTGAAAGATACAGGGAATACAATAGAACAGGTTGTGCTGATTATGTCATGCTACGTCATTTGGCAATCCCCATGGTAATAAAGTACTAAATACGACTGTTCAGGAGTTAGAGTGGGTCGTCCCCACCATTGGACCCCACCATATATTAAAACCTTTTATATAACAGTAGATCAACTATACCAAGACGCTCTTTCTTTCAAATTCATCTCTCACTCCCTAAAAATAAACCAGGAAGAAAAAATAAGAATACTTCTCAACACAGCAAAACCACAAACTTGAGTTCCAAAGAGTGTTGTGACATACAGTTGAGTCAAAACCTTTGTTACACTCTCAACAAAGACATGGGTAGACAGAAAACTTAACCTCTATTAAAATGATTACATCCCAGTTAATTACTATATAGAAAACATGCTTGTTGTATTTTGAGAATTCCATAGTTATTCACATCTCTGTCACAATCCTTTGGTTTCACTTATTCTGTAACTATGGGGACCATGTGCAGTACTTTAGGTAAAAATATTGCCCTTGGGAATTCCCTCTGATGTGGTTTCTGTTAGAGACACTAGCTGCAAGTTCCCTCACTATGTAGCATGGTCTATAAAGTGGTGTTTCCAGAGGAAGTCCATTTTAGTATTAAGATTAGTTTTTGTTGCTGTCTCAACAGTCAGAATTTGTGTTTCAATACCTAAAACATTTAAAGTAGCCCATCATTTCTGAAGTGCAGGTGCATACAATTTGAGAAAAATTAGACAAGGTGCCTAAGTGTGATACATTTGAATTGGCCAGTTTTCACTCTCCTTTTTGTTTTATTCATACTGTTAAAACCATAGCATACAACTGAAATAATTAGAACTGTGATTTGTTCTTGGGAATTTCCTGAGAGTTGAGGTCACTATCAGCAGTGCCTAGCAAATGAATTTCCTGAAACAGCAGTCCATTTATGATAGCTGACAAAAACCTAAAAAAACCCAATATATCTATGAGGAAATGAGTTTAACATACAGATGCACATTCAGTATGTATTAACCAAAACTAAACATTGGCTGATACTTTCAGTGCTTGCGACTAAACAAAAAAACTGGAAGTACTGTGTAACGTGTGACAGCAGATTCCCCCAGCAGGTCAGGAGTACAGTAATTTGCATATCAACAGAAATAGACCATCTCTAATATTGCTCACTGGGGGGTTTCCTAAAATATGTCTGTTAAAAACATTTCTTGGGTGTGTTCTTTCAGAATGAACTAGTCATCCAACTTAAGACTGACTGTGAAAAGCCAGATAAACATCACAAATAAAATTGCTTTTTGAGACAGTGTTTATGGAAGCTGTACACATGTACACAGTTATTACCATTGTATAATAATTAACATTATGTAAATACAGTGGTTTGTGGTGGTGGTGAAGATGAGGGTCTTCTGGTTTCTATTCCACCAGTACAAACGCAGTCACTGTTCAATGAACTTACTGCTCCAGTGAACTACTGCCTGATTTTATGCTGTTGTTCGGTTATTTAATAGCTACCAAATTAAATGAAAAGATGATCATTCACTGTGATTACCTTTCTTGTTTTTTCAACAGGCATCCAGTTGCAACCAACAGTGTTTTCTGTAAGTATCTCTTCAGCTTTCCATCATGCCATAGTCATTTTCAAATTTCAGCAACAGCTCATATAGTTACATGACTCAAAAGTTAAGTGTTAACAAATTTTGTGTGCAACAACCATGTTTTTAGCANGCATGCTGTCAAAAAAAAAAAAACAGAAAAAACACACACTGGGGCAGCATTATGCCAGCTTTGTTTGGTTCAGTGTGAACAATACAAGCCAGTATAATGAACAACAATATAGTCAGATGTCTATTTAAAAGAGGCAACTGAGTACATTTTCAATAACTCTGTCACAGCACGTTTGTGGATGTTGTTAGGATTTTATATTTCTTTAAGGGGTGGATGTGACCTGCTCTGTACTCTATCCTGACTTGTTTTACTTGTTTCATCACTGTGTCACAATGTTCTTATTGTGCAATTTGACCAGTTGCATGATAAATGAAATACCCAAGTAAGTATTTTTAAATGCTACTGCTGACAAATGCACTGTTACTTATTACTAATAAGTGAAAGTCTGAGTAATGCGTATTCAGCATTTACTTCCATTGTATCCAGATTATTATCTGAATCTGAACCAAATTGTCCTAACTCATTGATCTCAACACTATAAATATATCAGATTTGTTTTCCTCAAGATCCAGATATTATTTCACATCAGGTGTGAAAGGTACTGCATCAAAACAGAAGTGGACTGATGTTTAAAATAAAATGTCAAAACTATTCAACTGTACCATACAAACATGACGAGGATCTGTCAGGTCTCATGAAGGAATTAAATGTTTGCTTGAAATTTGGGCAGATGAAAACATACACTCACGACTGGACTCTTCAAACAAACATGGTGAGTATTTAGTATCAGTACAATCATACGTATGCACCGTACAAAGCATTTGTGCCTAATATGACAACAGCCTTAAAGACAGATTGTCCCGATTTGTCCATGTCTAGGTGTATGGTACTCTACAGTAGGGTAATGTGAGCTTGCTGTTCCACAGGGGATGGATCACCTGCAGAAACCCCCCCACCCTTCATAATGACATAACCACTCACTCCTACGCGTGGTCTCCCCCACATACCTAAAACACCTGCATTCACATACACAGAGACTTAAAAATACCAAATTCATGGAAGTAAAGTCACACACCTTCAGACTCACTTTCCTGCATGCACAACATTTGCAGTTATGCACACTCACACCATTCCAAGGAGTTGACGGTCCTATTAATACCACACTTCAAGGACTGGGGATTGGGCATCGAGCCACAAGATGCTATCTGGTGACTGATACACACTTGTGTCTCTCTTTCTGTCCTCGGGGTACTGCCTTTCACTCAGCCTGCCAAGCTGAAAGGTTAGAATTCCCACAGCAAGACCAAGTTGGCCTTAACAAGGCTGTGGGCAAACTAATGTATACATACTTATTTAAGAGGACAAGGGACAGTGTAATCCTCATGGAAGAGAACTGCATACCTCAAATAGACTTACACTTTGACACTGAATTTAGTTAGATGTTTGAAAAGGTTTCATAGAAGACACAAACTAAAAGAACCTTCTCACCTTCGAAATTCAAGCTAGATGATAGTTTTCATGCAGAAAAAACTCTTTTTTTTTTTTTTTTTTTTTACATTTCACGAAACGAATGAATCAAACAAAATGAATGAGCAAAATTAAATAGACGCATCTCTGCCAAAAATAGAAGACGTTAGTAACAAAATCTAAATCAATTTGAGCAGCTGGTATTAAATCATTATGGACAGATGCAGTGCCCTGCCTGTACTCGCACTGTGGCTGATTTTAGCTCTGCTGAGCTTTACAGCTGTCTGCGCAAGTGAAGCTACATTATTAATAATCATAAATCAATTCCTCCACATAGGTGTGTCACTTTTAAAGCAGCAGTGGCCAACAGAAAAAAGACAAAAGAAGATATTATTCAGCAGACATGGATAGAGTCCGAGGCTGTGATTGATGTAATTCCAATAAGGCCTTAATCGAAAATCGTCTGATAACACTTCAATTCCAAAATTTATGTCTCTGTAAATATGTCCTTAACTTCCCTCTTCTCTCAAAGCCTGTTTCTTTAACTGAGAACTAAAGCCAGTCTGTCTCATGTGGTATCTAAAAATCTGCATGTGTATTTTTTTGTTATTGTGGAAGTAACAAAGGTGGCAGTGATACAACGTAGGGATTAGTAAAGTTAAGACTCTGGTGAGGTTTGATCCCAGGCCAGCCAGGGCACATGTCCTTCCAAAGGCAGACCTCTTAAGCATTAAACCATCAAAATGTTAGCAAGGGTGGGTAATTTGGGAAGGAAAACCGCACCACTGAGTCCTTTCTGTTGGCATCAACACGCAAAAAGAATCACATGAATGTTGTGTTGGAGGAAACTGTGTGGCATAGATAATTAGAAAGCCCTGACTATTTTAGCTTGGCCTACAGCAGTGGAAATCAGCACTGCTGGACTGCAAAACAAACTCTCACACAGACTTCATGCGGCATGTAAAGTTTTAATTTGTAGTTCAGTCTGATCCAATCTTGCATCTGTTGCAAAAGTTGTTTTCAGTGTGAAACATCAGAGTGAAAGTAATGCCATGTGTCATTGGTTTATGTTCCACGAAAGATAAACTCAAAAAAAATATGTAGACCTGACAGTGAATGTTTTGAGATGTTATCACTGTAGTTGGTCGGACCAACCATCAGTGACATGCACGGCTAAAATTTCTAAACTCTCCCCAACCTCCCACTTTCCACTATCCACATAATGTTTGATACATTTTGATTGGACATTTACTGCACCCATGCCCCACCTCTGCAGACTGTTTTCCATACAGTCAACATCAATGAACTACTCACCATAAATGTTTATATTATGCTTGCACTAAGCCGAATACTGGCAGCCTGATTTCCTCCTTCTGCTGATTGCTGGTTTGGTCAGGAAACAGTTAGCGCATTGAAGTAGGACAGCCAGAGAATACACTCCTTGAGGATTTATGAAAACCAGAGCAAAAGTACTAAAATAATTTGTCGTGATCAGACATAGATGCATGTAACATTCAAGTCTCATGCACTGTCCCAGGTTTAACCATATCTTATCTCAAGTAAGCCTGTAGTTATAAACAGATTTAAACCTGCTGGTTCCATCTTTGCTCACCAGCCAAATGTCAATTCAGGCAAGTCGATTTTAATGGGAATGTTTGGTTATTAACTCAGTGGTTTTATGGCTTACAGAGTAACTGTGGTCATTATCCACTCAGTGTGATGGCCATTAGTTTGTCAGTCCCAACATGCTGTCTACTCACCCCTGCTATTCACACTCTACTGTGAAAGAAAACAGAGGGGACCAAGTGTGCCGGTGGCTCAGGCTGATAATGTGCTAGTGTCAGTCTTTGCCCCACACCCCCTTTCCCTTTCCTTCCATGACTCTTCATCTCCTGTTAAAAAGAAGTGACTTAAATAACTGATGTGATTAAGTACTGCTGCTCTGATGCCAAAAGAAGAATCAGGGGTAACTTTAACCCCTCACTTTTGGCTCAAATGTACACAAATCTTTTAATTAAGCTTCCCTTTGGGTCTAATGTTTCCATTTCATGTTCCCATCCATTCCCCTCTTTCTTTTGCACACATGCGCACGCACGCACACACACACACACACACACACCACGCCCCTGATAACCATCAGCTCCAGGGCACACTCTATTGTTTCAGCTCAGTGCTAATTACTTCAGGTCTTAACCCCAGGTTCAGCCAAAGAGCAGCAAAGGGGGATGGTGTGTATGCGAATGTATGTGTGCGTGTGTGAGTAGGAAGATGTGAGAGTGTGTTGGGGGGGTAGGGTTGGCTGGGTGGAGAGGTCATTGCTGCTGCCAATCAATTGTCACACTGGATTCGCCTAAACATCACAGTCTAATCCAGGAGGGAAAACATGGCAGCACAATGAGATCAGCCAACCAGACTCCTGTTACTTTCATGAGTGAAGAGTTTATGTGACTCTCTTATCCACAGCTACTCCCATAAAAACCTGATGGAAAAAAAACAAACAAAAAACCCAGAAGTTAGTTTATTTATTTATTTTCTTATTTTTGTCTTCCTACAGTCACAGCCTTTGTTCCCATTTTGAGGTTTTAATTTCAGTCAGATTGTTATAAGATTCATATAAAAAGTCTAATTTTAGTTTCTCGTGTTTCTTTAGATCATTTTTGAGATAAAAAAAAAGGGCACACATTTTGGGGTTCAGTTGCATTTCCTCAGTGTGTGAGAGAAAGTGTGTGTGTGTGTGTGTGTGTTTGTGTGTGTGTGTGTGTGTGTGTGTGTGATTCAAGGTGATGTGTGTAATGTCAATACCAGGTCTGTTGTCGTACCAAGGTTCAGCTGTGTCAAAGAGTCAACACACAAAATTCAAATAAATAATTCTTGCTCGTGGACATAAATAGTTTGAATTAAGAATTCTCATGCAAAGATCAAACTAAAAAACATATAAAATAAATATATATAAAATAAAATTATTCTTACTACTTATGTTTTTTGGTCTGAGGCCTCATCTCATTTGAATCTTAAAACTCTGGTTACAGTAACATCAGGTATTTGCAGTATTCGAAAAGGTCCATGAAGCTCTTAAGTTAAGCTTCTTTACACCTGGCAGATGCTTTAACACTCAGAATTGCACAAATCACTTGGAAGAAAACACAAATGAAGTGTTCCTTGAGTGTCCATCTTTCTGCGTATTTGCAACAAATCCAGACACTTTCTCACACAAGTCCACTTTTGCAAACACAGAAGAGCTAAAAACAAGACTCTTCACTGCTAGTTTCATGCTGTAAAAGAGAAACCTTCTCCCGGGGTGCCACAAGCAAACAAAACCTGTCCAGTATGTGCATTCATTGCAATGCAAAACAGATTTCCAATGCTTCAGCATCTCTTAAGGCCCCACTTTCAATTACAATGTCATGAGCACTTAGAGCTGACGGGCCTTTAGAGAAGGGGAGTGGAACCTGTGGTGAAGTTCCAGACAGCTTTAAAAGACCATTAGGGACTTTAAATTTAAAATAAACACATGCTTACACTCACACACGAACACACCGAAAAATCCACTTCTCAGATGCATATTTTCTAAAAATACCAGCAATAAAAATATATGTAAGCCACATCAGCTGGTATAAATACAGGTTCTGGAGATTGTCAGAATTAGTTGGGGAATGCTCCCTGATTTTCTTTGTAGGAGAGGAGAGGAGAGGAGAGGAGAGGAGAAGAGAGGAGAGGAGAGGAGGAGAGGAGGAGAAGAGAGGAGAGGAGAGGAAAGGAGGAGAGAGAGGAGGAGAGGAGAGAGGAGAGGAGAGG
>CM076657.1:15244513-15254996 GCA_038496675.1 Rachycentron canadum
AGGAGAAGAGGGGAAAGGAGAGGAGAAGAGGGGAAAGGAGACGAAAGGAGAGGAGAAGAGGGGAAAGGAGAGGAGAGGAGAAGAGAGGAGAGGAGAGGAGGGGAGAGGAGAAGAGAAGAGAGGAGAGGAGAGGAGGGGAGGGACGGTGAGGAAACTGAGGAAAGTAAAGGATGCAAGAGGTAAGGAGACAGAAGACGGAAAATAAAAGCTGAGGCAAAGGAGAAGGGAAGGAGGGGGTTAAGGCACCCTTTTCTATTTTCCTCTTGGATCCCGCCCTCCTGGTCAGGGGTTGGTCTGGGAAACCCAACTCCCGCGCATGGATTGGTGGACTCTTTTCTGGACAGGCAAAACAGTCTCTCCTCACAGACACAATAAAGTTTAGTGCTGGACTCTTACAGGCAGTAGAGCCAAGCCCACACCGCTGTATCTCGCCGCCGCGCCGCGCTCCTCCACACGGACTTAACGGGGAAACAACGCGGGTCGGACTGCGGGATTTATTCAAATGTAGTCCTCCTCGACTGCACGTGCACACGTTATTTTCACTGAAAACGCGCTTTTGTTTAGGTGCAGATCGCGTCCTGCTCATCTGTGGATATTTGAATCTACTGAATGGCTCGGAGTGGGATACTGTAGCCTCCTTGACGCACGGACTCTTGGACTATAAACACGCGCCGGTGTGTCCAGGGCGACCTCACCTCACTTTGTGTACGAGTGAATATTAACCGTGCCAACATTTACAGGGGGCAGCCGCTCGGCGTTGCGGTGACCATGCCCGGGATGATGGTGTCAGCCCTCCTCCTCTTGTCCGGACTGCTCGGGCGGCTCTGCGTGGTGCGGGCTTTTGGAGATGAGGTGGAGGAGATGACCTGCGACCCGATCCGCATCAGCATGTGCCAGGGTCTCGGGTACAACGTCACCAAGATGCCAAATCTGGTCGGCAACGTGCTGCAGTCGGACGCCGAGCTGCAGCTGACCACGTTCACGCCGCTCATACAGTACGGCTGCTCCAGTCAACTCAAGGTACTGGACTGATGTGATACACAGTCAATGCATACTGATATAACAATGGGACATATCGGTGTGGAATAGTATGTGTGACATTAAAGCCAAACACTGATGCTTTTGCACTAATTTAGGATCCTGGTCTCAAAAAGGCACAGCCAAGCCTAAATAGTCTGCTATATTTGCGCGTGCGTGCGTGTGTGTGTGTGTGTGTGGTCTCAGAGCACATGACATGGAGCTACTAGCAATAGTCGACTATTCAGTGAACAGTTCAGACTGATGATGCCTGTGATAATGACCTGCACAATATAGTCTGATTGATTTCCATTCCCATAGTTATATATAGATGTATAGAATAAATGGAGGGGTCCCTGCCTTCCCTCCTTCCTGCTGTGTCAGGCTGTCATGCTAATTTCAATGAAAATGCCCCCTCTGTCTGTTGACATTCTGAGTTCATGCCCCACACAGCAACAGCTGAGTCTTCAGGGCTATATACTGTAGTCTTCTTGTTAACAATGCTGCCCTCAGTGTCCTAAGACAAATGCTGCTTGTTTGCCTCATGCACCACGTAAGAAAAATTAGATTGGGCTCATTACTTGTCTCTGAGATTTTACTTTAAACTATAATTAGAATGACTTGTGGCACAGTGGAGAGCATATTTTTGGAAATATCAGCAGCCATGGTAATGAATGGACTTTCTGGAATTGTGTGCCATCTAGATATTCTGCATACATGGACAAACACTTTTTCAGAAGTTTGTTTATTTCATTATTTCAAGAAAATTGTATTTGTAAGTCATCTATCCTGTCTAGAGTGGTATGCGGTATGTTATCACAATGCTACAGTGAGTTATTGCTGTGTGCAGGTGCTTGGGAAGGGATAAAAATTAGTTTGACATGCTAAACTGATACACCATTTGTGTGCATGGGTGTGAGACAGAAGGAGCAACTGCTGCATAAAACTTTCCTTCTGCAGCTGAAAATTGTCTCATAAGATTAGCTGGACTGGACCCCCACCCCCCACCCCCCCCCTTCTTTCTCACACACTCACACTAAAGAGGGAGGGAAGGGGAAATCGTATCCCCTAACATTTGCTCTAATGGGAGGCTTCCTGACTAGTAACCAGAGAAGCTTTTAGCAGTGAAGTGACAGTGCTCAGGTTACCAACAGTCAGGGAAAATACCCAGAATGTGAGACATTACTGTCGCGACTAGAGTAGACGTAACCCACTGTGAGAACTTTCAAAAGTTCTACTGCATGTGATTTCTGAGCAGACACATAGAAGCTACACATGTACTTTGTTGATTTGGAAACTTTTGATTTCATTGAACCAAATAAGAAATTATTCAGGACAACTGTAATAAATCTGCTTCAGTTTGTGGTGAGAAACTGAATACTGACTCCAGATCAGCCAGCCTCCTCCATTCGCAGACAAAGCTAAACCAAATATTGTTCATAGAGCAGTATAACAAACTGCGTTTAGAGGAAGTTACCTTTGATAGCAGATTTTGACATCACAAAATCACAATCCACAGAAACATTATTAGCCAGAAGGTGTATAACAGATCAATAATCTCTAAAATAACTATTTATCATGATTTTAAGATGCAGTTTTTATGTTTACTTGGCAAATGAATTCTCACAGAAAGTAAGAGTTGTGTGACGTTTCTGTGTGTATTTATTTCCCAACCTTGAAACCCTTCTTGGATTCATGTTTCATTTGGGCTCTGTTCAAGGGCTGACTTGATGATGGGATTTCTCTATCACTGGATCAAGGCTGCAAACCCCAAACATTTTGTTCTTATTATGGCCCAATAAATGTTTTGGTATTTTAGAAATGGAAAACAGCAGCAAAACTTTGGCCACATATAAACTTCTGAAATGTGCATTTGTTTCATTTACCTGAATGTTAGTGAGTGAAATCTAGTTTCTTCTTCTGTATATTTTCATATCATAAGCCTGATGCAATTTTACACCATGGCTTCAAACAGATTTCACTGTAAAGGCATGAAATCACAGAAAATTGCAACCTTTTTTAGGCCTAGAGTTCCTCTTCCCACACATTTCATATTTCAACCACCTCAAGTGGTCAAACGTGACTTCAGACATTTCACTATCTTTATAACCCAGACTTAGATATCTATTTCAAAACAACTGCCATGGGACAGAGAAAACCGAGCCTTGGATTAGGGGGGATTATGCAGCATTACATGGCACATGCCCTCAGTGTTGTTAAGTCCAGAGATTGTTTTTAAAGACGCAGAGTTGTATGTGTAACCTTGGAGCAGGTTAGTGTTGGCTGCGGTGTCTTGACTCAAGTTCTGGAGTTTTTATTAGAAGTGAAAATAGAGACTCACAACTAGAAGAGGTGATGCAACATATTGTAAGTAAAAGGCAGGGAAAAGCAGCAGGATAGTATATAGTATATTCAAGTAGATGGAGGATGCACATGCGTGAGTACATGGTGCAGCCATCTACCAGCTGTAATCCTGTTGTAATATATAGAAATATGGGCCCATGGGGTACTCACAGCACTGTTTCCACTGTTTTAACAAGCAAAACACCACAGACATGATTTACCTCCTGCTTCAGTATGATTTAACTTGAGTGGAACAAAGTCTACAAGCCATGTACTGAAATCTGACATAATATTGGATGAGTATTACTGTCATTTTTCACTCCTCTTACATCATTCCTCTGTATGTTTGCTTCTCTTTTCTCTCAATAAAAAACAGAACAGTTCTTATTAGGATATATAGACATATAACACATTACTCTTTTTATAATTCAATGTATTTTCATTATCATCAGTCTCAGGTCATTGCTTTCTCTCAAAGCTTGCTTAGCAGTTACTCTTTATGCTTTTTGCATGCTGTGAAATCTCAAAGCTGAAACAAACTAAGATTGTAAAACATAATTAAATTAAAATGTTCAACTTTATCTCCCATTTTCTCCAGTTCTTCCTGTGCTCAGTGTACGTGCCGATGTGCACGGACAAGGTGCCCATCCCCATTGGCCCATGTGGTAGCATGTGTCTGTCTGTCAAGAGAAAATGCCTCCCAGTGCTCCATGAGTTTGGCTTCATATGGCCTGAGGTGAGTCACACCACAACAGGAATATGCTGTGTTTAACCCTTTTAGGACAATAAAAATTATGTTGATTAAGTGCTGTTCTCAGTATGTGTCACAGCTTTAAGTAGTGACAGACTATTTCACTTTACATCATCCCTTCTGTAGGTTCTCAACTGCAGCCTCTTCCCGCCTCAAAACGACCACAACCACATGTGTATGGAGGGTCCAGGCGATGAGGACCCACCCTACCAGACAGTCCACCACCCTCCCCACCTGGAGGAGTGTCAGGCCCTGGGATCTGCACCTGACCAGTATACCTGGCTGAAACAGACTGAAAGCTGTACTCTGCAGTGCGGCTACGACAGTGGGCTCTACCGACGAGGGGCCAAAGTCTTTACAGACGCATGGATGGCAGTGTGGGCTGTGCTATGCTTCCTGTCGACCACTCTTACAGTCTTGACCTTTCTATTGGATTCGCAGCGTTTCTCTTACCCAGAGCGGCCCATCATCTTCCTGTCCATGTGCTGTAATCTGTACAGTGTTGCATACCTGGTAAGGGGTGGATTCATATTTAATGAAAACTGCCTGTGTAAACTGTACATTAATTTTCTGTGATTAATTAAACTTTTCTTGTGTCATGTTTTTTTCCTCTAGGTACGACTGACTCTGGGTAGGGAACGGGTTTCCTGTGACCTGGATGCCACAGCAGTTCCAATTCTAGTACAAGAAGGGTTAAAGAGCACCGGCTGTGCCATAGTCTTCCTCCTCCTCTATTTCTTTGGCATGGCCTCATCACTGTGGTTAGTACAAATACACACGGAGAGATACACTTTTTTTATCATATGAATCCATCATCTCTTTTTCCCAGTTTGACCATTGGAACAATGACTTGTATCCTGTTTTCTTTTCGGACTAACCATCCTGTCTCATAACCTCTGTACTAGATGGATTAATTTCCACATACAAAGGCAGGCTGTGTAAAAATATCATTTTTTGAGTGCATCATTCTCTACCACAGTTGCAGTGGAAACATACTGCTGCAACAGCACTTTCTCTTCCTTTTTACTTTGTCCTCATTTTCCTGTTCGTCTTCACTGATGTCTTCACTTCGCAACAAACTGAAAAGCTCAAGGATGTCACGTTCTCCTAAAACATGACCACAACCCTCCGTTGTGTACGTAACTGATGATGTGCTTCTTACTCCAAAGCTACACACACACACCTGGGCCAGATAGTGATGATGTGTGCACACAAAAACCACAGCATGTGGGGGGATTTTACACAATTTGTGTGCTCAGTGTTCTGTTTAGCATAGTTTCATATTACATCCTCATTTATTGTGACGCTTTCTGTAAACTGTTTAGATAGACCATTTTAATATTTATTCATCAGTTTTGAATCCTGTCTGTAGCCTGAAGTTAAGAGTAAAACAGGACTTTACAGTTGGTTTACTGATGAGCTCAGTTTGTTACCCAACCAACAATCAGCGAAATTGCACTTCTTTTTTGTCGTTCTTTTCTCAGACTTTTCTGACAGCTTGTGTCATAGGCAGCGATTTTTATTTGGATGATGGATTAAGCGAGTGTCTTCATCCATTTATTGCTAATTATGGGAGTGGAAATGAGGCTCCTGCATGTGGGCCCAATTTTTCAATGAGTGACATTTATAAAACGGAGTCATGCGACAACAGCATATTTCTGGTTTTATGCATATACACATAGTTTTACACATGACGCCACATGCATCTGGTGCCTGCTTGGCCGTGAAAAACAAAGAGCAAAGTTGTGAGATGCTCTAACAGTAAACAGTAGCCCAAGGTTCAAGTCAGGATGTTTCAATCAAAGATTTGATTATTTGCCACCAAAGTGAGGAAGATGATCCGATAACTGTATGTATGAGCAGAGTTTGCCTCTTCTCTCACTCCTCTTGCTCTCTGTGTTTGTCTCTGTTCCAGGTGGGTGATCCTGACTCTTACCTGGTTCTTGGCTGCTGGACTGAAATGGGGCCATGAAGCCATTGAGATGCACAGCTCCTACTTCCACATAGCAGCCTGGGCCATCCCAGCTGTTAAAACTATTGTCATCCTCATAATGAGACTGGTGGATGCAGATGACCTGACAGGACTCTGCTATGTTGGCAACCAACAACAAGAGGCGCTCACAGGCTTTGTGGTGGCTCCACTTGCTTCATACCTTCTTATAGGTAATTACAAAAAAAAAAAATACAATTAGTGTTAATGTTTGATTTACTAGCACTTTATGCTAAAAATAGTGTGCACACACCTATATTTTATATCTCAGATTAATTAATGCATTCATTTAGTCCTTTTAGTGTTTTTTATAATTATTGTGTTTTCTCCATTTTCCTGCCCACAACACAGGCACACTGTTCATCTGCGCTGGCCTGGTGGCTCTTTTTAAGATCCGTTCCAATCTGCAGAAGGATGGTGCCAAAACAGACAAGCTGGAGCGTTTAATGGTGAAGATCGGAGTGTTTTCTGTTCTCTACACTGTCCCAGCATCCACTGTGATTGGTTGCTACCTCTACCAGCTGTCGCACTGGGGGGAGTTTAAGGCCAGCACCAGGGATTCATATGTAGCATCAGAGATGCTTCGAATCTTCATGTCACTTCTAGTAGGCATCACATCCGGCATGTGGATCTGGTCGGCAAAAACCCTCCATACCTGGCAACGCTGCTCTGCCCGCCTGCTTAGAGACAGCAGGGCAAGCCGAGGGGGCAAGAGGGCACCCGGGGAGGGCTGGATTAAACCGGGGAAAGGCAATGAGACAGTGGTGTGAGGAAAAATAAAGAGGGAGCAGACAGGAATGGACTTCTACCAGCTTCTCTCACGCAGAAACTCGTTCTGCCTTACAAAGGACGGCGAGGAAAGAGAATCAAGAGGCGAGAGGTAAATAATGTGACACAGGATTGGAGCAGGAGATTCACAAGGAAGCCAGTGGATGTAATGGCATCAGAAAAGATGGCTGAGTCCACAAGCATGCCTTCCTTCCTCTAAGTGATTCTGTGCCTCCAACAGGAGTTAAGACGGAGGACTGAGTGATACAGAAGTAGCAAGCAGCCTCTCTACCTCTGTCAGATGTCATTTGCCCAGAGATAGAGAAAGCAGGCAAAAAAAAAAAAAAAAAAAAAACTAAAGTGAAGGAGAAAGAGAGACGGAAAAGGACAGGACATAAGCATCAATATGCAGACCAGACACACCGATAAGCTGTGTAGCACCGCGTCTACCTCTGTCTCTCATTTCTCCACAGCACTCAGCAGAAGAGACTGAAGCTGCTGGATATAGTAAACCCTTATGCCGTTGTGTGTTTTTAGGGTCTTTAAATTTTACACTGGAGGGTCCTGGTGCAAATATTATACAGATGTAGGCTGAAGTTCCCCAAAAGCATCTGAAACATGGAGAGCCCCTTTCACATTCAAAAATTAAAAAGGACAATGAAGTACTAGACCAAAAGTAATGAAATGGATGAAATGCAGTGAGTTTACATTTGAACATTATCTGCATTTTTTGTAAATTATACTTTTTTGTATTATATAAAAGAACAGGTATTGGTTTTTGGGAAACCAGCACTAAGCTGTAATGGTGCACTATAGTTGATATATACAATATGTGAAGTGTCTGTGCTTATCACAAGTGGAAATGGTGGGAAAAATGACCATTAATGACCATATACACAGGCCCATTAACAGGGAGAGTTTGGTCAGTTTTCAATATCTAGACAGAAACAATGTGGTTTATCGCTCAAATGTGTAAAAAACTATTCACAATCACTTTTCTTAAATATGAAGAAGGCAAGGGCAGATAGAGAAACATTGTTTTTAAATCTGTCTTGTACATTTGGGTTAAATCTGTGGCAGATATAAAGTCATACCACAATGAATCCTGGGAGTACACCAGCTGTGCCTTTTATGACCCATAAATGTGGAAGTGGTAAGGCGCCTGGGAAATGTAGGCCTGTGGGTTTTACCTCAGCAGTCTATGAGAAGCTCAGCTAACGTCCAGTGATGTGTGCAGTCTTCCTGGAAACCCTGCACTGTTTATGCTCTTGAGTTACCATGTAATCCAGGAGATTAAATTATTCCCTCTGCCCTCTTTTTTAGACATCAGACCTGTTGTAGGTTAAAGAATTCAAGGTTATTAGACAATCACTTGCCAAAAGACACGTTACACAGTAACAGACCTGTTGCACACACACACACACAAAATCAGTTTCCACAAATCTCATCCATAAACTCATCTATCTCATGTAATCACTATGAGGGGAACAAACACCAATAATAGCTGTCAAATTTTGGCTTTTCTTTTCAGTCTGTGTCCTTGTATATTTTTCAAATCACATGAGCACAATGAAATTGGCACTATTAATAGGTGTGTGAGCAGATCTGTATGTCTGTGTCTGATGCTCTTGTTGGCCCAATACCTGCCTGTTCCTCTCAAACCTCATCTACATGGCTCATTTCCCAGACAATCAAGTTGTCCCTGGATTTATTGTACATTTCAGAATTTCATGGATGATAGAGTCAAGATTTCAATTTGTTGTCTCTAGCGGTATGTTTTGTTGACAACAGGCCAATTTCCACCACTTTAATCTTTCAGATCACAATACCTGAGTTTTAATTAAAATAATTAACTCCTCGTGTCTTACCCTTGCATTCACCTACTGCTCCTGTGTACCTTATATTTGCCTGACAATCAACCTAGCAAAGCTCTTGTGTTTCAGTGTGTATTTGAATGTATAAAACATGGTCTTGCCTTGTACATCTGTCTGAGAAAATGTGGTTTTAGGCAATTTTAATGTATAAGGACTTGGATAATTTGGAGCTTTGCCCTCCTGTGTCTCATCTGAAACCATTAGTGCCTCACACAACCAGTCATAGGTATTTTTTAGCAAAATGTTTAGAATGGGACAGAAAATTATTTTCACCTAAATATTTTAAATGTAACTTCACCCTTATTGCATTCAAAGATGGTTTTAGTGGTTCTGGTGAAACCTTGAACCCTAAATAACCAGTGTTTCTCAAACCAGCAAACGTTGGCATGCTCATGAAATTTCCAAAGTCAAACAAACATTACATTGAGTCAAAGTGAATTGAATTAACCTCTGACCACCTCCCCTCTGAGCTAATGCAGTTTCTCCCTTAAACTGTCTTAATGTTTTGGCAGTCTCCTCTTGTATGATCACACTGAGGTTCAGGTGACATTTCCAAACAATCACTGAATATTTGTGCCTTGAAACACAGGGAGTGTGTGCCACAGCCTGATGAAGATCGAGAACCACTGGTAATAGAGATTTGTAAACACTTTTTGAGAAGCCCAGAGATGAATCAGTGTCGGGATTAGTTTACCAACACTGATCGTAGCCTTTGTGGTCTAGACTGTTTGTGTAGAAAACTCAGTGTCTTGATGAAGTCATCAATGTATTATTATTAAGAAATCGCTAATTTATCCTTGTAAAAAAAAAGTGAAAAAAATGTAAAACTTGTTTGTTATTTAAAAAACACTTTTGTATCAGAAGAAGATGAATAAAAACTTTTTGGTTTCCAATATGTTCATATAGTTTCATGTGTATTTTTGTATGTGATGTGTGTGTGTGTGGTCTATGCAGTGTAAAGCCTGTTAAGAGCAGGAAAAGCCACTGTGGCACAGTGGACAGTTCAGCATATGAAATGAATGCAGATTGATTTCTGTCTTGGGTCCATGCAGCACCTCTCATCGAAACTTATTTTCACATCATGAGTTTGTGTCCACTTAATGGGTTGAACAATGCTGCCACCTCTTGTCTGATGAGACACATTATGTTTTGATGCTTTGTCAGGCGGTGATGCCTTTAAACAACTCTTTTGCAGCCCCATTACCCTGCTGACTCTACACATCTATACAGCAGTGACTCGCTTTTGACATGCTTTGCATTTCTTTTTACAGTTACTCTGGTTTAGGTCAAGAAACGCTCCATAACCACTAAATTTGTTTTGAATCCGCAGTGGAAACACGGTAATTATACTGTGTAAACATTACTGTACCATCCATCACATCTCATCAGCTATGAACTTACAGCTTCTCTCACAAAAACACACAATCGCTGAAACACGCACACATCTCCTCTCACTTCAAAATTAGTTGTAATTTGGTTTTACAATTACACTTAATGCACTTTAGGCTGTAATTTTCCAGTGCAGGGGTAAAATTGCATCTGGAGAAACTGATCAACTCTGGGCAGGCTTGTGTGTGATTGCGTGTGTGCACCAGAGAAAAACAGAGAGAGAGAGAGAGAGAGAGAGAGAGAGAGAGAGAGAGAGAGAGAGAGAGAGAGAGAGAGAGCTGTCTCTTATACACATCTTAGGAAGACAAGCACTGACGACATGATCACCAAGGATCGCCATAGTCCATGCTA
>CM076657.1:15255278-15283333 GCA_038496675.1 Rachycentron canadum
AGAGAGAGAGAGAGAGAGAGAGAGAGAGAGAGAGAGAGAGAGAGAGAGAGAGAGAGAGAGAGAGAGAGAGTAGGAGAGTCCAAACATCTAAGTCTGCAGTTCAGATAGCCTTCCTGTAATTTACTGTGAGTGAATTGACTGTTTGTTTAAGAACTCACTCAAAAGCCTGAGGTAAAGGGAAAGTGACAGCATGTACTGCTCTATTGTTTCCAGATGTGACTCTGCTAACACACAGACACACACATACACACACTCACATATACATAATACCAAGCATGTTCACAAAAATGCACATTTACAAAACAGACAGAAAAAAAGAGGAGTTAAAGGAGTTCAACACTCTCAGGTTCATACCCTAAATGGAGCTTTTTGTATACGAGCATGTGTTCAAACACACAACATAAACTAGTCTAACTGCATTTTTCAGTTCACATTTTTCTGAATGCCACAGGTCATTTGTCTGGAGGCTTTTCCCTCCAGGCAGTGGTTTCATTCTTTCTGTGGTAATTTGAAGATACAGGAACAAATATTTAATAACAGTTCCTCCTAATGCTGAAACTTATAAATAGAAAAAAATTATTCCTGTAACTCTACTTCTTACTCCCAAATGACAACTTTATAGTTTAACCTCTGGTTATCCGCTCTTGTGGTGATATTTGGACAAAACCAGTTCATACTATGAAACTCACACCTACATACACTCAGTAACTTACTTTGTTACACTCTGTTAGCGAATAGCATGTTTGTATTTTAAGCTGAAGTGTGAAAGGCTGCTATTAAAATTCCTTGGATTAATATTCCTGGGAATGTATTTTCAGAGTTGGGCTCACTTGTGTGCAGTTGTGTATAAACTGCTTGTGTGTGTGTTTGCATGCACAGCGGTGCGAACAAATGAGAATCAAGAGTAACTGAGACAAATGGGAAGAGAGGCAGAAATAAGCACAGAGAGACAGAGAAAACCAAGATAAATTAAAGAAGTAAAAGAAAATGTAGAGACAGAAATAGAGTAAAGGGAAAGAAGTAAATGAGAGGAAGAGAAAATAGGGAAATCTGACATCCTCCAACAGCAGAGCGCTGCAGCTGTTCCCTCTCAGCAATGTTGAAATCATTTTCCCTATTCTGCTCAGCGTCTGTGCTGTATGAGTAGTTTTGAGTAATGGCCACCACTGGGGATTCTGTGTGACGTAGTTGTCTTGGCCCGAGAGCCAATTCGGTACAAGAAGGATTTGTAAAGCCTGGTTCTTGGGCCAAACAAGCTAACGAGTTGAGCCTGAAATCCAACAGCCCGGCCAAAAGAGAGACTGGAGGATTATTCACCATCAGAGAGCTTGTAATACATGGCAGGGGCGTGAAGGGTTGAATTTACTTTTTTGGCAGACAGACATGTACTGTATTTAAGGACAGGTCAGATATATAACGTGTGCTATTGTAATAATCAAAGAATACCCTGTAAAAACCTTTGTGTCTAAAATTCACTTTATCAACTTCAGCATTATGTTCTGATCTAATGGGACGATAATGGACCTGCACTTAACAGATCATCAAGGAGATGCTGAGATTCAAAATATACAATATTCAAACCTTTCCAGTACCTCACTGGCTTTGTGAAGAGAGATTGTAATGTAGTTTAATGTGAGTTCTATTGTAAGGTGTATTTGGGAAACAACAGGGTATGTGTCTTCATTGTAGATTATTGCTTGTGTAGACCTACATATTCCTCGCAGAGACAAAATATCTCAAGACCCTTCGATCCATAAGGCAACTAACACGGGACTTAAACTTGACACTGCTGACAGTTTGAGGCTGACGTGAGCCACGCTACTGTCATCACGCACACCACAATACAACAATGCCATAAGTCACCACTAGATGTCACTCTTTGTCCAGACCAGTCACTCTCTACTGCAACTGTGGTAATGAGTGACTTAAAGTCACGAGCCCATTCAATCAGTAAGGAAACATCGACATATTTATTAACCACCAGACTTTTCTCATAAAAATACAACAAATTATCAGGGTTATTAGAAAGGCTGTGGTACTAAGACCATCATCTCAAAAAAAAAAAAAAAAAAAAAATACTAATAAGCCAAGGAAGTCAGGAAGTAATTATCAAGTATGGTGATATTAGCTTCATTGTTTCAATCATTTTCCAGACAAAATAATGAGAAGAATGTCAAACAATCTCTGGTTCCAGCTTCTCAAATCAGAGGCATTTATGCTTTTTGTCATACATATACAGTATATCATTATAAACTAAATATATTCAGTTTTGGATTTTTGAGTGAGTTTTTCATTATTTGTTGACATCCCATAGACTAAATGATTAAAGATAATGAAAATAATCTAAATCAGGTTGTATGTGAGGAAAATGTCATTTAGAAGTTTTTAGTGTTTCACCTCAGACTTACTGTCAATTCAATACTGTTTTGGAGTTTATAACCATCTCAAAATGTGAGCAGGCATTTCATATAGAAGCTGCAGTAGTTCTTCAGAAAGCAGAGGTGGAACACTAAAGTTAAGTACAATTTTCAGGTGCTTGTGCTTTACTTCAGCATTTTCAGCGTATGCTGCTTTATTCACCCCAATTCAGATCAATCCTTTTATTTTCCTTTTTACTATTGTATATTTTTACTCCACTACATATGACAGATGTTACTTAGCAAATCAAAGACTCTTCACACCCACGCACTGTAGGTGCTTTCAATCACTATGGCTGATTAGACCTCCTGTCAGCTGTAAGATGGATGGAGCTATGACGGAAATTACATGATGTTGCCAAACTCTGTGCACTAATAAGAATGTTAGAGGTGGAAGTTGTTTTGCCCTGACAACAAACAAAATCAACAGACAAGTCAGGGAAATGTCAATCAAGGCCAGTCTTTATATACCCACACAGTCCTGGAAAGATCTCTTCTCTTCTGTATTATAAAATATGATGCACACTGATTAAACTACCAAGCAGTATTAATAAGCAGTTAGAATAACCAACTATACAAATGTTGCTTATATAGATAAAAACATATAGAAAAAGCTGTGCTTTCAGTACATTCTTCTGATTATACTTATAATTATTGTGGTATATTTTTACGGTGTGGTATTGCCACCTTTGCTTAAGTGAAACCTATGTGTCTTCCACCACTGCTGGAAGGAAAACATGTCATTTGCTTCTCTCAAATCATCTCAAGTTCATGCATGTGATGTAACCATAGGGATAATAAAGACAACGCAAAAACATCTTACGTTTTATTCCATCAAAACATTTTGATCAGTAACTACATGCCATATCCACAGGTATATGGAATATTTGAATGAACTTGTATTCATCTATCACATAAAGAGCCCTCAGCATAGCTGTTGTGTATGGAGGCCGTGCTGTTGTCAAGCAAATGTGTTACAATGAACAAATGTGGGAGAAAGGCTGAGTGATTCCATGTTTTTTTCCTGCAGGATATTTGTCAACTTCAGAAATGTCAACCAGTCAATACACATTTGTACTTCTATCTTTGTGAGGACATTCATTGACATAATGCATTAGCCCTTTACCCTAACTATCACCACTGAATGATTAACCCTAACCTAAACCTAATTCTAACCCCATCACTAAAACCAAGTCAAACTAGCATTTAAAAGGTGTGACAGAAAGTTGGGACCGACCAAAATGTTATATTATATATATATATAATTTTTTTTTTTTTTGGGTCCTCACTCTGTAGCACGCACACACACACACACGCGCACACACACGCGCGCACACACACACGCACACACACACACACACACACACACAATAGTAATACAAAAGACTATTTGGCAGGTGGGGGCGGGTGTCAGGGTTAGAAAAGAGAGACAATATCGAGAACGAGGGAAAATGAGAAAGAAAATGAGAGTGGTGGCGACGATGTGTGGTTATAGAGAAGATGATGGAGGAAAGAGACTAACAAGCAGAACATAATAAATGATCCCATTGTTTTCCTCAATCAAAACGCCAGTTTGGCAAAGCGGAATGACTGGAAATGACTCATACAAACATAATCTATCTCCAAGAGCCCGTCTGGGTTTGTTTCCTATTAGTTTCTTCCTGTGCATCTGCACTCATGGAGAATAGCGCTAGAAGCGACAAAAAGGCCTGGCAGAGTTGGTCATTTTCTTGGGGTCATGTTCTCTAAGTTCTTCTGGTTTGTGGTGTGAATAGAAACACTCCAGTTGTTCTCACTACTTCCACTGTCTGACCTTAAAGTAAAATTGGTACTTACTGTCATTACACAGTTGATAGCGTCACTACTTTTATTAAACTTGTACTATGTAATATTCTGCCATAGAGGTATGAAATAAAATAACCCCAAAAGATGGGGTTTTATAGCATTGTGAAGTAGTGTGGGTCATGCAGGTTGTTGTCTTCAACACCATTGCTACTCCCAGTTAGGATTCTTTAGGTGTCTAATCATTCAGGAGGTTTTTACCTGGAGCCGTATTATCTAAAACAAACTGAACAGGATGTTCAGTGGTGGGAACAGGATGGAAGAGGAGGAGAAGAAGTCGAGTTGCTGCTAAGCTTTGCTCAAATGTTTTTCTGATAAACTATAATCCGAGCATCCAAAGACTAAAATCCTTCAACCAATGTATTGTTAAAAATGACAAATATCTCAAAAGTACATCATAAAATGTGGCTTAAAACTAGATAAGTCAATTTTCACTACTTCTAGGGAAATACTACAGCCAGCTGTGCAACTCTCAGTCAGTAAAATCACAGAGACCATGAATTAAATTCATTCACGAAATCTGACATTGAGAATCAAGCCTAATATCACAAAACCAGCACATATCCTATGACTTGCATGACGAGATGATGAGTTTTCATAGATGCAGAGCAACAAACTTTAAGGCCCAACTTTTGACTCAACTATAGAAACCTGTATTTCACCGAACAGTTAATGAATGCAAATACATTTCATACAAGTTTGTACTTCTCTTTTATCCTTGTGTGTGCCTGTATGTTGTGTTATCATCTTATGTGCCTTTTCATGTTCGACAGTGTTTGTGCTTATGTGTCTGTGTGTTTGCTCACAGCTCAGTGACTGTGCTCTTTTAAATTCACAATCCAGGACTAACTGTTCTGCACTTATCAGAAGTGGTTCAATACACTACAGCTGCAACCCTGTGACACCAGTATGTGACACACACACACACACAAAAACACAAAGTCATCAGATAAGAAACAGAAATGCTGGCAGATTATGGGGAAAGAGACAGCAGGGGAGGAAGAGGCCTGGAGGGTAAAAGATATCTATTTCTTTTTAATGTTTCATCAGCCACATGACTAATAACACATGGCCAGTCTCCAAGAATTTGGGCTCTACAGAACATGACAAATCCTAGAATTAATAGTACTCTACAAAATCCATCACAGATGATACCATTCTCAAAATTATTACGGGAATTTGCTCAAGTGATAAAATGTTTGTAAAACTTCACCTCTAAATCTCTAGGTAGGAGGAACAGACAAATCTATTTCAAGTCACAGACACATTCACACTTTAACATATCAATACTTCAGTACAGATGAGTGTCTGTCACACTGAGCATTCATTGTAAGCTGTTCTAATTTCCTCTACTCCCGGTTCAAGTTTGTTTGTGCATAGAGATTTGAGGCATAAAAACATTTTCCTGCAGTTATCAGTTTGTTTACATTCAATTATTTTGAAGGAAAATTAAAAAAATCTCACTTATATCTAGCCAACAATTTATCAAACAGTGATTTTTTAAAAAAAAGCATTGATAAACTGTCAAAACACCGTCAAGTCCAACACATGAATAGCCACTGAAATATAGGTTTAGGATTGATGAGGCAGTGGCCGTTTGTGATAAGTATGTTACAAACACTGCTTCAGGAAATGCAGCAAAAGTATAAGTGGCAGCTGTCATTTGAAACAGCTACAAATGCTTTGACTGACTGAGTTGCTACGAGGAAGCTCTGAAAAACAGACAAAAAGTTTAGTTCTAAAATAAGAAAAAGACTCAGACTTGAAAAAATAAATAATTTAAAAAATAATAAATCACAGGATGAATTCACGATGAAATGCTGGTCTTCACATGTAACATCTAACAATAAATAAGAAGTCTTAGTGTTTAACAATAAGTTAAACACTAATCCTAATCTATAATCGTGACATTTTATAATTCATGTTAAATATATTTTCAATTAAAATCACCACATTTTTGTTTTCATTTTCTGATGCAAATCCAGGTGTTGGGATGAGTGTTTGTTTATATGCAAATGTTTCCAATGAGCAGACAGTATGACACAAAAACAAATGGTTGTGGTGGCAATGTTATTCATTCATTGAGCACAGTAATGCAGGTAATTTCAGAACTACACGTTGTTTGTGTAGAATGGAGCATGAATACGTTTTAGAAACAGGCTTTATGTCACACTTTACACAAACTTTATGTGATTGGCATATTTACAGTAGGTCTGTGTTTTGCAGTGTGTGCCTCTGCGGTTTAGACAGGCAGAGAGACAGGATTACAGTTATTTAGACAATTTAATGATGCCAACAAAACTGTTGCTTCTCACAATTTTGCCTGAAGCCACAGCCATAAAATTAAATGTTCCAGCTGTGGTGTTGTAGTTGTGTCGCTGCTTTCGGCTTCATANTCATGCTGTGGTTCACTCACACAGAGCAGTGTGATTTACACTCAAAGGTGTTCATGAAACATTACTTAAAATAATGCTGTGGGACACTGTCCCAGTGGTCTGACAAAATAAACTTCTTCCACTCTGCCATTGAATCATAAGTAACTATATGTCTATGTGGTGTTTACACAGTAAACATAGTTCTGTGTTCTGTATCAAATCAAAGGCAGGGGAAAGGCTGCTCTGTCACCAGAGGCCTCTTGAGAGCTAAACTGACAATAACAGAAATTAATAGTGTTTGTGATCTTCCTTTGTGCCTGTGACCTGCCTCCCTCTACAGAGAAGTCAGGGTCAGCTTCAGAGTGCTGTTACAGATGGTAGAAAGCTGGTGGTGTCAGTACAGCAGAGTCGCCACTGCCAGCACTTATGATGAATGAGGTCCTGCTTCTGCAAAACTGTCTCCCTCACCACTACATCGCAAAAAAGCTGCAGCCCAAACCCAAAACAACCTTTTTATTTTATCTAGCAAGATAAATGAGGGACAAAAATGACTGGTAAAAGCCTCAATTCTTCATATTTTCATTCAAAGGGTATGAAATAAATGACCTTGGGTCTGCTTTCCTCCTATCAGCAGATCAGCATATCTGGATTAAAAGTATTTTTGAATGCAGGGATTATCAATCCAATTCTTTAGAGTGCATTTATGAAAATAAGTGAGCCTACGGTATTTTGGGTGGACATCATCAGAAGATGATCTTCCTGGCAAGCATAAGATTTTGCTCATCGTCATCATGTTTTTTTGAGAATATGAAGAGAAATATCAATTTAACAGAGATCAGCCCAGATTAATATGTGTAGTAGCTTTTTGTGATCCTGAGGTTGGGATAAAATGTGGAGCAATGGTATTAGTGCAGATGTCTCAGAGTTTGTCAGGAAAATGTCCTGTGTGCATTACTATTTAATTTACATGGTGGGATGAATTACTGCACATTTCTGATGGAAAATAATACAATATCCCAGGTTGAAGAGATTGAATTCAAATGCTATAGAAATCTTATTTCCTCAAATCGCTACAATGGATGACAGATTACTTTTCTTTTGCTTTTGGTTCAGTGAGTTTACAAGTCAATACCTGCATTACTTTTTAATACCAAATATACAGTTCATGCAACCTCTGCCCTTTTCACCGACTATTTGTTATTGGTCGTGTGTGATTTTAAAATAAGATGATGTCACGGAACTGAGCCCTTAAAGACAGTAAGATAGAAATAAGCGCTGATCCTGTCTTTTTCTGCAGAGCCAGCACACAACTGTCGAGCCTCACCCAGGGGGCTGATAACACGTTGCTGAAGTGCTGAAGCAAGCTCCCAACATGTTATAAACAATGTCAGTGACTGGCAGCAGCACATAGACCGGCTCTTCCCCAACAACACCTCAGCAATAGCACTGGTTAATTTTTTGACAGCAGGTCAGCGCCCACATTTGCACAATTAGATGAGTAGATGGAGGGGTATTTATGCACAGACAGCACTTCAAAACAGGGGCCAATTATGTGCACATCTAGGACCAGCAGCTAGTGTTTTTCTTGTTCATTGTTGTTCTATCATAAGCAGAAGTCTCTGTATAGTTATCTAAGATGTTGATTGCGCATATCCAGAGTTTTTTTTTTTTACCTGTTTGGTAGACAGGTACATACTGTAGCTCGTTTGATGACATCGGACCAAGTTTGCTGTACAAATAGTAAACAAAAATGAATGGCACACACAAATGAACACGTTTACTGTCTTACACTGCACCTATGCCTTCAGTGGATTAGACTGAACCACAAATAAAAGATGGACCAACAGGCCCTAACAGAGAGAGTTGAGAACATTTTAAAAATAGGGAATTGTACCTATGTGCCTAAAAACTACTCGATATCACCCTTTCAATATTGTCTTAGAAGAGAAATGTTATTTATCTACCCACTATCATCCTTCTTGTTACCCACCAAAGATTACAGAGCAATGAAAAAGAACAATAATTGAAAACATTGTTAATGATTTAGGAAACCCCGAAGATGTGCACCTTGTATACACATGGATAATATTGCTTTTACACTGGAAAATGTGGAATATTTATATAGAAAATATCCAAAACAATAGAAACAGTTTTACATTTACATTTTTTTTCTTTTTTTATGAAACCAAGTATTTACCCACAAGCTAGTAAGCTAGACCCTCCCTAACCCCTTTGGCACAAATATCATATTTATATTAATTATTATTATTATATTGTTGAATTACAAGACATTTGAATAGGAATGGTCACTCACACATTAAGAGTAGTAACACAGTTTCTGTAGTCGTAACACATATTGGTACTGTTTGTTTTAACATAGTTCAAAAACATCTTTTTTTTCTTTTTTACATCTTTGTTGATATGTATATAAATGTACTTTCATCTGAAACAAAACAGAACTGTCTTTGCATGCCCTTATTATTTACAGAATCACTTTGTCTGAGTTTGTTCTTGCTGGCTACTGTAGAGCAGAAATACTACACTGAAAGAAAAATCAGACCATGGACTGCATTTGCGTCAGTCAGCCGTCACAGCAGACGAACACATATGCTGCAGTAAAGTATGGGGCTTGCGATGGACAATAATACACAGGAAACATTTTGAAGCACTGATTGTTGTTGTGATACCAACAGTCTAATTTATCTTTGATTAAGTTCAATAGACCCAATCCATGTCTTTGCTGCAGGTAACATTCCTCATATAAAATGTATAAAAATGTTTGTTATGTATCACAACCTTCTAACTTTATGATTTCTTGTTTGTTTGTTTTTTTCTTTACTTTGTTGCCTGCTTTCCACAATGGAGGGAGCTGACACATTGCCAAGTCCCCATTTCTCAAAAGCATCTTAGTGAATGCATTCATCGGCACATTTTACAGTATATTCCAGCACTACTCAAATTCCATTTAAGTCTTGGCACATATAAGTACAATACTCCATTTAAAGGCATACATTAATCCAAAAATTAAATAGTCAAATTAGATATTTTAGGTTTTGCAGTCTTGTGCAAGTTCAGTTCTGTTTACCCATCTACACAGACATATCCTTTGATTTTTTGACCTTTCAGCTAATATTTGACAGTAATTCTTATTTTATAAACCAAAGCTTTAGTATAACTGGCTTTGCCAAATTACTCTGAGAGAGATTACATTCCGTTCAACCATTTTTCACAATCCAAAAAGTCAAAAATCCATATTATTACAAAATCCAAAATTACTTTAAATGTATGGATTTAATTTTCTTGTTGAGAGTGAGATGAAGATCAATACCACTCTCATTCCAATTTAATAACCAGCTACAACCAGTTAGCTTAGCATGAACACTTAGTATGGGGAGAAATAGCTTGCCTGGCTCTGTCAAAAGATAAGAAAATCTTTTTATCAGCACCTTTAAAGCTACCACGTCACCAGACCATAGACTTTATATATTGACCTGATTGGTATTATCTTCTCATCTGGTACTCGCAAGATTGCAATTTTTTGAAAATGCAGAATTATTCTTTTGGGTCAGTATGATTTGAGGTCTTTGTAACTTTTTTGCCTACCTTTCCTTGTTTCTTCTGCACTAATATTTTGACTGGCTACACTGGATGTCAGTCATCTTCTAATAGGTTGGCCTCTGAGATTGTAATGTAATGTGGTCAGTTCAATGTGGAGTCTGACCTTCTGAAAATGTATAAAAAGCCCACCTAAAGCTCAATTTTACCTCTATAGTTGTTCTGCCTCTCTTTGTCTGATAAGAGTGGAGACCTTTAAAAGGGTTGTAGCACCTGTGCAACAGATGACCCTGGCTGAGACTGAATCTATCAATGTGTGTATGCTAACATTAAAGATGGTAATTAATCCCATTCAAAGCACTGCCTTTGATGAACAGAATGACACTTGTGTCCTGCTGACAAAGTGTATAGAGAAAATGTCATGACTGGGATCCAGCTAAGCCTTACATAATGCTCTGTTAAATGTCAAACACTAACAATAAGCTTTGAGGTCAGATTTTTTCCAATCATCCACCTGAACAAAATTTAATGACTGAGCTGTTCATGGTAAAACAATGCCTGGTCTTGTCAATCCCTCCCTTCCCTCTTTCTCGAGTCACAGACAGAGAGGTACAAAAGGTTTGGTCCCGACTGCTTTAGGAATCATGTAGAAAATATACATTCAAACTTCTGAAGAAAACAAACTGGAAGAGTAGAAAATACTGAAATACTGGCAGGATAAAAGAAAGCAGCAAGAGAAAGAGGGACTGAGGAAAAGAAAGCTATGTAGAGGGAACAGATCAGAGCTGAATGAATCAAAAGATGCTTTTGTGAGAAAGTTCTTTAGAGTAACATACAGCCTGGTATGTTAACGCAATGCACTTTTGTCAGAAGCATGTTGGATTTTATCATCAAATCCAGGACCTCTCATATATTTACAGTGTTTTTCCCTTACATTGTATTTCTTTGTGTGTGCTAACACTTAGCATTTGTTTGTGTGACTAAAGGTGTGTGTGTGTGTGTGTGTGTATCGTATACATGTGCCCTTCAAAGCCTGCAGAGGCTTTTGGAGTCTTATCGCATCAATACACTTTACTCTCATGTTACCATTAACTCTCATGAACAAACACACACGCAAACATACATACACACTCTTAAACACGCACTCATAATCTCTAATTAGTTGAGCCATGTTACCTTAAGGCCACTACCCAAACCTAAACAACACTTTGCTCTAGACCTTCTAAAATGATTTCTGGCTTTACAGACACCAAAACGACGCAAAGTTATAGTGGCCATTTTTGCAGTTCTTCACATCTTCACTTGTCAGACAGCACTAAAGAAATACTACGTGGGCAAGCTTCTTACGCCTGCGGCTCACTGTGAACATGTAAACACAAAAACAGCTTGGTGCATTCACCAATAAGCCCTCCATGACTCTTTTACTTCAGGTATTTACTCCAGGCAGGAACATGTGGATTTCAGTCTATCCATCCTCTTTTCTCATTATGACCTGTTGTTTTTGAGTGCTCCTCTTCACTTCTGCATTTTCTTGACTTGTCATCTTTGCCTCACAGTGAGGATGAACTCTGGCTGTAGTTTCTGAGGGTGAGTCTGCTATACCTGGGCGAAGGGGGAGAGGGGGGAGGGTGGGAGGGGACCGGAGGGAGACACAGATCCGTCTCTGAAACAGGTGAGCCACTGCTGGACGCCAGAGAGTCACGGAAGGGTGATGGTGGAGTCAAAGCAATAAGCTCCTCTTCCAACTCTGCCCTCCTCAAAGGGGAGTCGGTGAGACAGGTCATCAGGTCTCCTCGCATAGGCGAGAGAGAAGGGGACGCCTGGGGGTGAGGAGGTGGCAGTGGGTAGGGTGAATGAGGAATAGGGTGAGCCAGGCAGCCACCCCGGCCCCCCAAGCTAGACTCAACAGGCGGCATGGGTTGGACGTCAGCATAGGTGGTGAGAGTTGGGGGCATCTGAAGTTCACGGGGTAACAGATAGGGGTCAGTGGGGTGTGGAGAAGGAGGTGTGTGTTTGTGTGTGTGTGAGTGAGTTGGCGAGGATGAGAGCATCATGCTGTTGAGCTCCGTGATGTTGGCGGTAAAGCGGTTTACCACACAGCTGATCTGATCCATGAGTGAACTCTGGGCCTGTCCTGGGTGATCGTCCACAGTGACCAAACGACCATCACACCCAGTCACAACAGAGCCACTACTGGCAGGACCACAGCTGCTGCCACTGCCGCCGCTGCAAATGCTGCTTGGGTACTTTGGAATGCCGGCCATCTGAGGCTCCTCCCCCAAACCTGCCCCGAGTCTCTGGCTGACTGTGCTGATTGGAGAAGGTGTCTGCGGCCGGTACGTGATCGAGTAGCGCTCCTCTGCCTCCGAGAGCTCATACAGGGTCTTGTCTGTGCCAGCATCCGGGTGACTGGGCAGGGAGGACATGGATGGGAGGGAGGGGAGAGGAACGTGCGGAGGCAGGTCACCCCCTCCACAGTAACGTTCCTCAGAGGTTTTGGAGAAGGGCTTGATGACGGCAGTCTGGTTGTTCTCCTTTTTCTTGATGTGGAAGGACAACCGCTGCCACAGATGGTTGCCACGTGAACTGCTGCGCTCCGTCTGTGCCCAAGATACTGATTTACCGTTGGAACTAGAAAACAGGAAGGAAAGAGAGGAAAGAGAAAGAAGAAGGGGTTGTTTCTATGTTGTTCGAACATTATTTGCTCTTTCTAGCAAATATAGTATACACTTGCTAATATCACATAATTCAATGGATCAAATATGATTGAGATATATTTATCAGACCCGTGATGTTATTGCATTTAGGAATTTCTAGTTTGAGAAATTATAGTTTCATACTTGCTTCCATAATTAATGTGTGTTTATTATGACTACAAGTCCATCTTGATAGCAGCATCTCCTTGGTTATTTATCTATTAAATACGATTTTTTTTTATCTAATAAAACAGAAATATTGCAAAGCAAAGAGTCGTCTTTTATAAAGCTGAAAGCAGTGATCAATTAGCATTATGAGAAAAGCTGCAACAGAAGAAAAACTGCACTGCACTGCCACAAACCCACACATGGCAGAAACATTACATCAACTGTGCCTGTTCTACATTAGCTCTAATTTATGATCCTGGATGACTAATGTCATTTAATAGATATTAACATATTCAAATGAAGCATCAACTCAACCACAGTATGTCAGTTGGTCTTCATATGCTAAATCATTTCATTACAATAAATTTTTTGTTCTATTTTTTACCACCAGTATGTACTTAATTTTCTTTGTCAGGTTCTTTCTTCCTCTCTATTTCTACTTCTATCTTACCATTTCTTACACTTTTCTCTGCTTCACATCTGTCACAGTGCTCTGTCCCCTGCCTGCTCTCCGCTTTCCTTCCTCTCATCCTTTTGTCAGGTTAATTAGTGTGATTAATCTATAGTGGAACTTCTGATTAAACCTCACACCAGCATGGCTAGAGGTGAAAGGAACTCTAATCACCCTGGAGAGACACAGAGAGAGAGACACACACACACACACACACACACACACATAAAAAAAGACATGTCCACACGCACAACCATATGCTGCATATGGTAGGACCAAGACTGTCCTGCATCTGCATCATATCCAGTTCTTAGGATGATTAGTGAAAGTAAATCAAGCCCTCTTCAGTACTTCAAACATTTAGCACAAACAGCAGTCAAATATTACTTTGAAATGTTTCTATTTTTTTTCCCTGTGATCTGCCGGTTTCATGTCTGTCTGCGTCTGCTCAGACTACACAATGACAACATCTCAAAGGCAACAGTTTCCAGCCCTGTACTGAGGAGATAGACAGCCCTGCCAATTACCACCACCCACAGAGGGAGACAGGACCAAAAAAAAAATAGATGGAGAGGGAAAGGGAAAGGGGGGAATAAAAGGAACGAAGATGGAAACACTCCTGACATTTCTCATAAGAGCGTGATTGAAATCTTGCTTGCCAAGCGGGGTGAGCTGGAGTAACCTGCTGACAAACGAAAACGTGTTCTTGTCTTTTTTCTCCCTTTTTATTCTGGGCAAGTGGCTGTGCGTCACTCCCTTTGTGTCCTTTGATCAGCTCCTTGTCACAGTAGATGACTTGCGGATGGCCTTAAGCTAGGCATGAAAGCTATTATATCTCTCTTTTTCACACTATTCCTTTAGCATTTTCCTCTCTTTCTTTTCAATCACTTCTGTTCATCATCGTTCTCTGTACATTCCTTTTTTCCTCTCTGTCTTCTACTTACCCTCCCTTCCTTAGTTGATTCGCATTTCTCTCCTTTGTCATGTCTCCATTAGACAATTGTCTGCAGTTCATGTTAGGGTCAGAAGAACAGTCAGGCAGACCCAGGGGAGTTCAGAGAATCAATCTTTCACAGTGCTCAAACACCCATGCACACACAAACAGAGACACACACGCCATAAATAGTCTCAGAGTGGGGCCATTATAGAAATGGTGCCTTGGACTGTTACTGAGGAGCAACCTGGCATTAACCTAGCCAAGAATTTTCTAGTGCTGACACACACACTGCACAGATGTACCTGAGCGTCTCTCCAGTAGAGCCTCTGCGTTTCCACAGGTTAACCAGGCTAGAAGAACGGCTGGCAGCTGAGGACGATTTTCCGTCGCCCACGTGCATGCGGACCACTGTGCTTGTGGTAAAGGCACTGCGCACGTTACGCTCTGGTTTGGCTAAAATGATGTACACCTGATACAAAATAAAACACAAAATACCACTTTAAAAAAATGGAACTGCTTCATTTAATCATGTTCAGAAAGAGCAAAGATCTACAGCACCCTGACACTTGGATGCTGTCTGTCTACACAAACAGTTTGATAAATGTTTGGGTTTTCTTTTCGGAGCGTTAAAGGCTAATAAAAAAGCAATTCTCAAAAGAGGCAGCTGCTGATTGTTTTATTGATTTTATTTGCATTTCTGCTTCTGCATGAAAGCTTTCTCCTTGAAGAACCATAAATATCTAGTTATTAGTGTGCAAGTAGGAGAAACCATGATCCGTAAATTACATAACTTTTTAAATGACATAACATTTTTCACTTCAATGCAGGTATGTAGGGAAAATTTAATTTCAAGTTTCTAATTATTTATTCACTTTTAACTAAGTGTTTTTGCTCAGAGCTCTGTCTGTGCATTATAACTCTTCATGGTCACAAGCATTCACATTCCAAAACAAAATGTGTTGTATTGTGCACAAAATATAACTGAAAACAGGTAAATAATACAGCAAACTGCTCCTAGTTATAATAATAATATGGATAGTCTTTAATACTCAACCAGCATAAGAAAAAAAAACAAAAAACAAGTCAATTCCTTTCAAAGAGATTTTCAAACACACTGGGAGTGCACTTTTGTACCCATAACATAAGACCTCATACAAAAGACTGAAGTTAAGTGGCTGCATGGTTAAATCTATGTCTACAGTGAGAGTTGACTGGCAATGTAACATGAATTATCTGTACTGTTGCTATGGTAACCTGCAGGCTAATATACCTTGCTCACTTTTGATTGCAACCACAGTATGTTTGAGGTTTCTTCATATAGAGGGCCTATACGAGTAATGGACATCCAAAAAAACCAATGGAAAAAAAATGGATTTGTAGTGGCTTAAAGCAGACATTCAGTGTTAAAGGAGACCAGAAGGTGTGAGGTGAATATATAGATCAAAGCAGTGAATTTTTTTTTTAGCTTCAGCCTTACCTTAGGTACGAACATGCAGCACAGAGCCACAGTAGCGCTGAGGCTGACACTGAAGCACATGGTGATAATTTTGTAGTTTGAACCGAAGTAGATGGGCACAAATGCCAGCCAGATAATACAGGTGGTGTACATGGTAAAGGCAATGTACTTAGCCTCATTGAAATTAGCAGGGACGTTGCGGGTCTTAGAGAGAGAGAGAAAGAGAGAGAAAAGCATACAAAAAGTCAAATATTTAAGTATAAGTATTTCTTCTCTTGTTAAATTGTTCTGTGTTAAACGTCCTAAATTATGCAAAAGAAGCAAAGAAAGACATTGTTTTTGATTTATGCTCTTTACAGAAGTAGACTTAACACTGATAACCCACTGCCTTTGCTTTTATAGTCATAATTTTGATGCTAACCTCACCATTATGTGCAAGAGAATTAGGTGAAACATGGGGTCAAAATCTCACACCAGCAGAGTTATAATGGTTTGCTCTGCTGCTGTGTTCATAAAAACAGTCAATTTATTTTTGAAGTGCAGTGCATTTCAGCTTTTGTCTCTTCTTACCATACTGCTCTCACACTACAGAAAATCGATGGCTGCAGGCTACTGATAATCAAACATTGACTTTTCAATGTGTTTGTTGTAATAAAACGTCATTTACTTCTGTGGAAAGGTTGTAGAGCAGGAATACATAAACAATGGTTTCATCATTGCTTTTTTTTTGTGTCTGTGTTACTTTTCTCACATATATCAACCATTGTAGTAAAACATGCTTTGCACATATTGCAAATTGGATATTTAGTATGAGTGCAATTCATACACAAAACAAGCTATGGATCCAATTACAACTTAAAGACTTACTTTAGACTTACTTAAACCTCAATTTATGTTTCTTATCCTGTGAAGATTTGTGACTTTTAATCAGCATATTTAATACTGCAATTCAAAACTCTACAATAATTACAAACACTTCAGCAAGTACCTTAAAGGCATAGAAGGTGCAGCTGAGGATGAGCAGGCCATTGTATCCCAGCGGGGCAACCACACCCAGGTTAGTGGTGTTGCAAATGAGGTTGACCTGGCGGATGCTGGGATAGTCATGGATTACCTGTAGAGACACAGGAGGGAACATGACATGTTAATGACACAAGGCTTGAAAAGGCTTTTGCTTTGAGGACATTATTCCTTGTTTCCTTAAGAAAAGTAGGAATGCTGGCAACAGAGGCATTTAAAAAAAGAGACCGAAGAAGTGGTGCAAATTAACAAATTGACATTTTGATTCATTATTCTGCCAACTTCACTTGCCCTATATTTTATATTTACTGGCAAGGAACTGAATGCTAACACAGCTTTAAACTTGGATTCTTTGGCTGCCATTTAAAACTGTAGTGTTTTGGATAAATATAACAAACATACTGTAGTAGAAGTGCTAACAGAACAGCACCTGTTAATCTACTCTATTAATATATTACTGCAAGTGTCAAATGATCTTAAAAACCATGACATAAACTTATTTTTTTTCCCCCGATTTAACTCATTCTTCTTCATGTCTCTGTTGCTTTTAATTCGTCTGCTCTTAAGCCTCTTTTGATGAGCTACCCTCCCACTCACAATGAAAAACGGACACAGAGACACACACAGCTTACCTCAGGTGGCTCCATGAGGAAGAGAGCCACAATGATACCCAGCTGCAGGAGTATGAGGAGGAAGGCAATGATGAGCTGAGCACAGGCAGACATGAAGCGAGGTTTCTTTGTACAGATTTTCTTCTTGCTGCCTGCCAGAATCCGAGCAATCCGGTTTGTCTGGGATGAGATTGCAGACACCATGAGGACATTTTAATAGACCATATACTGAATATGTTGTATCCATTATATGTTCTGGCCATCTTCTGTCTGTACTTCCACACTGCTGCCACTTTTCTTTTGGAGGCATAATAGTGGAAGCTATCCTGTTGGAAAAAAATTATAATAATTGTACACAGGGGTCAAAACCTAGTGCTGCAAACTCAGGGTAATTCTTTATGGGAAAGCTATTGCAGTCTCCTGCCTCTGTTGAGTCCAAACTGGCTGTTACTCAGCACTCATTTCCAAAATCCCATGTTACAGGCACATGATAGACCTATTCCCTGGCTTTTGATTTTATGGTGCCCATACCATAGAGGACTATAACCTTGTTTTCTCCTGTTCTAGAGTGGTCCACAGCTCTGCTTCCACCCACCCACTTCCATTGTTTAGCCCTACACCTTTCAAACTTGCTGCAGCCTCCATCTCACAATTATTCCACAAATTCTTAATTCACTCCGTACCTTGGTGACAAGTGCAGAGTAGCTCATGGCAGGTGACAGGCCTATTCCCAGACGCTGGAGGTAGCAGTGAATGACGTGGGGTTTGGCTATGAGGCTGAAGGTACACAGGTAGCCCAGGCAGATCCCTGCTAGTATTATGTAGCACAGCTCCCTACTGGAAGATTTCACTACTGGGGTATCCCTGAACCTGTAGACACATTCAGACAAATCAATATGTGCAGAAACACAAACATGGAAGTGAAGCCAGATATATAGCAAAGTACAGTCGGTGAATAAATGACTAAGAAAGGAGTAGAAAAGTTACAGATATTTGCAGTATTAAATTTGTTACCTGATGAAGACAGCTGTGACAAAGAATGTGGCCATGAGACCAAGGCAGGCAAAGACCACAGCAGCTATGGGTTCAGGGTCTCCCCACCGCAGGTACTCAACTGGGATTGGGTCACAGCCTGGGGATATAGGAATGCATTTTCTGAAACAAATCTTTATTTGATATTTGTAAACTGAACAAAGTGACCTGTACGTAAGACTCTTACACCCATATTACTAGCTTTGACCCACATCTGTCTCCAGGTGGAAAAGTCTGAACAATTAAGTGACAGACCATCACTGCCTGAGATGTAGCCCTTGTGTATATCCCCTGAAACAGTAATGTTATGAGTCATGATAGGTCTAACGATCAAATATGAATACTGTACGAATTACTCAATGCAGCTCCTTGATTATCCTGTGTCACTGCTGTAAGTCATTCATTCTGTACCTCTCTTTCCCCAAAAAACATCTCTCTATCTTTCCTCATCCTCACCCCTCCTACCTTTCTCCCAAATTCTCTTCCTCCCTCCATCTCTGTCTTCCTTCTAGGCAAGATAATAATGTGTCATAAATTAAAGGGACAGTTCTAATTATGATCCATCTTAACGCTTGCTGAAATTATGCAGCTGGTTGGTCTAGACCCTGTCACTGTCTTGCTTTGTTTGTCTTACTCTCTCTCTTTCATCATCTTGCTTTCTTTTCCACTCTCTTTCCTTCTTGCTCTCACTGTTTGCACTTCCTCTCCATCTCAGACACACAAATGCTCACACATACCTGTTTGTACAATACTGCAAATTGCAGAGAGAGAGAAAGAGGAAGAGGCAGCACAGTCATTAAAAAAGACTTTAATTTAATGACTTTGTCTTTAACACGGTCAATAAAGCTTATTAAATCAGTGATGTGGTTAGGTCTAGGGTCATCAACAACAACATAATTGCTGAATGGGAGTCGAGGGGACTGTAACAATCAGACAGAAATACTCTGGAAACAATGCGGCTCACTTGCAGGCTTAAATAACTGAAAATCTCAGTCAGTTCAGTTAAAACTGGATCAAATTTATTATTCATATAAATCAAATGCTAAACCAGGGTGAGTTATGGAATAATCAGACTTCAGCAATTGTTTTATCTAGCCATTAGGGGTAAAGACCACCCAGTCAGGAAAATGCACAATGGGAAGAAAGTGAGGAACTCACTGAGAATTTAGCTCCAATTAATCCTGCCTACATAAATCTAGATGTTAGGGCTAAAATCCCTGATCAGTGTTTTTCTCATGGGTGTGATCTTAGAGCAGTCTAAAAGCACAGACAACATCAGCAAATTAATACCTAATTAGTTCACAGAAACCTGAAGGAAAGGGACCATTTAAAGGGTTCAGTCACTATAAAGTTTTGAGGCAAACTCCTTCAAACATTCTTAGACTCAAACTTTACCCATCAGTGGAGAGGGGCAAATCCCAAAGCTAATCCTCCCTTTTCTCTTTTTCTACTCTTTTCACTCTCCCTGGTTGCTGCCTCTGTCAGAGCCTCTATTCATCTCTATCTCTCCCTCTATCAAACAAACTTTTAACATCTCTTTATGCTTCCAAGTTACTTTTCTATCACTGTCTTTTTCTTGTTTTAGCTCTATTGCTGTTTCCTAAACTCTCCCATTGCTTTCTATGATTTTTCACACCCACTTTACCTCTGGTTCCTGCCAGCTGAGACCTTGTTCTATCTCCTCTATTCCCTCTGCCTCTTTATCTCTCCCTCTCTTTATGTGTTGCACTCTTTCTCTCCTTTCTTTTGGCCTGAGGGAGCAAGATCAAAATGTCTGCTGGAGGAACAGGGCAAGCAGTTTGTTTACACCTCATTATTACTGTTTCCATATAGCCCCACTGGGGGACACGCAGCACTTATTGTTGATGAAATGAGTCATACACATACTCACACACATATGTGAACATGCAAAGATGAAGACACACACACACACAAAGTTACACATGGGTAACCCCAATAATGCTTTCAATCCCTTATCTCGTTGGTTTTCTCCCTGTTTTAGGTGAAGGATGCTTCTGTCTCTGGCAGAGAAAACCCAGTCTGAATTTTCAGCAGGGCCTGATTCATGTTTTAATCATTGAGGTTGGTGAGGAGCTAGCAAGCATTATAATGAGCAGCTGAAAGCATAACAAGGCAATATCCAACCGTGTCGTATGCAATGGAGGGGAAATAATTTTCATTGCAACTGAAATGCATTTGCATTGGGAGCTGCTCTTGATGCAGAATAATTAAAACATTGGTGACCATGTTGGTAACAAATTAAAGAGATGAGAGAGAGGGAGTGGAAGGGGAGGGGAGGGAAAGAGAAGGGGTGGGTGAAACAGAGGGATCGTCTCTCTGTTTCTCTCTCCAAAGTAACTGGTGCAGGAGTTTTTGAATAATAATGCTGTAATGGCACCACTGTATTAGGTTAAAGGCAACAACATCATTCCACTAAACATCTTGTATTATCTGAATTTATATACATACACACAAACACTGTACAGTTTCTGTCAAATAGCATTGCTACTATGGCCTTGATATTACAAGACTTTAATGCAGCATGCTCAAATTGTAGAGTAATTGTAGTCCGATGGACTCGCTGCAGTGTTTCTTTTCCTGTATTTTCTTGGTAGTGAAAATGTCTCTGAGACTGCAGTTAAAGGTTAAAAATAAACATGGGCCGACAAACAAATACACACCTGTGAGGTCATCAGTAGGCCATGAGCCCAGTTCACAGGCTCGGCAGGTGTACTCATCGAACACGAACTCATTTTCTTTACAGGGAGTGCATGTCCAGCAGCAGCTAACCTCACCTTTACGGATCACCTAAAAGGGACAGAATTTACACTCTTTGTGTTTGCTTACACCTTTGTATACATGCTTGAAAATGTCTCATGAACCCATCTCATTCAGAATTTAACTGGACTAGAAGATATTTAAATCAATTTAAAAGCAGCAAACTCATAGAATCTTTTACACAGATGAAAATGTGACATGTACATTAGACATTTACAACTGCTTTCTATTTTATCCATGTTAGGGTGCTGGATTCACAAACTTGTCTTGTCATGCCCTTTTATGGATTACCTACTTCAAGTAACAGCCACTTAATATACCACTTTATACAGCATGTAAATACTTGAATTTACATTTTGTCCATCTTAGTCTTACTAACCTTAATCTGTCCTTTTTCACAGGGTTCACTGCAGACTGACTTGATGATTGCGTCTTTGTTAGGCCAGATTTCATCATCATCTATCTTCAAGCCCCTGTTGTCCCAACTGCCAACATTAATGTAGTCATAGTAGTCCTTCCCCATCTTTTTGAAGTTCATTATTTCATACCTATACATAAAAAGCACACATTCACAAAAGTGCATGAACACACATGCAACACATATTCATATTCTTGGAGGAACTTCTTGTGTATTACATTTACAAAGGTTGCTACTGACATCTCTGCTCAGTTACGGTGGTTACCTGCCAGGTGAGTCTCCATTCTCATCAAATAAGATTCCCTCCCCTGACACGCCGGTGAAGTTGGTTTTCATCAGGAAGTCCAGCAGTGTAGCACCATCTATAGGTCGCATGGCATCACATAGGCCCTTAAAATATATTAACAGCCATGTCATATAAAACAAAGATGTCCTGAGCAACAGTTTAATGAACAGCATTTCTTGTAAGATTATTTGTGTGCACAAAATACATAAGTATTCTTTGAGTAAAACCTCAGTTTAAGGACAGTGAAGTATCCTCAAAATATGATTGCTGTACAATAGAGCTGAGACAATATCCAGATAAACTTAAAACATTGAAAAATTGCAACAAACATTGTGCATCATCCCTCGAAATGTCATAAGAATTGAAATATGCAGTGTAGAGGGTTTTATTTTTCTATCACATGACTTCCCCATTCAGACCAACCACATTTTTACACACAGTGAACAGTTCAGCCAGAACTGAACCACTGTGTCTGAAATATTAAATTTCAGTTTACACGTCCGCAGCGATAAAGTTTGAAGTCATTTCAACAAAGTTACAGCAAATATGAGCCATGGACTGAATTTTTTGGACTTAATTAATTTTTGTGTCAGAGAATATAGAATAAAAAAGAGCTTTATACTTAACTGTTCAAGTTTTGCAATATTCGATCTGAATTTCTCAATTCATACACAATTATCATGTATTGTTTTTATTCGTACATGCTGTCACCTAGAGTACAGGGTACAGTAAGTCAAAAATGGCACCTTGTTTTTAACCCACCATTCCTCGTGTCTACCCCTTCATCTCCCCCTTTATCACCTTGAGTTGTAGTGTCCCTCCATTCATCCATCAAAGTAGTGCCTACCTGATAGTCTGGGCAGAGTGCCCGTTGCATATTATGCAGGCCATATGCCATTGAGTAGATGGCATTAATGACAAACCCCATCTTGGTGTCCTGCGCATACTGCTGCCGAAGCGACTCTCGCTCTGCAGAGGAGGGTGGGTAGAGTCAGAGGGAAGGAGGAAAGGATGGAAAGAGAAAGTCAGGTATATCAGAGTATATTTAATAATTTCACATTCCTGCTCTAATTTTATGAAACAATGTGTGGTTTCTTTTTTTCTCCTGACATCAAAGACCACTCTCTATCCTCTAATTTCTTCTCATCCGCCACTTCCCACCTCCACATCTCATTTCTTTGCGTCTCTTTCTGTATGCTGTTCATTTGTATTTCACATCCCGTTTCATTAGAATACATGAGACATGACTCTCTTTGATGCAGCTCTCACACACCGTTTTGCCTATGAATGGAGGGAACGAAACAGAGAGGGAAGAATGGTGGGAGACGAATTCAAAGAAATAAAGGGAGGGTGCACTCATAGCCACAAGGGATATCTCCAGATGAACAGGAAAGCTACTATCCATCCATGTATCCATGTGTGCAGGTGTGTGCCAGTGAGTTTGTATGTTACGTGGGTGTATGTTATTTGCATTAATATTGGCTATTATGAAAGCCTGTCAAAAAAAGCATATTGATACTGTAGCCTGTTATGCTAACCCAAAACAATACAGCCTCCCTCTCACTGTTCACCAGATGGCCGTGGTCAACATAAAAATAGAGTACAGCTGTAACTCAGAGGCCTTACGTCTATGTCCACAATTATAAGGTGCTACATGAATAGACATCAGGTCTTATCCATAATACATATCAAAGGACCATACAATAAACAAGCTAACAACCCTTCATCGTGAAAAAAGTGATGTTGAAGTGCATTCACTACAGAATATTCTCTTTTGGTTGCCTGTGTGTCGTTATTGTCTTTGTACTCACTGCTACAGGTGCGGTTGTACTTGCTGCTCTCCTGTGGGTGGCCTTTAAGTCGACAGTGAAAACGATGCTGCCAAAACTCTGGAAACCAGGGGTTCCTGTGGTTGTTTTCGGGGCGAAGTTTAAGGTAGTATTCATCAAACCATTTCACATCAGCTGACTGGAGCTTGATGGTGATACCGCCAGCTGCTTCTCTAACGTAACCATCTGTCACGTCATACCTGTCTGCCCATCCATCACTGCAAAAAAGGCAGACAAGCAGAAAGTTTAGCATAACCATTCATTAATTGAATCTATAGTTTAAGTGAGAATAAAAATACATGCTCCATTTTTCCCAACAAAATGTACATTAAAAAAATGTGTCATTCATGGTGAAGTCATTTGATTGTTCCAAAATACTTCAGCTGATTATCTTTGGAGAACATAATGGGGCATTTCTAAGAAGACAGAGATAAAAACATTAGAAGTATAAATTTTCTTTGCATTTCTGGTCCAAGTATTATAAATGTAGATTCAAATAACATGGCGTTCACTTGAGGCCAGTCTGGCTCCATGTTATGGACACACAGTGGTCATTTGTCCTCCAGAACGTCAGACATTAGAAAAGGAAAACAAATGGTGGTAGGTAACACTGCAGGTCAGGAGTTTGACTCACCAGGGTTCAGGTAAGCCCCATATGCTTTCTCTGTTGGCTGGGACCATAGCAGGCCAGAGTCGTAAATCTCATCAGATCTCCATTAAGTGAGTTTGTGAAAAAATGTCTAATATCTTACAGGAAAAAGAGCATCTCAAGGGTGTGCTGACTGGTTTTGGGAAGGGTTTAATTAGCCATCTGGGGCTGTGGATCTTTTATAGGGACAGCCCCTATAGGATTTAATACTGATAGTTGAAATAATCAACTTGATTAGCTCAGCTAGAGGAGACATGCAAATTATAATGTGCAGCACATGCAACACGAAAGAATCAGCCTTTGGAGCTCATTAGAGAGCTATGCTTTGCTTTATCATAGTGTGTGCGTGTGTGAGAGTGTGTATGAGTGTGTGAAAGTGTGTGTGAGAGCTTGTGTGTGTGTGGTGAACAGCTAACATGCTTGTTTTTGGGTGGAATTAAGTGTTTGGGTTGAGAGTAGAAGCACAGAGGCACCAATATGTCACCATAACAAATAAACCCTATTTCACACACGTATACTGTACTGGTATCACACACACACACACACACACACACACAGAAGACATCTATGTGATGATGGCTCCAGTCTCCTTGTAAGGAAGGGACAAACAAAGAATGAGAATCCGAGGGAAGGAGAGCGAGAGACAGAGGAGCAGAAACAGCAAATCAAGGAGAAGCACAGAGGAAAGGTGGCGCAAACAGAATGATAAGCAGAGAGACAGGGGACATGTGGGAGGGAGCTCTTACATCATTATGGGCAATGTCCAAAATTCATCATACTGCTGACAAACAGGCATAGACACTGTGCACGGACGGATGGATGGACACACAGACACACACACACACACACACACACACACACACACACACACACACACACACACACACACACACCAGCCGGGTGCTGAGATGATTTAGGTCAAATGGAGTATTTTGGCTGCAGCTCAGCAGCCATGCCCCATCAGACGAATATAACTGTGGAGACATATCGCTGTAGTTTGCATTTTTTGGATAAGATTTGGGTTTACTGCTCCTCAAGGAAGCACAGATGGCACAGTGTGTGTGTGTGTGTGTGTGTGTGTGTGTGTGTGTGTGTGTGTGTGTGTGTGTGTGGAGATAAAGAGAGGAAGGGAAAGAGAGAGCAGTGGATGTGAATGACAAATCTTCTCTCCTCCTTTCACAACTACTGCCAACATGGCCTCAAGCAAGACAACAATCCTCAGTTCTTCCAATGGAACTTTTCCTTCTTTTCTTCCTTTATTTTTTCCTTTCTCTCTCTCTTTTTCTTTTTTCTGTCTCTCTCCAAGCCTCCAGAGAACAAAACTCATTTTCTCCTACAACAGTCCTTCTAGGCTCAGTCTGATTGGAGACCTAAAGTGTTTGTGTGTGAATGTGTATGTGTGTGTGTGTGTGTGTGTGTAAACTGCCTCTCTCTGCCATTTGTATCTCTCTAATTGTCGCTCTTTTTTTTCTGTCATTCTTCTTGTCACCCACTGCACTCTGAAGTGGTCATAAATCAGTATCCTTTACATGATGGACCATGCCTGCAAACAACTAAATAAATGTGTATAAATATGTGTGTATGTGAATGGAGGGAATCGGCGCGGGGTGTTAGGAGGTAGCAGCAGTTCTGTGACCAATGTTTGTTTCGTTTGTTGTTATACATGAGTCAAGCTACCTCAGTTGACATAGTCAAAATAAAAATTGGTCATAAGGACATTCAACAAGTTTCAGAAAAGGAATAATGGCTTCTTTTATGTTGGTGGTTCCCAACGTGTTTCTTTTCTTTAGAATGACAATGGGTCAAATCATTTCAAGTAAACAACATGTATGACATTGTACTGTAGCTTACAAAAAAAACTATCAAAGTGGTTGCAGATGCTCATCACTATTTCAATATCAGTGCTGAATTCGGTACATTAATTTTTGTTCAACTGGTTGGATGATTCTTGGTTCCTATTGTTCTCTGTTGTCACGCAGAGGACACTGTCCCATGTAGAACGACAAAGTGGTATTATTACACTGCCTCAATTGATCGGTAGCTCCCCTGAGGGAAGAATGAATAGTATTTTGGATATTTATGTGAGTATTTGCTTCTACTCTGTGGTTAACACAATGTTGTATTGACATTATGAGACGCAGTGGGTGAAAGAGTGAGCAAGAAAAAAAAGGGAGAAAGAAAGGAAAATAGACAAAAATCAAAAAGATTGACAAGCAGAGTAGGTAAAAACAGATTCTGAAGTAAACAGTCACTGCTGATCATTAATCAGCACTCTCTCAATCTCTCAATAGATTTCTTCTTTTTTCCCTTCTCCCAGTTTTCTCTCTCCATCTGTTTCGTTCACCCTCATTAACATTAACACCTTCAGCTTTCCCTTGAGCCCTTTCACTCTGTTTCTGTGACTCCTCTGCCTCCCACCCTCCAACTCTGTCACATTCCACTGCTCCCATCTTTCATTATGTCCTTCTGTTTTTTGTTTTTCTTTTACATTTTCTTTTTCATGGACACAACACATACTTTATATCTATACTTCTACATGACTGTCAAATACATATGCATGCACAGTTCATCTCTATGGTGTCCTTTTTTTCCTTTCACTGTTTCTGTTTTTTTGTCTCTTGTTCTTTTCTTTCTTTGGCTTTGCACCTGTTTGGCAAGTTTCCCAGCAGGTCATACCTGCAGCTCCTCAAAGGCCAAAAACAACCCACATTACTGGGAATGTACACACAAACACACTCATAATCACTTCTATTAATTATCATGTGAAAGCAAAAAATATTTAGAAAAATTTACCTTTTTTTATTCCAAAAGGCAGCTTTGTTGTACTGCTAAGGTTTTGTCTATGACCTTCATCAGGTTCATTGTCTCTCCAAACAGTTTTACTCCCACTGTATTAAACTGTGTGATCAAATATCACAGAAATAAAATAAATAGAGACACATTTGACTGCAGGGAAAAAATCTGTTTTATCAACAAATTTCTGATTGCACCTTCAGGAAATACTACAACTCAAATATACTGTTTATCTAGCTCAATCACAGAAAATTATTTTTCCTCTGTTCTTTGTCTTGCACAAATAGAATAAGAAATATGATTTTAATAATTTCCCAGTTACAGTGACTCCCACCCACATATTTTCATCTGAATCCCACTTATTTATTTTATAACTGAAACATTTTTGATGTTCGTTTACATGGAAATCAATGACTATTTAATGTATTGTTGTCTCTTTTTGCTAAATTCCCATCACTGAGAATTTTCTCAAATAGCTTCATTAAAGCAAGGATCAATGGCAGGATTTTCACTGATACCAGCCTGCAAAAGTTACATCAAAGATGTTTTCTATGTGCAGTTTTACAATGCTGGAGCAAAATTTTTTAAAAACACAAGTTTGTCCTCATCTGCACCTGTCTGACATCTTGAAGACTAACCTTGAGTCAAGGTAAGCAGTGAAGCACAGTAGTGGTCACATGTTACCAAGACTGAACACAACGCTATAAATATATATATATATATATACTGTCTCTTATACACA
>CM076657.1:15288307-15654159 GCA_038496675.1 Rachycentron canadum
GAGAGAGAGAGAGAGAGAGAGAGAGAGAGAGAGAGAGAGAGAGAGAGAGAGAGAGACATAGGCACAAAAAAGTTTCACATAACAGAGACAAAAATAGTCAAAAGATTGGAGACAAGCGGAACGGCAGACAGGAAAGGAAAGGAAAGGAAAGGAAAGAAATGGGAAGAAAATTAAAGGATTACTGTTGTTCATTTTTTATTATACACAACAAAAGCAAAAGGTCATGTTCAAACAACCCATTCGATTCACTCTCAATCATTCAGGACAGACTCACTGAAGCAAACTAAAGCTCAGAGGTCACTGTGAGAAGGAGACAGGAGGAAAAAGAGGAAGTAGTGATGGGAACTAACAAAAAGTGTGTCTCTAGTGTATTGGAGAAAAATGACAGTTTGAATCTTATAATGAATACTGTAATATTTCTTTTTCATATGACAGTTTCATTCTTTTTAGTATGATAACTTTCAGTAATGCGTATTGACCTTCAGACCCTCTTGTGAACTCACTTCATCACAGTTTGTCAATAAGAAAATTTCCTCCTTGGAAAATGAAATGGTGAAGAACTGTTTTGTGGCAAAAGACAAATATGCAGCATTTGGGCAAAACATTACAAGGACAGAAAACTGGCTTATGATTTTTATGTTGACCATCACCAGGATCTACAGTGGCATTCAAAAGCAAACTTCACTTTTTGCACACTTAATTATGTTGTAAATTTTAGTTAGAGCATAAAATTGACAAAGGACATTGACAAGGGAAAAGCTTTAAAAAATTTTAAAGCTTTGAGTGTTCCCAGAAGCAGTGGTGGAAATGAAGGTGAAATTTAAGATGCAAAAAATAAGTTTGGAACCACCAGGACTCGCCCTAGAGTTAGTCATCGAGCCAAACTGCTTTATCAGACAAGAAGGGCCAAAGAAGTGACCAAGAATGGTCACTCTAACAGAGCCTCAGAAATCCTTTGCAGAGATGGGCAAACCTGCCATAAGGAGGACCATCTCACTCTCATTAATTAGACCTTCATGGTGGAGAGGCTAGACATAAGATTCTTTGAGTAAAAGGCACAAGGCCTGCTTGGAAATTGCCAAATGGCATTTAAAATACCCTGGGAGCATGAGGAAAAAGATTCTCTGGTCTGTTGAGACAAAAATTGAACCCTTTGGGCAGAACTCCAAATGTGTCTGGCAAACGGCAGGCCATACCATCCCTGCAGAGAAGCATCATGCTATAGGAGAACTTCTCAGCGGCAGGGATGGCGAAACAGGTCAGAATTGAGGGAAGGATTAATGCAGGGAAATAGAGGGGAAATCTTTGAGGACAACCTGCTTCAGAGTGCATGAGACTACAGTGACACATCATCTTTCATTGCAGCAGTGACCCAAAGCATACAGCCAAGAAACTAATGGAGTAGCCTCTGGACAAGTTGCTCACTGTCCTTGAATAGCTCAGCCACAACCCAGACATATACATCACAGGACATCTGAAGGTGTAGTCAAGAACTGAACTGAGAAATTATAACTACTAAATACTACATCTGTCTTCAGACACATTCAGACACTCCCGCCATATTTTTATAATGAATCGAAAACATTTTACTACTTCAAATGGATAAAACCGTATTTCACTGTAGCACAATAAACTAATGTCTCTCTCATACGTATACAAATATGTGTTTATTTGCATATAGAGCAAGGACGTGAAATCTGATCTCAAGTAGTCACTGGAGACATATTAATGCTAGGTCTGAACAAGGCCTGAGAAATTTCTGTTTCTGACTTATAATACATTTGAAAGAAAATATATCTAAAATATTTTTTTTAATTTGCCATTACAGATTATTGAGTGTCCTTGTGAGTGGAGATTAACTGGCAAAATGTTTTGTTTTGTTTTTTTTTTACATTTAAAAATAAATCTGCAAAACAAGTGTGTAAAAAGAAACGGGGTGTGAATACTTACTGCAGCAAATACAAATGTATATGATCAAATGCAACAGAAGAGGCCACACGTGAAAATATCTCATTTATATCGTTTTCAAAATTGGACAAATTCACTTTCATTTAATGGGGGTGTAGGGAACATAAAGATAGAAAGAGGGAGGTTAGGGAGGCAGAAAATAAGTAGTAATTAGCCAAGCTTAAACAAAGACAGAGGAGAAAGAAGAAAGTAAAAGACACAGGGGAAAATAAACACCACGATTTCACTAATGGAGAGAAAATGACTATAGTCTAATAAATGGACATTTTCTTCCTAAGGCACCTCACAATGTTGAGCACTATTAGTATACATATTTTGATCAGCATGTTTGCAGTGGAAAATGAAAAACAAAACCCCTGTGCCTTAGCTACTAAGGCATAATTGAAACATGTCATGTGTCTTGTGCACAAAAGCTTGATATTAAACTCCCATTGAAAGTTTGCAGCTTCTTGCTGACTTTGACTTTTCAAATGAACACAGAAATCCCAAGGTCAGCCCACAGAAGAATGCTACTACCCCTGCTCTGGCCCAAAAACAGATGAAAAGGGTCATTTAAAGCAAGTTGAATAGCACTAAAATAAATTTCAAATTTAGTTTACATTTAGTTTATTTCATTTTCTGTATATTACAGCATTACAAAGGTGTGTTGCAGAGGGCATTAAGACTTTCTATGCAGTGGACCTTGCATTTCTATTTTGACATTGGTAATTGAAATTGACATTGGAACATGAAAAGCAGCTTGTCTTTTGAATTTGAGTTTTAATTATGTTAGTACAGTATCACCCCTCTTCACTCTACTAAGGAATAATAAATAAAGGAATAATGGAAAGCTGGGAATATTTGAAATAAAATAACTTGAAACATAGGGAAGAGAATGAAACAGAAGGAGGGCACAAGGGAAGAAAGACAGATGAGTGCAGATAACAGATTATACTCCTCCAGCTGGGGTCTTTGTCTGGACACAGTCAGCTGTGAGAACATCTATACAGAAGACACAGGCATACATACGCATACATTGTTTTGTATGTGTATATATCATTTTCTGTTGAATGATGTATATGAGTAAGTATTTTAACTTTTAATTCTCCACTTTTTCACAGATTTTAAGCCACTGCCAAGCAAAACTTCAGTGGTTAGAGCTAACAAACACATGTCAACACAGAAAGAATAACAGAAGAAATTACAAAAGGGGGAAACAAGGCATGGGATTCTGGCACACCTACTTCCAAGGTGTGTGAAAATGCGAGAAAGTCTTAAGAGGTAAAAACTTGAGCAACACTTTCAGTATAAAGAACAACTTTATTGTCAGACAACACGTTTCTCCTTGTGGCCTTCATCTTACACACTGATAAAAGACAGAGAAAGCAGCAGACAGTGAGACTTAAGGGAGAAACACCAGGAGTGGAGAGGTTAAAGACATCGAAATCCACAGAGATAAGGCAGGATTGAGGGAGAAAGAGAGAGATAAAGTGGCACAGATAAGATCTCTGGGGGAGAGATAGAAATGACTGACATAGGGAGAGAAAGGAGGCTCAAAAAGGAGTTAGCAGTGTTTTGTAAGTTTGGGTAAGCATGTGTTCATGGCGAGGTCAAAAAAGCGCAATAATATTAGAGGTGAAGGAGAGAGTTGTGCAACACAGACAGAAACAGGGAGAGGAAGAAAGGGAGGAAAAATGTCTGGGGGAAAGAGTTAGTGAAAGAAACAGACACTGTATATTTTGCCTATTCCTCCTCGTCTGGCCTCATCACTTTTTATTGCTTCACACATAAAAGTGTCATCTCCCATATTCAGCACAGTGGACATTGTAATAAACGAACACCTGCTGAGGTAATACACCACAAATGTAACATTACTTTCTCTCTCTCCTTGTCTCTCACATTTCTGTTTTATCTTCATCACAACGGTGGCCTTCTGGTCTTCTGCTACCTGATCCTCTCTTTTCCGCCTCTGCTTTTCCAACCTTCTTTCAATCATTTTCTTTTTTTCTGCGCTGCTTCACTTTCTCAGTTTCCACATTCAAAGGCCTCTGCACCAAAGCCGAGTCATTTAACAGACTTTCAAAGGCAACATCCCTGCCTGGGACCAGACTGTAAGGTGAGTTTGAAGTTAAGTAGTGTAATTACTTGGCTAAGCCATTTCAATTTCAAATCATCTAAATGAATCAACAGCTATGGGAATTTCTATCCTAATACAATAAACCACATGCCATAAGTGCATTGACAAAATTATTGGTCGCTAGAAAGGAGACAAGAAATTACTTTTGTGATTACAGACTTTTGGATGTACATATGGCATGTGGCTATTATACACACACCATGACAAACAACACTGACAATTTAAATTAATCCAATAACATATATATTTATTGTGCTGATATTCAGCTATCTGTACAAACCCACACATAGCACACTCTTGTCTGCACACATGCAAACACACAGCCATTAATGGACAATATTGTGTAACCTAATGATGGACCAGTGGCTTAGAGGAAGTAGTCAGAGCTATTCCCTGCTTTACACGATGGCAATAATTATACTGGTTGGGCCTGCACACACAGACACACACACACACACACACACACATAACCAGCCTGCCTGTTTGACAGCGGGGATTAGCAAGAAGAGGTGCAACTAATGCCCAGTAACGAGACATCCAGCTTATCGCCCACAGAATCGTGTGTGTGTTTGTATCAGAGAAAGAGAGAGAGACCAGACGGATCTACAGTAAATTAACTGCATGTTATTCTGGACTTTAATGAGTCTCCCACATCTCATTGGTGCCACATTTCTCAACCTGTTCTCGCCCGTTTTTCTCTCTCTCTGGTTCTCAGTAAATTTCCAAAAATCAAATTAATATGTGCTTTATTTGCATGAATGGTTAATAGTCATTGTTGCAAATATGATACATGAACATATAAACAAAAATGACAATACTGATTAAGCTCATGATAAATAACAGTATCAACTCAAATGGAAAACATACTTACATACCCGTAAGTATGAATGTGTATCTAATATCCTACATATAAACTTACATAGATACTATGAATACATCCAAACACAGTGTGCACACTGTACACATGGATTTACAAGGGTATCATTAGACAGATGTTTCTGCCTGAACTGATAGGGGATGACATAATCGCCAGATATTTGGGGTTTTGTCTCCGTTACCAACCACAGAGCTCTGATCTGCTCCTCGCAGCTTAGCTATTATTTTTGTCGTTTTTCATCCCACCATAGGAAATATATGTCTGTTTATATTCTGAACAGGAGTGTCCTCTGTGTATCCTAATTAACAATGTTTTCATACTCTGCACATGTTTTTGCTGTGGCAGCAAATTTTTATGGTCAGACTGTGCCCATAAAGTTTGTGCATGCTTAAAGGTTCCATATGTAATATTCAGAAATTCAGCCCTCTGTGGCCAATTTACCAGGATTACCCAGAAGATAAGAGGAACAGTCTACGATTCCATCACCACCAGACCAAGGAATGCTGTCTGGCATTCCCATCGTTCACACAAGGCAATCGCAGTCCAAAGTGTTCTCATGGACATCCAATGGTGGAACAAGGTACCAAATGTTCTCAGAGAAGAGGCCCTCTCTATCTTCAAGAATCTCTTCTCCTAACACCTCTAACACACTTACATGCATAAACAGCACCTACCATGGACTTTCTGTGAACTTCAACTAACTTTTTGTGCTTACTTTTTTGAATGGTGAAATACTTACACCAAGGTCTCCCACTGCAATGAAGCTTTAGTGTCGCCCCACACTTGTAGGTCACTTTAGATAAAGGACTGCCAAATGAGTAAATGTAAACGTGATTGGACCATCAGATGTGAGACGTAGGGTGTGGAGTGAACCTATTTTTTTTAACTTACTTTTTAAATTATTCCTATTGAAGTTCCCATACAAAAGCTTTATGTTCTGTAAGAGTCTGGATTACTTTAGAACAAGTGGCTAAAGAATTTAACAGCACTTGTAGTAGCGGCAGGCAGTTTGTCCTGTTTGTATCCTGAGCCTGTCTTTACAAGAGGGTGAAATGAATGTATACATTTTGTGTCCATCAATTATTACGCATCCACATTGGCATCTATTGTAGTTTTTACTATGCCTTTATTCTATATCTCAGGAGAGCAACTGCCTCTAAGCATCATAATGAACAGCTTCAGGATGTCGTCTCTCAGACTGGGGCTCCACAGTAGCATCTGTGTTCTAATGACATCTAGTCCACCGAGTTTTCCTCTTTTCAGAGATTTGAAAGTATTCTGTATCGGAGCTTTGACAAGATAATTGTAATGTCCTGAGGTTTATTTCTGTCCTTATATTCAGGTTCAGATTTCTTCATTTGTTCAGCAGGTTTGAGTTCCTAATAAAGACAGATTTCTGATGCCTTGATAATTTTTTCATATTGAAACAAGACCTTGTCATGTCTGTAACATTGTCTCCTGATAAGCAGAGTTTTGTGCTTGTTTTAATGCAACAGTACCCTCACGTGTTATCTTTTATTTAAGCATCTTTCTGTCGGCTCTTTATTTCTTGTTTTTTTTTCCTTAGATGACCCTTTGATGATGCATGACTTGGCTTTCTTCTAAAAGTATTTCATTGTAAGAGTATCTTGAGTTACAATGTCTGTGCTACTTGAATACTGTGGGACAGGAAGCAGAAGATCATTAATGTTTTTGAAGCAGACTCATGTTCTGACTTAATGTGTCACTTGCAATATATCTTGACTTTTACACGGTTCAACAGCATGACTTGCATTGTTGTTGCATGGCATAACTTGGCCTATGGCAGATACATAGATGCAATGCCTTGTATGTGAATGTCACCATCTGATCTGAATAATTTCCTTCACCCCCTGTTCAAAACCAAAACAAAATCCAATCAGTGAAATTGAAACCATTAACTTGAAAGATCAGAGTGTAGTGAAACTGTCTTCATTATAGTAAGGGGATGCAGATGGAGGCATGCATTTAATACACAAATGAACATCCTGAGCTCTCTTGCTCTCACAAACTTTCTCTCCCTCACATGCTCTCTCTATCTCTGTCTTTCTGTAATTTTCCCGCTCTGTCTCCTGTGTTGCTATGGTAACAAGCTGTGTGCGGGGGCTGCGGTGCGGCACACATTATACCCGTCTCTCTGAGCTCACTGGAAGACAGGGAAAGCGAGGGAGACAGAGACAAATGGGTGACAGGGTTTGTGTGTGTGTTTCCTATTGTAGAAGTTGTAACAAATATGTTGAGATAGATTTAGTACCTTGAATATAATTGAGAAGTGAGTATTCCAAGAGGCTGTAACATAAGTACCTCTGTTATCAGTTTGAAATGGTTCCAAACATAATTTAAAGTGATTTATTACTGCAACTTAATCCAGCACTTTCTTAGGTTCACCAAAACCTGCAGATAACAAGTTTGCTTGTATTACAAAAATTGCATATTGAAGTCAATCATATCATGGTGGATGGTGGTGGGTTAACTGGTAGATAACCCACTCTTTACCAAAGACTGTAAAAGGTCTGACCACAGGCACGATCTGTGGCTCATCAGAATACAGTACAAAAAGGTGCATGTCATTTTGTAAAATGCCGCTGGTTTTCTCTTCAACCCTCCTGTAAACAATCTCCTCAACAGACACCAGAGGCACTCAGTAACAATTTAACAATAAGCAACAACAAACAAGTTTCTGAGAAAAATAAATAAATAAATAAATCTAACTACCAATTTAATGTCAGATACAGTCACCTACAGCTCATCCATCAGTGTCCAACAACTTTCCCTAAAGGATTTTAATTAGCAGACAATGAACCTCTGTCTCTGTCCCTCGGCTCGTGTCATGTAATCCTTTTTTTCTGAGGCTTCATCTTATCTTAAAATCAAGAATAAGATACTCTGGCAGACCAGAGAAAAACACTGTGAAAATGAAACGTTATCGTTGATTGCTTATTCCTAAAAAGATATGACCCAAAAAGCCAACAAGATTTTGGCTGGGCAGCCTGTCATCATGTTCAAAGTACATTTGAAAAGACAGCTGCTTGAGAAGAAAGCCAACCACATATCATAATCTATGAGACTATACACAAAAAAAGTGTCTTTGTATCTGTTGTAAAATGTGGCATTACATGCTACGCTTGCCTGGCATATGATTCTACAATGTGTGTTTGAGTTTACATGTTTATGGTCAATTTCACACAGGTTTCACACATCGTTATACAACTGGTAGAGACAACTGTAGTGCAACACAAAACTCTATATGTACAGTATTTGTATGGGCAGAGCCTATAATGGCAGAGCTCATTTAAAGCCTACATGCATATTGTTCTGCTAAGAATATTTACCTTTTCAGTTTTTCTCTGCATGAATGACTTGTTGTTCATAATAGACCTGTTCATTTTGTACTCAATCAATGTCATGTCAGAAGCCAGAACAAGTCAGACCATTTTCTCTAAATATTTCATTTAATTTGATGACCCAACCCTTGTTGCTGTTAACTATTAACTCATTAGGCAATTGAACAAATTACATCAATACATCAATACAAGCATTCGTTTAACATGTCAGGAAGAGCCGAGTTCCTGAAAACTGAAAAATAAGACAAAGGAGGACAGTTATTGAAATGCTGAGGATTAGTCACATTCTGTCCCTCGGCTCGTGTCATGTAATCCTGTTTCTTCAACTGCTCCCATTTTTCTATTCTATTCACATAAGAGCAGAAAAAAAACATTTTAAAAATATGGTATCTGACAAAACACGACACAGCTTCAATTGCTCCATATTCACATCTTTTGTTTCATGAGAGTTCTGCCATTTCTCTGAGGCATCACAGTTCATATTTCTCTTAATTACCTTTGCCTGGTTCAGAGTCTGAGCTAAATTAAGGGCCAATTCATTTCCTGTCCAGGCACTTCGGGAGATAGCAGGGCAATTCTTTACAGATAGCCTTTCAAATGTGTGATGGATGAAACACAAGTGTATTGAGGTAGAGAAAGAAAGACGCTGAAGAGGTGCTGCCAATTATGGAAATAAAGTAGAGATGCAGAAAGTCAAGTGTAGAAATGGAAACAGTCAGAAGGAATGAAGGGTATTTGTGTCCTGAAGGGATCTTTGTTGTTGATAATCTATGTCAATTCAATACCAGTGTAAGAAAAAGCACAGCTTAATGAATGTTCATTAGCATATCTCAAAAATGAACAGAAAAACAAAGGGGAAACCCTTTAGTTCCTGCGTGTATTACTATAACGAGGCCGATGTTTTTTGGTTTTTTTTGTGTGTGTGCGCTTCGGCATGTGTGTGACAGTGTGTATTTCAGCTTGCCGAGCCAGTGGGCTGACGTAACAGTCGATTTAATCCCACAGTGTAAATCTCAGAAAACGAGCAGCAAAATGCTGAACTGAGAGCTCACAACAGACTAACCACACAAACAACAGTTTGTTGCACCTACACACACAAATCCATGAGCACACATGCAAATTCACATGAGGAGAGATACACAGTACCCTGGACAACTACCTCTATCTCCCTTCTACCTCCCGTTCCTCCCTCCCTGTTATGGTGTCCCTGTCTCTGTTTATCTGTCCGTTGGTCTCCCCCTCCTATCCTCTCTAATTCCCAGCACTTTTCCCATTGGAGTGCTGTAAGAGGATAAGGCCATTCCCTGGGAGAGCAATAAGAGGATGAATATGTGTGTGCAGGTGCGTTTGTGTGTCTGCCCGTGCCTTAGTGTGTGTGTGTGTGAATACACATGCATTTTTTGTGTTCCACATGTTGATCAGTCAATGTGCAACTGAATACAGGTGTTTCTATATACAGTTGTGTCCATGCAAGTGAACAGTGTGTGTGTGTGTACATTTGGGTACGTGTGTACATGTGTGTACAAGCCCACAGCTCTGCCCTACATATGGAAAACCTCTTAATTCCCTGTCAAGAGACTCTGAGAGTTGGAATAGCATTAGAAATTCCTATGTGTTCTTCTTTTGTTCTTCAATCTCTCAATGTTTTCCTCCCCTCTAACTGCACAGCGATCACTAGCAGTCATTAATCAGCTTCTCTCTCACAGTGGGAACAAAGAGAAGAAAGATGAAGGGGATGTGCAGCTGCAGAACTGCCTAATGATTTGAATTTTGGATTTTTCACATGCTGTAGGTTAGTGAGAAACTAGAAGAAATTACTACCACAACTCTTTTCTAGGTCATGTGATTGATGCAAATTCAAAGATTTATGAAATTCCTAATTTTTAAAAATATGGTATTTAGCCTTCTGAATGCCAAAAGTTGCAAAATTGCAACAAACAACAATACTGAATAAAACAGGCAATGGTTCCAATTAAAGTGCCAAATCTCGTTTGTACTCTCTACCACTAGTTAGCAGACGTGCACTACTTTGATTCTAGCCCAAAATTACATTGTGTTCCTATTCAAAGTGTTCGAGGAGATAGCTGAGGAAAGATGTTCCAAATGCGCCCGCATTGACGTGGAAGTTATGGATCTGTTACTTGCCCATTAAGTCTGCCTTTAGGAGATGACGATTTGTCATGTAATAACAGTGATAGAGACAATTTTGTTACTCAGCCAATGTTCGGATGTCTGGTGGACCCACTGCATTATTGAGTTTTTAAATCAATGTAGCCATAATAATTGTAAATGTTTACTTTATCCAAGTTACAAGCAATATAGACAGTATATGTGGTTAATATGTGTCATTTATCTCTGTTAGATCACAAGTGCTATTTGTTTTTTGTGATAAAATGTAATAAGATTCTCCCATCTATATGCAGTGTACTCAGTAGTACCACATTTTATTTATTTACAAGTTATTACTGAGTCCCTGTGTTATGTCCAGGACATCTCTCATTCCTTGGGTCTTCTCAGGGGATCCTCCATCTGACTTCCCTGTGTACACTTGCAAGTTCCATGCATATGATGAAGCAGCATCACAGGCAGCCCAGATCTTGATTCCATATTTTGCAGGTTTAGACAGTATGTTCTGCCCGAGGGGCCAGCAGACCCTAAATAGCATCAGCTGCTCATCAACAGTGACATTAGGCCCAGGGTTGTACAACAGGGTTAAGCGCTGTACCCACTTGTCCCACACTGTCCTGATGGCAGCTAGCTTCTCTCTCTGCTGCTGTCTGCTATCAAAGCGGATAATCCTGGAAATAATGTTGAAGTTTTCCAGAGACATTGTTGCACGGAAAAGTCCTCTGCCAGTTTCTGCATCCCACAGTGATTCTGTGGATTCCCCTTTGGATCTGAAAACTCCAGCAAGGATAATAACCCCAAATTATGCACATAAATGGGTTTGGTCCATCTCCTTCCACCTTTCTCCAAAAATACACCTTCCCTCCAAATGAGTGCAATCCAGACTGATTTTCTGGAAGGCATCCAGGATGAAAAACTCAAAAGAAGACTTATTGTCCTACACACAAGTAACCACCATCCATCTTGGTCCTGGATACATCCTTATCACATTGGCATTCCTTGGGCAAGAAGACCATTCAATTTCACAATTTTTTGACATCTATATTTCTCCACTTGCTGGCTGCTGATGGGCTGGTTGCTGACAGGCTGATCCTGGGGCTGGTCCTGGGGCTGGTTGCTAAGGGGCTTGTTTTTGAGCTGGTGGATGGTCAATCTCATCCTCTTCTTCAATCTCACTGTTAGAATGGATGATAGAAATGTGATCCTCATATTCTGAAAGCTCTTCATCTTTATCATCTTCCAAAGCTTCTCTTTCTTCTAAAATCATGTCAAAGGCCTGAGGAGAGAATCCTTTTGCCATCTTGGTCAACTGTGATAAGGAACCTCACAAGCAAAGCTATTTATTTGATGTGTTGAGCTGTGGCTTAACCAAACTTTCTACCTCACAGAGAAATGTTTTTTTCCAAAACTGATTGTTATAAACATTTGTGATCACTCCACATTCCTTGAATAAAATGAGCTATATTTGGTAGCAATATAAGATGATTATGATTCTCTTTGTCCAGTCAAGGAATAGGATGACAGGCAGGGAATTGGACAGCCCAGTAAAACCTCCTATTGGCAGCTTGGCAGAGTTTCACAATTATCAATGAAAAGAAGAAGAAAAAGAAGACCTGGTATATGACTGGACCACATCTTTTTGCATTCAGCCAAGTTTTAGCTGGTTATATCTCATATCGCCTATTTGCTCTTTTCTTTGTATGCTCACATCTCACACAGTATTTTAATGAAGCCAGATTCTTAGCTGTTCTCATTTACATTTTTCTGTTTCTGTTGTTAGACAACAGAACAAGTTTGAAATATTAACTGAAGCATGGCCCATTAAGACTACATTTTACTTCCAAGCCATTTCCAAGCTGCTGCTCTGCTGCTTTAGTGGTGCTTTTATAAATGCGACGTTATCTGACAATATCAACAAACACCTAAGTTAAAAACAACAGCTGTGCCGTTATTTGGGGTATATTTACTTATAGGAAAGCCCATCCTTGCACTTGTAGGGCAATATTGCTGATACTCCTAAAGAAAGTACCTATGGTCACTAGATTTGCTTCTAGGTGTTATTTGAAAAAAGTTGCTGAGGATCTGAAAAGTCACAAAACTGCTTGTTCACACCAAAACATTTTGAAAGAGTAACACACAATGGGGAAACTCCCACACCATTGATGTGACTATCACTCAGTCAGTCTGCAGCACTCGCATTTACAGCTTAACACCTTTTTTAAGTATAGCTTTAAGACAAATAATTTAAAATAATTTAATAAAAAAATATATATATCTCAGGATAAAGAATAGGAAACTTCCACTGTTAACTGCACCATTATTTGTCATCTTGTCTACTGTACCCCAGTGATGGTGACGTTACTAAAAATAATCTACTCCCAATTTGCCATGTACCACTGGTACAAGGTTAGTGCAGCTTTAGATTTACCACAAGCTTTAGAGTGATGTATGATGGACTCCTGTCTGTAACCTCAAGATCTCATTAAAAACAATTCACAGCTAAAATATGACTGTAGGCACTGACCTATAGGTAATGGACACAATAACTGCTACACTGTGTACAACAGTATCAATTAGGCATCAATTAGACAGTCACTTATACATAAATATATACCAAAAATTGGTGTATATAATAAAAGATGTTCTTGTTGTTTAATGAACTGATATGTACTGCAGTCATCTTCTAAGTGGAATCCCATACTAAATTAATTTTATACTATTAAAAATAACGGCTATCTCTCCAATCTCTCCAAAAAAGACAAAGCAGAGACACAAAGAAAGACAAAAGTAAAGTGTCAAAAGGACAGGAGCATGAGGATAAAGAGAAGGAGATAGGGCAAAAGGAAGAGACAGGGAGTGACAAAGAGACAGAAAGAGAGTGAAAAACCTGTGATATGAATAAAGAATTCTTTGATATTGGGTAGTTTCAGTTCAGCAGGCTTTTTATCACTGTCTTGGAAACTGACAACAGAAAATGAAAGTCAAGATAGAGTTTCATTGGGGTTTAAAATGTGAAGATATAAACCTGCTGACAGTTCTTTGATATGTCTGTGACACTTTTGACACCAAGGAAAAAACTGGTCCAAGGCACTTGGAAAAGGGCTTGATATTGTACAACAAAAAGTATGTCAATAACAATGATAAAAACAGTATTTTCTTTAAAAAAAAAAAAAAAAAAAAAAAAATCTCTAATAAAAAGGTTTTCTTTTCTGACAGATTACTTCACATTTGTGTATTTAGCTGAGCCCTAGATCACTGTTAGTTAAACATCAAGGTGTCACAACTAGAAGATGGGAGATTTTGTGAGATATGTAGGGAAAAACAGAGGAGCAATTCTTTCTCAAATGAATGAAAAAAAGGCAATTGAGGGAAAATCAGGGAATCTTTTTGAAGAATGGTAGTAGTAGAGTTCAGAGACTTGAACATTCAAGCTGTTCTGGCAGCATGTGGTGGCCTCATATCAAACTAATTTTTGTAGGTGTTGTTATTATAAATGTGATTATAACAACAGAACAGAAAGGAACAAATGAATGTTACAATGACTTAAGTACCTGCACTGCTACTCTATATTGTAGTATATGTATGTATAGTTTTTTGTAGCAGCTGTAACTGCTCTAGGTGTGTGCTCAGTTGAACACACACACTACTACATATGAAAAATAAATTTCTCTCCTCAGTCCCCCCCCCCCTCCTTTTTATCCATTTGTCATTATATTTTCTGTTTGTTTTGTGTTTAATTACCAGCAGTGGTTTATTACAAAGCTATGAACAGAAAGCCAAATTAATTTCCTTAATTCCAAAATTAAATGACAAGAAATGACTCTTATTCTGCAAGTAAATTAATGATACTAACAAACATTACACAGCTCCATATCCGCTAACACACTGGAACAGACCCTGTTTTACATGCGCATGTACAGTATGCACCAGTGTGCGTTGCAACACCTCTGTGTTAATGTGTGCCTGTGTAAATGTGCGTTTGCAAGTGCAGATACATCCCAAATGCAGCAGCGATGCGTAAATTATGCTCCTACTGTGAGCGATTTGCTTTTCACGTCTAAACAAGAATTCTTTTATTACCATGATATATGAATACCACACACACACACACACACTAAACCTGTCTTCTCTGCTGTCTGCTCTGCCCTAAACTGCTAATCTCTCCTCTCCTCACTCATCTTCTCCCTTCTTTCTCATCCCTCTCCTTTCTGCATATTTCCTCCCCCTCTTTGCTTGGTTTCCCTCCTCTGCACCCACCAAGTCTTTGATCTCCTCTCACTCACTGCAGGTGTACAATCCACTAAAAATCAATTTAAAGACTGGCTGATTTGAGACATAGTGGGCCACTCAGATGTTTTGTCACGAAGTGCCATTTAATCTCTCTCTTTCAAAATTATCTTAATGTAAAACCACAAGGTAGCACTGCCTTAAGAGACAGCTGTAGTGTGAAGTGGGACACTGCAGGGGTTTGACCTCTGTTAAACGATCAGTTCAGGGTCTCAGTTCTCATACATCACACTCCTTCCCTCTGAAAGCAAGCAGGCAGCTGGATTCAGAGAGGGACACAGTGACAGAGAGTGAGAGACAATGAAATTAAGTCACAAATGGCGAGGGGAAAAATGGTAGAGGAATGGACTGATAAGGAAAGAGAGTTACAAGAGATGAGAGGACAGTAGGGTCGTAGAAAATCAGCACAGATACGTCCAGGTTCTGGTCTAAATTTCACTGAAATGGCCATTAAGGATATCAATAATCCTTCCTTCTAACAGGGCTGTATGTAGTTAATGGAACAGTTTTATTCACTGACAGCCACACACTCATATAGATGCACCCACACATGCACACAGCCATTCACATAAACACATGCGCATGCGCCACATATCACCCCAGCTGATATGCTGGATTCATCCAAATATGGTAGGGGATATTTCCATGGCAACAGCAGGCAGAAGGGGTGCAGACTTGTGCGGGATGATCTCCAGAGAGAGGCTGCTTTTTGACTTTTGATTCAAACTATTCTATTTCAATCCATTCAAGAGTCTAATGGCTTCTTCAACACAGACAATATATCTATCTCTTATGAGAGCTAGCATAGACAATAGAGCCTTGGTTTCATATTGGCTGCCAAGGCAATGCAACTACGCTGCTTGTACTGTATAGTTTGCAACTTGCATACATTGGTTTTAACCTATTATGTAGTTGTAGACTTTGTATTTGTCCCTTCTAACCAATGTCTTAGCTGGTTTCTGTTTTTTAACAGAAAAAAAATTGACTTTTGGGTCTTCTCAGGGACATGTAAAGTATGGAGAATGTTTCCCTGTAATCTTATGAAACAGCTGCAAATGACAAACAGCCATTTATAAATAGCACTGATGGAGCGCACATACAGTAACAGGTAAGTCAACCACATGATAAGTCATCACTATTATCGCTGGCTGCCGTGCATGGTCTGGGTGGAAATTTATTGCAAGGCAGTAAATGCGTCAATGCTTTTTGTGTGAGCATGTGTGCATGTATGTTTAATTCCTGCTGCCTAACCCTGAAGGCCATATATCTATACATACTAGGGATTGTAGAGAGTGTGCTGTTCTATGTCATTTAGAGGATTTATTTGGTGGGCAGGAATGTAACATTTTACAAATGGTGGCTGTAACACATTATATGTATATATATATATCTACACACACACACACACGTATATATACACATATGTATGTATTACCGTTATTCATACAATCTCTGAATTTAAGAAAGGAGATGTTTCAGTTGAGAATGGACAAAACAGGTGAATATAGAAGGAGTGTTTGGATTTGCGTGTGTGTGTGCGTGTGTAACTGTGGGTGTGTTTGTGTGTCCCATGTGGCTGTAGATATTTATCTCAGCCCAGCTATTCATTAATGGGTCTGTAGCCTGCTGGCACCTAGAAGAATTATAGGACAGAAGCAATCGATACATTCAGGCTACAAATCCAGACTGCGTGTGTGTGTAAGTGTGTGAGTGACATAGTTTTCTTGTGATGTGGAAGTTAGCCCGAGGACCTGATGTGGATTTTTAGGATTATTTCTAGAAGAACAACATAAAAAAACCTAAAACCAGAACTGCATTGGAACTGAGTGACTGCTGAGGCTTTTTAAAATTGACAAATCGTAGTGAGTGATTTTGTGTCAATAACCTATGCTCTAAAGCCTTCAATGCACATCCACATAATCTTGTGTTTATGTTACATTCATGTTTGTGTAGTACTACATGAATATTATTATCACTGTCATCAACTGTGGGTCTAAAATGCATCACTTTTAAATGCACAACTCTGAACAAAGCAGTCAAGTTAATCATTTCAACTTGTAATGTTGCTGCAAACCTACAAAGAACACAAACTTAGGTTCAGATGAAACAAGAGGTTAGTACTAATTGTTACATAAAAGTCAGCCACATGAAATGTATATCAGAAGCAGGGTAGTAAAGCCAGAGAGAGATGAGAGGATGAGAATGTTTTCTCAAAATGCATTCATAATGAGAGGGATATGTTAATCTCAATCACAGAGATCTATGTGCAAACTGAGTATTAATCAGATAGTGATTTGACTAAATTCTTGTGCCAGGCAGCACATAGCCCACCTCAAATAGTAAAAATGCTTATCTGCCCCAGGTAAGTTAATTATGTGCTTCATCATCATTTGTGAGTTCTCATGGTAATATAATTAACCTGGTGTTAAATGAGTATGGGTCCAATTGGACTGATGAAACTTTCTTACACAGACCACCAGTGAGCAGGGCACCCACCCATGACGATCTCCAATTTAAAACTACAATTCATTTATGATACTGACACTCATGAGGGCTGATATTCAATTAACCGACCTAATCGAAACAGACTGGCCAGAGACAGAGAACTACAGGATGTGCTGCAAAAAAATGTTTTAACAAGCCATTAAGTTCTACATTAAGCCTCAGAAAACTGTTCTTTAAAGAAGTGGAAAGCCAAATGGTGTGAGAGTTTTAGTTGATTTAAATTAAATTTCACTAGTACAAGAAATTTTAATGTGTCAAGTGACCATACAGAAATGAAAGAGCGAGAGAGACTGGTATAAAGATCATTTCAGAAAACAAGTTGATTTGATTTTCCAGTTGTGTCAGAAAACATTCCTGGATAACATCACAGATTGAAATACTGTGTAATTTTTATTTGGTTGAAGTTGTTAGGATGGGAATACTTTCAGCTGTAAGAAGTGGAACAGCATGCATTGGCTGAACAAAATTTCCAAACCAGTGCATATGTCCCATAATTTGTCTTAACACCTTCTTTTTCATTTATTTATTTTCTGTTTAATCCATGCTCTTTAATCTGTGCTCTTTCCCTGGTTTACTTTATGTGAGGGTTTCAGAGTCATTGTCACTGATAATTTTACTGTTGTCCTGGGGAGGAGTTGGACTGAAGTGTGCTTCATCAGCTGCTTCTTTAGATCAGATGTAAGAGAGTCAGTCAAAGTATAGTAGTATATATAGTAAAGTATTGTGTGTAATATGGTAAAATATACATTAGTATTATGTAGTATTATAATTACACAAAATCCATGTCAATAGTTAGGCCTCCAGAGTCAATATGTGGAACATTTGAGACTGTTTCTGTGCCCGTGTTCACTTCTGTGGCATCTGTCCTATGAAGGGTGTCTTCTCCCTTTTTAAAATCTTGCATAGAGGTAAACAGCAATGTGGTGAGAGACAATTCCATGTTTTAGTCTTTCTGTTACATTATGTTAACAAGATTACTTACTAGCTTAAATTTATTGTGTGCTGTGTCAACATATTCCTGTGTCATTTAATTTGTGTCGGATATCAAGTTACATAATCGACTGCCCAGAGGATTTTCATTATTACCTCTTTTATTAGAACAAAACAGACATGTCCTCCAAAGTTCTTCATCAAAATATAATGCACACAACTATACACACACAGAAATGAGCTCCACCAGAACAGTGTACTGAAAGAGAGGTTCCCATTATCCCTCTGATCTCACTCTCTTCCATTCAGGTTCTTTAGACAACCAATGAGAGACAGAATGACAAACCTGTAGTGCAGTGACAAATATAATAAACCCACACTGGCTTCCAACCAAAACCACAAACTGGGTTTACTGAGATGCACAGACTCTCTGTTAGATTTCCAGCCATCCTTGTGATGAAACAAACCTCAGGTTTCTCGAGCAGTGAATGGGTTTTTTGTGCTCTTCTAACTATGAAGAATTTTCTTTTCCTGCCTGACTTTCATCCACTTCAACACACCTTTAATACTTCATATTTGAAAGCTTTTGAGGTCTCTTACTGCTAACCATTTAATAGCTCCACTGGACCAGTTAGAGGTTAAGTGCTTTGCTCAAAGGTACATTTACAGCAGTTGTAAGAGCACAGCAGAGCACTGTTGAGAACTTTTCCTTGATTCTGTAACTTTGGGCCAGGACTCAAAACAGATGTGTCATGTAGAATTATTTGAACTGACACTATCCATCAAAGCATTTGTATTACAAGTAGTCACAATCTAAAAACAACTCGATTATGACCAAACGTCAAAATCATGACTTTAAGTAATCCATTCCTTTTCTTTGATTCTGTTTTATTATCTTTCTCTCTCTGCTTATATTTTTATCACTAATGGCAAGGATAAAGCCAAATGCAACCAACAGGATGCACATCATATTTTAGTCTGAAATGGCTTAGGATGTTACCTCACTCTCAGCAGGTGATGATGTTGATGTAGATGATGACGATCATGAGGTAAGATGAGTATGATGATAATGAACATCATGGTTTTGATGACAACACAAATGATGCTGGCAACGATTTGGTTACACAACGCAGATCACTGGAGGAAGAGTAGAACAGAATTCAATAGAATTATATTTGTGCCATTTTGATGGTAATCACATGATAATGCTTCCAACCTATTCAAAGTCTATTTTGTTCTCTGCACATTGGCTGGCATAGGTGCTAAAATCATTATTCATCTTATGTTAATTACACAGTTGGCATGGCAACCAAAACTCAAGGGGCCTAGAAGCAACTTTCATATACACACATGTATATATGCACAAACACACAAATTCGCATGCACAGATGTAGATAAAAATCCATTTGGAAGGATATTTTTGCAAGTGAATTGTAGGAGGAATTGATATAAGTGAGAACAGTGGTGAAAACCACCTGCTGCTGTAAGAAAATAGATGTAAATTGTATTTTGGAGGCATTTTATACTATCCAGTATGCGTCTGTTTGTGATCCCAGGGGTGCTGCTCTACCATTTTGCAGAGGCTGGACAAAAATCTACAACTTTTCCATTGAAAAGACACAGAAATTTCTATGCTCAGAATTAATTAGTTAAATTGATGTCTGAATTAATTAAGTTTTAGTTAGAAAGTTAGAAACCACCAGGCTTACCAATAACAAAAAACTTTGTGATGGCTCAGTGTTTAATGTCCTGGCTACTACTATACGCTACAGAACACCAGGGGTTTTCTGCAGTTGTTCATAGCAGAATTGAGAGAGAACCGAGAACTAATTATTTCTTCCAGTAGCATCAAAGGAAATGAACATTTTAAGATAAATAATTTTGTAATTAAATTGATCATAAAAGAGGAAACATTGGTATCCATCAAACACAGTTAAGCTAATTACAGTGCCGGTCTATTAGGCTTATCATTCTTTTCTTTAAATCACAAAAAAACAAAAAAAACAAACAATGCGTCACAAATTTAGAAACTACATTTTTTTCAGTCAGGAAATGGTTGAGGCCAATGGCTTAATCAGTCACAATCACCTGTGGATGTGTGAGGGATAACATGTGAAAACAAGTAGCACTGCTGGTCATAATAATCACCAGGCAGGGATGCATTTTATGCAAATAACTGGGTTGTAATTAGCTTGAAATAGATACCTACCAGCTATGCTTTTAACATTAATAGCTTAATATTTATAATCATCAATGGCTCTCATAAGAGGGATATTTTAGAGAAGAGTAAAGAGCCACAGCTTTGCCTCTCCAGCTTTCCTCCAAAGCATCCAGTGTTTGAGTATTGTTTGAATTATTTGAATACAACTGCTTAGCTATATAACATGGAACATGTTAGTTCCATTGTAATTGTAGGGCTGCTACCAACCAAAGATTTTCCTAGATAATTAGTAGTCTTTAGGTCAAGCCTTTAGTGAAATTGAAATCACAAGTTATTATTAATTAATTAAATTATTCTATTTAAATATCTATTAAACTAAAATCATTATTTAAATATATATTTTTAGAGGCATCAAAATGTGGTTTGAGTCGAGCTGAGAAATACCGCTATAGCAACATTGTTAACACTAAAGTGCATTAAAGTGCATGTTTATCTAGGCTCTCTCATATTTGAGCAAGTGGCCATGCTAAGTGGCTAACATTAGGCTACTTGTATGCTTCAAATGATGGATTTCCTTCCCAACATATGCAATTGCTATCTAATCACTGGGACCTGCCATGTAAATGTGTTCATTTTTTCCCCTTTATCCAATCAACTAAGACTCTTGTCAGCTACCAACGTTTGGTCAACTATTGTAAGACCGATTTCTACTGTTGAGCCAGTCATATTCAGACCCTGCAGACTATGCAGGACCCACGGGCATAGAGTAAACAGAGAAAATCAAGGATCCACTGAAACACCGCAATCACATTATATATGTAGTAAGTAAGCAGGACAGACAAACGAACATCAAATGGTCTTTGGAGTAATCGTGTGTCATCAAGATTTATCAACACAAAAAGGAATTAACTTTGTAGCTGCACTGACCTGCCAATGAGGAGGAACTCCCCTACCAGCCCCTGGCGCCTCATGGCCATGAGGATGTTGCGGACAGTCATGCCTTCACAGAAACACGCCACCACCCTGGCTTTGGGTAGGTGGGCCCTCAGTCTCTCCAGCAGTCGGTCAAAGCTCTGTTCCCCAGCATTGCTCCAGATTTTTCCTGGAGAAAAGTTAAATGCAACCATGGTCTGATATGTTTGGATCTCTATTTCTTTATCTGTTGAGGTGCTCATTTTCATTTGCTTTTGTGTTTTTGTGTCTCTCTGTTTCTTTTCTGTTCAGGTATCAACCACCTTCCCATGAAAATAAAAATGTAAAAACGTGTCATTGTACAACCTGAGATTTATCATAAAACTTCTTATTTAGTGCAGATCTGCAAGCTGAGACTGCAGTTAAATTTAAATTACCTTCAACAGCATGCCGCCTGTGTTGACTAAATTAGAGGTAGTAAATGGACCAAAACTATCCCTTACAGTGCAGTGCACTTCCTAATTCTAACCTGCATTTTGCTGTGGGCATAGAAATACTGGCAGTTGTACACTGCTCTTACTGCTTCTGTATTTGAATAAACACAAAACGATACACCTATAAATCAATCTTGTTTTTACTGGGCTAAAGGTTTCTATGATGCTTGGGATTTACTGTTGAATTTGATCTGAATGTCTTACCAGAGTGGGCAATACAGATGCCCTCCTTCGCTGCCATGTCCTTAAACGCTTCCATCCCACTTTCACCATAGTTGCCTGGAAATCCAGAGAAAGGGTGAGGATGAGAGGGCAAACAGGCAGGCAGGCAGACATATAGACATACAGATTGATAGATTGATAAATGTGACAGTTAAGCAGTTAAGGAACCTTCTGGTTATCATAAAAGCTCACATTTATGTCAGAGAAAGCGTCTCCCCAATGTGGCACCCATTTCTTTGCCACAGAAAGTGGGTGACCTGGAATTTATGCTAATGAAGGGTTGTACACACTGGCAAAGAATATGATAGGATTCCCCTCTTTAATTTCTCTTCCTCTCCCTTTTATGTATTCTTCTTCTCTGTGTTAATTGAAGAGCAAAAATATCACTTTCTCACCTTTTTTCCAGTGTTTATCTGTTCCTTCATTCAATGAGATTATTATCTTTAATGTTTCCTCCTTTTTTAATGTGTGTTATCAATAACAAAATACAGCCTAATTAGACATCACAGATCTGTTTTCTACTTAAGTCGATAAAGAGAAAGAAGATAGATAGAAAATAGTGAGAAAGGGGCAGAGATAAGGGAAAAGAGACAAATGATGGCCAGAAAGCACACACAAGGAGAAAAGGGGAAAAAAAAGGAGAGGAAATGTACAGAGAAAGCAGAAGAGGTCCCACAATCCCTGACCGCTGCTGAATCTCAGTGTGTGTGTGTGTGTGTGTGTGTATATCAGACCAATGATGAGTGTGGTGGAGCGAAGTGTAAAGTCCTGTAATTAGTGTCTCAGTGAGAGGAGAGGGAGACAGATGGTACAGACCGTCCTTCCCCTGTGCATGCACACACACACACACACACACACCCACATACACACGCACACGCACACACAGAAAGAGAGAATCATACAAACACGCACACATTCGTACTGTTACCATCATCAAAATCGATAAAGCTTGTAACCTACTTCACTCTGGTCTCAACAGGGATTTATGTGTGAGACGTTTCTCTCTCTCACTCACTCAGTAAGCTTGTCATGTGTCTTTTTATCCCTGCTTTTCAGTCTCTCCATGCTACTTAACATTACAATCACATTTTCACACAAATACACTTCATGCTCCCACCTCTCCTAAACAAAAACCCACCCATGCACACACACATTTATCACTTTCAGGCTACAACCAAACAGAAAACAGTAAGTAAGTAATATTGAGGGATATAATGCTGCTTTGACATTAGAATGGGTGCAAAGGAAAAACATCACAGAATGGTCGAATCATTTTGGATATGGACCGTGATGAAATACAGTACAGTACAGAATACGGGACAGTTATTCCTACACTCAAAGCCAAATCAGAGATATTTCCCTCAAACTTTAATTCTACAAGTACAGATATGCACTTCAGACCTGAACCCCCTGCTTGCATTAGTTCACCTTACTCACCTACTCTCTACTGCCTCAGTTATGTCTTTCATCCACCCACTTTACCCTCCCTCTGTTGTCACCTGGAGCCACCCTTCTGATTTTATTTTGTGTTCATTTCACACAAACACAGACCAAGACACTGAAGTCTAATTCCACACAACTTGTAGCTATTACCTTAATGGATCAAAACACATATACAGTATCTACCTAAAGCGCTACAATCCTGTTTCATCACCTACCACTGTAAAAACCAACTGGGAGCTCCAGCATGAACAGCACATGTTCGTAGCTTCTTGCTATTGTCCTTTCACTCCATTTACCCTTCTGTACTGTTGTCCAATTCACCTCTTGCTGCTCCCAAAGCTGTATCTCTCTTTAATCCCTATATTTAAATCCATTTAATGATAAACCAAAAAAAGAACAAAAACAGCTTTAAGTAAAATGTGAGGAAAAACATGAAAGATAAAAAGGACAAAAAACCTTCCGACTGTGTGAGCTCCTTATACCCCTCTACCCTCTTTGTCTTTGATCTCTCCTCCTCATCTTGTTATTCATCTGATATATTACAATATATTACATTAGGGTCCCTTGCCTCTTCTCTTAGCTACTTGCTTCCTCTACTCCCACTTTCTCAGCATCAAAAAGACAGCCAGTAAAATTTAAGCAACAGACAGGTGGTACTGTGATATTTCTACCCCTTGTTTCCTTCCCTCCCCTCTCACACTCGCCCTTCTTTCATTACTCTCTCTCAATTACCATCTTCATCCTCTTTTCACTCTTATCAGCTCTATTACATGCAATTACATGTTCCCTGCCTTTCCCCTTTCTCCCCTCCTTGTGTGTTTCCTTTTTTCAAGCCTGCTCCCTTTCTGTCACAGCTTCACCCACAAAAAAGAACTCTGCTCTTATTTCTCATGATCTCTCTTTCTGTCTCCAGTTTTTCCTCAGTCTTCACCAATACCACCACAACCCCATATCACATCTGTGTGAGTGTGAGTGGAAACACAAGCAACTAAATGTCAGGCACATATCAAACCCCGCGGCAGACTGGCTCACTGACAATCGTACTGTTGTTAAACAAGATTGCAAAATTACATAGCTGATTCATGTCCAACAGCTTCTAACCTTCCAATGTGTCTCAGCAGATTCCAGCCAAATATCTAATTGTAATATTGGTTATTACTAATTATGTATTGTAAAGGTTTTAATTATGGACTCAATGTGCCTCCACTAAAAATCAAATGGTTCAAAATGTTGAATTTTAACCAAATCCAGACAATTCTGGCCCATTACATCTATTTTAGCTTCCCTTCACTGACACCCTATACTTTTCAGATCAGACTTTAAGGTACTTTGAATGAAAAAAAAAAAAAAAAATCTTAATGATCATGCTCCTTCTTACCTGTCTGATCTCCTTAAACCTCTCTTGCAATTCACTCTCAGAAACCAGGGCTCCTGTCTGCTGACTTCAGGGCGTTCTCCTATCAGACCCTCCACGTCTTGAACCTCCCTGCTGGAGCGTTTAAATCAAAACCTTACCGTTTCAGTTCATGGCTTATTCTTTGATTATTTAATGCCTTGTGCCTAGTTTAAACCTAGTACATACAGTGTAGTCCATGTGGTCCTGATAACCACTGTAACTCTCTCTAACCCTACATGGGTTTGATAATTCACTCAAGCACACTCGTGTCCAGGGTGTGTACCTATCTCCCTGTCCTGTCCTCTTCACTCAGGCTCTGTGTACTGGACTATCTGTCATCCTGAGACCTCTCACTCTTCTCTGGTTGTCAGTGGCTCGTTACAGAATTTTCTGGATCTGGGTCTTTGTCCAAGACTTCCATCCCTGTCTGTCTCTCCCCTTTTTGTTCATGTCGCTCCTTCCTCTGTCTCCTGGACATGAAAGGTTTGGTTTTGGTTTTGCTGATTGTATTTTTATCTAATCTGTCCTCTTTTCAGGTCCTCATGGTGGCAATAAGGTTATGTAACTCAGGTCCTCTCTGTTGGTGGCACCTGGAAGTGCACAGATCATATTCCTCAAATATTTTTCCAATCTAATCAGATATTGTCCATAATATAATGTAACAATGTTCTCTACATAAAACATCTATTGCATGTCTTCACATCCTGGAAGTCCTCCCTCTGATGGTTTGCCTGAGGTTTCTTCCATTTAAACAGTCTTTTTTTAAATGTATAATAAAAAAAATATATATATACACACACACACATATATATATATATAAATGTATATAAATTTAAAATGAATCTGGGGTTCTACAGACAGAGAAACTTGAGGCAGATTTGTGATGGGCAACATGAATAAAACTTGACTTGGGTTGATTTCACTGAACACATACAGACAAACACACTCACTTAATGACTGATGCAAAGCTATTTCAGGCTTAGAAATGGTACAGCAAACATTTACCCTCCATTTCTTGAGTCTGGTAAGACCAGTATAGACTCCATAGAGCTCGTATAAAATGTAATAAATTCATAATCACTAATTTAGTTCATTCTAACATGCAACCTTGCATGAGCATTTTTTCATTTCCAGGCCTATAAGTACCACGGGGCTCTAATGCCCCTTAGTAGAACAGTTCAAATCACTAATTGAGTGTTATTAGGGAAAAAACTGAAAGACCTTAAGGGATCACAAACCATCAGGGCTTTTAGACTCTTTATTCTTTTTTCATAAATCAGCTGTTGGATATATTTTTGCAAATTTCAAATTATATTTGCATGTCTACGTTATCCTATTTCTTGCAATGGAAAAAACTCCAGGCTACAGACAGGATGCATATTAGCAGTTATAGTTATAACTGTAACCATATTTTTCTCCACAATTTCCACTGAAGCTCCACTTGCACCGTGCTCTTATTCTACTAAGCAAAAATGTCAGAAATCTTGCTTTATGGGTTTCGAAGAGGCAAGAAGAAATTCTCCATCTGTCTGAGACCAGTATTTTTCAGTCTCGGTTAGCATAAGACCCATACTAGCTTTAAGATTATATTGAGCCAAAAGAAGGTAGTCTAAAAAAAAAAAAAAAAAAAAAACTTTCTAAAAGTTCTGTTTTGTAACAGTGCACCTACGGTCCCTCAACTTCCTCTTACTTCAATGTTGATGATTTGAAATATAAATATAACTTAGTATACAGCTGAGTTGTGACCTTAGGGGAAATGCACATATACAGGTGTGGGTAACATCTCATATGACAACTGCTCTGCACATTTTTTTTTCTACCATGGCAAAAACTCCTTTGATAACCTTTCTAACATCTGTGTGGATTCAAAATATCTATTTAATTTAATAGGCCCTCATAGATATCATGGATAGAGCCTGGACAACAGGATGGCCAGCAAGCTATCTATCTAATTTAACAGAAGCCGTTAAATGGATTCCCAGAATATGAGTTCTGAGACCTGAATCTGAGCCAACTTTGGTGGATTTAGTCCTGTGACCCAGAGTCATTAAAACACAGAAGAGCTCTTGTTATATGTAGACCCACCAGAAACTGGCCCATGACCCACTTTGAAACTTAACCCGAAGGCAACACTGCCAAAGACAACGGCAAAAATGTGAGCAAATTATGTCAATCTCCTCTTTCCCATTCATTATACCCTTCTCTACTCTGCCCTTCCCAACCTGCCATGCTCTCATCTTCCTGCAATCCTGCAAAGGCCATCACAGTTAAAAAGGCAAAGGGCATGTCAGGTTACAGAGACTGAGAGAAAGGGATGATGATCAAAAGAGGAATGATGGGAAAGAAAAGGGAAAGAAAACAGAGATGATGGAAGGGGAGAGAGACAATCAATGGTGTGAGGATCAAAACAGCCAATAAAGACAAATAGGAGAAAGAAATGAGAGAAAATAAGAAAGATCCAAAAGGGAGTGAGAGTAAAGAGGATTGGGTGGAGAGAAGGCTGACATCTTGATTTATTGAGAGATTGATCAATTTCTGTTGGAGTGTGCTTGGGTGACGCATGTCAAATTTCATGTCAATAAAACCCATTGAGCTGAATTGAATCACACTGAACAGAGCGACATAGAGAGGAATGAGAGAGAGAGAGAGACGCAGAGAAAGAGTGGAACAAAGGAACGCTAAACGCAATGTAGTGGTGGATGATTATGTTGATTCTCTTCCATACAATACATACTGAACAATTTCAGATGCAGCCATCTGTATGATCAATCAGTTTGTATATGACTGTCAACACACTAAACACAAACTATAGAGATACTATAAAGAATGTGCACATATTTTATCTGTAATGTACAGTGCATACACTGTACAGCAATATTTCAAGTGGACGACAGTGGGTTAAGGATAAATGCTAGGACAATGGATAACACCTCACTTCCCTTTCAAAGTGTCAAGTAAAAATAGAGGGGCACTGTACGTTTAAGGCTGGTCTCCCCAAGGTGCTCTATAAAGCCCTTATTTCAGGATCTGTTAGACTTTACAATTTTACAATTATTCCAACATATTGATGTCAATATGTTGGAACAAAAGTGTTTCTGCTGCTATTCATCCTGCTATTCCCATAGATATCAGCTTGATGACAGTATTAGTATTAAGCATGTAATGTTATTTGCATATACACATATCTTTATGCAACTGACCTTTCAGTTCCTTCCGTTCATGTTTTAAAATCACATTTTATGTAACACAGTCATCTGGGTTGCTATGTTGCACTGCAAAATATCTGTCTGTCTGTCCACCCATCCATGTATTGTGTCCGATTTGACCAGTTTCTATGGTGAATGACGCTTTAGCATGGAGCCAAAATAATTATGCAAATCTGTTAAAGGGAACTGGTGACAATTATAGAACTACCTGACTTCTGATGTGCTACAATTAATCTTATACTGTGGCTGTGTTTATACTTTCATGGTTTATTCCATATATTCAAATGAGCTTTGAAAAGATACAGAGGTATACAAACTGTATGAGCTTGACTGGCATGGGCATTATCTAATATATGAGAACTGGATATTGATGTGTTTACAAAACCAGACTTCTGTTAAACTTGTGTTAAAGAATAACCCTGTTACTATGTATCAATGATTGTAGGAACGTGCTTGGCTAGAGCGTTTCTACATGTCCATCTCATACCCCAGGAACGACTGCTAGGCTGCACATCGATTTTAGCCTTGCAGCCACAACTGGATAGCCCAGAGAGCATGTAATCTCCCAATGAGAAAGTAATACTTGCAGTATTCTCCCTTCCAATATCATTTCATTACTTTAATGTAATTACTGTGTGATATTACATGTATTATTCAGTTTCTTGCGAATCAGTTTCCATCGTCTCTTGCCTCCAGATGCAAAATGTTAATGCAGAGAATTAATGAGTCTCTATAAACTTAAGCTACCCTACCATCTTTCTCTGAATCGGCAGCTCCTGTACGTTCTTATCTATCCCAAGCACTCCACATCCACGCACATCCACACACACGCACCAACACACAGCTCTGTCTTCTGTGGTTTTCTGGCACTATAATCATTGCTTTGCCCATTCACTCTCGTCTCTCATACCCCATTTTTCTTCCTCCCATTTTCCCCCAATAAACCCTTCATTTCTCCTTCCTTTTCCTCCCTGCCTTCTTTTCTCTACCTCTCATCTTGTCCTCTACTTTGCTCCTGTGATGCCTTTCCTATCCCCTGCCTCCCCTTATCACTCTTTCTTTCTCTCTGTTCCTCATGCTTTCCTGTCCCTTCCTAATTCTCTCCATCTTCTGTCTGCATCCCTCTCTCTTTCCTCTCGAGAGATTGGGTTTGAGAAGGCAGCAGTCGACCTTGAAGACCAGTTCCAAGGTCAAACACGCCTGTCTGAGGAATTACGAAGACCAATAGTTTTCTGCCAAACACATTTGCACACACAGCTACGAGCATTGTCTCAAACACAAATGCCTATCCACACACAACCTCCCTGTCTTGCCACTAAGATTAATAGCAGCACACAAGCAAGCCCACCCACACACAAACATACACACGCTCTTAATCATATGGAAGCCAGTCTCATGAGGAGGCAAAAACAAATGTCAAAGACAAGAAAATTTTATTCTGACAATCCTGATAATATTGATACATATAAGCAGGGTAAATTGTCTGTAACCCACCGTTTTTATGAACAAATTTAGACAGATTTAAACATTTGTAAAGAAATCTCTTGAAGGTTTAAATATATATATCAGTCCAATCAGTCAGTATCTGTGCTGTATTTTTTATACATGGAACTGTTGCATCATATTACATTTCTGCTCATTTCTCATCGTAAACTCTACACTCCTACCCCTTCAATTTATTCCCAATACACAATACCAAATATCTCTTATATAGTATAGCATATAGTATAAACATACTAAGTATGCAGGTGTAAGGTACACTCACATAAATGTACACCACTGACACCCCTCATACCTCATGTCAAATGCTTCTGTAATGACCTGAGGCAATTCCTCAGTAAGTGTGTGTTTGTGTGTTTATCATTCTGTAGCACACACTTTCAGGTTAAACAAGCCTCCTCACTGTAGGCGCACACACACAGTTACTGCATTGTCCTCCAGTTCCTGTAGCTGTCACACTATCTCCCACCAGTGAACCAAATGACTCAACCTGACTGCCAACTTTACAGTGAGTGAGTAAGTGAGTGAGTGAGTGAGGTAAACATTCATGGCTATACACATTTTCCTTGTCTCTCTGCTTATTTCTGACAATGTGCCAACCACCTGTTCTTGTGCCCCCATTCCTTCCCCTATCCTCCAGTCATTACCTGCTGACCATCTCAGCTGAGTTTGCATCCTACTGCCTCATCAATGTCTTGGCATTTAAGCCAGTTTCAACCCAACTACAGTAATGCCATTTCTATTTCATTTCCCTTCAAAATCCAAAAACTCATCTCTTTAAAAAATAGCTATTTTTGCTGCTGTATAGTAAAGCTGATCTTGTCAGTTATATTCCTCTCTCACTTATCTAATCTCATGTCTTTCTTCCTGTCTTTGCAATGACAATGTTCCTGTCTTGACTTTTTGGCTCTAATTTCTTAGTTCCTTCTTTTGAAGCCTCACAAATTTCTTTTACATGAAAAATGTAAGATGAATCAAGGATTTTCCATTTGGAGTTCTGCTGCAATCAAATAACTCAGTAACTCAGGATAACAAATTCAGGTAAAGTAAATGTACACAGTACATTGAGGCAGAGACACAAGGGAAGAGAGTGTGTCTCAGTTGATCCAACCAGAAGTGGATAGCTCTACAGTAGTACAGGTACAGATGTGGGTGTACCCAAGACACATTGAGGATGCATTTGAGATGTGATCACTTGAATCTGTCCTCTTTCATAATGAATTAAAAAGAGTTTTACACTTTCTCACAGTGTTTCTCCTTGATTTTGTGACAGCCCATCACATTATCAACATTGCCACATATTGAGCCCTTTCTTACACCCGATACAAAGCAGTGTCTTTGCTAACGCAGTTATAATTTTTCTGTCCAGCACCAGGTAGTTTAAATAGCTCATCATAAGCTCATCTGAGAGATTGGTAAAATGAGGTATGGTCAGGCGCAGTATAAGTATAACCATTATGAACCATGGCACATTAGCATTTGTGCAACAAGCTTTAGACTATGTTCTTTAGACTGTTCAAACAGAACATATTGATTTTCTATTTTTACTATTACAAATAGCTAAAACCTTATATAATTGTAGAGTTATACACAGTGCCTTGATTTGCTCCGCCCTGTGTCATCCCTCTCCCTTTCTCACCCTCTCTGTCTCTCCCCCATCACAAACAAGTGGCTCAGAACAACATATTTAGTCTTTGCAAACAGGAATGATATACATGCTTATTTACATGTAGACCAAATGAGACCCAATAACAAGTGGTCACAAGAGACGAGCAAGGAAATGTGTTCTAATACCAGGTTTAAACAGGGCCAGTCAGCGACAGAATGAGTGGGGGGCTGTACCTTCAGTGTGTATAGCAGACACGTAGCTCCAGTTGTATCTCTTGACAATGTCTACCATAGCTCTTGCCTGCTGGGCATCTGAGGGCACCACTCGCATAAAGTACTTATAAAGGCTCTGAAACAATGGAAATAAAATCAATGACAAGCAGAGTTATCAATGAAAATCTAAAACATTCGGTGAAGTAATGGGTAATTTCACATAATTTAATTAAAGTGACATCAAAGTAGCAGTAATACATTCCATCTCTAATTGATTCTCTCCAATATTTATGGGCCTACATCCGTACAACTTCAGTAATGCAGATATCTGTCTACAAGCACATGGGCTCACCTTATCGCTGAGGTCCATACTGGTGGCAGAGTAGGCAATCTGTGGTATGTTAAACAGTTGTAGAAGGTTCTGGACCTGGATAGCCACTGAGCTTGACCCCGGCCCAATTAAACCTACAATAGGTTTCTTCCCCCGCATTGGAGTGGCAGAGGGGTCTGCGCATTTCATCGTTGCTCCTCCACCACCACCTCCTCCTCCTCCTCCTCCCCAAGAACCTCCTCCACCCCACTCCTCTGCCTCATCAGAAGAGACTAGTGAATCCCTTATGAACTCAATGCTCTGCTCCAGCGCCACAGCTGAGTGCCAACAGGAGTCCCGGATCTCACAGCCCAGAGAGATGTTGGGAAGGATGTGTGGATCATTGTTAATGCGGTCCAATGTGTGCATCATGGCCTCAACCCTCTGGATGCCATACTGCTCTCGCACTGCGCCACACTTCCGTTCATGTACCTGTGCAGACAGGGTAGAAGGTGAAAGTCAGTTATTTTTTTGTGTTTGCAGTTACCCATGAGATGGAAATAGCTTAAATGCTAGTGGGTGAGCTAATGGAGATTGAATGTTCATGGACTCAAACAAAGATGTTGATTCTACAAAATGGTCCTATTTTAATGATTATTTGCAATGAATTTAGGGTGTGTCCATATCACTTTCATTATTTTAATGGTGAAGAAAACTGTGGTTGCACCAGATGCATGGTTCAGAAGGGTTGTACTAAGGCTCTGTCTCAGTGATTCCAGCATAACTTACAATAAACCAAGTCCCATTGGTGCACCTTGGTGGATTGCTATTATAATGGCACAGTGTTTCACACATAATTAGGCTTTTGGCAAGTTGACATATTGTGACTGACCAGTGAGCCCAGTCTGACACACAGGAACAAGGTGAAAGGAAGGGCTTAGAGAATCTGAGCTGCACACAACTCTACAAAGAACTAATGGCACAAATCACAACATTAGATCTTTTCCTTATTATAAGATGAGAAGTGTGAATAAAACTTCGGTTCGTTATGAAACTGGACAAATTTAGGTGGTGAGTGGGAAACACTATGGTAGTTTGACAAGTTGTAAGAAAAATGTATTCTAATGTTCCACTAAATTTATCCAAACATCTCAAGCACATCATCAGCACAATCTGCTTGTGCAGAACAGGAGTGTATGTGCCCTGTGCACCTGCCCATGTTTCTGGCCATTAGTACATACATTTTTTGTCATCTGTAAAATGTTCAACAGATGGGAGTAAGTGGAGGTAGAATGTGGAGACTTGCAGTCACAAAAACTGAAGTGCTATAATTTTCTAACGTAAAAACACAAAAGTACCTTGTCCGCAGGAGGCTGATGATGGACAGAGAACAACGCTCCAATGATGATGTCACCAGGTATATGTGCTACAACCCGCCGTTCATTGGAGTGGGCAGAGTCAACGTGATCAGGTCCCACCAAAATGGACAAAACTAGCAGCAGCCAAAGCCTCATCTTGGTCCGTACAGGTGACAGAGGAGAAGCAGGTGTCAAATTTGTTGTGCAGAGCCGTCACAGGGAACTACTTGTCCGAGAAATACTTTTCCTCTCCATGGCAAGAGCTTGTGACATAGAGGAGTCTTTAATAATGGATGATTTCAATAAATTCCTTTCTTCTAACTTGTCTTTCTGTCCGTCGGATTTCAATGGGGCACCATCACTGCAACAGCTGAGAGAGCTGCAGCCGTGCAACCTGGGAAATTCAAAAGAAAATCTGGGCTAAGTCTCATTGGCTGACATAACTCCAGGCTCCCCCAATTATAAGGCAGAGTTGGTCTCCACAGTAACAGGTGAAAGACAGACATGTTCACATAAACCTGTGAGCAGAAAAGACTTTGTTAGAATTCAAATATCTTTGTTGGTGCTGGAGCTCACAAGCAAAACAACCAAACAGACTCATCTATTGCTTTCATCTATTTACTTTTATATAATCACTACCTCTAAACACAACCTCCTATCTTTAGCTTGACACACCTTCAACAAAATATTATTTACAAATGTACATTCATAAACTTCTACCAAATATTTTTTTACAGTTTCATCAGTGTGATATGGGCAGTACACGCTCATGGTTTGGCAGAGGTGTGAGATCCATCTGATTAGTATGATGTGGGATTCATATTGCAGATAGCAAACACAAAATCCAAATACACTCATTTAAATGATGTCCAAAGACTTAATGTCCTCTATAACCCCTTTCCATTGACACCTTGTCTTTTCACCTACTAATAGAAAGTGAAGCAAACTGTGTGATTAAAGCCTCATAGAACTCATGTCATTCACTCTCACTTGACACCATGTTTATGTGCACCTATTTTACAGAAAGTGTCAGTCTCACCACACTTGAAACAGGGATGCAAACTGTGTAAATGAACTCAAAATAATAGCTACTCCATTGGCCATTATAGTTACCAATACAATGACCAGTTACACTTTGTTCTTAATGAAGCTTAATATGGTGACTACAGTACTGGCTCTATTGGATCAGTACCCTTGATTTATGTATGGAGGTTTTACAAACACTGGCCCAGCTTTCCAGCCTTGCCCTGTTCTTCTTGGAGAAAAGCTCTAAATCACTGTGACTGAGTAGAGTCATCATACTCCCCACTATGTCAACATAATATCAATAACCACAACAGTGTATCACACCAGCTGCAGTAAGAAAGCTTTGGTTGTCTGACAAGTTTTATACAGCATTCACTCGTAAAACTATGATGCCAACAAGGTCGCATAAAACCACTGGCAGTCCCATTTTTCTCTTCAGTTTCTTTTTGTTTTGGTCTTTGAGGACTAATTCCACCGTTGCAAAGACATGTTCATCCCTCAAATGCCTACCCCCCCAACTCAAACCAAATCAAACTGGGTATGTCATTGGCTGTTCCCTTGCTGCTTTAAAGGTATTAGTACAATAATACTGGCTTTAGTACTTTCCAAATTGAGCCTCCTTGCATTGTTGTCATTACACTTCAAATTTTATTTAAGAATAACTACGATACATCCTCTAGTGAAAAGTGTGCATCTATAAGAATTTAGTATTCCCCTTGTTCTAGGAAAGAACATAGACTATTGCATGGGCCTTGTTGTTATAAATTAAAGAATACATCCATTTAATGAAGTGCAAAAAGAGGTTAGGTAACAGTGAAAAATCCCCTTTGCAAAATTTGGGCAAGTCAGCCACTAAGTGGATGATTCAAACAGACATACAGGACACTAGCTACAAGAAAAACACCAAGCATATTGTGTTTAACAGTCAGCCAAACAGTTTCCTCCCCCGAGTAAACTTTCAACTATCTATCCCTCTGCATTAATGGGCGAGTCTTATAATTTGCTTAACCTCAGAGCTACACAAATACTTTATTTCACTGCAATGGAGCAATTAAATTGACCGTAAACAGCAGGAGAGAAGGGGCAGCTTAGAAAGCAGAGGATGGCATCCATTGCTTATGCAAAACAAGATCAAGGTCGTGACAGGGATGTTGGTGGTTACCTAAAAGCGAAGTGGGGACAGAGAAGGAAGAAGACAGAAATGAAGGTGGGGTGTAGTGAAAAATGGAAATGGAGGCAGAGAGGGAAACAGGAATGGAGGGAAATTGATAACATTAAATTAAAAGGCAGAAGGATGAAAGATGGAGAGAGGAGGAAAAAAGGGGGAGAGTAGGGGGTTGACAGAGAAAGGGGTTAATGTATGGAGAGGGACTTGGAGGAAGAGAAATCGAGACAGAGGAGGAGATAATAAAAGAAAAGGAGAAGGAGAGCGCAATAAAAAAGAGGCATCAAGGGACAGAGAGTCTCACTGAACATAATTAACATGACAGTGTCAGGATGGCAACAGGGCCAACTGCTGCTCCAATAATGAACAAATCAAACACAACTCAGCTCTCGCTCACACACACACACTATCTGTCTTCATCAGTGACGCAATTCTGTCTCCATCTGCCACTCTCTTTATCTATTGGTCTCCTCACTTAAAATTTCACTCCAAAATATAAAAAAACAAACGTTTGAAACAAGCTTCTCTCCCTATGACATTTGCAATCCACATTCAGTCACATACAAGCTATCTCCCTCTGTGACTCTTTCTTGTTGCGTGGGCCTAACTGTGACTGCAAAAGGAAAGAGAATCAAATCCTCATTCCCTAAACAAACATCTCGCACACGCCATTAGGCATTTAAATCTCAAGTTATATCCAAACTACGCACAAGGGCATTATGCAACCTTACCAATCTTTCCAAACTTTTACACTGACATAAACATACAACACAGACAAACACTCTCCCTCCCTCTGTTTTACCTTTTTTCAATGTGTTGTATCAGTGCTGATTATTGTGATGAGAGAGCATTTAACTTATTGTACATTAAACTGGGACAATAAAAATGAGAATTTATTCAAAAGCATCCCTTGTACACAAATATATTTATTTTCTACCCTGTTCTGTATGACACTCTGTGTCTTAATTAATGACAGGGCAGGGGGCAGTGTCTGAAGTTTCCAAAATAGATTGTAGTTGTTTTTATCATCTGAGCAGCTTAACTTTACTGACGTTACTTACTATTTTGACTGCTTAAATTAGGAGAAAAGGAAGTAACCTGAGGCAATCAGGCTATACACAGAAACATGCACAATTTCACACACAGATACACAAACAATTTACCAGAAAATGTAGACACCTTGTATGCCATATGCTAATAGATACACATTTATCTACATAATTGTAAAGAAGATTTTGCATCTCTCTCTTGACCTATGTTCTTTTCCCGCTGATATATCAACAGACAACCTAAATATAAATGGAGAGGCAGCATGAAAGTTTAAAAGTATAAAAGGCTATGTACATCTTTACATCATAGAATTTGTCAGTCTTTGCCTGAATGTAAAGATATAGGCCTACCACCTTACAGTTACTGTAGAAAACTCAAGGACATGAGTGGATACTATACAATATTTTTGTGTTTCACAAATGCGTTGCTGGCAACTTAGATAGGCCATGCTGTTTTTTTTTCTGTTGTGTGCACAATTTAAGGAAGCAGAAATATTTTGGGAGGCTTCAGTTATTCAGGGAAGATTTTTGCTGAGTGGGCATGAGACAATGTGTCTCTGTGTGCCTCTTGTTCCCAAATGGTCAGAGATACTATTTTTTGCAGCTGAGCCCCAGGAAACAACAAGTTTCAGCATGATTGCAACATCCCCAAGTGCTGCCATGTTTCAATAATTGGGCCTATCTCAGGGCCACTAGGAGCTGTCCCTGGTCTTTTTACAAAGAACATCACGAAGGCTCAGAGACACCGACACTCACATCATTCAGATTTGTACTTTGTCATTTTTTCATCTCTTGTGTTATATACTGTGTGACAGCAAATTAGATTTCCCCCAGTGAGTTTATCTAGCTGAACAACTCTAACTAAATAAATGAGAAGTGATAATAAATGACCTTATCGAACAATAAAGGGCATGAGGATGTCAAACATCATAAGAACCTCTCTGAAACCAATGTGTAGTGACAAAGCTAATACCAACATCAGATAGCCAACAAGTATGTCTAAACGTGCCGTTGAGTAGACTGCTGTTCCCTCTCAGCTATCTCTCTGTGGAGATATTTCACAGTCTCAATAATACATGTGTAATCATTGTTATCAAGGTGCAACGACACGACTTTACCTGCTGCAGCGACATCAGACAAGGTGTGACAGCGGCGCCTGCATTAACTCCCCCAAACAAGCTCTGACCTTAAAATCACTTCATCCCGCAATGTTTCGACGGGGACCAGCAGCCTTCACTGGTACTCCCTCAATCATCGATTTGCAGCGACCTTATTGTACTTTACATTTTTCTTATCTAGTGTGACTGCCACGTCCCTGTAAAGGAATTCACAGATGTGATATCTGGTATATGGTTGATTAATTAATCACTAACATGAACGTACAGCGTCTGGTTAAACCGCAACTCTCCAAGGAGAAATACAATCCGGAGACAACAACAATGACTGGCTGGCGCAGCACTGCATCCGTCAGCCGCAATGGGAGATCAGAGTCCATCATTTGCACCGACACACACACACACAGACAATTTTATTACGAGCGAATGGTGCAAAACATGACAGAGACACCGTCTGAAATGAACATGGCTACAGCATACACCAATGCAAACCGGGTTTCTGACGTTTTGCTGTCATACTGGTATGACTGTATCTCCTACACAGCTGTGCAACTGGCTGCTTTCTTTAACTAGGTTAGACAGATACGGGATATAACCTTCTGATAAAATTCAAGGATAACTGGTCCAGTTGCAACTGCAAGTAAGTCCCGTTAAGAATATTGCAAGAACAGTATGTAAATGTACAAAGTGCGACAAAATCACTCTCAGTGGAATATCCTAAGTCTCTGTAGAAATATTGAATGGCTCACGGTGATCTTTCTGTACAACCTTTTGAATAAGCCTTACCTTACAGAAAGCTTTATGTCTCCCCGGAGTCAGAAGCACGGTCCCGCTGAACAATAGGATTGCAAGTTACTATCAAAGAAAAAAAATTGACACTGCCGATAACGTGTAGTCCAATGTCAAACACACCGGAGCTGCCTCTGAGTGCTGTGCAGCTCCCGAGCTTCCTCCGTTTTCCAGTCACGCACACCTGAGCCTCTCTCCAAACACCTCTCTCCTTCATCCCTCCCCTTTTCCTCTCCTCGCTTTCCCTACACACACACACACACCATCCCGCCTCTCCTCCCTGCTACTATTACCTTCCCCTCTTTACAACCCCTATTCCATGGTATCTTTAATCTTGTACCATCATCCTTTCTTCCCTGGTATTTAACTGTTGTGTTATGCTCTGGGGCCGTTGTTCCTGTGGGTTCATTCTCGAAACATTTTTTCCCACCTCATCTATGATAATCTTGCCTCTCCTCCATGTCCTACCCGGCTCTACCTGCCTGATGCTGTGATAAGACATAAGAGTTTTCTAAGAGTAGAAAACTGTCCTCAAAGAACAGACAGCTGGTGTCTGTGAACTGACAAAGGTTAATAGATGATGCCAGGTTTCCCACAACAACCTGAACCAATTCTCTTTACTTTAGCTTTAGCTTAGCACGTCTTAGCTCGGTAATATCACAATCCGCGGAGCGACGAAGATGGTGACAGGTGGTTCGACTACTCTGCTCAGGAAGTGTTTCCCTTGACCACGAACTTTTTTTTCTCACCTTTAACCACTTCACGTCTTTTTCTGTGATGTTTAAACACCAAATAAACACCACCTTTAAAACAAACAACGTCCTAAAACGCCTGACCCGTTTTTAACGGTAGCAAAGGTTAGCGTCGCGCGCAGGTGGAAAACGGACTGTGACGTAACAACCTGCTCAGGGTTCGAGCGTGATTCGGCCAATCAGAGTCGTGGACCGGCGCCTCGTTTTCGACTCGGACATAATTAGGTAAACACTTGGACCATAAAGGGAAAAACACAGTCAGGTCGGATATTAGTGTGTGACCGGTGACTGTCTTCTTCCCCCAATTTTTCCTTTCTCTCTCTCTCTGACACATACACGCACTTTCCCTCGCCTCCATCCCTCCCTCTCCCCTTCTCTCTCGCTGTCGCTCTACTGTGTTTATCACTCAGCCTAATTAAATCATGCGCTAACAGACGCCTAAAATTTTCAACTCAAATGGATGAAGAGCCTATACATTGCAGACGTGCTGTATCAGTAGTTCCTCGCCACGAGTTATAGCATATAATGTGTCAGGCTGAATGTGGACTCAGTGTATCGCTCCTCTCTCCTCTGATCAAACAGACATCAGAGGTGACACTGTGGGCTGGGATAACGATGCAGTGGATGGGGATCGATATCATTTGAAGTTTCATAGCGGTCACAGAAGTAAAGAGCCATTAACCTATACTGCTTCGCCTGGCGTCCACCTAAAAGACCCACAGAGATCAAATCATTAAAGATAAAAAATCAATACAAATCTAATGGAAACATCCTGCTCTCTGCAAACGTCTCCAGCCATATAGCACTGACACTGACAGCCACTGCCAGCAACAACGAGCTGTTTAAGGTTTCGCACAAAATATTTTGAATTTGAGGCCTACGGTTTTATGTAAATTTAATCAATAATCTTAAAAAAAATACTCCATAATAGGCTGCTATTTCATCAATAAAGACGACTGTAAAGATATACAGTACAAAACAACACAAGCATTTCATGCTAAATGGGTAGCCTACGTGAATTAAACTCAATTAAATGTGATTTATTGTATAGTACTGACAATGCACTGAACATAGCACAGTTCCTGATGCTAACGGAACACATCTTAACTCTTATAGCTAGCAAAATGAATTATAGGTGATATAACGTGTTTTTAGGTCGCTATCAACTGTTTGGAAAGGTAAAGCAGATTATCACCAGAATATAACAAGAGGTGATTGTTTGTATTGTGTTAACCCATAAATAAGCCTATGATAGTCTCCCGGCCACTTCGAGACTCATTCCCATATATGAACTGTAAACACTTGATAAATTGTTCCTACCGGACCATTGATGAGGAATAGAAAAAAAAAACAGTAGAAGGAGCCACATACCTTTGCTTGCAGGACAGGTGAAGGTTCCTGGAGAAACACAGCATCACTCACGCGTCCATCACGGCATCATGTTCAGGATGGTTAATCTACTTTTTCACTATGGCAACAAATGAGCCCCCCCTCCACCTCTCTCTCTCTCTCTCTCTCTTTCTCTCTCTCTCTCTCCCTCTCTCTCTCTTTCCGCGGCGCCACGCGCTCCAATCGCATCACAGGTCATCGTTGCTCCCCCCATATCACACCTACCTCCAAGATACCATCTGGAGATAGATGCTGATAGAGAGTAACCCTAGAGGCAGAGCAAAGGGAGAGAGACAGGGGGGGTGGGATAGAAGGTTTTAGAAGCTTGGCTTAGACCAGGCTTGGATTAATTTGCCAGCCAAATGTATTTGGGATTAGTAGACCATTAAAAGAACATAGACACACACTAACACAGACACACATACTAACACACATTAACACTCACAACTATACAAATTCACACACATGCAGGCTGGGCATGGCTTTAGCTGATGCAGTGATAGCCTTACTAACCCTGACCTCTGTGTCTCCCACTCTCTCTGTTTCACTTTTCTGAGCTTGTTTTGACAGGGACAAATGGGCTAAGTAGAAACATAAGAGTACAAATGCACACATAAACAGACTCTCGTTCTCACAAAATTGTGGCCATGTGTATGAGCGAGAATGTGGTGCCTGTAGAAATAATGTGTGTTGAGGATGTAGGTTTATATGTTCTACTTTTTAGATTCCCAAGAACCATAACAAAGCTAAAAGAGTAAAATAGAAATCCCCAGAGCTGACTACCCAACCAGACAAAGTGGCAACTGCCCCAGGGTCCCAAAGCAGCAACACAGCAACCAGTTTTGGGCATTTATTTAACTGATCTTTATAAACCGAAATAAAATACCTAATCTTGTAGTCTACTCTTAAACCACAATTGTGTCTCAATATCTAGTTTTAAAGGTTTTATATTATAAAACAGGTCTACATGCTATATTAATTCTGTGAAAGTATCAAAACTCTTGGTCCACAGAGAAATACTCACAGCCTATGTTCAGAAGTAGTACCTTGAAACAAGCCACCAGAACTTTTGTAACATTGTGATGTCACAACAAAGTCGACATCTTAGCCATGCCCCAGCCCTCTGAGTGCTTACCTGATATCTGTATACTATAATACTATACTTTAATTCAGTCACTCAGAAAACCACCAACAACCAATCAGAAGGATATGGTAAAACCATGAGAGTTCAATTTCCGCTAAATAACAATATGTCCCATGAATGAAGGACATTAAAGCTGACTCACATCAAAAGGTTGATGTTCTGAAGGACATAGTCCACAAAGGTGGGGGCTTCAGCTTTAGCTGCCCTTCTGCTTCAGACTGTGTGTCTCACAGGCCTAATGATGTATTCCAGCAGCATAGTCAGTCAAACAACCAAAAAAGAGGAACATATCAGTTACATGGCAAGACAGTGTACAGTATGAGCAATATTTCAGTTTTCACAGAAAATGGTGAGCAATGTAACATCATTGTGAAATGATAGTACTAATAAGAACACTGGATTTTTTTGACTGATTTATATATAATATTTACATCCAATAAATAGATAGGGTAGAATGGTCTGGGTTCACATTTCCATGGATAACCTTCACTGTTGTCGTAAAACAGCAAAATCAACAAGCCACTAATGGATCCGCTCAATTTCTCTCATTTGATGCCAGTCAAACTCTCACTCATACACACAAATGCACCAAGACTCAGCTCATTATTCTCTAAAAGGGACACTTGAACCATTATTGATTGATGGATCAATAAATGAATTAATGTTGATTAAACTGAGACAAATCAATGACGTGATTGAACAGAGTGCGTCAAATTACAGAGAATTGGATTGAAAGGTATCATAGATAAAAATCACCCACTTACCCCACTGTATATGTGTAATCTGACACTGTCAAGCAGAGTGTGTGGGCTACAGCGGAGTGCATCACATGGCTACGGGTCCCCTGGTTAGAGGATAATAAGATTAGACTGAGATTGCAGTGACACAACAAGGAAACCTTATGAAATACACCTGTACTCTGTATGTGGGCGTCCGTGTGAAACTATATCCAGGTGCGTATCACAAGCATATAAACATCTATAGGGTAAAAATCTATTTTTGCCACACTCCTCTCCAAATCACAAACACAACAGAGTCAGTGTCACAGTCGGCAAATCAATTATTCAATGGCATTTCAAAATAACAGTGGATACCCATGGTTGCCATAGACACATAGCTGATTTACAGGGTTGTCACTTGTCTGTGATATTCCCACTCTAAGTAGGACAAATAGAGAAAAAAACAACAACCATATAGCGCCATCAGAGAAACAAGGATGTCAGTTATGAAACATTCACTCTCACGTAATGTGATTCCTACTTCACTGACCAATTGAAGATTATCTTTTAATGTCCTACATTTGTTTCAACTGAGCTTAAGAAGGAGCTTATAATGTGTGGTAAACATTCACACCCTAGTTTTTTTATTCCTAACAAGCCTGTTGTCTTGATATGTTGAAACGCTAGTTGAAGTAAAGTCACTAGCTACCATAGAAACAGCAGATCTTCAACATTAAACAAGTGCACGAGAACAAGTGGATTTTAATATGTAATATAACATAATGCTGTTTTTATTTATAACATTTTATAGACAGACAGAATCAAATTCGATACACATTAAAAAGAAAGTTTGTCCTCTGATCTGCAGCAGGATGTTCCAGAGTCTAGGTGCAGACAAACTAGAAGCAGCCTCAGCGTCGATGTTAACTGTCAGCACAGGTTGACAAGCTGTCATAGTGTCTCTGACGTCCTGATAACGGCACACAAACTGGGAAATCTGCAGCAGAGTATGAATTCTACCCTGCAGATATGAAATAACAAATATTTCAAAGTCCCAGTGAAAAGAGAGCTACATTTAAAATTTTAAATATGTCTATCTCAGGGCTGCAGCTGTTTTCATTATCACTTTCATTATCACTCTGACTATCAATAATTTTAAGAATGAATTGATTGGCATATACACATGGCAAAAAATATCCATCACCTTTCCCCAGAGTCCATAGTGAAAATGTCTTGTTTTGTCAGAGCAAAAATCCAATAATAACAGTTTACTTGCTATATGCTACTAACTTTTTGCTGGTCAACAGATTGATTAACTGATGTAGCACTGTATCAATCAGATCACTCTCTGTCTAGTTGCAGATGAGGGCACAAGGCCATAGGTCAAGAGGTCACACGCTCTCACCATCTGTTTTTGTGGTATGTGACAGACAAACATACACATCATTTGTGCTAGACAAATTATCTCCAAGGGCAACAAGGTGTAGTCTATATGATGTCTCTCCTTTTCAGCATTACACCGATCTTTGAGGGCAGCAGATTGAATAAAATTCATGAGATGAAAAAAGTCAAATAACAGTTAGAAACACCACTAGCTGGTCACCATACCACCAGTGCCGCCCCTCCTCTGTCGTCCCCATACACCTGATGTCCGTACACGCTGCTAAATCACTTCTGTTTCGGGCAATAAACGTGTCGTGCTGCCCTCTTGTGTCTGGTTGGGACAGAAGAAGAAGAGATTTTATGAGAAAGTCTTAATCAGGCTTCATTCAAATCTGTACTGGATGTCACGTGGTTGTTGGGTGCGTGAACTGCTGTTCAGAGCTTTACAGAAGGTGAAGTTCTTAGACAGTTCTGTCTCTCCCTCTCTCTCCCTCCCTCTCTCACCCAGTCTGTGTGTTTCTCTCGGGGGAGCCCTGCGGACAGGTTTATCCTGTGATGGTCATTCCTGTGCGCTCCACCGCGTTCCTGTAGCGGGATAAGCTGCATCCCGTGCCTGGCTACGGCAGCATGTGACCGGCTTGTGATGTCGGCTTGTACGCAGATACAGAACCTGCGGTGGTAAAGCGGTGGTTCTCCCCCCTCTCCCCCTCTCCCCCGATTCTTGTACACTGCTGTGTGGATGATCATCACGCTGTGGTACAGATGATGACAACACAGTCAAATAATTAGATAATACTTTAATGAAATGTTTCTGAAAGTTTTTTGAACCTTCTCCTACATTTGTTACAGTTAATGTTACATACTGCTATTAATGGATGGTATTTAAGGTACAAAAGAACTTTTTTGTTATTTGTCAAGTAAGTCAAAAGTGAACTTTTAGTCTATTTTAGAGGTGTCAGATGTGCTCAAACACACATTATGTCACACTACACAGTATCATTATTCCAACCTACCAATAGCCTGGTCACCAACAGAGAGTGGTTTTAATCATTCTGGGATAGTATTGTTGTTTGCACATTGCCCAGACTAACATTTCCCTGTATTCTCAATAAAACTCCTCCTCAACAAATTAAATTATGTAACACAGATTTGGATACACTCTCATTTACTATTGTTTCATCAATAGCTGAAAGTGAGTCAATGAAATACCTCCTGTTAGCACAAGTTCAGTAGATTTACCCGCCCCCTCATACAAGGCATGGCAAGTCCAAATGAAGTGGAGCCTCTAAATACACCCATCAGTTCTCCTTGAATATATGAGGAGGAACTAACCCAGACTCTGGCTGTACTGAAAAACTGCTGACCCCCAGGTCAAAGTGCCACACAACCTGATTCTGCTTAATATACTGTTAAAGTTTTACATCTCTTCTGTTTCTTTTCCATCATTCACCTTTCGACACCACGTACACACTTGATCATGCATAAATTCCTGGCCAGGGGGGAGTCTCACACACACACACACACACAAACTTTCCTGCCTGAGGTATTGTGAAGCAAAGGTCAGCTGGTCTCAAGACAAAATGAAAGAGAAATCAGGAATATTATCCTGAGCATGTGATGCCATATGAGTGCACATGCTTGTGTGTGTGTCTTAAAGAGTGCTTGAGATCACACACTTTGTAGGAGGGCCGCCCCTAAAATGAGTGGGGAGAGAACAAGAGACTGTTGGTTGGGTGTAAGAGAGAGTGAGAGGAAGGATGGAGGGCTGGTAGAGGGTTAGATGGTGGCCTAGAAGTGTAGGAAATTTTTAAAAAATCTTCAATCTGCAATTTTAAAAAAAAAGCTAGCAACCCGTTGTAGATAAATTAAAAGCTCTCTAGATCTAATTTGGTTGATTGCAACTTTCAAACTACAAGTAACATTTCAGTACTGAATGTATTCCTCTGTGCTCCTTTCACTAAGTCTAACTTTGTCAGCTGAAAGTCTGAGCCATCAGACTATCCTGTGTGTTTAACTTCCCAAGTGAGGGTGAGACTGGAGTTGCTCCGACTCTTCACCATGAGGAGCCTGTGTGCATCTGTTCTTCTACTGCAGCTCCTTGCGACTTCTTTATGTCAGTTCCCTCGCCCGTGTGCCAACTCAGAGGGACTGCGTACCAAAGAGTGCTGTCCGGTGTGGGATGGAGATGGCTCAGCCTGCGGTGCGCTCTCAGGCCGTGGTTTCTGCACCGAGGTGCTGGTCTCAGATGAGCCTCATGGGCCCCAGTATCCACACAGCGGGGTTGATGACAGAGAGCGCTGGCCTTTAGCTTTCTTTAACCGGACGTGTCGCTGTGCTGGAAACTATGGAGGCTTTGACTGTGGAGAGTGCAGGTTTGGTTACTGGGGCTCAAACTGTGCCGAGTACAGGGAATCGGTGCGCAGGAACATCCTGACCCTGTCCACTGCTGAGCAGCAGAAGTTTATCTCCTATCTAAATCTGGCTAAAAACACCATCAGCCAAGATTATGTCATCTCCACAGCGACAAGAGCAGAGATGGGTGAAAACGGGGAAAACCCCATGTTCTCTGATATCAACACCTATGACCTGTTTGTCTGGATGCACTACTACGTGTCCCGGGACGCCTTCCTGGGAGGGCCAGGGAATGTATGGAGGGACATCGACTTTGCCCATGAATCCGCAGCCTTTCTGCCATGGCACCGAGTCTACCTGCTCCACTGGGAGAACGAGATCAGGAAGCTGACAGGAGATTTTAACTTCACCATCCCATACTGGGACTGGAGGGATGCCCAGTCCTGTGTGGTGTGCACCGATGCTCTTATGGGCGGACGCAGCAGCATCAATCCCAACCTCATCAGCGCTGCATCTGTCTTCTCCTCATGGAAGGTCAGATCATTTGACTGACAGAGTGTGTGTTAGTGAAAACTTGTATGTTTTAATAATGAGCAACTCTTTTTTTTTTTTAATCATTATTTAGACACTGAAAATTCCTTTCCTTGCAAAACAAAGCTTTGTTTTGTTTCCATCTCGTGCTACATTTCTGTTGTCTTTAATCTGGTTTATCCAACTAATCCAAATAAAATGAGGGATTTGGTATGAAACACACATTTTTTAAGAATTGATCCTTAATTGATCCAGTCAGAGTAAAAATACTATTTCAGAGACTTTGTACATCTACAGAAATCAAAGACATTTCAACCATTTCAACCAGTTATTTAGATTAAAAAAAATAGGTGAGGAATAATATCAGTTTGTTTGGGGTATTTGCTGGAATAAATCACACAAACTATAGGATATTATACATAGTATTATATAGTATTCCCAGTTTATGCTCAGTCAATTTTACTCTTTTGAGTCCAGTTGTTAATTTTTAGCTGATGAAAGCAAACATTTCACTCAACCCATACTGGTGGGCAGGGCATTATAAAGGTCTACAGGCTCTTTTACCACAGCAGCCCACTAAGTGTGTGTGTGTGTGTGTGTGTGTGTGTGTGTGTGTGTGTGTGTGTAGGTCATCTGCACCCAGCCAGAGGAGTACAACAGCCGAGAAGCATTGTGTAATGCTACTGGGGAGGGTCCACTGTTGCGCAACCCTGGCAACCATGATCCGAACCGCGTGCCTCGACTTCCCACAACAGCTGATGTGGACTTCACTGTGGGCCTTCCTGAGTATGAGACGGGACCCATGGACCGATTCTCCAACATGAGTTTTAGAAATGTCCTTGAGGGTAGGAGTTGTAGATACTCACACACTGGTATTACTGTAATTCCACCTTTTAACCACTGAAATAAATTAACAAAATTCTTGGCCTAATCTTTCTAATTTAGTGAATGAGTTTGGTTCACTTATGGTTGGAAATAGAATTGCATGTGTGTCCCTCTATTTTCACACTGTACATTCAATCTGAAATACAGTAAAAAAAACACTGAGCCATAAAGTCCAAAATGACAGAAAGTCATATATTATTACACCCATTGCACAGATAGGCCACTTACAATATACATCCAACAACAACTAAACTAATAGATGCCAGTTTAAATATATAGCAATATCGGTCAATTTGTTTTGTCCACATTAGTGTCTTACTTATTGAATTATTTCCCATGAATATCACTCACAAATAGTCATTTCTATTGTAGACTATTGCCTCCACAGTCAGTGGCCTTCAGTTTCATCCATTTCACTAACAGTACATGAAAAGCTTCTTAGAGATTTGAAAAAGAGCACTTGAAACACTGGAAGTGAGTTCATCCAACCAATTCAACTCTGTTAAAAGTTCAAATGTACTGTCTGGTAGTGGTAATGTGATTTTCCAATGTCTCAAAGTACTTTTGAAAAGAATCTTTCAGCTCATCTTTTTCTGCACACACTTCACTCAAGGCCACCATGCAGCAAAGCACATGGTGGTGTTTTCTTCTTTCCCTCTCCTGTGCGTTAGCTTCCCCCTTAATACTGCTCACTAAATATCATTGTTACTCCTCTCTCTTACACCTGTTTTTGCTCTTCCTCCCTCCTGCAGGTTTTGCCAGTCCAGTCACAGGTATAGTGGCGCCAGGCCAGAGCACCATGCACAATGCCTTGCATGTCTTCATGAATGGCTCCATGTCATCAGTGCAGGGTTCAGCCAATGACCCCATATTCCTGCTGCACCATGCTTTTATTGACAGGTATGACAACACACAGGAAAAGAGAAAACGTTACAGTTATGAAATACCAACATTCACTTCTTAATGATTATTTTTGTTTACTGCAGTAAATAAACATACGGTATATCTTCTCTCTGTTCCTTCCATTTCTTCCTCAGCATCTTTGAGCGCTGGCTCAGGACTCACCAGCCTCTTCGGACCAACTACCCACGTGCCAATGCCCCCATTGGCCACAATGATGGTTACTACATGGTGCCCTTCCTGCCTCTCTATAGAAACGGAGATTATTTTCTTTCCAACAAGGCTCTAGGATATGAGTATGCCTACTTGTTGGACCCTGGTCAGTACAAGACAACAAACATGTCATACATTACACGTTTAATGTAAATGCGTGTCTCCTTTACATTAAACCATCTTATACTGTCTGTGTTACCACAGGCCAGAGGTTTGTGCAGGAGTTCCTGACACCCTACCTGCAGCAGGCCCAGCAGATCTGGCAGTGGCTCCTGGGAGCCGGGATCCTTGGAGCTCTGATCGCCGCAATCATTGCCATACTGCTTGTTGTTGCAAGGAGGAAGTGGAGGCGCAACCAGAGGAGAAAAAGGGCGCCAAGCTACGGAGAGAGACAGCCACTACTGCAGAGCAGCTCAGAGGAAGGCTCATCCTCATATCAGACTACTCTGTAACACGCAGATACTCTGCATACGGATGTATATGAATGTACAAAATATTTGGGGCACTTAAATTCTCATCAAGCAAATGAAGTAAAGGACTTCATTTGTTGTAATAAATCTATCTGAATTTTAAGATACATGAAGGTACAGATGAGTTAGTGAAGCATCTTTGAAAAGTCAGTTCATCCAAACCTAAAGAAAAACACATCCTCTTTCAATGGAATCTAGCAGATAGTTGGTCAGCTTTAAAATACAAAAAAAAAAAGAACATCATCAGGTTTGAGTTTTTCATTTTCAAAGATTTTCCAAGCAACAAATGTAAAATTCCATTCACTACCCAACCTAATCTATTTGAATGGCTATCAGGACGGTTTAAGGCATTAAGGAGCAGGAAACCAGAATCATTAAGATGCCCCTAATATTTCACACATTCAGTGGATACACAAAAATATTTATGAATGACACACAAACTGACAGACATTCAAGAGCCATGAAGTGTTCATTATGCCATTGCAAAGGCATATCAGAAAGGAAAAGAAAACATATAGATTTATACACTACATAGACTATTTCTGGATTATATTTGAACTGTGACTTGTCAGATTAAAGAGCTCACCTTGGTAGATCTACATTTCCTTTCTGTTTCCACAAGCTACTCAGCAGTCAATGACCTCAGCAGTGTTTGGATCAGCAAAGAAGTGATCTTATTTATTCCTTGGCAACTTTACTTTACTCACTGACCTGAACAGAACCACATTTTATGTAATTTTCTACTCATCATATGCTACTGTAAGGTGTATTTGTGTTTACAGGACCCATACTCAATGTGATTAGATCATCTAAAGTCAGGTCAGGTCTGCTAAAGCTGTAGTGACCTCTCAGGTTAAGGGTTGTTTGCTTGCACATACTGAATAAACCTGTGTCACAACATCAACAACAACAAAAATTACCTCTTTTTTCAGAGTTATTTTCTTTTCAGCAGAAAATTCTCACATTATCTTGTATGTTAGCACTGGTGCTAAAAGACTACAGCGTGCAATGATGCTTGTGATGTTTTGCAGGCAAAGAAATGCATCATAACAACAAAGGTGAATCATGAGTTTGTACATGCTGCATTAAAATCACAGTCGTAATCCAAGTTTTATGTTTTTCTATTGATTATCCATACATGTTGTCTCTGGTGTTGTTTTGGGTTGTCAAACATCAAATTTATATTCCATGGCAAGAACAACAACCAGCTTCCCTCTTTCATTTAGTTTCATAAGTTTATCATTAGCTTAGTTAGCAGGTTAAAGTTCTAATTACAGTGTGATGGACCACTGTAAAAAGTCAGTGTTTGTCAAAATGCCATTGTTTCCTAAGGACATGCTTATGACTATGAATTATGTGATAACAGTGATAACATAAAGAATGCAAAGATCAGAAATAGTAAATAACTTCTAAACTATAAGCAAATAACCAAGATATAATAAATAGAAGTGTTTTTATTTCAGATTTTTCCTTTAAAATAGGACAATCCTGAAAATAGACATAAAAATTTAACATTATATAAATGGTAACTTGAGGGGATATGCATGTTTTTTGTTTTTGGTTTCTGGCATTTTCAGTTTTTTTATTTTTTAATAGTATCTGACTCTAAAATATAACCAATAACTTTATTCTGTGGAGATATGTAAAAAATATTATGTGGTGAAATTGCCAAAGCCCTGCATAAGTTTTTTCACATAACATAAAAACTTTAAAAATATATATAAATAAATTTAAAAAACAACTAGCTAAAAGTACTGGCTTGAGGTGCAGTCGTGTAGGTTTGGTTTTGTATAATGACAGTCTTATACCCCAATCCTTAGCAATGTCTATGAGCTGCCTGCTTCTATAAATGTGACATACAAATCCAACGCTAATTTGCTTATAAAGAGATAGAGTCCTCTATTTTCACATAGTGATTTTCTATATTCACTTTCTAAAACCTGAATTTCAATGCAAATGTTTTCTATCAGTGTGTCTGCACTACTGTAGGGGATAGTGAAGTTTAAATTAATTTTAGTCAAGATATAACAACAATTATTTAGTAACATCCATCAACTGACTCATGGGAGATGCAGGTTTTGAATGCTAACAATAAAGGGATATTATATGAGAGTTAAAATGACAAGGCACTCGGTTATTAATGACCTGTATTTTGGATTTATATAAACAGCTGGTGTAACAAAGGATAACCTTAAAGTGGGGGCTGATTTGACGTTTAGCTGAGGTTGAATAAGGTTGGGTGCAAACCAGCTACTTGGCTTACTATATTTGATTTATCCATATGGCTCCATTTATCTAGATATTTATGGCAACTGTTTCTTAAATGTTTGGATAGAAATCAGTTTGTCTTGTCCCTGTGTAATGTTTCAGACCTGGTCCACTGAAAAATGAACTCCCTACAGTATAATATCATTATCCTGATCCTGTTTGTGATCATGAAATTGATGGTTTTCTCACATGAAACTCCAACATGGGAAAGCAAATTTACTCAACAGTGGGGAGCATGAGTGAGAAACTTCATAAGAACAGAGCATCATTCAGTGAGGTGGTCTCTTCAGTTTCTCTCAGAGGCTAATGAGATAAGATGCTAAGGCTTTTGCAGCCCACCATCAGGGGTCACGTTGGTCTGTAGAGAGGACTGGGGCCTCATGTTACATGCAAGGTCTTGTCCTGTTAAACCTTTTCTGACCATTGGCAGTCAGGCTTGTGGAATATAATAATAGTCTATGAATATGTGTTTTTGACAAGTTTCATAGATGTCAAATAACATCTCACAGTTTGGTTGCAGATTCTCGCACATAAACAACATTTCAAGTGACCAAGATTGGACAAAGATATTCAAAAATTTACTTAAAAAATAAGATTTGTGCCAAAATGTATTAAAATTCATCTATCGCAAAGTTGCTTTTTTTTTTCCACTGAGGAAATGTAGAACCAGATCAATCAGCTAAAGGATTCCTTGTTGAATTCAAAGGTTGTTCCAGAGGATTGGGCAGAGTTACACAGTCTATGGAGAGTCCTGGAGATGCCCTTAGGTCCACAGCAAAAAACCCCAACTCGCTTACTGAAACCACAGGGAAAGGCAGTAATATTATTGGATGTTCACAATTTAGAATTTTCACAAGCCTAAAAATGTTAACCCTGGACGTTTTCAATTCACTCACTCCTTATTAGTCTTCCCAATCTCATCAAACAGCAACTTCCACCTGGGTCGACCAACCAGCAGCCTCGAGGTGAGTGGCCGGTACTTCTCCTCAGACATGCTCTGAAAGAAAACAGGATAAATACGATCAACATCTGCTTCTAGATGGCACAAAAAGTATTAGGATAACACTGCGAGATGAAAAACATTAATGTAATCAAATTAGCAGATTAAACACCAGTGTTGACTTTTCTATATTTTCTGTAGACAAAATGCTAATCATCAGTCAATCAGATGTCAATCTCCTCCTCCTTCCCTAAAATATTAATCAGAGAACTGTCAAAATCTATCCTGCTAACCTGCACACTGGGACATCCTGAGGTCTCTATCTTACAGGTAACTTTAAATGTTACCTGTAATTCAAACAGCTGTGGGCAGTTACTAGCAAAGCAAAGCAAATTCAGGGACTGATGGGGTAAAAATAATGAGCAGCATGTGATGTTTGTGTATAAAACAAGTAAGCTGCTAATAGACTGAAGTTAATCTCACCCAAGATGTAAATTACATTTAACTGAGCTCTCCTATAACAACACCACAGAAAACTAATTTAAAAAATTAGAACACTACTCCTACATTATTATTCAGCCCCCTGTTGCAGATTGTGTTGCATATGTAGTTGAGGAGGTCGCTGTTACACGACTCTGCAGAGGGATTTTAATTTGAAATGACGCATAAAGACATAAAAAAAAACCTCATGGACGAACCCCCCAGCCGGCTGCTTTGTGTGTTTGCAGTACTGTGAACAGTTTGTTAATCAGTGAACCAGCGGGTTTGGAAAAGATTGGTCCTCCCCGTCGGGGAATCGAACCCCGGTCTCCCGCGTGACAGGCGGGGATACTTACCACTATACTAACGAGGAGTTGTTACATGACGTATACACATGTCCCTATATATAGAGGGTATACATGACTATTCTACCTGGATATGATGATACTGCGTTTCCAATTATTCCACATATAATTTATCAAAACATTTGAAATCAATTGGCTCGATCTCAAGGTTGTGAAGTATTGTATAAACACGGCAGGATATAATAGCAGCCACTTACTGTGTCGCCAAAATAAAGGCAGTTCATAAAATCTATTGTATTATTGTATTATTGTATTATTAAAGGAATATATATATATATATATATATATATATGGCTTTTTGCCGTTTTTTCGAGTGAAACTGAAGAAAGTGAGCTATCTATTTATCTCTAGTCTATCAACTAGATGTAAATGTCTTCATTCTTGATTTCCACACTGTCATGAATTTTTTTTTTTATTCAAATAACATGTTTGGTTGACACCAGAAATAATTAAAAAAAAACTATTACTACTATAAATGGTGATTCATAGGGTCTACTGGCTGAAATGTGAATATAGTTTAATGGTCTAGTTCAAAACATGTGAGTTACTATAGAAGTGCACGGATTGAGATAATAATAATAAAATTTATTAGACATATACTGATATACTGCCCCCTAATGGGAAAGGACCTTAAAGTCAGCTAGGGCTCAACAATGAAGAGATGAATGTGTGATGACTATGAAATATACTGAAAGATAAGAAATATAATTAGATTAAAAGATGTCTGTGTGTGTGTGTAGGGGTCACACCTACCTGCAGACTATCTGCCCGACTGACATACAATTTCAGGTTGAAGTAGTCCGGTCTGTTTTCCTGCCAAAGCTAAACAACAGATACAAACATGCATAGTTCAGAGTTTAGTTGAGCTGAGACGTGTTTGGACTGATTCAGCAAAAAGATATTGGATAAAATGCGAGTTAACAATACTAACAACCACAAGATGGCGTTAAATACAACAAAACTGACAGTGAAAAGTATTTGACTTTTAATTTCATTTTATGTCATTTTATTTATATTATTGTAAAAAAAAAAACCTGAAATAGTTAAATTTATATTTCTCAAAAAAACTGCTTTATACATAAATATGACTAAGCTCAGAGTTGGAGTTAAGTAGAGTTTGACACCATGATCTATTAATTTATTTGATCGATTCATACAGCTACACAAACTGGAGTGACTTTAAAATTACAGGTGCCACTTCAAACCTGGAAAGCTTTGACGTGTCTGAGAGAAAACACACAATTCAATTCAATACAATTCAAAAATACCAAATGAATACTTTAGTCCTATCATAAAGCAAATCTTCTGACTTTGAAGTATAAAAAAAAAGAAGCTAAATACAGGTTAAACAAACTCTAATTACAAACCACAGTTAATTATTATGTTCTAATTATTATAACATGCAGGCTACAGCATGTAGACGTTTTCCCTGACCTTGTGATGAAGGGCACACAGCAGCTCAGCAAACCAGTAGAAGGACTGAAGTTCCCTGCAGACCCAAACAAAATACAACCTCTGCAACCTGAACCCTGTCCAACCATCACTGGATGTACAGAAGGGAGCAGCAGAGGGAGAAAAATAATAAAATACTTTCTCAAAGTACTCATCATTTTCTACTATATGACATATGACATATTTGACTTACAGCAGAGCACGTAGCACACAGGCAAACGGTGTGACCCCTATTCCACCAGCAACACACAGACTAACATCATAGTTAAAAACTTCCTCTGACGGACTTCCAAATGGACCATCCACATAAAGCCTGAACATATGTAGACAAAAAACACAGAAGTAAATTAGGCAAAAAAACACACACACACACACACACATATGTATGTATGTATGTGTATATATATATATATATATATACACACACACACACATATATTAACATATATATATATATATATATATATATATATCTCCCCTGCAAGGTCCAAAAAAACCCATAGGTAGATAAATATCCTGGATTTAAGATCACATAACCCTTGTGCTTGTGTGTGTGTGTGTGTGTGTGTGTGTGTGTGTGTGTGTGTGTGTGTGTGTGTGTGTGTGTGTGTGTGTGATAGAGATAGACAGGCCATGATCCCCCAAACTCACACACAGACAACAGCTCTACAACAGCTGCTCAAACACTTGTGTCAAATGACACACACATACGCAAAAATACAAATACACTTTCCTCATAAACACATATACTAAATGCACAAATCAAGCACAGTCAGACCCAAACATTTCTCTGCATTGACAATGTATACCCAAATATTCTCAGACATTATTATACATGAAACCAGTTTGTTAAGGCTACAGCAGCCTTTATACACCTCAACAACCACCATGTGGCCAAGTGGGGCTTGGCTCTATGTTAATCTCACATAATCACACAACGTGTGTTCAGTAACACTTTTTTTTCATGGCTGAAAAAAGTTAAATGTAATGTCTTATAGTATGTAGTTCCTACTAACAGTTATCCTGCATAAGAACATACATCAAATTGGAAATAAACCCTAACTCTTCTGACTGTAATTGTCCACTTTTGTACTCCTCAGTTCACTTATCAGAGGGAGGAGAGTTGGGTTTTTGATTGTTTGTTTAGCTCTGGTTTACTGTCACAAAACAAACTCTATCCCTCTCTCTGTCTGTCTCTCTCTCTCTCTCTCTCTCTCTCTCTCAAACACAGGGCAGGAAGAGCACAGGGTCAGAGATCAGGAGTCATAACCTCTGACCTCTCTGTGATTCTGAGCTTTCATGAGAAATCATGTCAGCCACATCACTCACACAGTCACAGACACAGACAGAAAATGTACTTGGGGTATCTCCTCTGTTGCACCATGGGAAGGATATCCAAGTCGATCCTTGGCTGAGGAAGTAACAGCTGCGTGAACCGCTCTAGGGAGAGAGGAGGCTTTGTAATTAGACAGTATATCCCCAAGGAACAGAAAGCATCATTCAAAATGCAAGTATTATGTCTTCACAAATACCTCTACTATACATAGTAATGGGTCCTTTCTATACACCCTAGTTCACTTTTTTCTAATGTCTCCTTACAACATGCGTCATTGTAGAGTGAGGGGCCAACACAAACAAATCTACTTCCCTTCCTGTGTTTTCAGAGCACGGGTGTGTGTGAATATGCACAGTAGCAAGTGGAAATTAGTGGCCATGTTCTTGCCTTTGTCCCAACACCCTAAGGGCCACGGCTTCCTCTAGAAGTGACTCCCTTTAGACTCTGCTGCACACCAATAGGACTGAGGCAGGCAAATCAAAAAGTGCAAATAACACGTACTGTATGTGCATGTTTGTGCTTGTGTCTTTATTACTGAGCAGCTTATTCAAGTTCTCCAGCTCTATCATTGGACTGATCCTAATCCTACAACTTGTGTAAAGGTTTTCATGTGTACTCATGACAAATATGACAAGTCTTTCAACCAGACAATAAAACAGTGGGAACCATGCTAGCACCAAGGTAAAAAAGTAGTCAGTCACACACACACACACACACACACACACACACACACACACACAGACAACAGAACAGACAAAGAAATACACTCTCTTGCTGTTCCTTATCATACTTGTCAAGATGGAGGTCATTTTGTTTTGTCCTCGTCTTCATTACCTCTCCTCTCTTGGGAGGATGTGTTTCCGAAAAACTACATTCATGTGCATGTGTGTGAACCCACCGGTCCAGTCTCCCACGACACGGAGATGGATTCCAAAAGTGACCTTGTTCTCTGTGGGACACTGTTAGAGAAAGAGTTAGAGAGCAAAGGATGAGTCACAGAGAAGCGCATGCGCACACTCACACGCTCACACACACACACACACACGCACACGCACACAACTAATACCAGAGACACAGACATGCACACACACAATAGCACTTATACATAACATAGCTACAGTTCTTTTCATTATATCTATATTACACCCACACACACCCACACACACAGACACACACACACACACACACAGACACAGACACACAGACACACACACACAGACACACACACACACACACACACACACACACACACACACACACACACACACACACACACACACACACACACACACACACACAAACACAGCCTTCCTGTTGGCAGACAGTGTTACTAGCCTCAGGGGTCTGTCTGCTCTCTGTCAGTGTGATTCTCTGCCCTCATCCTCAAAGCTCCATAACACACCAGGCACAGGCATGCACACAATATATGTGTGTGTCTCTTTGTGAGCGTGTGTGTGTGTGTGAATAAGTCTGTCTCTATCCCTTTATGCTGTCTAAGCAAAAAGTTGTCTCTTTATCTTCTGACTTTGTCTCATACAATCTGGACTAAATCTGAAAACATCAATAAACTAAGTGAAACTAAATACTACTGCATGACACAGCTGTCAATCAAGTGCCAGCCCACAGTGGAGGGGCAGGATGTAGAGACAGACAAAGGTCTGCATGTGCTTTGCCAGCGGGAGGAATATTTAAGAAACAGTAAAAACGTGAGTGTGTGTGTTTGCATTATGTCATGAGGCAGGAATGTGTTGCAGAGTTGGAGAGTTACATAAAGTCTTACCGTTGTTAGTGTGAAGGGATGGTTCTCAAATGAAGAGACACCTGGGCAGTTAAGAAGAATATACTGAGAAAAAGAGAAAAGGATGACAGAAAGATGAGGGAGAGAGGGGGGAAGAAAGACAGGAGAGAGGAAGAAAGAGTAAAGTACATAATAAAATACAACTAAGAAGTAACAAAAGCAAAATGTGTGGAGGTAAACACGTCAACTCCTCTCACCTGTCCAGGACGAGCTCTGAAGTTCTTCTTCAGCATTCGCAACTCAAAGACATCGCAGGGATGCCTGATGACTGTCACTATGGTAACGGGTTCACTGCTCCTGACGTAGCGGTAGAAGCGCTCAGCACAGTAGAGGCAGAGAGGACCGGACACCCAAAGCCAAGTCTAAGCACACAATGAAGACACAACGCTGCACAAATTACAAAAGAGCTACACTTGTTCTGACACTTGAGACTTTCTGCAAACAAAAGCTTCATGTTTACACATGGTCACACAGAAAGGTAATGTCATGTTTGTTGGGGTTTTTTTTTTGTAATGTTCAGAGACAGTATCATAAACAATAGAACCAATGGCCAGAGCTGAAATAAGTCAACCCCAGGGTATAACAAATCATTTGAGGCACAGAAACCTGTTTATTTATACTGTCGACTAAATTAAATTGAAAGTAATTATATTTATATAGTTACATATTTGAAAACATACAAATTGACAGTGTAAGGCTTCTTTTTAATTTGCTAAAATACAACCTTGAAATGAAACTACAAGCCTGACTTTAAAACTTTTTCCTACTAGGCTGCTCATAATCACTGCAGTAGCTGAGTAGTAGCTGTGATGCAGGAAGCTTTGGGAGTCTTCGGCTGTATCAGTTGCTCTCTATCAAGGCTTTCTAGTTCTCTCAGCTTGTTCCCATTACAGTAACACAAGGCAGCCTTGAATCAAACCTGAGCAAGACAGACATTCCTGAAAATACACGCTAAATCTATCTACCTCTCTGCCACAGTGGATGGTGTTTCTGCTTCTCTCTGCCAGCAGTTACCTGTGGCAGACTAATTGCTCACAGCTCCAGTAAAGCCTGGGGAGCACAATCGGGTATAAAAGGGATTTTATGAAAGCAGCTTGTTGCTTAACGACTGTGTGCAAACACATAATCACACACAAGCACATGCCTTGATGTGGAAAGAGGATGTCTGCTCCTCCCAAACAGCACTACACCTCTAATAAACTCCCACCGACACTTCTCAAACTCAGCACACATGCACAAAGTTTACACGCCCACTACAGCACAGACGGCACTTCTTTCAACCCAACACACACATGCACACATAACTAAATTTAATAGGCACCCTCCCACACACACAAGCACACACACCTGAGGGTAGTGTGGCTGGAAATTAGCCTCCTCTCTGCACCTCCTCTCTTCATCCTCGGCCTGGTCCAGTTCTTTGTCCTGCGACCCTGTGCTGCTCTGATTGGCTCTGAGGCAGCCAGGAGGGTGGGCCTCTATGTTGGTCTGATACTTTAGAGCTCCACTGGTGGAAAAGACATGAATCAAGGTGATGTTAGTTTTTATAGTAACTTTTATAATTCTGTACTGAATATTTACAATAACCAACATGAGTATGATTTTGACTGGACTGCAACAGTGGGACCAGTCCTATAAACACAAATGTCTGTGACTGAGTGAGTGAGTGATAAAGTTGCATGATCAAGTTAAAGTACTGGCCAATCCAATGCCATGTGAGCTGGTCAGCTGGCAGGGTGTTGGAAATTGCCCATTGGCTGCTGCACTTTCAAAATGAAGCAGCACAGTTTCTGTTAGATGGGTATTTACAGCCTGCAGTGTTGTCGGCTTAGATACATTTGTCACCAGATTTAGAGACTTTTTCTCAAAAAACCTTTTCTCTTCTGCTAGCTGCTTTTTCAACAAAACCCTGGCAACTTTACATAGAAGAACATTTCTACTACTGCCCAGCAAGGAAGACGCAGACAGAGGCTGCGCACTGTATAAGATATAAAATAACAAATAATGTCACTGTCACTTCTATCTTTCTGTCTGAGTCATTATTTTACATGTGCATATCACTAAAATCGAATACAAACTAATTTTCTTTAATTTACACTTTCGTTGATTTTGTCAGATGATGTTATAAAATCAGGTTTTTAGCAGCAGAACAACAATGTCGAAATGGCGTGGACGTTGTAGTCTTTAGGGACCTAATTTCCATCACTGCTTCATACTTGAAGTCAAAACATGAACACGCAAACATCTTTAATGGGAATTCAGCTTCATTAAAATACTGAATATGAGTATTAGAGACGGAGAGAAGCAAACATACGAAGCGTTGAAACTGGTTGACACAAGGTGGAATACAAATATGACGCAATGACATTGGTTGTTTACAGAGGTTATACATTAGCTTTCATCCATGTCCTCAATTTTGCATATTAAACATTTGCAGTCCAGCATAAACTAGGTTTTGACCTAACCCTCCCACAACATTTTGACCTCATAATATAAAAACTACTGAGAAAACGAATGTGTGAAGCAATGTGTGAAGCAAATACATGCAGTTTATAGATTCAGTTACATAATATACAGTTATTCTTTTTTTGTTTAATGACACTATGCATTCAGTCAATCAAAATGTGCAATTTTGTAAAAAAAAACTACTAAGGCATTGTAGTTAATCGATGGTCACTAAAGGTTAGTCAATACAATCACAAACCCTAGTTTCACGTGGGAAAAGTTGCACTTTGTCAGAACAAAAAATTAGATGGCATTTTGTGTTGAATGAGTCAAATCATATTTTACACTAAATAAGTCAAGAACATATTATTTTTAATAATTTTGTGAAATGAAAACTGTGCGGATGAGGAGAGGACGCATAAATAGATGTGGCTGTTCCACTCAGAGAAGAGCTGAGAACAACATGGTTTTGTGAATGACGTTTTAGAAAGTTAAAGATGTCCATCTGTCAGAGGGAGTCTCCAGTTCACATTAGAGAAGCAAATGCTTATCACTGAAAGTAGAGGTTAAGATGAGGACAAACAGTACCAGCAGTGCAGAGACTCAGTGACTCCTGCAAAGATAAACCCACAGATTTACTGCTTCCATCAGTGGACTAAGCCCTGAGACCTACCCAACCATGTGCACCATGAGGATAATGTAGAAGACAATGAAGAGGTTGTGTGTGTACCAGAAGATCTCATAGTTGGACACCCTGAAAAAAAAGAAAACATATATGAACAAACTCTGACTTCCACTTCAGACTAAGGTTGTTTTAAAGGAGAGATAATGACTAAAAACATTGATGTAAGTGACATAAGGAAAAAGGGGGATGAGAGAAAGAAAACCATAAGAAAACAAGCAGAGACAACAATGTTGGGGTTTGTTTACGAGCAGACGCAGAGACTCCCAGCTCAGAGCCTGAGTAAGCAGGAGATTAGAGGTCAATATTAAAGGGGTCATTACACACAACGACCCCCCCCCACCATAAACACTGTATTCTTCCTCTTTGATTCCTCTTCTTTCATGTTTTTCTTTAAGTATGTCCTGTTTCTGTACAATGAGCAATATTGCAAATCATTTAAAATCAATTGATGCCAACTACCTGAAAATGGATAGGGATTTGCTACAGAAGTTAAATGAAACTTATTTCTTGAAAATTGATTAATTGACTTTACTGTATCGCTCCTGTGACAGAGACCTGTGGTATTCCTGTTTTCTGCTTGTACAAACTCAGGTGAGCTTATTGACTAAATTCTTATTAAAAAGTATGTGATTAGTGAATTTTAAGGGTGAAAATGCTGATGCAAGATATTGTAATTTATAAAATATGTTAATAAACCTGTGCACATTAATGTGCGTTAATATCACAGGATCAATGTGACTCATTTAATTAGGTATTCCTCTGGTGTGCTGTAGCCATCATCCCACCACTTCAGCCACTTACCCAAACTCTTATCTACAGCCTTAAGTGGTCTGGAAAAGCCTCTTATCCTATGCTCAATTACTGAGGAAAGCAAGGAGAGCTCACACACTCACACACACACATTTCAAGTCATACACACCTGCACGAGTTAAGACACACACACATGCAGAGTGGGTGACCTCCATGACCTCAGTAATGACAGAGCTGAAAGTGGAACATTTAGTGGGGATTTGCTCTGTAAGAGACCGCATGTCTCCGTATGGTTTCCATCTTCCACTTCTCTTCATCTCTTTTTCACCCACAAAGACACACACACACAAACAAGGGAGTCGTAAACTCAGACAGAAATTTTAAATAATAATAATAATAAAAACACTGCAGCATGGGGCATTCACCAAACTGCATCCACCTCTCTTAACACAACCTTGAGAGAAGACATAACAAACATACAAACTATGAGGATCATGATGGAGGATAGTGGTTTCGGGGACCTACCGTACACAGTATGAGGAGGACATGAACATCAGGAAGAGGATGAGAACCAATAGGACACCCGTGACTCCGGGGACTAAAGAGAATCAGCCAATTAGAAAGCAGAGACAAAGTCTTCAAGTAAATTATTATCTCAGGACACCTACATGGATTTATACTCACAGGTTACATATTTATACTTATTATATACATTTTTTAAAACTGAATAAATGACCAACCCTGTTTTTTTCTACAAGCCATGAAAACAGCAAAACTAAGAAATACAGGAAAGAGGATACAAAGAGAGAATTAGAGAGTATTGGTATATATGTAATACTGTATTAGAAAGAGTAGTCCCTCTTACTTGTGGTCAAAATGATCAGCTTGGGGTCCTGGGAAGGAAAAGCAACAAAAGAAAAGGTTGTTTGTGCATGTTCTCCTCTATGTCTCTTTTTGTGACAACTAATTTGAGTTTTAGAAGTTGCAGGAGCAGCCAGCTGTGGTCTATGGCGCGAAAACAGTCTGCAGGCTTTATACCAGCGCTTCACTTCAATGTGTGACTTCATTGCTAAATCCCTCTCTTTTACTTGAAAGCTGGCTAATCAGTTAGTGGACACTTTGATTGGACTGAAAACCTGCAGTTTGAAGACTTTTGGTGGCACAAGGTTGGCGACCGTTGCTTGAAGGTGAGGACATGTTTTGGATGTGTGTGTTTTCCTCACTTGTTAAATGTAGTAGTGAACTAATCTGTGTTCGTGCCTCACCTCTCCTCTGAAGCGAGCCAAATTGAGAGCAGGAAAGTCATCTGAGTAGCTCACACTGAAGTTCACGACATTCACCAAGTGGGCCGACACATGCACAACTACACAAGAAAAGAGAAGGTTACACAAAACTGATTCCAAGCACTAATTTTTTGATGTACATAAGTGCAGCTGTGCTGAACATCTCTGCTTCAGACAGACACAATTAATTACAAAGATAACGAACTAAGAGCGAGCAGTTGTACAAACATCTCTTTGTCTATTCAGCAGAAAGTCAGCAAAACATCCTCCTGACTCACTGACATTCATACACACTAACACACACACACACACACTAACACACACACACACAAACACATACACACACACACACTCACACACACTTTCCTGACATCATAGGCTAACCACGCAGCCGTTCGACAGCTGATGGAATTAGAGGGCGTAATCATGAGACACAAGGGTCCTTTTTTCTCACTCACATCCTTTCTCACTCCCACTGCTTCCCCCCATTCCCTCTCTCTCTCTCTCTCTCTGTCTATGTCTCTCTCCCATCTCTGTTGCCTCTCTTCATTGTCATTTGTTGTCTCAGAACTTCAGCACTCGGCTATTTGAACATGAGATTGTAGCCTAAAGGGAAGAGACGTGTGTGTGCGTGCATGCATGTGTATGGTAATGGTGAAAGAAGGCTTAAGCTTTCAGATGATGTAATAGTGAAGAACAGATGCCAGCTCTTGCAGTTCTTTTATTTCCATCATACTATCAGCTCCATGCATAGTCATGTCAGATTGAAATATCTGAACAGATTTTGGGTGGATTGCCATGACTTTTTTTTTCAACGCACACTCAAGGTCCTCTGACAATGCAGCAGCATCACCATCATGACTGTGACATTTTTGGTTTTAAGTAAAAAGTCTCTGCCATGGGTTGCCATGTGATTTGGCACATACATCCACGCTGCCCAGAGGAGGAATCCTATGTACTTTGTGTAGGCTGGCACATTGTTTTCTTTTCACACCATCACCAAATACCTGTAAAACTAATTCTGATCACCCCCAATACTTTCAGTTTAATTGTAACTCCACTGAAGCAAACTGGTTTCAAATATAAACACAATAAAGCCCATGGAAACAACTGTATAACACTCTATGTGGCTTTGGAGGAGCTTTGTCATCTCTAAATGAATAACATAAAGCCTGTACTACAAACTGGGCATGTGGAGTTTAAAAGCGTGGGCCTTCTCTATGTAGATAGCATTTAGCAAAAGACACTATCTAAATGTATTTTGGGACATTTAGGATCTAGTGTTTTTGAGGCTTGAGCTTAGATGTCAGGACATCTACATCTGTGCAACACAGATTTTGACCAATCTTTGTTAATCTATCTGCAATGTGCAGTTCTAAATCACTGAAGTAGCACAAATCAGTCACATCAGTCTCAGTCTTTAAGTGCAGCAGCTTTAAGTTAATGAACATTTGAGTTTAGAGGTCACTAGCTGAATTCAGAGACTTTTAAGCATCACAAACATATTATAATGATGGAAGCAAACTCTTGCTTCGCTGTGTATTACATCCCATATCCCAGCCACCATCACAATGAAATCGTTAGACCAGAGCAGCACCTCTGCAGCAGCAACTCACATAGCATGTTGTTATATGTAGGTGGCTCAAAGTTCATCTTTCTTCTTGACTCATGATGTAAACGATAGATATGAAGATCCTCAGAAAAAGAGAAAGCCGAGTGATGAATGAAAGGAAGAAGCTTGTAAACCAGAGACCCAACGGACACACTGCTGTGAGGAGCTCCCAAGATGTGATGAGAGGAGACTGAAGAACAACTCACACACTCACACACTCACACACACATACACACACACACACGCACACACAGCTTGACAGCAACAACACACATGACCAGCTAGGAGCATATCACAGCTGGTACCCAAGGAATGCTGAGCCAGCCTGAGCCCATTTATCCACACTTCACACACTCACACACACACACATTTAACTTTACACACTCTGTGATACATGAAGCTGCACTGAGAAGTGACAGTTTTTACCAGAGAAGATGCAGATGGTGACTCCACAGGCCACATGAAAGGTCTTGCTCTTGTCCAGAAGTCTTCGTGTCTTTCTGCTTGATACCTACGTGAGTGTATGTTTATGGGAACAGACACAAACTGTTATTTCAAACCATGGATTCATGGGAATCAGAACACACATAACTAATGAAATTTGTAGAATAATGCACCAAACTTTCGACTCTTTTCTTGCATTTTTACACTGAAATCTCACTGATTGTGGTCATGGCAGTAAATCATTTCATGATTTCGTAAAAATGCCTCAAACCCTCATCTGCCTTTTATTATTTTCCCCAGTGACTTGTTAACAGTGAGATTGACATCAACACCCATCCGCTCCAGCCCGTCATTCCCATCATTGTGTTTTGTTTTAGCCAGTTTTCTCTCTCACCGTCTCTGTCCCTCGCACAAAGGTGAGCAGGGAGCGACACATGGGCAACAGCACCAAGCTGCAGTTCAGGTTCAGCACAGATGCAGACGCCCTGCTGATGCACAGACCAAGCTGGCAAAGACAAACACACAAACATATATTGTTAGGTTGGTTGCTGCAATAGGGTCAATTCAGTGAATGTATCATGTCAAGGGTCTGGTGCATTAGAAAGAGTTAGGAAGCTTTCTTCCCTTAGGCTTAAAAATCTTTTTTGATGCAGTTAATCGATTGTAAAAGATAATCAATAACAAAAATTGTAAAAAATTGTTAGATTACTAATGCATCCTACACTACTGAATGCAATTAAACAGTGTGCAAAGACAGACACATTTTTTTTTGTCTCAATTTTCATAGGCTTTCAACAAAACAAAAATACAAAGCACTGTTAAAAGTATGATGAATTAATCAGCTAGCAGCAGTCCATTTAGATAAACTAAAAGCCAGTAAATGATTATTTTAATATGAAAGAAAACTTAAAAATATGTTGATTCTCAGGCAAGTTCTTTTCGATCAAAGTTAAGGGAAAGTATGAGCCATATTGAACCCACAAATATGTGTATTACAATTGTGTGTTCAGATCTGAGTTGTGAATCACCTCACAGATCATCTCTGAATAAACCAATTCATTTGGATCCAACTCTCTGATGGTGACATGTGTACAGTCAAAGAACGATTCTGTCTCTGACCTGACAGCACACTGTCTGGCCAATGTGCTCAGATTTTACTAGGTTTGGTTTAGGCAGTGTAAAGTAAAGTGCACTGATACGTCACCATTACATCTCAGATCAGGATAAAAAGTGTGCGGTTTATTTGAAGTGACATGGGAGGGATGTTAGCTGTGTAATCTGGCTTTACAAATCTCAAACTACAGCTAAATGATCGAAGCTGTTTTCAAGCGGAAACACTGCATGTCTGCTAAATGCACCACATTTAAACACTTTCTTGGCAGCCTCTGTGTTCACCACTGGTGCCGTCTCTTCTGATTATCCCTAAGACACTGAAACAACTAGTGTGAGATGACTGTGTGTGAGTGTATAGATCAGAAGAATAAGAGAAGAGAGACGGCTCATGTGTGAGGCTGCACTCCAACATTTTAAGGAATACTCCACATAAAACGAGTGCATTGAAACTGTTTCATAGTGGCTGTAAGAGACACAAAATAATTCAGGAAGTTTACTGAAAAAATATGGCTAATGATAGACACAATTTACTGCACAACTAACTGAAAATAATGCAAGATATATAGCAGGGTTTCTGAAACTTAAAAATGGAGCATGCAAACAGATTAAAAGTAGAATCTACATTTAGCAAGTGAGGGTTAGCACCAGTGAACTTAAAAAGTCTGATAGCTTTGCCCTTTGAAAAAGTCCCCCACACATTCACTCAATACAACTTCCCAAAGAAAAGCAGCTGACAGCAAAACCACAAGCACAAGATCAGATATCCTGCTTTCTGTACATCCCCGAGTCCTGTAGAGCCAAAACACACACACACACACACAGAGAGAGAGAGAGAGAGAGAGAGAGAGAGAGAGAGAGAGACAGACAGACAGACACAAACTAACCAGGTGAATAAGATAAGATGCTTTTTGAAGTTTAATCAAAATCCCCTTCAGCAGCATTAAAACTCTGAAATACACTTCTGTCTCACATGTGGACCCTCACACTCCTGCATATATACACACTTAGCTACATGCACAAAACTTCAGCCCTCTGGCAAGGCATTTAGTTAAAGCCAGAGGCGTGCCCACACTTGCCCCTCTCTCTCCCTTGTTCCTCCCACTGTACAGGCAGTGCATGAATAGCTTATACATGCTGCTTGCTGCCCCATCTCATTTTTCCACTTATTTCATGCTGCACAAATCGTTTCCTCTGTTTGATTTTCATAGTGTGTTTGTGTAGTGTGTTAGTGTGTTCATATGTTTCAAAGCTGTTATGGACCAATACTCAAACTCATAACACTGCAAACATACATACAAACATTAGATGTTTTATCCAGATTTTCCCCTTCATCTGCAAAGCAGTATAACATTTGATAATGCACACAGGCTAAATTCTTTAGAAGAAGATCACCACACCCACAACAAAATGCTAAGGTGTAGGAACAATGCAAACATCAATGTGCAACATTTAGGCCTAATGCAAGTATCTAATACTGAAGCCTTCAACGGGTCTAGTGGCTTACAGCACTGCTTCTTAGTAAATACTTTCATTGGAAAGTTAGTCTTCTTTTTTATACTTTAAACATAAAATCAAAGTGATCTTGGGTCATTGGCAAGAATTTAAATTACTAACATGTAAGATGATGATGTAAGATGTAAGATGACTAAATAGGCAACTATTATTAGTTCCAACAAGTGATACAACTTGAACAAACTCAACTTGTTCAGCTGAAATGACCTAACAGCAAGCAAATATGACAAATATGACGCAAACACAGGTCTTTGACATGACTGAGTTCCAGCTGGAGGAAAGAAAAAGGAAGCAAAGCTCAGAAAGTCTCAGGTGATTGGGCAGTAATGTCAGTGGTATTTGTATGATTTTCTCCAAAGGCAAGGAATGTTTTCTCTGGAACAGCCACAGACAGACACACACACATGCAGACACACCAACATGAACTTGTGACAACAATTACACCAAGGCTCAAGTGGGTTAGCATGCATCAAAATCCTGATTTCATTTATGTGTGGGTGTGTGTGTGTGTGTGTGTGTGTGTGTGTGTGTGTGTGTGTGTGTGTGTGTGTGTGTGTGTGTGTGTGTGCACGCCCAGGCTCCTGTCACCATTGACCAGCCCTGTAGTCAGCACAGACACACACGGCTGGTTGCTGTCACAGAGTTTATAATCATAACTCAGACTCATTAAACCTACATGTGACAGATGACCATCATCAATAAACCTGCTCCAGAGATATTAACAAAAATCTGTACAGCTGCAAGTTTTGTCAACATTTTTTAGGCTGTGCTGATAAAAACTTCCAGCCTCTTCGATATCATCTGGACAGCCACTAAAAAAAGCATCACATGATATATTAGGATATAAATGTACACGATCCAAATCTACAAACCTGGATGTGCTGAGGAGTCAGTAAGGATCCTAAAGGCTTTACACACTCACAGCAGTGGTTTCAATAACTTATTGTCTAATATTTCATTTATTTGCAATACAGTAAGAGTTTCTATGTTATGACTGTGATTAGGTTTTACTAAAATAGTGAATAGGTGCAGGTAATAAGCAGCAGTGCAAATACATATCTGTATCTAAATAATGACTGTAGTATGAGCTGTGTGTTAATGTGTCAGGTCTTACCCCAAGCATCTTGTAGAGGTAGTGATACTGCTGACCAGAGGAGTAGAGCAGGAAGGTCTTTAGGAACAGCCAGGTGTTGGTTCCTACCCACAGCATCTACACACGCACACATATATATATATATATATATATATATATATATATATATATATATATATATATATATATATATATATATATATATTAAAAAAAATCCACAAACAGCACAGCATGTGGAGAGGACAGTTTAACCATCACTTAGCGACATTTGATCTGAAAATAAAATCTTTGGCATATACAGTAGTGGTTGTAGCAGGTTGTATAGATGCAGCACATTAAGTACAATAGACTCATTCATTCAGTGCCACAGTTTGATTTTTCCTCCCAACTTGTGAGAAGTTGTCCTGACAAAACGCGTTTGTAAAAGTTCATTCAGATGTAAAGCAGAGGAATCAGTTAACAAGTCAACAGCCTTTAAATGTCTGACTGAAAGGTTTTCCCACCAGGACCAGATGCTTTCCTCCTTCGTTGGCGACCCAGCTCCGCAGCGACACAACCATGATGCCCTCTCAGGGTTTCAGCAGCTGCCCAGACTTCTCACCAGAGCCTCGGCGTGGCTGAGACCCACAGACCCGTCCTGTCCGGCAGCAGCTCCCTCTCCCACTGTCTGCCTGCTGTGTGTGTGTGTGTGTGTGTGTGTGTGTGTGTGTGTGTGTGTGTGTCCACAGACCGGCCGGTGTCTGCTCCGTCCTGCCTCCTTTACGTCCTATCGGCTCTGACTCCTCATGTCCCCTCGAAACCAAACGAGTCTCAGCGGTGAAGAGCTCGAACCCACCGCATCTCCCGCTGTCCCCTCATCCCACCTCAGCCCGACTCACACCAGGCCCCAGACATCCTGGGCAGAAACTATAGCGATAACACAACAGACAGGGGAACAATAAACAAAGATCCACCAGTCCTCACTGCTCCTCCCTGACTGTAGAGGGAGCCATAGACTAACATGTCAAGTGAAGAGGCTTCATGAACATACACTTGTCCAGAAATACAGTCTATGTCCACAGCCCTCAATCCGGACTTTATTTTTTAAAGATAAAAAGATAAAAAGTTGAATATTAAAACATAATCCATCATAAAGGAGTTGGTGGTTAAGCAGACTTATGTAAAACAACTTTTGCAACTGCAGCATTCATAATTAAAAGTTAACATTAAATATTTTTAATTAGAAATTTTATTATAGAAAACTCAATGACTTGTTCAGTGCAGGTTAAATGGTTTATTAGATAGTGAGAGATCAATGACCAAAATCTATAACAGCAACATTATCAAATAGAAACCACTTTGTTTTTTTACAACCTGGCAACCAAATTTTTTGTTATTGACGACTTTCAGCTGATCTATGAAGCATGAGAGAGTTATTTAATATAGCCATTAGTTGTAAAATAATTCCTATATAATAAAATGCTGACTTTGTGTTAATCTTGCTGTTGTTATTGGCTCCAGTTGAGCAGGCAGAGATTAGTGATTTGATGCTTTGGTGAAAGAAGCTACAAGTTTAAGAACTTCTCAGTTTAAATGTACAATGTGCACCAGGTACTACACACCATCCTCTGGGCTGGGCTGTCTTGTATCTTGTATTTAAATGCAGCTGAAGCTATGTGACAGAAAATCTTTCCCTGATCATCCATGTTGATCCTTGAAATAAAGATTTTATTCTTTATTTCAAGGATCAAAAATGGACCTATATTCTGCTTTAAAAAGTGACAGTGCTGTTAAATTATATAACATCAAATACAACAGTGTCTAGATGAAAAAATAAGTCATGACATCTGGTATACATCATGAAATTACTATAAAACACTGAGATGGCACTTAGTGTTTTCCACAATATGCTCCAGATCAGGGAAATTTTAATGCAGCAACATTGAGGTAGTGGATTCAAATTTCTTGCCTGTCCTTAGAAAGAGCAACTCACTAAAGCAATCCCACTTTAAAGTTCACTCAGGAGCTGTTTTTGAGCTTTTGGTCATAAATTGTTTCCTTTATCAGCAAATGAATGAAGCTTTGGAACAGCTACTAAACAATTTTTGAGATGATATTTTTTAATTACAGTGAGCTTCTGGTCCTGGAGTCAGGAAAATATCTGAATTCATCAAATTATTTTTTGTCAAAATATATTACACTCTCACTCATTCAACTGACATGATCTTAAACACGACAAATTATGAATAATATTTTATGTATTATATATTAATCATACAGTTCTTGGTCAATTGATTGTGAAGTAAAATAAAAGGACCTTGATATCCAAACAACACAATTCCAATTAAACAAAAAATAACCCCCTGTACCATGATGAAGTTTTTCTTTTACAGACAAAGTGCATTGAGGATGAGCCAGAGCTGAGGCCTGTGTCCCCACATTCCTGAGAGCAGTCTCCTCCCTGCTTCACGCTTCAGCCCACAGCATGAAAGCGCCACCAGCTTCCCCACACAGCTGTTCACAAAAGCAGGAGGGGTCAAGCACGACAGAGGCCATTTCCTTTAGTGGGAAAATATATCCAACTATCTGTGTAAACCAAGTCAACAAGCATTGATGAATCAGGGCAGCAGATGTGTGTGGGAGCCAAGTTCTATTGAGAGAAGAAGAAACTAGAAATACCACCTTATGGTTGTATGGTACTCCCACCAGTAGCATTACTTCATTATTTCAACCAATTAGACATTTTTTATGAAATGTTGCCATAATTAGCAACTGAAGTCTTTGAGTGACGGCCCTGTGAAGTCACAGTGCTCTTGACCTTTGACAACCAAATTTTCATTCTTGAGACTGAGGGAATGTCTGCACCAAAATTGAAGATATTCCCTAAAGGTGTTTATTATTCGATGCTATGAGGCATACAACCAGGAGTTACCATCTTAATTTTAATCATGTTTAGCTATATTATTAGTACCAGGAAAACATGTTAACTTCAATAGCCTGTTAGGAAAATTGCTGCATTTGCAGATGGGTCACTCATTAATAGTTAAACCAGAAAAAAGTATCTTTTTATGACATTGAGCCTCCAGAAAAGATTTGGTGCTCCTTGGCATCAATTCTACACATTTGTGAAACTCTGTAATGGTGTGAACATCATTCTTTTATAAAAAAATATATATGTATTTCCTCATCTGGTGTTTTGATGATGGTTAAGAGAATTGTCATCAAAGCCAGTGAGCATTGACACCTTTGATAAAAACCTATTCATCAACGTTTTTTTCTTTGTCTTGTCTGTAGACAGGATTTGATCACAGTGATACATATTTTTATTATTGAATACAACTGCTTGAACTCAAGACTACAGATTAATTTTTTATTCCAGCAAACACCTTCTCCACATGAACTAAGGACATGTACACCCTCTGCTACTCCTGTAAATATTGCAGTCTCAGGTTAGGTAAAACTGAGTAAGCACTGGAACAGCCAAGGTGTATAACATAGTCATTAGTCTACTGGCCATTCATAGCAGTAATGATCAGTTGCCTCTTTGTATTTCTCTGCAGCTTACTGCCACTTTCTTTGCCAAATACTGACTGTCACCTCCCCTCCTCCCTCTCTCTCCAACTCTGTCCCCACTGTGCACTATTTAAACAAATTGCTCTCTATCTCTATCTCTGCGAGCTTGCTCTGCAGAGTCAGACGTGTCCGTGTGTGGAAGTCTCTGGGACATATTGCTTTACAATGAGAAAGGAGAACAGGTTACTTTGGTGGATCTGGTGGATTGTGGTCGTGGCAGCTTTGTTCTTCCTGGGCTTCATCATAGGTGAGATATGAGAGCACACCAGAAACATAACCTGGACAGAAATCAACAACATGTCAACAATCCATAATCGAAATCTACTGCATATTTGATTTTAATGAGAATTAATTTATTAAATTAATTAATTTATTATATAACTGTATTGTGATATAGAAATAATGGGAAAGTGCATGAATAAAGTGTATAAATGGAAATGAAGGCAGTTGCTGAAATAGCATAAATAGATAACGGAGATAAAATGATTGTTTAATGACCTAATTTCTTAAGATTAATCTCATAAACAAATCTACTTAGTGCTGTCTAAGATGAATCTTCAAGATGTGTTCTTGTTTTGTGTGTTAGCTTTACTTTGTCACCAGTCTGACACATTTCACATCTTTGTGCAGGTTAATATTTGCCATCCATAACCACAACTCCCTTTAAAATATAATTTCCAACATAATTAGAAGCTTTTATTAAGATCTAACACAAATGAGTAGTGAATGACCCAGTTTATATTCTACATGTTCCCTCTTTTTATACCTGCAATTGATTCTTAGAAATTCATTTTCATCACACCATGACGTTTTACATAGTGATGACTGTTGTCTTACATGAACCTACACTGTTGTTGAACTATGTGCTCTAGGCTGGTTTTCAAAGCCCACACATTCAAACACTGCAAGCAACGGTGCTTCCAGCAAGTATCTGAGGGAGCTTCTGGATGAAATGCAGCCAGACCAGATCAGAGAGCATCTCAGGTAAAAATCACTACCCACACCCTAAAGCTTGCCTGTCTATTAGAACAAGTAATCCAAAGTGAACTAATATGTGGTCGTTTCAACGAGATTTCAGCAAAAAAAAAAAACTTCTTCAAGACTAATATCTTGATAAGCATTACTGATGGTTGCCAGGATATTTAATATAGATGTTCATAGCACCACATAGAACAATAAAAAATGATCTCAACGATCTGTCAGCAGGGTGTTTCTAAAGTGCTGACACTAGCTCCCTCCCACTCACAAAGCTATGCTGTGCACCCAAACATTGTTGAAAGACAGAGAGAACAGCAGACCTTTTTAGACATGGACCCTACATCTTGAGTGGTTGTAACCCACTACTGCTTTACTATAGACCTTACATTACCAGCAATTCATCTGATGTCAGACCCAAACAATTTCCTCAAGTAAACTCCACCAGCAAAAATACCAGTGGAAAATACTTTGGGCCAGCAACTGAGTGCTCCCTGGCCATGATATTTTTATTCGATAGGTGACTCTTACCTCTCTTACTGTGTGATGGCATCCTCTTGACAGGAAATTTACACGACTCCCCCACCTGGCTGGTACAGAGCAGAACCTGAAATATGCAGAAGAGATCAAGAAGGACTGGCAAGAGTTTGGCCTGGACTCAGTGGAGATGGTGCCCTACGATGTCTTGTTGTCCTATCCCAACACATCACAGCCAAATTACATCTCCATAGTTGATCAGTTTGGCAGTGAGGTACAGTACACGCAGACCAAATTTGTGTAAAACACACATTTCAATCTATATAAAACACAACCTGGAAAAATCTCTCTATTTGCTTATGGTGCATGAATTAATTGTGAATACTCAACCAGTTTCATAAAAACAGGTTTAGACAGTCAGGATTTCATACGTTTCATACATAGCATAACTAAGGAACTAATCCTGTCAACTTTCGGCAACAAGGGGAGCACAAAGTAAATCTAAAACCTTGTCCATACTGCGAATTAGCGTTTGCATTAGCACATGTCTCAGCCCATGCCACTGTGTCAGCCCCTGCCAGTCGAGAGCTAATAAATAGCGTAAAAAAATAACAGATGCTAACTACACTAACTGATATGCCTGCTAGTTGCCAATTTGAGTGCACAAGACACTCTTCATCTGGGTCTGGGTCCAACTGGGACTTAAGCATATAGCTGAGTCTCCTCTACGCTTCCTACACCTAATACAGAGTCCAAAACTTTGACTTCTCAGTCTGTTTGAAGAGACAACACAAGTGCAAACGAATAAAAACAAATAGGTGACAACAGATCTGGGGTTACTGCACCTGTCATATTACCACATAAGATACAGTTGGTTACTTAAACACAATCAGGGTTTTAGCCGATAACCAGACAGTGATCAGCAGTGAAATAATTCATATCCCTGACTTAAGTAAAAGTACCTATCCCATTAAGATACTTCATTACAAATAAAAATCCAGAATTTAAAATGCTGAATTTATTCTTGATTAATAAATAAACTAATTGTTTGGTTTGTAAAACCACACCTGAGGGGGAGAAATGTCCACCATCATTACCAAGAGCCCAGAAGTTTTGTGCAGTTATTGAACAAACTAAAAATGTAAAATAAAATAATTAAAGTGATTGAAACCATTTCAAGGAAAATCCTTATATTTGAGGAGCAGAAGCCATTAAATGTTTGGCATCTTTGCATGAAAATTGGTTAATCAACTTGCATATAGATATTTATGGATAGTTTAGTCTATGATAAAGAATAAAATTTTATCAGCCCACACTGTGTTTTCAAATCAATATTTTGTTTTGTAAAGTGAGAAGTAGATATAGCCAAGTGAAAGGAACAATATTTCAATCAAAAATGTAGTCCAGAGACTACTGTAAACATAATACACTAGTTAAGTACAAGTTTTAAAGCATTTACGACAGAGAATATCTCAACAAATTCCATCTTACTTTTGCAGGTGTTTAGCACATCCTTGGCAGAGCCGGTTCCGGAGGGTTATGAAGACATTTCTAACATTGTGCCTCCGTACAGTGCCTTTTCTGCCAAAGGACAACCTGAGGTACACACACATACACATTTGATTAGTTTTCTCTTAGATAACATTTATTTTTCCCCTCCTCATCCAAACACATCTGATAAAACAAGCACCAAGATGTCTCCTTTTTTGTCTCTGTCTCCAGGGGGATTTGGTTTATGTGAACTACGGTCGTACAGAAGATTTCTTACAGTTGGAGAAGGAGATGGGCATTAATGTAACTGGGAAGATTGTCATTGTCAGATATGGGAAAATATTCAGAGGCAATAAGGTAGGAAATCCCACGGTTGTAAATTCTGAGAGGTCACAATATCTGGGAATTTACCAGAATTTGCCAGGTCAGATTGATGCATCCCGATAACACAAGCGTTTATGTAGTGCACAGTTCACTATACATGGACATAGACTCATGAAGTATTACCAATAATAAGTATTATAATAAACTAATATTTCTACACTATAAAATCACCCACATGCCTTTGAACCTCTTCTCTAACAAAGGTCTGTATAATGTTTTGTTTTCATTGTGGTATTTCAAAGCATTTTCACATTTAATTAATTTAATAGTGCAACTCATGAAAGTCAACTCATCACTCAGTCATGGCAGTTTGTCATAACACAGACTCTGTCTGCCTTGGTATTTCCACTAGGTGAAGAATGCCATGTTAGCCGGAGCCAAAGGGATCATTATGTTCTCAGACCCAGCTGATTACTGGGCGTCAACAGTCGAGGTAGACAATTCTGCATAATTTAAGCACATATTTTATGATTATGAAACTGTATGTGTAGCTACTATATGACTGCCAATATTAAGGTAAAACAGGTATAAATATATTTTGGACAGTACCGATACCATGGCTGGACAAGCTGTGTATCAGCAACTATAAATTCGCAATTCAGAGCAGAAATTAAAGCCTTTTTGCATTTTGTTTGTGTGTGTGCAGCCCTACCCTGATGGCTGGAATCTGCCTGGTGGAGGAGCTCAGAGAGGAAATGTTCTCAACCTGAACGGAGCCGGAGACCCACTCACACCAGGATACCCCGCTAAAGGTGCATACATCTGTGTGCTTTTACATGTGTGTAAGCCTTTATGTTGTGTTTGAATGTATCTCACATAGTCCTGTCACTTTCCTCACAGAATACACCTACAGACTCAGCCTTGAGGATGGAGTGGGACTTCCCAAAATTCCCGTGCATCCAATCGGCTTCAATGATGCAATTGTCCTGTTGAAGTACAAATTGTTCTTTTTGCTTTTCTTTTTCCCTTTTTTAACTTAAGTTCAATCCTGAATTCAGGGCAAGAAGCTAAAATTTTTATCATGGTCCTTAAGAGAAATAAGCAGCTGATTTGTATTATTTACAAAATGTGCGAATTATTTACCATTCAAACAGGAACATGGGAGGACAGACTCCACCTAACAACTGGAAAGGAGGTCTGAATGTCTCTTACATGATTGGTCCAGGCTTTACTCATGATTTCAAGAGTCAGTAAGTGCTTTTCAAAAGCTTTCTTCCTGTGTAGTGTCAAAGTGAACCTCCATCCTTTTTCGAAATAAACCTCTTTCCTCTCTTCTGCAGCTTCACTTCTACATTCTGTGTTTTAGTGTTTCTACCCTTTTGTTGCTCTTCTCTTGTTCAGCTTTAATGGCCCAGTGGCAATTAGCCAACTGTACAATGAGGCCCTTGTATTTTCTGTGTGTGAGTAACACACATACACATTCACATACATATACATGCTACACAAATTAAGCATGCACCCAAATGCAACGACAGTAACATAGCGGTTTAGAGGTTTTCAGGAGCAACAACCCCACATAACAACAGATAGAATCAACAATGCGTTATCCTCTTACTGATTTATTTTTCTGCAGGTCTTAATTTTAGGTTTGAAGCGTTGTGTTTCACAATTGACTTGTATGCTTCAGTTGAGAGTATTGAATCCCTATTTTGTCTTTATCCATTTCTGTCATTGCGTGAGATAATGTGTCTTTGAGAATACTGTGCATTAAAAACTAATAGACAAACATTTTTATTTAGTAAGTGAATAACATTATCCCACTCTCCCTAAATCCTGCTCACATTTTCTGCCAGCTCTATTGATCTGCCTCTTCTCCACCTCTTTATGTGTCTTTCAGAGTACCACTTATTCCTTAACAATCTGTCTGTTGCAGGAAGGTGCGTATGAACATCTACACTAACAACCAGGTAACCAGGATTTACAACGTCATTGGCAGGATTAGAGGAGCCCTGGAGCCAGGTACAACAACCCAACCAAGCCTTCATTCTGAGTTTCCGCAACACTTTACACACAGATAATACTATATTCCACCACTATACGATACTATAACACTACATATATTATTAGAACAAGTTAGAATGGTAGGATAAATCATTTGGCAGAAAATGTGGGCTGAACATTGCAGATTTGTCAAGAATCAAAGTGTATCAGTCTCTTAAAGAAGTGTCTGTTTTGGTGTAAAGGTTTTGTTATATTTGGAGGAACTTGTATGTTTAAAAATAGTTTGTAATCAATTGGATGAAATTCTAATAGTTTGTTTCTCTAACTCCTCTTTCAACATGTATTATTGGCCCCGGGTGGCCTCTGCGCTGTGTGTATAGACAGATATGTGATTCTGGGAGGGCACCGAGATGCCTGGGTGTTTGGAGGAATCGATCCCATGTCTGGGGCTGCAGTGGTTCATGAAATTGTCAGGAGTGCTGGCAGGCTGCTCAGCAAAGGTACATCTCTGCAGTTGAGAGAATGAATGAATCATGTTGTCAATAGATAGTAATCTGTGTGTGTGTGTAGGTTGGAGGCCAAGGAGGACTATAATATTTGCCAGCTGGGATGCAGAGGAGTTTGGACTGCTGGGATCTACAGAATGGGCAGAGGTACCACACACACTAGCACAAACACAGGTACACACAGGTACACTCACACACACACTTTGCCCACACTTCATCCTACCATCCTACTCAGGACAATGCTAAGCTGCTGCAAGAGAGAGCTGTGGCCTACATCAATGCAGACTCTGCTATAGAGGGTGAGTGTGTTTGTGTGCAGCTCAATATTCTCAATTAATTGCAGACGCCATAGTAATTAGTAATTAGTTCTGGTATGATTGTGTGTTTTAGGCATGTACACACTGAGGGTCGACTGCACTCCATCACTACACACTTTGGTGTATGACATCACCAAGCAGGTGAGCAGACCCTTGTCTTTTATGGATGTATCCTGTAACCCTGTCCTTCCTTCAACCTTGTTCCCTTGTCTCTTCATCGCTGTGTTTTCATGTAGATAGGAAGTCCAGAGGAAGGAGAGGAAGGACTTTCTCTGTATGAGAGCTGGCATAAGAGGGACAACTGGACGAATGAACGCGATGCCCCCAGGTACAAAGCATCACCATAATTTGATTGTTGGGGTTGGAAACAGAGTGTACATGAACTCACAGCAAAAACAAAACTCAAGTGAAACAGAATTTCAGCAGCCATGACAGTAAGGACCAGTGAAATTGAAACCAAGAAGAGAGGATTGAAAATAAGAGGAGTAAGATACTGAAATTAGAGATTAAGACAACCAGGTCACAACTAAGGATTGTGTTGGATTTAAAACCAATTTGGGATGTAAAACTTGTTGCTCTGTCTCAGCTAATTAATTGCATGCATCAATTATTCAGTCTGCTGTTGACTCTGATGTACTATAGGATCAGTAAACTAGGCTCAGGCAGTGATTTTGAGGCCTATTTCATCCGACTGGGAATCGCTGCAGGCAGAACCAGATACACCAAAAACAAGGTACGTGTTAAGAAGATTAATCTACATTAATATCAAATGTTGCTAGCAGTTTTACTTATGTTAGTAGTTGATTGTCTACAGTTGCATATGTATGTGTATCTCATCTCGTAGTGTGCATGCTTGAATGTTTGTTTGTGTACTTGCATGTTCAGCTTGTTACTTACATTATTACATGAGTCTGTTTGAGTCTATTCAGGTGTTTAATCATTAATCATTGTGTGTTTTAAGTTGAGGGTTGAGTTAAGGAGAAAATAAGGGTTATACTGATAAATACTCTGTGAAATGTCCTGTGTGCATTCAGAAAACAGAGCGATACAGCAGTTATCCAGTGTATCACAGCGTGTACGAAACCTTCGAGATCGTGGAGAAGTTTTATGACCCCTCCTTCAGAAGACTTCAGGCAGTGGCCCAGGTGAGAGGTGGGCTCATCTTCCTCTTGGCAGATTCCCAGCTGCTCCCTCTCGATGTAAACCAGTATGCAGACTCACTGAGGAAGTACACACAGAGCATCGTAAAACTGGCGCAGAAGCACCCAGAGGAGATGGAGATGTATGAGGTGTCATTTGGTGAGCTGATTTCAGTCACTGTGCATTCAGGTCTCAAGTCTCATTCAAATGTTCAAACAAGTGAGCCAACTTATTGTTGGCTGCCAATTGTTTTTCTCTCTCTCTCTAGATTTCCTGTTTTCCTCAGTGGAAAACTTTACTGTTGCTGCCAGGGATTTTCATGAGCGTCTGAAGACTCTCAAAAGAGCAGAGTAAGTATGCGTTTAACATTTCATACATTCATCCAAGAAAGGCTTAAACATGTTGTAGATCTCTGATTTCTATCCACAGTAAAACATTTGTTGTAAATTTCAAACAGCATTTTGGTGTGTGTGTCAGTCCTTTGCAGGTACGCATCATGAACGACCAGCTCATGTATCTGGAGAGAGCTTTTATCGACCCGTTGGGTTTACCTGGTAGACCCTTCTACAGGTTAGTCTCAAACACATGCTCCCATTCCAACAGTTCCTGTACCCGACTACTGCAACCACTAGTTTGCAGTGTGAATTGCAGATGACTTAGTCTCTGAGCCTAAAGTTGGGCTTCACATGATGTGTTTATTTAATTCTTATCTATCCCATCCACCTATATTCAAACATTGCTGAGCACCATTGTGTCTGCAGGGTTTCTGCAGCCAAAACAAAGCATCATCTTTAAAATGTGCACGCTGTGGTGAAAGTGCATCCATAATGGAATATGTGAATTGTACTATAGTATCGTAACATACTTTAACATAACCTCCTCTTCTCTGTTCCAGACATGTGATTTTTGCTCCCAGCAGCCACAATAAATATGCAGGAGAGTCTTTTCCTGGAATCTATGATGCATTGTTCGACATTGAGAACTCAGCTGACCCAGACAGGGCCTGGGAGGAAGTCAAGCGTCAAATCAGCATAGCAGCATTCACTGTTCATGCTGCCGCTATGACCCTTAGACCACCTGCATGAAGCATGCACAGTGTAGTCATGTCATGTGCCATGTGACTGACCTAACAATTGACCATTATTTAACAACTTCAAAATATGAAGGAAGGGAATACACAACCTGCAACCCTGCTTAACAACACAATGAATCTCTGAGCACCATAACCTGAACACAACAAACAGTCCTTTTACTCTTGGTTTCTGATTTGTTATGTGGCGACAGCAAGTTAATAATTTTTTAAGTGTGTTTTTTGTTGTCAGGTCTGAGGGAAAAAAAAGTGAAGTCTGACAGAAATGGCACAGAGTTTTATTCATCTCCAAGATGATATTTCCAACAAATTACTGACAAACCTGCATGAAATCAGATGTCTGTTAAAGGACATACAGATTACTAAATCTATCTTTAAATTATGAGAAAAGAGCTAAATAAAGAAAAAGGCAAAATGGCAAAAATATGTTTTGTATGAAATATCAGTGTAAGAGCTGTGCAATAAATTAAGTGATAGAACATTCAGATGTTAATCCACTCACAGGATGAAAAAGCCACAGTGTAAAGAATATGGCTCTGCATTCGCAAAAAAGTAGAACAATTAACATGCTAAAATGGCCGCCTGGCAACACTCGTGTGCCTCTCAGTTTACCCCGTGAATATTTATGATGAAGGTTTTTGTAAGAACATGCAGATTTTAAAAATGTATTGGAGATCAGAGTGAATGCTGACAGCAACTGTGAACTGTTCAGAAAAGGTGGATTTAAAATGTACATACATAGGAATTCAGTTATGAGGCTATGAGTTATGTCTCTTCCTGATCCTGTGGGAGGGAGGGCTCTTCACCTCAACAGAGGAAGAATGAAGTAGCTCTTTGTCTAACACATCTCTACTGTTTTGGAAGCATTGGAAGACTTTTGCTCAATATGTGCTACTACCTCTGCAGTGTTCTACATATTTGGCATTTGAGAAGTTCAAGATTAAAACTTTACTTTGTGAACCCCAGTGATCATCCTTGAGTTTCCTGTACCACAGGGGGATGACAAAGTCGAGACTTTTTACTCAAACCTTATCATTGTCATTGCTTTTTGTTATTGTTTTGAATTTTTTTTATGTTGCCCTGTGTCTGCTCTACAAATTATTATTAAGATTATTAAGATTAATTAAGATACCTAAAGGGGTTTTACAGTCTGTACAGCATACAGCACTTATCCTTAGTCTACCGATAAGCCATGGTATACACTGTAAGGTGTAATGTGTTCACTTACCCCCCATTTTTGGTGTAGATGGAGACAATGACCTGACTGTCTGTCTGGTGCCAGTCAAACCTACATGACATCATCTTCATCCCGTGGAGACAAAGAAAGGAATATGGGCATTATTATCATATGGAAAAATAGCACCACCACCTGTAGGAAATATCAAAGCAGGACACAACACAAATATTTCTGTGCATGTATGGAGTGAGCTGGTCTGATTTCTGTTACAAGTTTCATAGTGTGTGCAGGTGTGTGTTAATCACAACAATAATATCTCCACTACATTCTTGCACTTTGTTCAAAGCTGGTCTATTTCCTGTATGACCTGATTATTTTTTTCTCCAGAGGTGACTTCCAGCTCCAGTACTTCATGCTGTAGACAATACACACACATTTCATAAAATTAATTCAATGTCAGATCTACAAGTTAATGTAGTCTACAAGTCTGTCTGATAGATACTTTGCTAACGTTAATTAAACAGGGGGTTGTGCTTGTGTTCTCACCGCTCATGGAAAACAGGAAGTCCAGAGTAGTATTTGTATACTTCCTCATCACTTGCTGGTCCAGAGTAAAACTATTGATGGAAAGAGGATCAAAGACACACTTTGTAAACAACCATTAACACACTGAACTTCCTTCTATTTGCTGTCACTCCTCCTAGCCTGAATAATGTAAGGATCTCCCCTGGGTTTCCGCTCCTCCCCAAAGTCCTTCCTCTCTCCTGAAGTCTTCACCTCTGGGCGCACTGCCTCTGCTGGCTTCCCGCTGTTGTGAGGACCCCTGCTGCAGCCCTTGACTACACACATAAACACACACAGATGTAAAAACCAAGTTAAATAATATTATATTTGGCCAAGCATAGAAATACTAGGCTGGCAAAAAAAAATAAAGCATAAGGTCTTGCAGCAAGACCATCCCTATTGTGGGGACACAGACTAAATCTGCCCCTGCTGTGGTTTCTGCATTGGCAAAAATAAGGATTGAAAGACTCACAACTATTAAAATACCTGAGAAGTGAGCCTGAACTCATAACACAACAGAATATAAATATAATACAGCACAGATTATATAGCTCAAACTGAGATGCTCTCTCAGTGCACGCATTGACTTGAACATATATGAACGTGTACATTTTTTGCAAAGGGGTGCCCTTTCCTACCTTGAGCACATCATGAAACACAGGCACCCCAGGGGGGAACGTGGAGAAATCTGTGTGCAGAAACATAAATGTCCTTTAATGATTCAAACTATTGTGAAATCTGTGATCTGTAGGGGAAATTGTGAAATTGGTCAGAACAACCAAGATGTTTTGATTTGCTTTAACTTAAATCATTACAAATGTTTCTTTTTTTTTCACACCAATCCAGGCATCCACGGGTTTCCATTCATTTCATTATCATGTTACAATTAATTAACAGACACTTCTTACAATTACATTTTTTTTTTGTTGAAGTTATATGACTGCTGTCAGACATCAATTTCAAAAATTTATTTACCTCATAAAAGTTTACTTTCATGGATTGCACAACTAAAATCAGGTTTGAATGATCAATTGATTTCCATTTTGTACAGAGGGTTAAAAAAAAAAATCTAAATCACAGCTTAGATTTGGGAATGGTCATCAAAAATTGATATGATGGAAACCAGATCATCATCATGACTAACCCAAAGATATTTAAATGCATTAAATCCCTTTTGCTTCAAGTTCAATTATATTGACAAAAAAGTCCCCAACAACGAATTGATTAATCAACTAATGATGCACCTATAATTAAAGCAATAATCAAACGTTTGAAATCGCCATGGTGACAAAAGGAAGAAAAACCTCTAACTACAGGACACACCAGGTGGTCCTGTGAACGCCTCAGAGAAAAGAGCATTAAAATTAGACAATTGGCTTGAAGGTAATTTAATGTTACCATCGGTGTTGTTGTCCGGGTCAAACCTGTGTGTCGATGTGTCTGTGTGGTGTTATGGCTGCTGGCATGTGACAGGTCCAGTCGCAGCCTCTGCAGCGCCTCGCCATCTGGAGCCGGAAACTCCTGAGGAGGATTTCAGACCATGGAATGGGACCATAATTAATCTCCCAATTAACACCTGTCTTTGTTCAACTATTTCATGTCAAAATGATGCTGTGAAAAAGGTCCATTACACCATGTTTGTATAAGACCAACCTTCAATCACATCATTTCTATTTAAAATGCCAAAGAACACAGAATTTAGACATAAAATCATAATTTTGCATCAGCAAGGCCTCTCTCCAAGGGAAATCAGCAAACAAACTGGACACTTCCAATCCCTGCGATCTTTAGCACATCTTTAAAAAAAAGTACCAAAACAAAACAAAGTAATGTAAGTAAGGATGTAAATTACTGAAACGAATGAAAAACTGTCAAAGAAGAATGAAAGAATGCAGGAAATTCAGGAAGAAGTTCACAGCAAAACAGAGTCAACAATTCATCATTTCCCACCTCATCAATGGTCAGTATTTATCTGAAATAGTTAAAAATAACTCTTGTTGGAGAATTGTTGCTGGAATTCACCCTTTGGTTTGTTTTCTTACCTGTGTCAGAGGGTTGTATTGAAGCCACTAATACATAACCCAAGATTACATAAACATATTAAACATGATTTGTGGTCACAGCTATTCAACAATGACCTAACGCTGATTAATTACCCATACATCACCCATAAGAGACCATTTGTAAACTTTTAATACATAAAAACACATCTGCCTGTAAAGACCATCGATTGACACAATGATTACAATACAAGTAACTCCCTCCCTTGAAAGGAAAATAGTACCGTGTTGTGCTGGCACTGGTAATGCCTAATGTGGCCGATATGATTTCACATCATACATTTTAGACAAATCTGTTTCATACTAATACTATACTAGATTTATAGCAATCATTTTCACTTATGCTTATAGTAAGATACGACAAGCATACTAGTATTGCAATACCTCATCTGTATCAAAACGCAAAGCCCAACATTTTAGTTTACATGGTGCAGTAATAACATTATTTACACAAACTCCTTGATCTCATAATCAAAACATGAAATGACAGACTTGAAGTTTTCTGAGTTCATCCTGTTTCCAGTGTTTTTAGTGTTACATGTTGATTAGATATGATTTCTATGACGATATAATAAGAAATAATAAAGATAAGAAATATAACAGGTGGTGCTGGGCTTTTATCAATGAATAAAACCATAAAAACCATATGAAGTGACACTAATTTTCATAACAATGTTACCATAACTCATTCATCTTCCTGGGTCATCTCTCGAAGGCACTCCTTTAAGTTTTCCACCCTGTCTTCTGGAGCAGTCTGTATTGTCTGTTGCAGCAGCTGCTGCACCTCATCCAGTCCACTCACCGCCGGAGTACTGCGAGGGTAAAAGTACCCACTCAGCAGATTGTAATGGCACTTCAGCGAGAGGATACCACACAGAAAGCGCAGAAACATGTCATATTGGCCCAGTGGGGAGTTGAGGGTCCTTGCCAAGGCACACTGGACCATGTCTGCTGCTGATTTGTTATGATACTTAGATGTGAAGATCTTGGGTAACATCCCTGAGTCCAGAATGTTTTTAGACTCTGTGTGGAACATTAGGAAGACGTATAAAGCCGCCATGAACTCCTTGAAGACAGAAGAAGCATAGTTATAATAAGTTATTTCCAAGGGATATCCTGGTAGGTGGTTTCCCAACTAAAACATCCGTGAAAAAAAGTTTAATGAAATAAAGAGGTGGAAGTTTTACCTGAAAGGTGATGTGTATAAAGCAGAATGTCCTGCTCCCATTTGATGGTGCAGCTCGGAGCTCAGTGCACAGGCCTGACAACACTGTCACCTCTGTCAACCCCAGGCCACACTCCTTCACATCCTCTTCAAAAAACACACTGGTTTTCTTCTCCAGCATCTTAAAGGCCAAATTCCCCACCTTTGTCAGCATGTCTGTGTCATCACTGGACCATTTCTAAGTGGACAAAGGGCATCGAAATGACAAATTCTGACATTAAAGAGTAGCTACTCATTTGTTTGTCTTGACAAAGCCCTCTTTAAGATGAAACTCTGATTTTAAAGTTTTGAATTTTGTAGACAGTTCAGAAAAATAATCATTCAGGCCAAAACCCAAATTCAACCCAAAACGGTTGCAACGGTTACATAATAATCACAATGTGAATGGAGACCAAAAACACACACAACTCTATACTGTAATATAGTTTCAAATACTGAAAATTATAACCTTTATAAAGATATTACTTTAATATGGTACAGGTGTTAATGATATTGTAAACCTTAAATAAAAATTTAAACTAGGTATTGATCAATAATTTCTCATAAAAGATAATTTACTAAATTTGAATTGTATTCTTGTAGCAATATAATAATGACTGAAGGGGAATTAAATGGTAAAATTGTCCTATGACATTAAGTTTTTTTTTAGTGCTTGTGAAAAGTGAAACACAAAAGAAGAGACTGAGGGATATTACCAGGTTATTGTCACATTTTCCACAGTAGAACTGCAGCTTGCGATTGGTCTGGACAATCAAAATGTTGATGTAGAACGGCGTCAGCCTAGGGGGATGTACTCCATAGCCCTGATAGTGGAATTGGCGTTCGAACACTGTGGCCACCATCCAGCAGACAAAGGGCTGGCGAGCGAGCATCCTGAGTGTCGGCAAGCGCTTATAATGGGCCACAATATTCGCCGCAAGCGTTTCATCTCTAAACCGTCTGGTCAGATAGTCATCTTTCATCTCATCACTGGAAAGAAGAGGGCAAAAAGACATAAAACTGGATTGAAAAAGACTCTATTGTAAATAATTAAGATCTACAAAAAGTAAGAAAAAGACATACACACTATATCTAAATACACACCTAAAGCCCTGTATTTCTGTGACAACGTCAATGAATTGAGATGGGATTTGTGAGACAGCTGCCCATCTCCCCAGGATCCAGAGACGAGCCCCACGTAGCACAGTACCTCGAATGATATTTACGATCAGGACATCAGGATGTGCTTGGGTGTAATTATCATTTATTACCGGAGCAGTCTGGAGAAAGAAACCAAGACAAATAGACAGATATATGTTTCTACTCGTCATTCATTCAATTCCAAAGCAGCAAGCAATTTAAAAAACAGCTTGGACTATTGTAAGGTAAGTATCCATTGATAACATATAGTATTGTATAATAGTATCATTACATTTGATTGTTGAACGGTAATCTATCATATACACCAAAACTATGATTTTAATGAACATTGCATGTACAATACAATTTTTGTTGTTATTATTTTGTTGTTATATTATTGCTGTAGTTAGTCATACTACTAGTTAGTTAGTAATAGTCAGAGTATATTAGTTCAGAAATATGCGAGGATGTACAGTACAGTCAAAATTAACTGTAGGATTTGTGTTTTATGTTTTATATATTTTTTAGATACCTCCCACTCCAGAGAAGCTTGGTAACAATCAAAGGAGTCCATTATGATGAGGAATTTACAGTCTTTTTCCTCCAGGTATTTTAAGTCTTTGCACTCAGGATGATGATGATGTATCACTTCCATGATGGACATCTTCGGAGACTGGGGAAGGTTTTTGTTTCGCAGATACCAGAAAGTGTGGAAGGAAAGTTTGATGACAAACTGCAGATCCTGAAAAATGCACAGAAAATTGTATCAGAGAGGGTAAGGGGCATAACAATACGTTTTTACGATGGTTCCATGGTTCTGATAAGATTCAATTACAATATTTGGCTCGTCTAGAGAGATACGCTATGATTCAATGATTGAAATCAAGATAGATACTTCTTTTTGCCCAAAAATTCAACTAGTGTGACTGCCAAATAAATATCTGGATACTGGACAGTGCAGGTGAGGATTCCTAGAAGTTTGTATTGTAAGGGATATCAGGGAAAAATTAAATAATAATAAATTAAAATGTCCATTGCCATTTTTTTGTATCATCATTCATCATTTGTTATCGTGGTTAAAATGACACAATGCTCAAATGTCATTGTCCAAAAGTATGGCTGTAAAATTAATCGAAATATCCTTAATTAAACTAAAGTTGATTTTATATCGATACACATCCTCTGTGAAGGACAACTTGCTGAGCGCCTATCAATGTGGAGTTGGATCATAGGAATATAAGTCTATACATCAATGTAGTCGATGAATCATTACACCCCTACACAATAGTATTCTCTAGGGTGGCACGGTGGAACAGTGGTGAGCACTGTTGCCTCACAGCAAGATGGTTTTGAGCGTGTGCCTGCTTGAGTGCCCTCTGGATACTCTGGATTCCTCCCACAGTCCAAAGACATGCATGTTTAGATTAATTGGTGACTCTAAATTGCCTGTAGGCACGAGCATGAATGGTTGTTTGTCTCTGTATGTCTCTATATGTCGGCCCTGAGATAGACTGGCGACCTGTGTGTCTGGGTGTACCCTTGCCCAAAGTCAGCTGGGATTGGCTCTGGCCTCCCTGCCACCCTGATGGATAAACTGTATTGATAACAGATGGATGGATAATATTCTCTAAGCAGGCCTGTTGTTGGAGCCTGATGGATGGAATCAGTGAGATCCAGCTCACCTGGTTTGGTAATATCTCTCTCTCTCTCTCCTGTCTTCCATCTCTGTTACATTTTGGTGTCTTTTGTCTGTCTTGAAATTAATTTCCTTTTCAGTTATGCAAAATAACCCTATTTTTAGTTATCACTCATGCATGGTCTTCCCTCTCTGTCCAACCTTGAGTTGGGTTGGAACAAACTGTGGCTCATCTGGGATAGAGTTAGTCTTTATGGTAATCTTGTGGTAGTTTGATCTGGTTTGGTCTTTTTTGCGCTACCTCCTATGGCAATCAGGGTTTGTTCCACGTTTTGTAGATATTAGTTGCATTTATCATGTAGGCACTTATATGATTACTGTGTTCCCAACAGATGTCTATTTAGGCATCTAGCAGACACTGGACAAAGTCATTATTCATTTGGAGTGTTGATCTGTTCTGCTTATCTGATTAACCTACGTCCAACATTCACACCCCTATTCAGCTTTGTTCTGGACTCCATACACTCCTGAGAAAACAGTATCTGGCTTTAGATTGTGTAGGTTGTGTTCATCAGCTGGATGCTAACTGTCTGTCTTCTGTTTGGAGTCCAGTAAGCAGCGTACAGTGGGCTAATAAGAGTGTTTTCACATCAAATCTCACCTTATTAGCACGCAGTTCTGCCCAGTCCAGGGAAAATTTCCCCACAGAGACAGACATGCCAATCCCTGGAATCCCAGTGGTCAGCACTGTCCTCACTGGCTTCCCGTCATCCTTCAGTAGTCGGAACAAATTGTTCACACCAGTAAACGTGTCAGCACTGGGGACCTGGAGTCTTGACAGATGGTGTGGTCTGAACTCATGGGAGGGGTCAACTCCTCCATAACTACAGGTGGAAATTTGGGGCTCAACGTAGATAATGTCTAAAAGATTGTGCTTCCCAGCGATCACAACCCCTTCACGGATGACTCTGTGTTTTTGAATCAAATGCTGCTTGAGTTGAATACGGATCAATGCTGGTGGTAAAGAAAGAAAAAAAAAAAAGGAAACTGAGAAATCTGCTCAAAGCGGACATTTATCCCACATTTAAAAAAAAAAATTCTACTACACCTACTACATGTGCCAGCATACAGGAATGTCATGTTGCTGCACAGTCATCAAGCCAACTTCTAATATATACATGTTGACTAATGCAAGTAATTTTGTTAAAATGAGAATATCACCAATATCAAGTAACATATGCATCAGTGGTGCAACATCCATCAATCATACCTCTCCCATGACGACAGCTCCTTAGTGTTTTTAGAGCATTAACTGAACCTGAACCTGCTGAAAGGCTGAAGAGGGAAAAGTCCTCCACCTTCTCATGGATCCTAGTTCCTTCTTTATGATTTAGGTTGAGTAAGGTTTTAAATCTTTTCAATTTTCCCTTCCCTTCAAACGGGTATTCAGAGTGCATTAGTCACACCTTTCCCTTGAACGACAATGTCCTATTTTGAATACTTAATAAGCACCGTGTGCAAATTTATTAAGAGAGCAGTCGTTGCACATATTATTTTGCAAAAATAACACACGTGGGTGATATCAGTTATGTTTCGAAGGTCATAGTACAGAAACTGCTGTACTATGACCTTTCTTGAAATATGAATAAATTCTAGTAACGATTATAAAAGCTGTGATCAGCCAAGCATATTTGGGATTCGGATTTCAGCCAAAAGATCACTTACCTCTCTTGCACTGATTCTGAAGTTCATCTGCCTCTTCTTTCTTGCCTATACTTTCTAGAGTGCTTATTGTGTGTGTCAGGGAACGATCCTGGCCTGCAAAAAAAAATTTCACTTTGCAAACACCATCCAAAAACAGAAAATCCACTTCTTTAAATGTCGTCTGAATGTTCACACTGTGTGTACTCTCATGTCTTACCAAGGAACTCCAGGATCTTGTCCACAAAATCAAGAATGTCTCCATCCATTACTTGTTGCTTGGTTATGCCCTTTTCCCATTGTAAAAACCATATCTTAAATTTAAACAGCTCTTCCACAGTGAGGCCTGTCAGACTATTCTGGATACTCTAAATACAAGAGAATAGAGTATGAGAAAGCAAAGTTAATACAAATTAGAACATTACCTTATATACCCTGTGGGCAAGATATTAACAAATTTGTGATAAATTCTTGTCCAAAACTGCTTAGTTTTACATTATTATATATGACAAATTAAGAATTGTGAATAATTTTTTCTTTTTTTTCTTTTCTTTTTTTTTTTTTTTTTACAAAAAATAAACCTTCAAGCACCAGGGCTATATTTTTTAAAATAATACTGGATTTTGACATCAAGATTTCAAAAGGCTGTGGCTTAAAAGTGGTTAGATATAAAGGCCAACTGTAAATGAGATAAAGATTAAGTATGACCACCACCATGACCGATCATCATCTCCTAAAGGCAGATATTCTCCTGCAGAATCAGAACAACAGATCCATAATTTCATCATGTTTTTGGAAAAACATTGGACAGCACATTGGAAAGAATTGTTTCTGTTCCATTCAATGCATGCGAGACATTCAGAGCATCTTTCCTCCACTATCTCCTCAAACACTTTGAATAAGAACAAGATGTAATTTTGAGCTAGAATCAAAGTAGTCTGCTAACTAGTGGTAGAGTACAAACTAAATTTGGCACCATAATTGGAACTATTGTCTGTTTTATTCAATATTGTTGTTTGTTGTAATTTTGCAGCTTTGGCATTCAGGGGGTTCCTTGTTAATCAATTAGTAAATGCACTATTATTGGGATGTACTGTATCATAATCATTGTTATTTATAGAATTACAATGCCCCATCAGTACCAAACATGTCCAAGTTCTGAGACCAAAGCAACAACAACCGTGAAGAAAAAGAAAAGTAGTTTTGGCTGTGTTGCACCAACCTTAAATATATGGGGCAAATCTTGCTCTGGGTGTAGCCTGCCTGGCTGGCTGTTCTCATCAGTCAGTTCTGCATCATCTGGTTCAACAGGTTCAGGTGGTTCTGGAGAGTTCGTTGTCAAAAGTTCATCCATATCCTCCTCCTGGTCTTCTGCAAAATCCTCCAGATCAGAAGACCTGAGAGACAATTGGAACCCAAGAGCAAAGGTCAGAAGCTGCTCTACAAATACTTTGCAATAATCACAAATATGTTGTATTGCTATGTCAAATGAAATCACAAATACACATTTCTAACACTTGTATAAACAAATAAACTATATTTTGCATACTTTTAATTTGTCTGTTGTCACAAGATAAAGAAGTATTAACTAAAAGTACAATTTAAAGAGAGTCACTCAAAAATTTTCAGTTGAGCTTCTCAAGTAAAATAGGCAAACCATAGTCTATAGTGGTTTCTCTAAGACCTACTTTCATTGTATGTTCATTAATTTAATATTTGCATATTTTCCTGTCAAATTTTTGGCAGGTTGCAAATTGTGATACAATGGAAAGATCTCCACTAATGTTAAGAGAGTATTGGGATTGGGAGAACACATGTTCCAACTATATATTACAGTATAATGACAAATATGACATTAATATAAATGAATAATAAAACAGTATATTAAATTACATTATATTTAATTATATAGAAGAAGCTTTTATACAAAGTAACTCACAAGTCAGGGACATCATAATACATAATACTTAAGTGCAATAGGAGACCCTGGTGTAAGTAAGCACTGTATCTATTTAATAAGTGCAAAGAGATAAGAATATGTTTATAAATAAGTTTAAATATTCTAATGTGAAAGAAAACATAGGCATTGCTTTCCTCTATGATACATTTTACAGATCAATGACAGTGTGTGGAAATGTGAGTATGTGTCCTCCACCTAGTGTCAATAACAGGAGCGACTGGGTGCTGCTGTGTTGTCATAGTGTAGAGGGTCTCAGGAGACTCAGAGCGAATCAGCTGCAACCTGGCAAAAGTTAACATGAGAAGAACATACCGTAAGAGCATAACAACCTCACATTGGTCATTTCAGTTACTAAAAGTCACATTGTGTTGAAATTTTGAGAAAGATTTGTCACTTTTTAACAAGCACAGATTTAGATTTGTGACATTCTTCAGTTATAATTTGTAGTAAAATGGCAAAAAGACAACGCATTCAAATTGCAAACAAAGACACAGTACCTTGTCGCCTCATGAGCAGATAAATCAGGTAATCCAGCAGCTGTTTCTTCATTGTCCATCTCCTTTTTCTCCTTCTCCTCCTCCTCCTCCTCCTCCTCCCTCTCTGACCTCTCATCCTCTTCCATCTCTTCACTGTCGCTCCTCATTGAACCATAGCTGGAGGGTGGCCTCTTCCACTTCTTCTTCTCCCCATCATTGCCCTGTTGAAGGATGCTGAGGGAAAACAAAAAGAAAAGGAATGACTATGCAAGCAGGTGGGACATTAGGAAACTAATGACCAATAATATTTTACTGGGATCCAGGTCAAGGAATACAGGTATTTTTAGATAAATCATCCAAGACTGACCAAGCAGTTAGATAATGGGTGATATGTTTGCCAGAGGTGACACTCTTTTAGTATGGGGGTGTGATAAATGAGTAAAAACATTTGAATATGTATATCACTTTTTTGTACAAAACTGCAACTAATGATTATTATCATTATGGGCTGCTCTGCTGATTTATAGTCCAAATCTTGATAATTGTTTAAAAAAATATTGTAAAAGGTAAATCAGCAAATCCACAAATTTATTCCCTCTGAAATGTTAAAGTCCATCATTACAGGAAGATAAAACACATTAAGAAATAAATGTACTAGTTTCACAGGGAGAAATTAAACACGAGATCGAGATCTAACGTGATTTAACGTTCAAAGACTTAAATGCAATGACTTTCAAGCCAAAACGTAAAAGAAACACAAAGTGAAGTGACAAAACATTAAGGATGGCAGATGGACTCAGGTCCGTTGACAAAAAGCTGTCAGACAATACACACCTTTCCACTTCTGTGTCAGGGTCCATGTCTCCGCTCGACTCAAACTGACACAAACCTCAACGGCAGAATTTATGGCAATAACTTCACCATCTAAAAAAAAATAGGCTCCATCTTGTAGACGTTACTTCAACCGACACGACGGTTTCACGAACATTATTACTTAAAATAACAGAAATGTGGAGACATAGACGCGTTAGATATTATCGTTTAAGTGAAACTAACACACATATGTTCATATATATATATATATATATAAAAGATTACAAACAGTAAACTGAGTTGACTGCTCGTAGACTTCCTTCAACTTTCGGTTGAATTAGACCTAGCTGCGTCACTCCCGGGCACCTTCAGAATAAAAGCACGTTCGCCCCACGTATCGCCTTCATTACGCTTCAGCAGCCGCAACACATTCGGGATTAACCTGCTGTTTACAATGACTTACACCAATCGGTCTGTGGTTGGTGTAGTCCTATACAGCCCTGCAGTGAATATTGGACTGCATTACTTGTAGCTTATAAATTGACGACTCAGTGTCAATAAAATAAATAAATCAATAAAATAACCTTCTATTCTGAAGGCCATAGGAAGAGATCCAATCAACATACAGGAACAGGAAGTTCGCCCATGAAAGATTTTGTCAGACTTTAGTAAAAAAAAAAAAAAAAAAAAAAGGAACTGGAACTGCCTCTGTTTTGTCCCAATTTATATTAAGTAACACAACTTTGTCTCAAATACAATTAGATAGTGGGATCTTCATACCAATACCATATCAGTTTTTACTGTCACTTTTTTTTTAAGCAGAAATCTGCTTCTTAGTACAAACTATGAGCAACATGACACTTTGACTTGCAGATCTAGTTGTGGGATAGTATGTAGCACAGGATGATAGAGCATCACAAGCTGTCAAAAGCGATCCAAGTTATCATCAGTGGTGTTTCCTGAATATTTTGATGCATAAAATCTGAGCCTGCCTCAAACATGAGGTAATCTAAGAATACTTGAACCATCCATGAGCTGTACTCTCAGAACTGGAAAGGATTTGACAAGCAAGCTTCCCCTCAATGTGCCATCTAAATGGTTTTTATTGAAAACATGTAAATATAATACAGGAGAGAAAAAAAAAAAAATCAAAGACAAGATTTAAAAAAGTTCTGAAGGACAACAAAAAATTGAAGATCAAAAATAACAGTCCTCACATCTTCATCTTCCTCATCATCACCTGTGGGATTTAAAAGAAACACGATTAAACCTAAGCTTACAGGGAACACACTTTTAATACAAGATGATTTTGATGTAAAAGTCAAAGCTGAAAAAGTAAGTGATTTTGTGTTAGTGGTGTAACTTGAGGAAAATATGTGGAACCCCCTCACCTGAAGTTGATACATAAAAGGAAACACCACGAGTTACTCTTTTATAATGTGAGAACCCTAAACCAGCCTTTGATAAATACTATCATGAGAATTAAATCCCATAAACTAAATTAAAATGACATGACCTTTCATGACAGCAAAGATTTTCTTCTTTTATAGGCACAGACGTCTGAAAACATGGTTACATTTCAACAGTTATTGGCCAGACACATATTCCAGGAAAATTCTTTCACTAATAGTAACATAAACAAAGTGTACAAAGTTCATTAAATACACTTGCACAATTCAATGCAATACAATCAACCTACAAGAGACACTGTATTACACATAGTCTTGTCAACTATGCTCCTGAGCTTGTTAGTGGTGTTGTGGTAGACTGCATTATATTTCTTTCAGAAATGGGTAAAATTTATTTGAAACCTGGAAAATGCTACAATACAATAGTAAACACACTACCACCAAGTGGACACAAAAATCATTGCACCTCTAACAAAGTGAACAAAAATGACTACATACTTGCACAATTTATTTCATCTGGTCATTAAAGGAATAGCACAGGTGTAACTAAAAATCACTGACTGTAATAGCCACAAATACCAGGGATTTGGCACATCTAAATGTACTATTAAACCTATATCTATTAGATTAAAATCCTGATTATTATTGTTATAGTAGATACATCTTCACTGTATTAGCATGAGATTGTGAAACATTAAGCATGTTTCCAACACTTACTATGTATTATGGACAGGAAAAATAAATAAAGAAATAAATAAATAATTTAATTGTTCACTCTGTAAAACCAGGAATGGATTTGTCTTTGTATGTTTACCTTGCGAGCACTAGTCGTCAGTCCAGGAGACTTTCCAGTCCTGCTGGTGGTTTGTGGGGACCGCTTTCCTTTAGTTGCCACCTGGGGTGACTTAAAGCTGCCGGCTTTGCTTGCTCGTGCCACTCTAGTGTGAGAATTTGCCAACGGCATGTTTTCTTGGTACTTGCGTGCAGGAGACTTCTTTGCACTTTTTCCAGGGGATTTTCTGGTGGAGCTGCGAAGTTTGTTCAGCCCTTTCTTCAGATAGTTGTTGGTTTTAGGAGTGTTTTCAATAGTGAACACCATCGACTGCCTCCGCTCAGCCTGGGGGGAGAAAAAAAAAAACAAAAACTGAGATTGTCACATGCAAAAACCATAATTCGCACAACTGTGTTCCATGGCAACATGAACGTTTGTCACTTCTCGGTTTTCAAACCCGTAGTAAATTCTAGATGTGTCTGTGTGCATATATTAGACTCACTGGACTGAGGGCAGGGTGAAGCTGATGGCTGGAAGATCCAATGTTCACGTTCTTGTTTTTGGGGGTGAGGGGACGAGGGAAGCAGCTGACTCTCACCTTTTTCTGTAAAATTGAGACAAAGGCAAATGTGGAAAAGAGAGAAAAAGTAGCAGGAAGTAAAATTTAGGAAATCTACTCATTCTTTAAATTATATTACCCGCGTTTAGTTTTGTTCAATGATGGACTGAATGTAAAGTCTCAGTTTACCATTGAAATTAACAACCAACACAAACCCACTCTTTGAGTCTGGACAAAAACTTTTCTAGAATAGTGACAGACATGTACAACTCAAAATAATTTACAGTTGAACAATAAACTTGATTGTCACAGTATCGAGTGTAAGAACCAAAAAACAGTAAATTCTCAATTCTAAACTTCGAGCAAATACATTAGAAATAGCTGCAAAATCAAAGCAAAATGCACCTAAGAAAAACATTAAAGTTGAAGAAAAACAAAGACAGAACACTTTATGTAACAGAATATGTAACAAATATATGTGTGAATATTATTACAAACCAACCTCAGGAGAACTTTGATGTACAGACAATGTAGATGAAGACCGCTTTGTGCCTTTTGGGCTTCTCAGCTGAGAGCCGCTGACTGTTTTTGGATGCTGCTGGCCCTGACACAAGGACAGACGATGAGAACGAGTATTGGCTGTGGCTCCACACTGTCCCATCATGAGAGAGTGCCAGTGGGAGGCAAGAGAGTCTTGCAGCTGGCCAGGCATCGTGGACGCCCGACGGATTGTGTCGGATGGGTCACCAGTACGGAGTTCTTCGTCCGTAAGAGGGAACATATTGCCACAGCCAGTCTAAAGCAACACACAGGGAGGGATTTCATGAAACTACTAGGAAAAGAATGAAGGGTGCAAAGCGCAAACAAATGTATCAGTAATATTTAAAGCTGCCATCAAAACAATCCAGCATGTTCAAACTAGGGGTTTCAGCAACCACTAGAACTAGTCAGCTGCTACAACCACGGGTCAGCGCTGTGGGCAGTAGTCTAGGTATTATGGTTTTAGCCATCATCAGATTTACAGTAATGATCCATATTTGTATATTTACATATTCACATCATTAATATTTTGACTACTTATAAGCAACATCTTTAATTTGTATGAGTGATCATATGTCTGGTGTGTCCAAGTGTCCTTCTCCCCTCACCTCAGACTCTACAGGGTAACTGCTCTTTAGATGAGGAAGACAGGCCTTATTCCTGCTCTGGAGCTCAGCAATCCTCATCCAATCTTCAGGTGCACCATCTGGCTCATTCTCTGCCCCCACACAGAATGTGCTAGTGCCTGAAAACACACAGATGAATGGGGAAAAAAAAAAAAAAAAAGAATTACATGCACATCTTTGAAAAAAATTCAGTTGTTAACTCCTGCAATTGTAATACTGACCAGTTACCATTAACCAATAACTCAGTCAATAAAATCAGTCAGTAAAGTAACATTGAATGCTTATAAAAACATGTCAAATTAAAATGCAGAACAGCACTGTAACCTGATAATATGGATATCTCAGGTTTGTAATGACATTTGTGTTTCTTGAATAAAGTGGAGCTATAAACAAGAACCAGTCAATGCTTCAGATCTTGAAGTCTTCAGAAGAAATGTTACCAGCAATTAGCTTTACTTTTTGAAGAATTTGCTTCTTGTCTTGGTCTTTATACCATATAGTTACTTTTACTACATTATAATATATTAAATAGAATATCATTAAAGATAATTGTTGGTTGCAGCCTTTGGTATGCCACCCACATGCAGTTGACGATGATAAGAAATGTTTTCCCGTATGCGTTTCTGCCCTTGCGTAACAATTTGTTTATTTTATTGAGACTTCTCAATTTCTCACTTTGCCACACAACACCTTATGAGTCAGCCAAGTATCTACTTACTCTGTGAATGGATTGCGCTCCGTCTGTACCCTGGAAGAGCAGAGAGTTGGTCACTGGCAGCGTCAGTCATTCTGGCAGGGGTGTTAAACACCTCCATAGACACAGGTCGTGCCGAGTGAGCACTGGAGAGGTTTGGGTGGGAGCGAGCTGAGACCAGACTGTAGAAAGTCTCATCACCTTCACTGCAGCCTGGGGTTTTCTACAGATGAGAGTTAAACAATCACTTACAATGACACTGCAGTGAGAGTGTTAGGATGTTTTAAAATGAGAACCTAAAACATTCAGGCATTGGATTTTTACACTTTTGGAGTGCAATGAGAGCAGCTCCCAGCAAGCTAAAACAACACAGACGTAGTCAGTATAACAAGTATTTTTAAACAAATTAAGAGAAGAGTTAGCTGAGCCCTCAAAATGCTCAGAGATTTCTAAATTAATCAGCATCATAACTACATTTGAGAAAGTGCAAGAAACCATTGTGATTGTTCAAAGTCTTTAACGGTCTCAGTGCAATACTGTGAACATGCAGTGCACAGGTGAGTTTCCGCCACCTTGGTCATGGTGATGTTTATAACCTGGGTGGTCCTGCGCCGCTTGACAGATGAACTTGGATTTTTCTGGGCTGAATCTAGTTCCATTTTGTTGTCTATACCCATCCTAGGCAATGAAAAATAAAACGATTATTAATTAACACCAGCATATGAAGGAAAAATGTGATTGTGGTAACACTAAAATCAAATCAGCGCGGTTAAACATATTAAGTAAATTTTCTGAAGTACATTGTAGTGCAAGTACTAGTAATAAGCTATAGGGCAAATAGGGGTTTGGCAATTCAAAGACATAATGGTTGTAAAAATTACCTGTTACTGTGCCTGGTATTTATAGGTGTGAAGTAGAGCGTTTCCAATGACTCTGCCTGTAGACCCCTTCGTTTGGCTGCCAAGCGCTCTGAACTGCGAACAAGTGGTGTGCTTGACTCATCAGGTGCTGAAAGTTTCCTGTAAAGGTGACAGATGGTTTTCCATAAGGTTAGAATCACAGTAGACTCTCACAATGCCTCTAATGTAAAATTTCATTTATTTCTTTCATGTTTACATTGTTGTTCCATGAAAAAAGGACCGATTTAAGAGATGTCTTAAGAACAATGGGAACTCCTTGCAAGTCAAGTAAATTTTATTTCAATTAAGTCAATTTTAAGTCTAAAAACACTAACTCACGTTTGAAAAGCAGACACTGCTTTAGTTATATCAGTTTTGGTTTGTATTTGGTTTGAGCCGTTCTAAACCACAATGTAGCTCCAATATAATAGTATCCAAAACAATCTTTTTCAAATACAGCTTCTCATTTCATGCTAAATATCTGAGAGGAACATTACCTTGTGTTGTTCAGAGAGTCCTCCAGAGAACTCTGGTCCAGACTATCAGAGCTGATGGTCCTCTTTACCCCCGTCTGAATACTTGAGCGTCTGTTGGGAACGTCCAAGTAACAACAGTCTGCTGTACTTCCTTCATTAGTATGAATCTTATTCTGTATCCGCAGGCTACGGTCAGCATTGGCCACCTAAATGGACAAATGTAGTGAGAGAAATCAGGATTAAATATGTAGAAATGTGTTTTTTGATAGTAACAGCTTTCTGAGATTGCGCTCTCATGCTCATTGTATTTACTTCTCCTCATGCTTAAAAATGCAATACCAACCTCTGCCTTCAAAGAGGCCACAGTGTTCAAAAGTTTCTTCTCATTGGTTTGGGCCTTCTCCAGATATTGTTGAAGTAGCTTATTCTCCATGGTAAAAGCCTTTAGTTCGCTCTCTTTAACATCTAAGGATTGCTTGAGCTCAGCAACCTCCTGTTGGCTTTCCAGGAGAAGCTGCTTCTTGTCATTGTAGTGGCTCACTGCTTTCTCCATCTGTGGCATTGCAAAAATAAAGTAATTATCTTGGTATCAGTGTTTGGTCACAATTTACATCAGACTGTGATGCAAGAACAAAACTTAATGAGGTTAGTGGTCAATAAGGATCAGGAAGAAAGGAATATAAACATTTTGACTAAAAATAAATTGTACTGTACATGAAATGTACACAAAGATACATGTACATGCATTGTTTTCTGTTTTGTGGTTACACAAACCTGTGCCTTGTAGTGTTCAGCAGCCTCTGATTTAACTAAGAGCTGTTCCTGCAGGTCTCTCTTTACCATCGTAATTTCTTTTTCATTCTCTTTCAAGAGTTTCTCTCTCTCCATTTTCAAAATTTCCAGTTCCCGCTGTAGCACAGATTCCAGTTTACGGGAGGCTACGTTCTCTCTCTCTATGGCCTGCTTGGCTTGAGCAAGTCTCTCCTTCTCAAAGGCCATGACTTCAAGCTGTTTCTCCAAAGATTTCAGATCATTTTCCGCCTTATGTATCCCGGCCATGAGCACTTCTTTTTCCTGGACAAGAGTCTCTTTCTCTTTGAGAGTGGCAGCCTGCAGTTCCTTGACATCCTGTTTCAGTCTGAGGTCTGCAGTATGTTTCTCTTTGTGTTGGTTCAGCTCTGCGTTTACTAAGATGAGCTGCTGCTGGAGGAGGTCTATTTGCTGAGCAGACTCCTGTTGACTTTTAAGTAACATCTGCTCCTTAACCTGAAGTTTTAAAGAAATATTATTCACTTCCCCTCTCAGATCCAGAATCTCTCGTTGAAGAACATCTGTCTGTTTGGAGCTCTCTTCCTTTATCTCAGCCAGAATATTCTTATCGGCTTCAGCTTCCTCTTTTGCCTTTTGTACCAAGTCAGCTTGGGCAGCGCACTCCTCTCTGAGAGATCTGAGATGTTGGTCTTTATCAGCTATGAGTGTTTTGACAGTAGACAACTTATTCTGCAAGTCCTGAAGCTTTTCTTCAGCCTTAAGAAGGAGGTTCTCTTTGTCACTCTGAGACTCTTTTAATTTTTGAATCTCTTCTTCACATTTAGCCAACACATCTTCCTTGGACTCCATATCTTCCTCAGTCTTCTTCAATGTGGAACAAAGAGTCTTCACCTGTTCCTTCAAACTTTGAAGCTCTTGATTTAGCAAATCTGACTGCTCTGAGTTGTTGGTTCTCAGCAGTATCATCTGCTCCTCTTTCGCTTGGATCTCCTCTCTCATTTTCCTGACCTGATCCGTAGAATCAGACAGTTGTTGCTGCAGAAGCTCCTTCTGATGAACACTCTCCTCTTCCTGCTTGTTAAGCAGAACTAGCTGGGTCTGAATCTTTTCCTCAGCCTTTTTGAGAGAGTCAACCATATTATCCAGTTTGTTTTTCAGACAACTGATCTCTTGCTGTAGCATGTCAGAGTGTATGGAGCCCTCCTTCTTTAGTTTGACGAGTTCTTCCTCTTTAGCCTGGATGTTTTCCCTGAGCCTCTGAATCTCCTCTTCAAATGTTGTCAGTGTGTTCTGAAATGTGTCCTTTTCCTGAGAAATCTCCAATTCCTTTTGACTCAACAGGTTTTCTTTAGCCTGAACCTGCTCTGTTGTAGTTTTCAGGGACTCACTCAAACTTGCCACTTGATCCTTTAAAGTCTGGATCTCCTTTTGTAGCACTTCTGACTCCTTGCCGTTGTCAACCTTTAACAGGTTTACTTCGCCTTCTTTACTGTGAATCTCCTCCCTCAGCCGATATACCTCCTCCTCAAGAACATCACTGTGCTTTTTAAGTGCCTCAATCTCTGAAGTGCTTTCCTGCTCCTGCTTGGCAATCAAATCTTCTTTGGCTTGAACCTGGTTTTTGGCAATCTCAAGAGATTTGCTCATGCTTTGTATTTGTTTATTCAGACCCTCAATCTCCTGCTGTAGCAATTCAGAATCTGCGGATGTCTCAGTCTTTAGCTGAACCAACTGTTCCTCCTTGGCATGAATCTCTGCATTTAGCCTCTTAACCTCATCTTCAGACGCTACCAACTGTGCCTGTAGTGCCTCCATATGCTCAGTGTTCTGCAATTGCTGTTTGGCAAACAGATTTTCCTGCGATTGCAAATTCTCCTCAGCAGACCTCAGAGAGGAACTAAGACACTCCACTTGTTTCTTTAAATCACAGATTTCTTGCTCTAGAAGTTCCGACTGCTCTGAACTTTGATTTTTCAACATGATCATATGTTCCTCTTTAGCTTGGATCTCCTCACTCATGTTCCTTATCCTGTTTTCAAAAGTAGACTGTTGTTTCTCCAGAAGCTCCTTCTGATGAGAGCTCTCCTGCTCCTGCTTGTGAAGCAGAACTAGCTGGGTCTGAACTTGTTCCTCAGCCTTTCTGAGAGAGTCAGTCAGACTTTCTACCTCACCTTTTAGAGCTTTGAGCTCTTGTTCCAGTATTTCAGCCTGTTGAGAGCTGTCATTCTTTAGCATAACAAGCTGCTCATTTTTGACCTGTATCTCTGAATTTAGCTTCTGAACCTCCTCTTCACAGGCTACAACCTGCTGTTGGAGTATCTCTCTTTGTTGGGTATTCTCCTGTTGGGTTTTAGCCAGTAGGTCTTGCTTAAGTTGAATTTCCTGCTCAGCCTGTTTGAGAGACGAGTTAAGGTCTTCAACTTGGACTGTTAAGGTCTGGATTTTATTATGAAGAATTTCTTGTTCATTAGACTTCTCCAGAAGTAATTTAGCAAGCATGTTCTCTTTGGCTTGAATTTCATCTTTGGTTTTTTTGGTTTTATCTGTAAGAACATCCACTTTCTCTTTGAGATGGTTAATTTGTTGCTCTTTATCATCCAAGAGAGAATTGGCAGCAGATAACTTTGTCTCAAGATCTTTCACCTTTTCTTCAGTCTGTTGAAGGAGGTCTTCTTTCTCTTTCTTAGTTTCTTTTAGTTTTTCAATTTCTTGTTCACAAGCAGCAATATGCTGCTGTAGTCTGGTCATCTGCTCAGTTCTCTGCAGCTCAACCTGCTCAAGTTGCAGCTTGAGATCCCGGATCTCCAGTTGAAGGACAGCTCTCTGCTCAGTAATGTCCTTTTGCAATTTCTCCAAAAGTTCATCCTTGGCTTGAATCATTTCTTCAGCTTGGGATTTCTGTTGCTCCAAGAGTTCCTTCTGTTGAACAATTTCTTGTTGGTACTCTGCTAGCTGATGTGTTTTGGCTTCAATATCTATCTCTGCATTTTTTAGAGAGCCAATTGTGCTCTCCAGTTCATTCTTCAAACTGTTGATCTCAGTCTCTAACAGTCTCTGGCAATGTAAGAAAAGGTAGGAAAAGATGGTTGTTATATACATTAATAATTAAATCCAAAATATATTAATATATTAATAACAACAATAATAAAAATGTTAGCTTTTACACAGTGTGCACTTTACCTCCATTATAGGCCCCATATTCTCTCCCACTTCTTCTTTAGTGGTCCTGCTTATTTCATCTTCCAAATAGGAAATTTTTCCCTGGAGGATCTGAATTTGTTCAGTCAGGAGCTCCTGCAGAACAAAGAGTATAGAAAAGTACATTATAATGCCTTTATGTATCTAGCCCCCATCTTTTTGTTTAAAATTAAACTGATGTCAACTTAACAGACCAATATACCAAGTGTACTGGAATGTCCCTGCACATTAGTGATTAAGATATACGTTGTTAGTACATGACAAGTAACACATTTTGTAGTGTTTTTCTATTAAAAAAAAAAAAGTGACCCAACATTTACATTATAATATAATACTGCTACATAACATAATTATGGATTTGAATAATTTAAACACTTAAAACAGTTACTACACAACTTCTGTTGTCAGGACATATGCTACCTTTTGAGCAGTAGCTTGGTTGAGCTCAGACTGCAGGTGGCTTGTTTTGCTTGTCCACTCCTCTTGAGTTGATGCTTGGGTTTCTGACAGCCGACCAACTTCTGCCTCGAAGGTGGCCAGTTGTGAACACACTGCTCTCATCTGGGAAAATATGGAAAAGAAAACCTTTACAGATGGTATTCAGTAAAATCTCAACATTGACATAGGATTCCGTGTAATGTGAAAGCATGCCACTAGTGCCCAAGCCACAACTTCCAAGGCTGAAAAATGAAGCCAACAGAAGTGACAACTAATGCAGTTCTTTGAAGAGTCTGGTTCCAAAGGCGGCTCCAATTCTCATGGACTTCAGTGTTAACTGGTACAAAAAATGGTTTTGGTCTCAATAGCTAATTACCTCCTTGCGGACAACTATACAGATGTCAGAAACCTATGGGTGACACTAAGGAGGCTACTTCCATCATTTACCATCTGTGCCAGTGCTGCACCCACAAGACTTGACACCACCAACTGATTTTCATGTCAGCACCGGAATAAGTGTGTTCATTTTCAAGGACGTAGGGCTGCTTTGCAAGTGTTATTACCTGTGAGGAAAGTACACCATTTTCTTCAGTCAGCTCATCCACTTTACGCTCCATAAGTGAGGATGTACTCTTGAGATCTTTATTTTGCTTTAACGTCTCATCAAGACATATTTGTAACCTAAGACAAAAAACAACAAAGCAGTTTATTCACTCCAACAAAGCCTTGGTGTTTGGGACATATATAATATTGTAATAACTATTTGTCGTGAAAGGTGTTGCTATTATTGTGATGCATAAATAAATAGGACTTACTATGGTTAAAAGATATCTATATTTTAAAAACCGACTTAGTTCTGTCCTGCATACTTACACGTTGTTCTTGGATTCAAGATCTGTGATTTGTTTCTTGGCAACCTGCTCTTGATCCCCTTGATCTTCTTTGAGCTTACCCAGACGATACTGCAACTGGTTAATGCGAGACTCTGAAGAAAAATATATTGCAAACAAAAACATAAACGGACAGATTATGCAGACTACATCTAGTTAACTTCAGTAGCACTCTGACAGAACACAAAGTTTGTTGAACATAAGATGTAACAGAACCAAATTTTTAAAACCTACACAAACACTTAAATGTATTACCATTCTGTGCAATGATTGCTATTTTGCTGGCCAGCTCCCTCTCCAACCCATCTCTGTAGTCTCTCTCCTTGATTATCTGCCGTTGCATCTTCCTCATCTGAAATTTAGGGGTGTTCATAATATCCTGCAGAGGAGACTTGCTGTGGGAATAAAAGCAGATTTATAACCAAAAGCGCCCCGTGGACAACAACATATGGCATGTGTATTAGACAGTTTTAAATATTATGATATACAGTTTTGTTATTGTGGGAAAACAATGATCTGAGTTACTGCAAGTTAAGCAGAACAAACACTTCTCTATAACCCAACTACAGGTTTTCATTACAAAGACCATAAACAAAGCCACATTCTATTATTTTATTTTATTAATTTTTTTATTTATTTAATAAGCTGCCTTATTTTAAGAAACTAGATTTTGCGAAATGGCCTTGTTCACATTTGATTAATATGATGAAGAATCACGCCAGATAAATTCCACAGATACCTGACTGAGGAAGAGGCCACAGTTTGCATGTCCACAAATGTAATTTTCTGTGTGCGCTGGAAGACAGGGGAGTCTTCATCTGAGAGTGAGGAGATTGTTGACACATTGGAGGTAGAGACGGTTGCTGATCGCTCAAATATTTCATGGGACACAGGCAAACCTTTAATTGATGGAGAGATAAGTATGGACAAACTTTACAGCTTGCATGTTAAATTCAAACCAGAAATCTTGTGTTATACAGCAGCGTTGTGTGGATAACATCAATATCTCTTAACATGACATCACCAAATGGAAGACTTAAATTTGTGACTTACGCCTTCTTGCCAAATAGGCCTCTAGTCCATTGCTCAGATAAACACAGCCCTCACTCTCCATTACAAAGGAACCAGTTAGGTTTGCTATCTCGCGCTAATAGACAAGAAATGACACAGAATGAAATGGTAGCATGGTACAACACACGATGAATAAAAGATGATGTGGATGAAGACAGATCTGTGTTAACCTCCACGTCGCATTCCAACGCATTCAGAGTGCAGCGGTCATTCATCATGTCATGGTATACAAGCAACAATAGCACCTGGTGATATGACACACAATAACTCAGAATGGTCCACTGTCATTGTCCATGTTTTATTTTATATTTATTTCTTCTTTGTCTCCGTACCTTTGCAGTTTCTACAGTTAAGTTGAAGCCATCTCTTATGTTGTCCCAAGATAATGAAGTGCCGTTGGTTGCACTAAATCGGCAATCCCCTAATTAACAAAACAGATTTGATCTCACAGGAAAGCAATATTCAACATATGTCTGATTGCAAGACATTAAGAGCGCCTGAATTAAAACAATGGTACTTAGGTTGTGGTCCTTACACCCTGATATCATTGTCTGGCACATATACAAGTGCAACAAGGCTCAATCAAGACCACACCCAGCGAGGTGTGGTAAAAGGTAAAATATTTAACGTTTTCAAGATGATGTCAATGTCTTCAATCGGGGAATTGACTTCATAACAACTTTTTTAAGTAAACATGCAGCTTGGAATAAAATCTGATACATTTTAATGGCAAAGAAACTCACTTTCCACGAAGTCTGCAATGAGCTTGAATCGGTCCTCAGTGGAATGACTGAAACAGGGGTTGCGTTCCTTTTTTCTAAGATGGCACAAAAACAAGAGTAAATAGGGGGTTTACTTCAACTTCACAGGAGATGTCATGTTTAAAATGAAATGTAAGGCTTTCAAAAATTCAATGACCTTTCCATTGTTTACACATAGCAGTTCAACACACTGCTCCTACTTACAGCTTATAAACAACTTTTAATAAGATCGTCCCATCTTGTAGATCGGAAACAGTAATTTCTCGGTCGGACAGTTTCATGCTGTTGACCTGTAAATAGGGTTTGAAAAGTCAGTTCAATACAACTGCAACTGCTTAATGTAAACTGGCCTTGTTGGAATCAACATATTTACACCATATAACCGATGTTACCATCAACTTACCCAGCCGAGAAGAGCCTTAACACCCAAGTTAATCGCCATCTTGGCTGACCCTTTATCCCAAAGGGATTTTAACCTTAAAGAGAAAAAAAAAACAACGTCTAAACAAGCTAGCGCTGCTAAGCTAACACACCGTGCAGTGATTAATTTAGCGTTTCCGTTAACATGTGTCCATCCATAGTGACTCACCTTAAAAAAACAAAAGCTTTGGTCACTTCCCTGGGTGTTTTTTTCTGTGTATTTTCGTTCCCTGAGGAGAAGTGCAGCCACTGTCTGTCTACATGAAGCTACAGCTGTGAAACAAACAGTCCACGAGACTCCGCACAATATTCAAACAGAGCTGTTTGAAGATTGAACTAACCAATCCGGACGCACGTATCGACGCAGCAGAAAATAGGCCCCGTTGATTGGTTTAAAGGCCGTGCGTCAACTTAGCAATGTGCTCGTTACAAACGCCGGGGCGGTCGGTCAGGCGGTGGGCGGGGAGAGACCGTTCTAAATACAGTTTCAAATGTTTCCGGTCTTCGCAGTCTTTGAACATTACAATTGTTTAGTTGTTGTATTTAATTTTTAATGAAGTTTTAGCAGGCCGAACCCGTCTTGAACATAGCGCCAGTTACTGACCCCGCCAACTCTGATGAATTTCGGTGTACGCCTGTCACGATGTGGAAAAATTGAAAAGGGAAATGGAAAACAAAGCGCACCCACAGATACAAACAAACAAATTAATTACCCTCTAGCTGTTTGCCTGTGTTTATCATGGTGATTAATCTTAGCCACCACATGCTCATATTGTACCGGGAAAGCGCAAATGAATCGTTTTCTAACCTGACTACAACTCCCATAACGTACCTGTTCGTTTCCTTGGAAACGCATTGTATTTTCGCAGGTAACTGTCGACACTGGACTTTAGAAACAACCAAAGATAAGTAACAGGGTGTTATTACTTACTTAACATTGTGGGTGAGTGTGTGATATTTGTATTAATTAAGATTGATCAATCACTAAAAATCGGCTATATATTTTTGAATTACTTGCTTTTGATGATTAACACCTCTGTGTCTTCACTCACCTGTAACTTACCATAACGCCATTGTCCTCCCATAGGTGAGTGAACCCATTACAGGTGTGAATATGTATGGGCCTCCTGTGGATTTATCGTTTAAACATATCAGCAGTTTGACAGGTAGTGTACTCTATCTCTATCTCTTTCTATCTCACAAACCTTTAATTTTTTCTCACATTATTGTTACTTTCCTCATCATCACTATTAACATTACATTTGTAATGACTGCACATTGCCGTGTACGTCACTATAGCTACTTAATTATACGCCAGAAATACATTTTTAATGTATTGTATCAAGCCAGAATTTAATATTCACTTTATTTATTTTACTCGTGGTTTCAGATGCATGGACAGAGGAACCCAGAAGTGGCCTGCGGCCTTTAAAAAAAAATGCAGAGATGAAGTACCAAAGCCATTCACTGCGTCTCAATAACAACAATATCACTGACCTTCATGACCTCCACAAGACTATCAGCTACTTCCTGACTGAGCCATCACAGCTCGCCTGGCTGGATCTGTCATTCAACAAAATCACACATATAGACCATGTGAGCTTTCTTTGTATGCCTTGTATTATTATTATCATTATTATTATTTTTGCATTCTTTCTGTTTTTACTGTGGCAGCAATAATAGAGATGGTGTATGTTTTAAAGAGATATCTGTTGGGCACTCATTTTCTTGTTTTCATTAATATAGGTGTGACTCTTGTTAGATTAATTCTCAACACTATGGGTTAATATCTGTTTTTGTGTTCCAGGTATTGNAAAAAATAAAAAGGTTTTTGAAAAAGTCAGTGAACAAAGATGGTGTTTTCAGCACCACCACAAATACAATCATGAAGGAAAAGGAAGATTTGTACTTAATTTTGACAGTTTCAGAAAGTTTCAGTCATAGTTGAAGAACATTTGACATTGGAGAGTTTGTGCTCTTTTATTGAATTAAATAAAGATGTTCATATTGATGGTATGGTAAAGAAAAAAATATTGTATCAGTGCTAGTCATGAAAATTTCAAATGATAACCACTACTATTTAAAAGTCTGAGGTCTTAAGTCTGAGGCCTTGATGCGATTTAAGACATAACTGACACTCATGAGAGGAAATGTAACTGCAAACAGTGACAAACTGTGAGTTATAATACTTTCCTCTACATCCATCACGTGTATATCATGGCCACCTCTGAATGTTTTCACCTGATAGGGGTAGATATTTTTACCAAATTTGAAAATTGTTCACTCAAGTAAATTTGTAGCATCTATACTAAATGTACAAACTATTGAATTGTGCAATAAGAACCAGAAACTTTTTCTGCGTAAGCTACACAGAAATAAAACTGTATGTAATCAATACAGGTACTAGCTGTTCCTTTTGCTCTGTGCACTGACCACAGAGACTAATAATCACTGTGGTGATTATTGATAAACTCCTAAATTTTGTCACCCTCTCACAAAGCTATCGATCCCAACAACAATACACCACTAACCGCCCCCCCAGCCCAAAACATGAGGGAGGAAAGCAATAAAGTACCCACACACTCACACACAGACACTGGACATAATAAATAGCATCATTTAGGGCTTTAATATCAGGCCAACCCTCTGGGCCATAGCACTTTATAACAGGATCAACACTAACGACACTCACACAGACACACACACACACCTACACACACACTCTTGCATACACAGGATCCCTTCATTAGGAGTGCTTTAGTTATGCCTATTAGGGGTCCCCTCCTCTTTCCTATTTCCTCCTCCCTCTCTTTCACTGCAGCTGGTGGGAGAGAGACCCTGCTGGTCTTTGTATGTGTGTGTATGTGTGTGTGTGTGTGTGTGTGTGTGTCCTTGTATCTGTATTGTTTGTGTCTGTGAGCATGTGTGTCTCCACTAGCCTCCTACCACCTACGGAGTTGTCCATTACTGAGTGCCCCTGGCCACAGGCCTGATGTGGAGCTCGGGGAGAAGCTAGAGAGCCTCTGCAGGTAGGGTGAGGGACTGAGGGGCGAAGAGCAGCCCGAGGGTAGGCCTGGAGACTGTGATGGATGGAGATGTGAGTTGAGGGCCAGCTAAGGCCAAAAGAGCAAACCGACGGCCAGCAGAATAACATGGATGCACGCAAACACAGGGGAAATAACAAGGTATAGGATACACACAATGTGCACATACATGAAGGAAAGATGACACACACACCCAAATCCACATAGATGTCCTGAAGCTGTGGTGGTTTATAAGATTTTTGGTGATGATGTTTTAAAAAAAAAAAAAAAAAGATGGCTAAGAAGCTACAAAGAGGATTAAAGACAAACAGTGCAAATAGCACAAGCTTTGTCAAGCACAATCAAACAGACATTAAAAACTCTAATTAAACACTTTAGTTTGTGCCAATACACACAATCACATCCACTCGCACGAACACGCACATACACAGCAATGTGTTTTTGATTGAGAGCGTGTGATGTCATGATTGTTATTGGCTGTGATGGTGGCGCCAACCCAGCAACAGCAGAGTCGGGCAAGCAACAACCGACCCCATCTTTAATCTGATTGTCCTAAAACAAATGTCTCTGCTTTGTGAAATTTCTTACCTTTTTAATTCAAAAATGCGTCTGCAGAACATTTGATCGAGTTAGACGAGGTGATTTGTTTAAGCGTACAGAGTGCTTACAGGCGCAGGGGTGAGACGGGAGAGACAAGCAGACACAGCTTTGGATGCACCATCCATCATAAACATAAACAAGACATTAATACTAGCTTGTGTGTGTTTGTGTGTGTGTTTGTGTGTGTATGGTGATGGTAGTGGTGGTTGGGGTGTTTGAGCCAAAAAAATGTTTTTAGATTAAAAACCCATCAGGATAAAAAAAAGCAACAACTCCAAATGTCGCCCAAGTTAAGGTTCAAAGAGGCATGCATAAACAGAAGCATAAAAAAGGATAAAAGCATACATGCATATATGAATATTTTAATGAAATGGAGGCTTGAATGCACAAACACACACATGCTTTCACTCACAAACCTACTCACAAAGAGACACACATCCTGAGATTGTGGAGTTACCCCAAGGGCATGTTCTGTGCAGAGGTTACAGTTCAACTAGGCCGAGCTTGTTTAAGAGCTGCTCGCCTGGAAACTGTGGGGGATATTCTGCCCTCTGGGTCTATGACGGTGTGTGTGTGTGTGTGTGTGTGTGTGTGTGTGTGTGTGTTTGTGTGCATACATGTGTGTGAGCTGAGTCAACGACAGGTGCGATTGTAATGGGGTAAATGTGGAGGGGGTATGAACAAGTGATCAATTTCAAATGAGCTTTGTAATACTGTTTATAATAAACAGTTAAGATGATGATACATGGGGAGCTTCTTAAAGCTTATGGAGAAAACACTTTCTTCAGCTCTATGTCAGAAAGAAAACCATTTAGTTTGGACATCAAAGAGGGAATTAGTCATTTATATGCAGGACTTAGTATTTTGTTTCCTGAAATAAATAAATGGTGTGCTTGAATTAATTATTAATTAGCCAGAGAAAAATTATTTAGGTTTCTCAGGACAAAACTATAAATCTATAAGATATAAATGTGCTCATCTAGTCTTTGAGGACCAGATCAAATATGCTGCAGGAATGGCAAAAAATATTTTGCCAGAAATTGAAAATACCAGGAAAAAAAAAAAAAAAAATTAGTTCAAGAGAAAAAGGCAAGTTTTACTTCCACTTGACAGTTAAAACTCATGAGTGAAATGTTAAGTGCTCTTTAAAACTTAAATGGCATCACAAAATTAAAACAAACTTGCTTTCTACCAAGATCATTGGCCTATGTCAAGTAACAAACAAACATATTGTTTGATTGACAACATAACCTCCATGGAAAGAGGAAATAAATGAGTAAACTAACAAATGACAGAAATACAAACTGTTTGAACTTCAGCCAAACAACAGCTAAAGACATTCTGTTGAACCACTGGGCCAATTTGCTTCCAATGGACAACATAACCTGGTTTAACAGCGACTGACAGATTTCAGGGGACGGCTGTATTTCTTTTAAGTTTTCCCTCATGAGGCACAGACTTAGAATGAAAATACCCTCTTTCTCCATTTCTCTTTATTATAGGTGTTCAAGATGGAGCCTCAAGAGAATAAAATAAATAAAATGAGGAACATGAAAGTGAGCCATAGTAAAGTTTAGAATAGTTATTGGCTGTGAAACTGATCCTATCTTCATACCTCAGCTGCAGATTTTCACTTTTTAGGTTAAGAGAATTAAGTCAGGCCACTAGGATTGAATTGTTATGCAAAATGTACACAGGTGCAACAGTTTACAAAAACCCAACATGGACTCCAGTGTGGGGTTTGGGTTGTGACATACCAGCCTCCAGCAGCATGCGGACAGTGCGTGGGTCATCAGCCAGTGTGGCGTAGTGAAGCGCTGTGCAGCCGCGGAAACCAGCTCTGCTGCTGAGCCTGCTGCTGAATTCATCCTCTCTGGACACCAGGACTGCAGGGAGGGACCAAAAAATATATGAAAGGCAAAAAAGAAATTTTGAGATTTGATAAAAAGACATTAAAAAAAAAACAAAACAAAAAAACACACCCACACACAGGCTACAGGTTTAATTTTTTTATGCATGACACAAAAAATTAAGAAAAACAGCTTGCTGTTTTAATAAGTTTTGAATCACAACAGATTTGGAAAAATTAACACATTTCTCAAAGATAGAAAGAACAAGAGCACGTGTTCAATCTGGGATGCAAACAGTCCCTGCACTTGAAGAAAATGATTATTATGAAGTAACAAACAAATTTAACAGGAAATGTTTGAGCCTTTGATTCCCAAAGAACTTTATTTAATCTATTCTCACTCAACAGTGGAGCTCCAGAAAGTACAACTATGATAACACTGCAGACTACAAAATTGTCTTTCCTGTTTCCAGCTTTGTTCATTTTCACAGATTTAAGCTCAACTGTCCAACATGATCGGAATAATGTGAGTTGTGTTTTAGGGCCTCCTTTGCTGTGCTCCTTACTAATAATAGAGATAGTCTATCATTCTCTCCTTACTTCTCTTTTTCATAAGAGCACTCATCTCGTGCCACTCCTCCATCATCCCTTTTTATTTTTTCCGCCTCCTTCCTCTCCTCCTCGGCATCCATCAATTCCTTTCATCACTTGAACCCTCTTCCTCCCTCCTCCCTCCCCACTCCCTCTATCCCAATAACTTTGTCTCATCCATTTCCTGACTTCCTCTCTGCTCCCTCCCTCATCATCCAACCCATTTCCTTCAATCGCTCCCTCTAACATCCCTGCACACATCCACATCTTCGTCCTTCTCCTCCATCTTTAACCTCTCACTGCGTATCGACACTCCAGTTCTTCTTCCCATCCCCTTTTTTCTTTCATTGCTTCTCTCTTTTCCTTCTTCCTTGCTTCATCAGTCTTTCCCTTCCTCAATCCATCCCACTCCTTTTCTCTATCGCTCTGGCAGTCTCTCTCTGCAGTGTCTGTGTGTGTGTGTATGTGAGACAGGGCGGGATAATCATAGCTAACCCAATAAAGCGTCGCACAGGCCCCCCTAGCCCATCCATCAGTGTGCGTCTGGGAAACGCTTCCCCACGCTGCGCCAGCCCCACGTGGACCCAAACCTGACAGCCATATAAATGTCTGCAATATACATATCCCATATAAATATGTCTGCAGAAACCCAACACAGACTGGGGGGGTAATATGTGTGTGTGTGTGTGTGTGTGTGTGTGTGTGTGTGTGTGTGTGTGTGCCTGTGCCATCCTGTCAGTATGTTTGTGTGTGACTATGTGTGCAGCTCAGGAGAAAAACAAATAAAACACACACTACTTGTCACAGAACATATAAAACAAATAATCCAGAAGAAATGAATCGTGTACATATATGCAAATCTTTATGCAAATTATAATGTCTTATAATATCTGGTTGAACACTTAGGATTCATATGTGCAATATAGCAACTACACACACAAAACCACCCATGATGAATACACACACAGTTGCAGTGGTTTTTTTTTTTTTTTACCTTCCAGGGAGTGGATGCCTTTCTCCCGTGAGGTGTCGTAAACATTGTTGAAGTGATCTCCGATGTTTGGGTCGGCACCAGCTTCCAGCAGAACCTTCACCACACTTCACCACAGAAGACACACACACATATTATTATACATATAATAATCCACTTTACAATTTACTAAAATTTTACAAGGGATGGCCCATGTATCTGTACATCCCCATACGTTATAGGAATATATTACTGGCTAATAAATGTATGGTGTTTAAATAACTGTTGTAGTTCAAATAAAGGAGTTTTAGTGGATAAATGGATCTGGTAATGTGGAGCATTAATACTGTAGCCGTCACCCAAAACCTGGAGTGGAGTATTTTAAGGTCAGTTCCTCTTCAGTTATTCAAATGCTTTTGTCACCTATACATACTTATCAATAAACTCAATAAAAATAGAAGGAAAGCAAATCTGTTTTTTACTGGAACTAGGATGAGACTTTTCTTTTTTACTATCATCTAAAATACTCAGACCCTTTAACGAGGGTCAGTCATTAGAAAACAAACAATGCACACAGATGTAGTTGAAAATACGACTGCAACCCTTTCACATGATTCATGTTCATTTCTAGTCTGTCCCGTTATAGTAAATACACTCCAATGGCCGTTTGCTCCTTCACTACACATGTACATATGTGTACATTGAAGGGGCAAGGGTCGGGCCTGTTTCCGGCGCCATTGGGGGGCCTGTGTGTTGCACTGGGTGTTTGTGTGCAGTCCTTCATTGGAGCGTACCACCTTATAGAACAAACACCAAGTACCTCGGCAACACCACTCACTGTGACCCAACGGACATTCCCAGTACCGTCTCTCCGTCTACAGAATACACTCACACACACTCTTTACATTTACCACAAGGAACATGAGCAATGGCTTTGACATTGAGACACAGACCTGCACATGAATGCACACAAAAGCTAGTTAGCTCATCTGTGCCGACCGGGAGAGAGAACGGGGGTGATGGCCGAAACATGAACCCTGGCAGTTCGCTGCTGGCTGTCATTAAACCTGTGACTATGTAATGCAGCCTGGGAGGGAGTGATGGATCATTTTCAGCTAAATGGTTATGGCAGGACCCTGAAAAGGCTTAAATGGAGCAAAAATGATTACTCACAAGAGGATGAGGAGGACTCCTTTTTTTAGACCAACCACACTTTACCACATAACAGGCTACAGCTTCCCCTTCAGAGAGGCTGTGCTCTTAGAAATGAGACATGACAGCAGATATAACCTTAATGATGGAGCAGCTTCAAGTCAACCCTGATACTCCACGACTGAGTGAGGGTAAAATTAAATATCTGTTACAGCAACAGGAAAAGTATCTAAACCACCAGTCTTTTTCCCCACAAGAGATTCATATTCATATTCATCTCTAAATGTGTACTCATATCATACCCTGATATCAGTGTCTGGGATAAAAGTGGGGAATCAAACATCACAACTTTCCATTTGGTTGAATACTATATTCAACCAAATTACTGGAATATATCATTAAACTTAAAAAAAAAAAAAAAAACTGACCAGACTTAGTTTGTGTCATCACTACAGAACATACATGTTCCTGTGGGAGACCGAGGCTGAGAACAGCCTGACCAGGTCTTTGTGTCTGACCTTGCTGAGGGGGAATAAAAGGACTATCGGGAGGTCCCCTTTTGTTACTGTATCACTGAGGCTGTGGGGGGGTTTGACCCACAGAGGGCTCTCCTCTCACCCTTGCAAGCACTTCTACAAACACATTGATGCATCCTCCGAGACAAATACAGACACACACGGACTCAAACTATGGTTGGTCACACGAGGCTGGGCAGGACTGTGTGAAGAAATGAAATGGTCTGAAAAGGGTTAATGGCATCAGAAAGGTAAACATGAGCGGATAAAGAGAGGGAGGAGGAGGAGGAGTGGTTGAAAGGAGGGACATGCAGCTAAAAAGATGAAAGAGAGGGAGATTTAATTACACAGTATGGTGATAAAACTAATGAGCTTTTGAAAACACTTTATAGTTTTACTAATCAACTGATGATCAAGTGGCTAACTTTATTTGGGACATTTAGGAGGAGAGTTGCAACACTAACTTGAGGCTGAACTGAAGGCATGCAGAGGTTAATTAGGTTAAACTCCTGTTTTCAAGGACTGAGCCACAAGTTAAAATGACCAAAACAATGTCATCTGCAAATTACAAGACTAGTTTGCCTTTTATCTTAACTAAGGCAAAATGGATGTAAGTTAAATAAGGAGGGAATTATCTAACCTCAAACCCTCATCTACAACGTCTGGGATCCACTGTCTCAACTCTCTGTGGCTGTCATTAGATGTAACACAAAATCTAGGTGTGACTTTATCAAACTGAATCAGTTAATTGGATTCTGAGGTATTTGCAATCTTTGTTTACATTTTTTAAATTTACCTGCATTTTTTTTCTTTGGTGCAGTTACGCACCATTCATTTAAGCATCAAACAGTATCAAACAATTACACCTGTATTAAAATGACATTGACAACTCTTTTTATTTGCCTACTTAAACAAGGATGTTTGAGTTAAGCAGCAGGGGACCTCCCAGGTCAGTGTCTTACTCAAGGACACTTCAACTGAGGAGATGTTTGAAACGTGCACCTCCAGTTCAACAATTTCTCCTCACTACTTCATTCTACCAAAAATCTAATAGTAATGGTCACTCATGATTTAACACATTCATGCAAGGGCTGGTAGATTAAACCTTCCAGCTTGGTCCGAGGTTTGCCAGCAGGTGACTGGTGGTGCTGGACGTTGGTGTTAGTTTCCCAACCTGCCCTGGAGGGAGGACAGGAAGCAGACGCTTCCGTCTATCTGGTTTTATAATAGACACCTGAGCTGAACTGACCATCCATGTCTCTGACCACCTGGCCCAGACGCTGGACCTCACTTGACCTCCTCTCACCTGCTGCACACCTGGGGTCAGGTCGATGCCAGGAAGAGAGGTTCACTGCAACACTTGTTTATTTCAGCCAAATAACCTGATTGGTCAAAATCTATTTATGTATGGTCAAAATGTTTTCATTTATTTTGTTTCCAAGTAAAACATACACTTATGAGATGGCAATATTTTCGAAACATCATCTTATACAGAAAATATGCACAGAAACAATTTACTTCTTGAACAAAGAACTTGTAAGTAACAATGTTTGTATAAAAGGAAACACTTTTGCCAAATACTGTAATGATTTGATGAAGAGCTGTTAGGAACACACTGTAGTTTGTGATAGTTTTTTGGGAAACCAGCACCAACATGCCACCAAGGTAAACTGCCTTATTCACCTTTCTAGGTTGTCCCATGAAAACCATTTGAACCATGGTATCATGGCTTGAGTGGTTGCTGCTGAAATTTTTTTTTTATGTATAGAATAGTAGTTGCCCATCATGGGTGCACTGTCCTACACCTCCAAATGTGAAATGTAACCCAGCTAATCCTGATCCAAACCCATAATCCCACTCCACATCACTCTCTCTCCACTGCTTAACTTTTCTCTCTCTCTTTCTTTCCCAATGAGCCACTCATCCTCTCGTTCCACCATCCCTCTGCTTTCCCTCGTTTCTGTCCCCCTCCCTCCCATCTAGTCACTCGGCCGACAGGTCGGAACAGTCAACAGGCATTTCACTCGGCTGAGCGCTCATTGTGCACGTGAATGCAGCAATGGTGGGATGGAGGGAGAGAAAGAGAGCTGGAGATGGGTATTATGTGTTAAAGAGTGCAAACAGTGGGCCAGGCCCTGCGCCTCCCTGATTTAGCCCCACATCAAAGCTAAGCAAATACACGCCCCCTGTCTCACCCTTAACTCTTACCCCTCTACTCCACCCCTGACTGTCTCATACAGCCACGCCTCAACCCCTGAACACAAGAAGGACTGCCTGTTGGACGATTCACCTAGAAACCATCAGGGGACAGCTACTGTTTCCACTGAAACGGCAACGTGGTGTAGCCTTCTGTCGCTTGAAACACAGTTATCACTTCTGGTCCATGAAAACATAAATGCACGGTGAGGGAGGGGTAATTCAACAATAGGATCCACAGTGACATTGAGGCTACAGGCTAGACCTTGTTCATGAGTAATGATCCCTGTGTTTTCACTTAACGGCTGCAAATAAAGTTGTGCATGGCTGAGTAATAGACAGTTGGCCTGTAAGATATTTGATATAAACTCCCCTTGTTTGTCTGCATGTGTGTTTATGCATGTATTCACACATGCATCCTCACTAGTGTGGGGATGTTTTGTGTTGAGTGTGTGTGTGTGACAGAGATGTGTGAGTGATGTGTGTGAACTGATGTTTTGTCTTCCCCGCAGCAGTGACGGCTCACTAGGGGGTTGGAAGACGGGATTAAACATAGAGGAGTGTCACTGCCTTGCTGAGTTATAGCACTCATAACACACACGCGCGCGCGCACACACACACACACACACACACACACACACGCACACACAGTGCAGTGACATGGTGTGTACAAATTCAAACACACAGGCAACCAAATTTGTATCCCAAAACACAGAGAGACGCATCACGTCATTACACACAACATAACATACATCAGTGTTACATGCCAGCAACCACTCAGCGCACATCATGTGAACATAAAGACATACTGTGTGAAATGATAAGAGTAGAAAGGAATACAGCTTATAATTATTTTCATTGACAATTTTTCTTACAATGATGTCATGATTAATTTTTGTCTAAAATGAAAGAAAAATTGCAACCAATGTTCACCAAAATGTCTGCGGAGTTGGTAAGCCTAAGAATCAGTTGTTTTGTCCAAGTCCAAAGATACTTTATTTTACAATTGTGTAAAAAAAAAAAAAAAAAATGCAAATTCTGTTATTTAAGAAGCTGGAAACAACAAATATTTGACAGGTTTTGTTGATAAATTAAACTATTGACAATTAACTGTAAATTGAACCACTGATTCAACACCACTAACTTTCTATAAATGTTTAAGCATTAAAGGACACTAACACAAAAGCAACCATGATGTTTCCATTTTTAGTGGCATTAATTCACACTCTTACAAACTTGAAGAAGCAGACATTTAAGGTTTCTCTGACATTTGAAGTAAGCTCAATTGAAGCTATTTTCATATTCAAATTACACATTATGCTTATTACACATTGGCTCATGAGGCCCTTAAACACAAAAGTGACCACACAGTCCTAATAGAAAATGTTAAAAAAAAGCCTTGTAAATTGGATTTGGCCCAGTCTTAACCTCGGCCCCTCTCTGTGTTGTGTGTGTTCTGGGGGCCAGGAGGCTAATTTAATTTGTTGGAACAGAGAGATGGGGGAAACGGGTAAAGACCGTCTGTCAGTCTGAAAGTCGCACTTTGCACTTCTGAAGACCTACTGTAACAACTGGAGGCAGGACATCAATGACATATGCTCACAAGCTAACTCAAGCAGACAGCTGCATTATACGAAAAGGCTACTTTACTGCTAACATATGCTCACCAGGGAGGTCATCTCACAACTGTAAAACACATGATTTGTTCAGTGGGTTTAGTTGGATGAAACACACACAGACCTGTGCTGTCGGTTCATGGCAGCCACCATGAGAGCGGTCCAACCGAGACGGTGGTGGTGATTTGGGTCCACCCCTTCCTTTACAAGCCTGATGGGAAAATGAAACAAAAAATGTTATATTTTAACATCGCTATTGAAGTCATTTAGTGGAGGAGGTCTGAAACGGGTGTCTATATAGTAGTGGTAGAAATATATTGTAGCAGTAGTGTTTTGTTAGCACTTTGCCGGCCTTGTTAGACACACCTGCATCTTTTTGTCTGTATTTGAAGCCACACACTTGCTCCATGGCCAGTGAGTGTCTGTGGTGTGAGCCAGGTGTGTGTTAAGTTTTCTCCCTGAGGGTATGACATCAGGCACTGGAGCAACAGTCTTTATACGTGTCTGTGTGTGTGTGTGTGAGAGGCAGGGAGGGAGGGAGGGAGGGAGAGAGAGTAAGTGATCCGTCTGTCGTCTCCTATGCTGAGCAGGCAGACAGTATGTGTGTTTACAGTCAACACAGTGGCCTCTGTCTGGTCTGCACTCAGCCCTGGTGCTCTCTGGTTCTGTTTTCACTGCCTGGGTTGCATACTGTATCAGCTACATCCAAAATTTTCATTGTGATACTTAATTGCAATTAAATTAAGCAACTCTTACTATTTTAATTTTAGAAGAATTGCAAATGAACTGTGCTCCATGAGGAAGGAAAGACCATTAGCCAAAAACCAAAATGAGGAGCCTCACAGAGCTGCAGCTTTATGGCTGACATGGGTAAAACTACAATATACTTAAAACAACACATTGATAGGTTTTATGTGTATTTTAAGAGTTTGAACAATGTAACAGTAAAATATTCTGACCTTGATTAAAATGAAACCTGAATACGATCTAGACAATACTGCATATTGCCAATACAGCGGAGAAAACAGAAAGCAGACCCTAGGCATTCTGGTAGCTGAACATTTAAAACACACACACCATATATGCCACATCCCCAGTTCAACTGCAGAAGGAAAAAATAACAAATGCTTAAAACGTGTAAACCTGTAGAATAATCTTTTATAAAGCCTGTGTGAAAACAAGGCCGCTACTCTCTTGACTGCTTCTCAGTAGACACACCCTGACACTCTAGCACTTCTACAAACTCAACCAAAACACTTAACACATCTGTGTCCTGCTGTCTGGCTGTCTCACTGCACTCTCACCTGCACCATCTGCCACATGGGCACAGGTAACCCAAGCCTACAAATGGAGACATGCATGGATAAGCATATGTATGTGCACATTCAAATACATGGATTTGGATACCAATGTCCAGCAGTCCAGCATTAGATGTATGTATATATATCTGATTTCTTCCTGATGGTAAGCAGCACGACTAAAAGGAAATCCTAACACATGCCAATATGATGATCGATGTGTTTGAGTATCAGTGTCTTCAAAAGGTTCTTACTTGGGACACAGCAGGTTCTTTAGTGCTGCGCTACCTCAAAGACATTGCCACAGCAAAGTTCAGGGTCTTGAGTTGGTGCAGGCACCAGATTAACCCTGTGTCTATGCAGTAAGATGCCCTCAAGTTTTGTAATGTAATGTTATCAGCAAAACAGATGGGACCAGTTATTACTACAAGCTTGGTAAAGTGCTCTCTCTCTCACTCACACACACACACACACACACACACACACACACACACACACACACACACACACACACACACACACACACACTTCTACTCATGTGGTATCTCTGTTTTTAGTAGCTCTGAGTGTGCAGGGGATTTGTAGAGGATATGTTGAACTCTGTAAACTATGTAATCTCTGAACATGTGTTTATATTTTAGGTTGTGAGTTAGAAAGACAAGTGTTGAAATGGAGCCCTGGGAGGCTGAGTGTAACATCCTGCAAACACTACCTCCTCATGCACACATTTACACTGACACACAGATGGTTCTCTCCTTCCACCTAGTGGCTATTGGTGGGAATATAACTACAAGCGATACCACTGTGTTTTAGTGACAGATGATCCCTACTGGTGGTCTCAGCAGCTGCAAACATCATACTGGATGGAGACACCTATGGATTCTTTATACAGTGAAATCCAGTTAGATGCAATATAGGTGGAGATTGAAATATTACACAAAATGTGTCAAAATATCATAAACAATGGGGTCTTAGACTGCTGATCCATTATATATACTACATATTGGCATAATGCATTAATTCAAACATTGCATAACTGACCTTATTTACAGTTATGCCTTGCACTACACTTACTGACCTCCTGAAATTATGTGGCTGGAGGATGCTTCTTCATCCGCTAGGATGTGCGTGTGTGAAATGGTCATATGAAGCATGTGCCTATAGTGTAAAAGTAGAAAAAACATTATGTGTCCTGAGTCAGTGGAGTCTTTAATTATGCAGACTGTCTGGTACCTGGCCACATCTTGAGAGTTATTGGTCCTCGCTGCCTCCAGAAGAGCATCGCCTTGTGGAAGACAGAGATACAGAAAACATTACTCAAGAAGAATATGGGAAAATAAGTACACATTAGCAAATTATTGATGTGCCAATACTGTTTTTAAAGCAAAATGCAGTACTCCAGTATTAACTCTTGACCCTGGCAAAACTTCTATGCATTTTTAGGTTATTTAAAAGTGTCTGGCCCTCCAACGTATCACTGACGAATCATTAACACCAAGAAACTATAGGCTCCAACATCAGTGACAGGTGATAAAGTTTACCTTTGTTATCAGAGTCTTTCTTCAGGCAGAAGGCCACGGCTGCAGCAGACAGCACACCGGCAGAGGCCACTCCTGCCCGGCTGGCTCCTCCACCTGTCCCCGGGCCCTCACCGCCCTCACCGCCGCCCTGCCCACTCTCCTCCCAGTACTTGTTATTGTTCCGCCCTCTGCTGGCCAGAGTCGCCCAGGAGCTGCGGCGGTTCGCCAGGTTGGACAGCCATCTAGGGGCGAGGTGGTGGTACTGCACTGACAAATTGACACTGGAGGCAGCGGTCTCCTCAACCAAAATCCCCCTTCTCGAAACCCGGGAGGTGGACACGATGGGGTTGCGGTTGGCCTCCGCCGGTGTCTCGCGGATGCCCTGGCATGTGGCACCGGCTGCGCTGGTCTGGAGGACCCGGCTGCACGGCGACAGGCTGCGCGACCTTCGCGCGATTAGCCGAGTGGGAACAGATGATAACATGGCGAAAAACTCACCGAAAAAGAAGCGGGGGGTGAAACCCTCAGGCTGACGGTAACTACACGGGGCAACAGACACACTACAGGCCGGGGATGTTGCGTTAATCCCACTGTAACAGCAGCTACTCTTCAGTTTACATGTAGCTGGTTCACAACCTCCGGCACGAAAACAAGCATTTCATCTCACCGTTGCGTGGATGTCGCCAGAATCCGCGGTGCATTGTGGGAAATGTTGTTTTACTGGAAGTTTCTGCGTTAGCCTCTTGGGCAAGATGTATATCCTGTACATACGTCCGTGTCCGCTTCAACTAAGTTGACCTGCATGTGAACTTAATGTGACTCAGGAGGTAATGAGTTTTTAATTTGTTGCTGCTAGTAGCGGATATAAAGAGGTAAAAAGATGGCTCCTCGACAAAGACGTTAAAGTTAGCTTGAAGTTGATCTTTGTTTGCGCATGCGTATTTTATTTGTCAAGCGCTAAGCGTTATTTTAAGTTTCGTCGAAAGGACAACAATGCTGTCTCATGTGCTAATTGATTAATTAATGTAATATAAAAATAAAGAGTATTACAGTGTCTCATTCAAACAATTACTGGGACATTTTCTTTATAACAGGTGATAGGAGGTGATATGTCCTTAGAGCAAACAGTGACCTTTGGTTTCCCGTTTCAAGCGTGGTTTAATGTGTCTGAACAACAGGACACAATTGTTTTGGTTTTCTGGGGCTTACGTTTACATGTCCTTTGTACAAGTGATGTTATTTTCTAAAGGGCAATAACTATGACAAAAATTTGATGAGACAAGCAGTTGTTTTGTCCAAGCGCGTGGCCTTTGATCGCGCCACCAGATGGCGTCAAAGTGTGTTGGCGTGAGTCCGGTTTTATCAGACAGATGTGACATTATTCGGGAAAATTATGTCTGAATCTTAACCCTCAATAGAGTTTACTTTTTCTTTTAAATCAGGAAAATGACTGCTCAACTGTGAATGAAGGGATTCATTTTCCCTCTAGGGCACAATGTGGGAAAGCGTTGGTTGGGATGGGCTAAAAAAAAAAATGAACTGTTTAGCCATACATTCATGTCCCACTTTTCAGCTGTACACCGTTTTTCCTCATTGTTCATCTGCTTCTCTTTCCAAGTGAAAATCATTGGTCACTGCTACTCCTTCCTCTTATCTCATCTAAATGCTTCAAATAGGCCCCATATCTTTCTCCTCTCTCATTTGTGCATTTTAATGTCTAGAGGAACAAAGATTATAAGAGCATTCCCATTTGTAAGTGTTTTATTCAATATAAGATATCATGTTTTACATACATTCTCTCTAGTGTGAGCATTTATTCATTAATGTGGTTTGTACTTGATCTGCTTTAGTGTGACTACATGAGAAAGAGATAAAAAGATTATTCATAGTGCAAAGCCCATTGAACTAGAAATGATTTACACAGATCTGGTATCAGTAAGAAAAAAACTGGTCTAACACATACCTAGAAAAGGAGGGTTGTGTTTGTAACTCAAAATAAATGGGAAATGTTGCACACATTTGTTACTTCCTTCACAAGAACTGTAGCTTGATATATCTGATAATGTATCAGTTTGTGTTTAATGTGGCAATTAAATTCTATTTCGAGAGCATCTTGCTTCCTTGACTTGATGACATTTTCACTGTTGAAATGTTATGCTGCAGCAGACAATAATGCAGAAAGGTATCATACAACAAAACTCTATGAAGATTTTATTGTCTGGTATTTGCATCTATACTTACCACTTGCATAAAATGGGGTTAATAAAGTGTAATCAAGGAAACACAGTGAAGTTGAAATGTTGTTATGTTGTGACTGAAATACAATCTAAGCAGAATATATTGAAGAGTGGGCCTCCTACAGTGGAGCAGAGCTGTAATTTATTGAGTGGGTATGTTGTGTCCTGACAGCAGGTTTACTGTGCCACACCAGACATGAATCATAGATATGCTCTGCTATCATAAATCCACTGGCACCTTTACCAGCCACCATAATTAAATGCTCCAGGCATGTGAGTGTGGGTTTAATATAGTAGAGACCTGACAATCCAGTCATTCAGCTTAAGTTTCCCACACTAACCTGTCAATGTCTTTAGGCCCATGTCTGTTTCTAAAGCATTTTAAAAAACACACTGTGTTTGTGTTTTGTGGCAGTCAGCTGCGCAGTTCACAGACCAAAATGGACAGGAAAACTTAGGTGAATCTAATTTTTCTACCAATGCTTTCAGTGTGATGGTGTGTAAACAGTGTTACAGTATGCACAGCAGCAGAGCCTTGGAGCTGGCTCACTGCAACAGAATACAGCTGCAATTAATGTTATTCATTACACCTTTGTTTTCCTGCTATGCCATGTCAATATATCTACAATGAAAAAGATCTCCTGTCTGATCTTTTATTTTGTTGCATGGTAGCACAATCGTTTGATTATACCAATCTTATCAAGCTGTGAAAAATTTTGGGGGAAACTAAGCAGAATTTGAATTTTTTAAAATAATATTACAAAATAAAACATTCATCTCTCCTGCTATGCTAACAGTGAATGTTAAAATAAGGTCAGCTTATGTTATGTTTTTGACTTGACTGGCATTTTTGCTTGATGAGCAGCATCAGCTTTTCCTTTTGTTGTCCTCACCAAAAATCTGTCCATTTTGCACTTTACATATTTTGTTGTCTGAATGTCTCACTCAATCACTCAGTTTTGCTGATTTTATTGATAGTTCCGTATTGTTTTCAAAACAATGAAATTCAATGACTTTTTTCACAGGAGACATTTTGAGTTGTGACTTATACTTGTGACTTTTGACTTAAGTTTTGACTTTTGACACAAGTTTGACAAGTCCAAATGTCTGCTGCAAGAAAACTAATATTCAACATTAGTTCTGACCAAGATCTGTAATAGAAAACCTGTGGCTATTGTAGGGTTTTTGAGTTGCTCAAATCACACACACACACACACACACACACACACACACACACACACACACACGTATATACATATATACATATGTGTGTGTAGGCCCACATGTATATATACATATGTATGTGTGTGTGTGTGTGTGTGTGTGTGATTCTGAGAATAAAATGTACACATGAGATTGTTTGGGCCTCAAGATGTCGTGAGAACACCCACAGATCAAACTGAGTGAAAGAAGCCAGTAATGGGCTTACACACTCTGAGATGAAGGGAGAGACCCATGAAAGAGAAAATGACACAACAGACTATGTGAAAAATAGGTGGAGAAAAGCAGCCAGAGTCAGAGAAATGCACAGTGCCACTTATTGCATTGTAGGAAATTGACTAAACCTATATATTATTAGTAGTCGTTAGTTTACACCGTGTTTTAGCTGAGCGTTTCATAAGGAAGCCGAACTGAAAGACAGACCAATACTTTACACGTCAGCCAACAGGAGCCAGGCGCGCCCCCGCTGCTCTGTGAACAAACTACTTTAGTAAGAGCTTTGCTTCTGTGCTTTGCTGTGTGATGTGGTTGTGTGGGTTGCATTCATGAACTGTGGGAATTGTTAAGCTTGAAAATTAAACTGTGTAATAACCTGTGAAATATCAGCTGCACCAGCTGTAGAATGAACAACCTTGCTAGCATCATTCATAAAAGTTTGCAGTGGCCATGGAGACTATTGAGGTTATCATTGCTGTGATGTTCATTCTAGGTTTACTGGTACTTTTAAACTAATAGCACTGAAATGTAGGCCTCTTTCGCTGCTACAGTTTACCTGCAATTTTTGCGTCCTTTGTGATATTCAAGAATATTCTAAATAATTTTTAATTGGTTAAGTTTGTGCTACAACAACTGAAAATAAGTTTGGCAGCCTACATCTGGAAAAAATTTAGAGACCACTGCAAAATTATCAGTTTCTCTGGTTTTACTATTTATAGGTATGTGTTTGAGTAAAATTAACATTTTTGTTTTATTCTATAAACTACTTTTCAATCACAGCTTTCATGCGTCTTAGCATGCTGTCCACCAAATTTAACAGTGGGTGTGATACACTGTGGCTTGTAGGCCTCTCAAGGTCTCTGTCTAACAATTAGACGACCAGGTGTTGGGCAAAGCTGAAAATTGGACTCATCAGAGAAGATCACCTTACTCCAGTCCTCTACGGTCCAATCCTAATAGTTCAAACTGTTCACGCCATGCACTTCACCCTAGCTGCCATTTGCCATTATTTTTGTAGGTCACTCGATGTCATCCTACGGTTGTTGAGCGACATTCGAATGAGTTGGTGGTCATCCTGGTCAGTGGAGAGTCGTTTTCACCCTCTGCCGGTCTGTAGCTTTGTTGTCCCCAATGTCTGCTACTTGACCTTGTTCTTATGGACCACCGTCTTTGAAATTTTAAGGATGGAAGCAACCTGATGCTCACTGTATTCCTTTTGCCACCAAAGCCAGAAGTGAACCCTTCTTTTCCTCACTCAAAACTTTCTTTTCACCTCTTTTGGCATTGTCTGTATTTATTTTTTGATTCCAATTACTTTTTGAGGTACTACTAGCACTGTTTTTGCCATCCAGCTGGTCCTATTGCAAGAGGATAGTGATGACCACAGTAGTGGTTTTTATACTTTTCCTTGTTAAATAAGATTTGTTTCAGTTGATCACCTTATCAGTACCTCATTAGGTAGAATGAGGTGGGCTTGTGTTGGAATTCAACGGACACTGCAATGGAATGGCTGCCACACATGTAGAGATGCTGATTTAAGAAAATTTGGACCGGTCTCTTAATTTTTTCCAGAGCTGTATATGTTTAGGCTGTTTATCATGTACTGAGGATCTCAAAATTTAGTCAAGAACAGCAAATGCTCTAAAGAAGAAAAAACTTAGCCTAAACCATAAGCCTATTTGGTTCTAGTGGGCCTAAGTGATGTAAAGTAGACTTTAGTTAACCAGTTAACTTTACATCTGTTGTACACTTACATAAATGCATAGCTGCACTTGTTAAATTGAATAATAATAAATCTGTACTAGTTTTTACTAAAGGTATGAAATGTATCTGGGTAACATGAATTGACCAAAGACCTGCTTAAAAACATTGCTCTAATTATTATTATGCAACAAGGTCATTGGTTGAAATTGAAAATGTATTTATAAAGCAAAGCTGATCAAAACCGCAAGGACCAACCACTGTGTGTAACAATTTGAATCATGCTTCACACAGTGAAGACACAACAAATAACAAAACTACAATACCAATATCTACAAATTTAAGAGGATTTAAGATGCAGGTTGTATTCAGAAGTAGTATTTGATGACATTGTTGTAAATGGCCATTTATTTTTGCTATATTAAAGCTTTTGCTTTTTTTTTTAAATAGACTAAGGTTCATTTGGCAATATTAAATTAATGATATGAATATGAATGGATAATAGGTTTATTGAAATTTTTCCATTAGCTGTAGGGCCTAGCTTTATTGGAAAGAAAAAAACTTTGTTAAAACAATCTTTGTGTTATTTCCAATCAAAACTAGTTAAACGAACAAAATGTCCCTGAGGCAGACGTTTGGACTTTACGAGGAGCACCTAAAGGCAGCACAGAGAGGCGTTCCCAACGCTGCGTCTCCTGTCGGTTCAGCCCGATTTCTCCTCCTCTCCTCCACCTCCTTTTCCTCTTATTTCTCACCGCATCTCCTCTGCCACCTGCCACAGCTGCGACGCAGCGATGGAGAGCTGCCACAAATTACTGTAATCTCACAGAAGACCACCATCGAGGGAGGAAGACAAAGACATAGAGGAAAAGATAGGTAAGAAAGGGTGAGAGAGGCAGAGAGAGCGATAGATAGATAGAGAGATAGAAAGAGAGAGCGAGAGTGACAAGCGAGAACAGAAACATATGGTTTGTCTGGAGAGCGGCTGTTTGTGAGGAACCGGGCTGAAACTTATTGCACCAACCGCGATCAACTACCAGGCTCATTTAATCCGTCTCCTTCGTTTTTTCACTTCTCTGCTCAATTTCCGCGTGTGTGCTGTCACCTGTGTGTGGCTGTGTTTACACCTCTGTTTTAGTAGTTTGTGCGGGGTGGATTGCGGTTGTTCTACCTCCCTGATCGCGCGCACGCACACGCACACAGACCATCACAAGACGCGGTGCAGCCCACAACAGCTTCTTGCAAGGAGGAAATTGAATTAGACAAGTTATTCCCACAGAAGAAGAGCACGAGAGGAGCTGGCTCTCGGCTTCACTTTTCTCTCCCGACTCACTGTGTCTATCCCGGGCCCATCAGGAGCCTCTGAAGCCCCCTCCCCTCTGTCCTCCCACCCTCTCCTGGTATCAAGCCATGTCTGGACAGACTGTCACCATCCCGGACGACCAGGCGTTCGCCAGCTTCAAGACCGAGTGTCTGTGTGAGGAGGGCTGGAGTATGACCTACAGCAAGGCGGGCATCACGGTGTGGACCCAGGGTCTGGAGGAAGGGAAGTCCGTTCACAAAATTAAGGTGAGTCTTCTTATCCCCACAGGTATGAAAATATCAAGGCAAGAATACAGTGCGAGTCCTTAAATGATATAAAAATTACAATAAAAAAATATTTCCATGCATTTCTATGGAGTTTTATAGGCTACCACACAGAATAATAGAAAGTAATGAGGGCAGCACAAACACAAAGGGAATGGAGAGAAATAAAACCCTGATGTATAATCCAGCTGGCAGAGAACTGCTCTGTCTAAATTCCTGTATGATTCAAAGTGCTGACACGCTTTAACCACTGCTTTTTGCTGCATGGTCCCATTGTCATTGCAGAGGCTTAACCAAATTACTAACAGCAGATTCTCAGATGGCAAAGCATGCTGTATGTTGTCACCCCATTGAAATGTCCCAATATGACAATAGCTGTGTCATTGTGAAGCTTTCTGTAAACTCACTGTTTACTGAACACACCCCGTGTTAGAGTCACTCATCTATCTATAAATTTGAGTTGTGGTAGGGTTGTTAAATTTATGGTTGGTGCACTCTATGACAAACACCCCCCATGTTAAAGTGAACTGAGAGCAGCAGTCAGCCTCAGGAGCCAGATTCAGTTCTCCAGGGACACATCAGCCTCTGCCAGTGAAACTATTTCCAAGGCTCTACTCATATCATCTTAACTAGTTTGGAGTAGTCAGCTTCTGTGGACTTGCATTTGGATACAGTTTGCCATTCATTTAACACACTGTAAAGTGTATAAAAGCAAATTTGTTAGATATGAAAATACACAGCAGAACTGATCAGGCATCAGAGGAAAAAAAATGGTCTTTGTGGTTTTTTGATTTTCTGCTATATTCAGTTTTGTATTATTTTTAAATTGAATATGTTTAGGTTTAATGGCAGGATATGCACTCAAAGATATTATTTTGGGCTCTGACAACTTTGTGAACAATGTGATGTTTGTCAAAGTGATCTCCACGTCAAGATGTTTGACTTAACAAAAGGTGCACTGGGTGGGGAAAACTGCAGTACTTCCTGATCAATTTTTAGGTAAGATAATTATGTGACAACCATGTAAAAGTACTTGATGAATAAACTTTGTTATCTATCCAAATAGCTGTCATGGCAGTTGGCCTGAAGTGTGAATGTTTATCTTGGGAGGCGATGTGGAGGCGTCATCAGAACAGAGATGCCACTTCAAGCCATGGAAAAACTGCTGCGTATCATCTACGCATTATATTTGACCAGAGTCATTAATATTGCTTTGTTAGTGTTCTGAGACAGAGGCCCAGAGGAAAAAACTAATTCAAAAGCTCCCTTCACAGCACACCAGTGGGAAAACATGCAGTTATTTCTTAAATAGGAATAGATGATTATACTAGTGGTTTGAATTTGCACACAGGCTTTGATACAAAGGGAAAGTTTAATACAACTTTCAGTTCAGTTCTTTTAAAATAATAGCCTGTAGATAAAATCATCATTAAGACCATCCATTATTTGAAGATGACTTAACACTGCAAGCCATGTTGTAGTTTGTTGGCTCGGGTGATCTGAGCCTGGCAGACGTGATCTGTTAATATGTAAAATGTATAAATGTCAAGCATACAGGAAATTTGTACACATTTATTCAGGTCAAGAATAAATGGTGAAAGTACCTGCTCAAATTGTTTCATCCAAACAATTTGGGCATGTTTATTCTACACCTCACCACAATTTTGATCAAATGTAGCAGCATGTGGGGCACAGCACCATGGAAATTCAGATACTTGGAAAAAAAAAAAGAAATGGACAAAAAACAGATATTGTTATATCTCAATTATCGTTGCAGTTCACTTTGCCCGTGCATACTACAGCTTCCATGTAGCCTCAGATGTTGGGCACTTGACTGACTGACAGTTAAGTGCTTAACTGGCTTGCAGTCTTGTCCAGTTCACTTGAAGACCAATTTGGCTTCACAGCTGACAGTTTAGTGCCTATACATCCTTTAAACTATTTACTGATCTAAACCAAGCTGATATAAATCAGATTACTATCAGGAACCATTTCCCTGTCATATAGAAATAGAAATTTAGCACCCTCTTCTCTCTGTAAATGTCTGTTAGCTTTCCTGCGGGTGTATCCGGGTCTGAAGAGCGTGAGCAACACACCAGGTGTTTACTTTGTTAAATAAAGCTGTGTGTGTGTGTGTGTGTGTGCTTGTGCATGGGTGTGTGTCTGTGTGCACAGGGGTGTTATCTTCAATTGCAGAGGGCACAACAGCAGAGGGTCTTTTCTCAGCCCCCCTGCTGTCTTCTTTGTACCTGTGAGGCTCTTTGTTTGTCTGTGTGTGTGTGGTGTGTAGGTTAATCAGGTTTGTGTGAATTGGCCTCATTTACCTGTGTGATTCCTCAGGGTATGTCCTGTATGTGCACAAGGAGAGATGTATCATGTCTGCATCAGTAGGGAATAAAGTGTGTTGTGTGCAGAGGGTAAGGTTCTGCTTATTCATGCTTTTTTTTTTTTTTAATACAGGACAGGTGTGTTTCCCCACGACAGCTCTGCAAACAGAGAGAAGTAGAAATTACACACACACAAATTTGGAGTTTGGGTGGGGCTTCTATCTATACTGTAACTGGCACTTTATCTTTATGTAAATATGACAGTTACAGGAGCCTGATTTTGCATCTCTCGTGTTCTTTCAGTCTAAAACACACTCAATCCCTCATTCTGCAATACACATGATATGTGTAGTTGACTGTAGTTGTGTGTAAATATGGTGGATTTATTTATATATAATATGTATATAGGGTAGGGCCATTCTGCGATGCCTTGAAATGAACAGTCCTTCTATTTATAGAAGGCAGTAAAAGCATTAATGTTTACTGATTTGTTTTCCCAACCTCTCCTCCTGTTCCAGTTCCTCTCTTTCCACTAGCATTAACAGCAGTAAAGGGGGTAACATAGTGTGTATCCAAATCAGAGGAAAAGAGAGAAGAGACTGGCAATCATCATTATCATTAGCCCTCTAATTATTTTTAGCTTCATTCTCATCGTAATCTTTGCCACTGTCATATTCACCAATAATAATGTGTAATCAAAACTATAATCGGTCACGCTAACCATCATCATCGTCATGATATAATTTGTTTTGTCAGCACATGACTCCATGTACAATGCAGAATATGTGTGTATGTAGGTGTGTTTGTGTGTGGGTGGTTTTGTTTACTTAAATAGTTTGACAAACTGTCAGATAGCTGCCAGCTCCTTTTGCCTCTGTCACACACATACACACACACACCGTCTCCCATGTTGACACAGAGGGAGCCTTAACTCTGAATCACACACTCGCCCCTTTCTATTTTTTTCATAATTGTCTTCAGCAATCACATATCAGCACCCAAAGGAGCAAATGATGAGATCTGACAGTTTTGAGGGAGGTAGGGAATGAACAAGAGCGGGTGAGACAGGGAACAAGGGAGAGAGTGAGAGGTAGGTGGAGTGGGTTGGATGTGCAGGGGTCACAGGTCACTGGGTATTCTGAGTGGGCAGCGGGTGCAGTGTGGACAGACTTGAAGAAAAGACTTCACAAACAGCACACACACTTATTCTTTGTGTACCTTTTGTCCACCTGTTTATCTCTCTCTCTCACCCCTCTTCTTGCTTCATCTGCTGAGTTTACTGAATTAGTGTATAATGAAATTATGCACATGTGTACTTAGCTGCCTGCACGTCTTCCTTCTGTACTGGATGTCTTTTTTTCTCCCTACTGTTCTCTTCTTTCACCTTTTTCATTTTCTTCCTCCTACTCCTGTTTCAGTTTGCCTGTGGATACAACACATCCTTTATTCTGCCTGGTCTTTTCTTTATAACTGTCTACACACACATACGCAGATATCAAATGTGAGAACTTACTGATACTGATGTTCTAAATGTTTATTTTCTTGTGGAAGAATTTTTGTGGTTAACAAAAATGACTTTGGCACAGACAGTTTCTTACTGAAATCCCATCATACAGTATACTGTATGTGTTTTTGTACTTCCAGTATGGAGACCTCTCATAGTAGAGTCAGAAACAACCCTGTAAAAAACAGCATCTGCTTCACTATTTCCAGCAGGAATCCTCATGTATTACTCTGTTAAAAGGCTTTGTTGTTTCAGTTTATTGTCAATCAGCAGTCACCCTTCTGGAGTGATATTGCATCAGTTCATGAAGCACTTCATTAGATGACTACAATCACTTATCGATTTTCCCAAGTCAATGTACTTGTCTTTGTAATCTGATCATTCTTTACTTCAATAGGAATAGTTATTAAGTAGTTCATTAATAGTGTGAAATACAGTATAAGCTGCATATTCATGATAGAATCCAGTACAATTGCCCCAAATGATATGTATCCTTACGTATCCTAAGATCATAATGTACAGGTTTTAAGTCAGAAATAAATCAATTTAATTACATGTTAATTTCTAATTTCTTACGTTTTAATGTGTGAGAAGGGAAGAATATTTTAAACAACTCAATATAATTTGGCCCAGTACCACAGCAGCACTGAGGCTGATTGAAAACCTCTAAATCACCCATAGCTACGAAGGTATGAGTATATGTTTTAGCTGCCAGTTAAAGAACTTTTTCACACAGCTCAGTTTGGTGCATACTTTTGTCATTTGTATTTATTCTTTATTCTACAATGTAACACACATACAAACGGGTGACAAAGTAAGGGAAAAACCAACATCACCCACGTGCCACCACAACAGATCCTTGGCATTGACTCTACAAGTCCCAGGAACTCTACTTGAGGGAGAGACACCGTACATCCAAAATGTTTTGATGATGGTGGTGGAAAGTGATGTCTAACATGTCAATTCAATATCTCCCCTAGGTTTTCATTTGGGTTGAAATCTGACTGCAAAGGCCATAGCATATGATTCACACAATTTTCATACTCGTCAAACTATTCAGTGACTCTTTGTATCTTTCAGTGCCCTATGTATGTGGGGCTCACATGCTGTTTTTCAACTTGTTTTTTTTTTATTTTTCTGCCTCCTTCACCCATTCCGCAGCTACTAGTTCTTGTTCTGTGTTTGGTGATGTCATTTTAATTTAGTGTTTTCAGTTTCTTTTGTTTCACAGTGCTGCTGTTTTTGAAGCCCTGCGAACCTGCATCTGTGTCCAAGGGCTATAAATAAAGCTGATCTAAACAGCAGTGGTTCAGCAACAAGTGAACATAGCTATAGTGCTCACAGTGACATTGTTATATATGTCCAATTTGGATTCACAAGTAGTAAAATAACATTTCTTGAACAAGTGGCTCACAGCATCGAAATAGGACAATGCAGAGCTATAATGATATCCGGTCCCAGGACAATTAACATTGCTCAATTTGGGTCTTTGCCTGGAAAAGTTTTCTGAAATTGTGGCTTTTTTTTGAGCTCTCAATTCCAACTCTAAAGTATAATAATAGGGATGTAAAGCCAATGAATTAATGAAACTTTACCCTCAGTTTTTGCTACTGTATGTGTGAATATGAATGTGTAATAATAGATATCTGTGGTAGGATGTCAGGAGCTAAACTAAGGGGTTAAATGACATAATTATCAGTTTGTAATGTGTGATGTTTTGATGATCCATATCCGGGTCAGCCTTCATATAACAAGTTTTTAAACTGCATTACATATTTTGTAGTCATATACCAAAAGTGAGCACTTAAATTTTCACTAGCTATTGTTACTACAGACCTGAGAGGAGACCTTCTGTTTAAACGGATGTAAAGCCAAATGTAGAGTGAAGTCTGAAGTGATAATTTTCTTAAATTAAGCCCTGAGGAAAAGCAAGGAAGAAGATGGTACAGACTGAGCTTTAAACCGTCTGGACTATTTGTAATGGGAGTTAAAATCATCTGGGACAGACGACCACTCTTTCTCATTTACTCGTCCTGTCTTGCTCTGTTTTTCTCTTAGTCTCACTTGCTCTAAGTGTTTCTTTGTGTCACACATCCTTCAACTCTTCTCTTTTTCCCTGTTGTTATTAAGACTAATTCCCCCTGACAGTGGTAACTGTAGTAACACCTTTACTCTGGGGCTGCAGACCTCTCTTTAGAGGGGGTAAATGTACAGTACCATCTTCTCCAAACCTGTCAAAGGCATGAATCCCCATGGTGTCATTATTAAGCCAGAGCCACACCTACACAAGACTGGTTCCAAATCAACAAGTATGGCTATAAGAAAGTCAAAATGGATGCAAGCTTATTCCAGTCTGCATTACTTATTCAGTTTGTTTTATTGACTCAGGTTTGCAGTATGAAACAATTCAACTTGAGTGTACCTATGCTTCATGCTTTTGTGCAACCTGTGGACATATATAGCCTCTAAAAATCTGTCAATGACCATTTGACAGAGAGAGAGAGAGTGTGTGTGTGTGTGTGTGTGTGTGTGTGTGTGTGTGTGTGTGTGTGTTGTTCTAAATGTGCTGTTTTCCATTTAAGAGCTCAGGTCTAGTAATGACTCATCTGTGGTCTGTGGCCAATCTCCTCATCCTCTGTTAATTCTCCCTCTCTCTTTGTCTCTCTCTCTCTCTCTCTCTCTCTCTCACACTGACACTCTCCAGCCATTCTAGCCATCTGATGTCTCATCATTTACACATCAGTTCCCATATCTGTGTGTGTGTGCATCAAACTGAATATGTGCAGTATCCTTCAATGCCTTCATTTACATTCATAATCGTCATTCATTTATTCTGTTTGCATCTCAGATTAAGTATGAATGTTGAATTTTGTGCTTGTCTTTGATGTGTGCACTAGGGTCACACCTGCCTTTGTCGGCATGGACAGCAGTGAACCATGTAGCTTTCCTCAACAACACCACAGTACTTTACAGTGAATTTATGGGATGCAGTGTCATTAAAATTTAATAGATTTTCCTGCTGCATAATCTGCATTGGCTATATGGTTAATATGCAGTATTTTCAATGAAACTTTAATTTTAGTTTAACATAAAATGAAAGTTAATATATAATTGAGCTGTGTTAGCGCTGTATAGTGGTCTTTTATTGCATGACTTAAAACCTCTTACTCTTTCTGTCCCTGTGTCTCAGTGTCGGATGGTGTGTAAGGATGTGACAGCTGAGACCATGTATGATGTTCTCCATGACATTGAATACAGAAGGAAATGGGATACAAATGTCATCGAGACTTTCGACATCGGGAGACTCACAGTCAACGCAGATGTTGGTTACTACTCATGTATGTTACACGTGTGAACATATGTTGTTTACAACAACGGCCTGCACTCATTTATCACTAATATGAATTTGGGGTTGTGAAGGGAAGCAGATGCACACATATGTGCACATTAATCTATGATATTCACCAGAATGATGATAATGTTTGTTAACAGGGAAGTGTCCAAAACCTCTTCGGAACCGCGATGTCATCACGCTTCGCTCCTGGCTGCCAATAGGGAGAGATTACATCATCATGAACTACTCGGTCAAACATGTTGTGAGTGCATACACACACATATGTGTTACACATGCTCAGCTGGAGCCCTGCTCATTCACCCCTCGATAGCTCTGTGCATGCTTGCTGAAAAGCGAATTGTGAAGTAATTTTGGAATGACACACACATTGGGTGAGCAGACACACCTTTATCCAGTTTAGCAAACTGAATATATGTACTAAATACTGAAATATTTGTGGGTGGCATGGTGGTTAGCACTGTCTCATCACAGCAAGAAGGTTCTTGGGGCCTTTCCTTCCTCCCACAGTCCAAAGACATGCATGTTTAGGTTAACTGGTGTATCTAAATTGCCAGTAGCAGTGAATGTGAGTGTGGATAGTTGTTTCTTTGTCAGCCCTGCAATAGATGGGCAAACTGTGCAGGGTCTACTCCGCCCTTGCCCAATACTGCGACCCAACACGGATAAGCTATATAGATAATGGATGGAAATATTTGTGAGAAGCGCCAATACAAAGCTGTGTATGATGGCCATTTAAAAGCCTGCTCATATGGAAGCACTACATCCAGGAAGTTAAGACAATTTGGCATGATTCCTAAGAGAGAGCACCCACTGCCCTAGACTCTTTTACCTGTGGGGATGATGGATGAACTGTGTGCTGGCACTGCTTCACTCTTAGTGTAGGATTGTAGATGTGACTCAGTTCAGTATATTTGTGTTTTTAGCTCAGCTTCTTGTCATGTTGTCTGACAACATAAGTTATCTGAATGCCAAAGACCAATGAAACAAATACACTGATTAGAGAATAGAGAGTGACTTTCTCTTTGGAATCAGGCCCAAAATCTCAGCTTTTTGTTTGGCTCTATTTCTGTGTTTCTTGTCCAACAAATAGAGGAGGCTAAGCATTATCCCTTGTAAAAGCCTGTGCTCATCACATATCTCTCAAGGGCCACAGCTGCTGATTATTTCCACCATTAACTATGAAAAGTAATTATTAAGTAGCTGCAGATTAATTTTCAACAGCTAATCAATGAACCAAGTAACTACTTTATCTCTACCTCTCTTGCTCTGTTTGCCTGTATTTCTGTCCCTACTCTCTTTTATTGCCTCCTCTTTTTCTCTTCCTCCTCTTCTTTCTTACATTTCTGTCTACCCCACAGTATTTTTTCTTTGTTTTTTTTTCCTACTTCTGTTTCTCATTCTCAGTTTCCCTCACTGATGTCGTGTTTACAAAAGGATAAGACCCCTCATGTGATCATTAACTGTTGACTTCCGCCTTGCCTTCCGCATTCCTGCATCAATAAGTGGTTACAAACATAATAGTGTGTGCGTGTGTACGTGTGTGTTTATGTGCATGACTCTGAGTTTGGTTTGCCAAGGTCACTCTTGATAAGCAGCAGTATTTGAGAGCGTGACTTGTGGAGTGCAGCTTAAGGGGATACTCAGTTGAGTGCTGAGTGTTGAGTTCATGGATCCAGTACCAGAAGTCAGTCCACTTATACTGTATTTGATGCTTTTTCAATCATTTGTTTACCAATTGTTTCACTGATCAGTCTTTGGAATCTAACTGCCACTGCATTTGAGGCAGCTTGTAATGGTCTAACTTGCATGAGAGGCCTATGTAAGTGCTACAGCTGATGACTGCTAATGACTGCTCTATCAGGTGATATACTAAGTACTTTTTTAACTTCAGTAAAAGAGTGGCTCCAGGGTTGGCAATGCTGGCCTGTTGGCCTGTCAGTGTATTTCAGTGACTATTGGATGGCATTTGTGCAGATATTCATGGTCCACAGAGGATGACATTGGTAGTCACTTCTCTTGTCACACCAACCTGGGGTTGGCACTCTTATTTTTTTCATGACATATACCCTAACTATTGGATGGATTACTGTGATTTTTAATACTTTACTTTCACGTTTATGGCCAAATATAAGCAAAACTAGTGACATTCCCATCAACCTCAGCAAGACTCTGTATTTAGGGCTAATTTGTAAATGTTGCAATGCAGACATACTAAACTGTAGTGAACATGGTAAACATTAAATGCATTGTATACCTGCTAAACATCATCATGCTAACCGCGTCACTGTGAGCATGTTAGCATGCTGACATTCAGATCAAAGTGCCACTGTGCCTCAAAACAGCATAACAGAGCTGCCAGCATGGCTGTATATTCTAATCATGTTGTGAATAAATAAAATATCCCTAAAAATCACAAAGTGGCGTCTGGTTGGTTTTGTCTGGCCAACAGCCAAATGTTCCTAGACTTAGCACTTCTTCAGCTGGCTGCTCTCTGCAGTGTTGCCCATCCCAATTAGCAAAGGCTAACCAGTGCTGTACTTTATCATCATGAATACTAATCTTAGCTGTATAGTCAAAGCAGTCAGCAGTGACACAGAGGGCTAAAGCTGCCTTTACTGTGGTATTCACAGAGTAGTGTGGACTGGATTTACATCAGAAATATGACTCAAGCAGAAAATCAGATTGACTGGCAGCTAAAACAGCAAACAGTATCCCAGTGCTTACCCTGCTGACCCCTTTTTATACATTATTTGATAGATGCTTACAAAGAACTTAAGACAAAGAGTTTGGACATAAATAATGTTGCCGTTATGCAGGGTAAGTATTTTGCTTGTTGGTGTGTGTGTGTGTGTGTTTGCTATTTGCATCTGCTGATGGATGATTACTTTAGTTAAAGAATATAAATTAGGTATCAGCTTGATTCTCAAGTAATCAAATCAATATTTTACAAGGTTCCTTGTTCTTTTTGACACAAAACAAGAGCATGTTAATTGCATAAGGATGATAATGATAACAATCTGTGTGTGTGTTGCCTTTACAGAAATACCCTCCTAAGAAGGACATGGTGCGAGCTGTGTCCATTCAGACTGGCTACATGATCCAAAGCGAAGGATCCAACCAATGCACCCTCACATACATGGCCCAGGTCGACCCACGAGGTAACTAATAAACTAACACACACACACACACACACACACATACACACACACACACACTGGTGCTGAGAGGATGCTTAGAGTTGTAATTAATGATTAATTTCCATCCCTGTATGTCAAAATGAGTTGTCATAGTAGGCATATGAATGACAGAGTCTCTCTCTCTCCCTCTCCTCTTCAGTGTCACTCTTGCATGCAAGTGCTGATTGTGTAAATCCCATTTGTAATGTCTGTGTGTTTGAAGTGTGTCCAAAGCCTCACTTTGATTCTGGATGACATGACATGTAACGAAACCTTTAAATCCCTCTTTTGTATCTCCTCCGTCCTCCTTTTTTTTTTTTTTTTTTTTTTTTGCAGGTTCATTACCCAAGTGGGTTGTCAACAAGTCTTCCCACTTCCTTGCTCCTCGCGTAAGTAATTTTCAGATTTACGCAGATTCTGTGAGCGTGTTGTGTGTTGTGTGTGCTAAACCACAGACACTGAAGTGCATTGAGGTTATACACAGCACAGTGCCGGTCAAGATAACTATGCAGAATTTACATGCATGTAATGTACATTCCAGAAACACTGTATTTGTTTGTCTGATTTCTCTCTCTCTGTCTCTGTCTCTGTCTCTTTCTGTCTCTCTCTCTCTCTCTCTCTCTCTCTCTCTCTCTCTCTCTCTCTCTTTCTCTCTCTGGGATGAAAAGGGCTCCCTGGGATGGAGGAATCCCTTGATGATAGACAAAAAATAGAAGCTCAGCAAGATGTACAAATGCCACTGAAAATAACCATGCTGATGACTTCAATATAATAAATATTGTAGAAATTGTCCTGACTTTAATCATTCATAATTCAAATATAAAAACAGTGTTACCATTTGATTTACATTTTTAAACCAATAGGCATTTGTGTGTAATTACTCATTCATCTTTAGTCCCTGATGATTTGGCTCTGGACCAAAATTTTTATCTTCATGTTGGTCTATACAAGGTCCCAAGCACCCAATAGCTCCTTTTTCATCTCTGTAGACATCGCCATCTCTCATTACTTTCCCTCATCCATCTGTTTCCATCATCCATCTTTGTTGCTTTTTTTCTGGAGCTCTATCTCTGTATTCTGTAGCTATATTGAGTTTAGTCCACCTCATGTCAGTGTTAACCAAGAATGAAAAATGGCAACACATTCAAGTACAAATTATTCTGTTATTTTTCTGTTAGCTGAAGTGTTTCAGGGTCAGTGCAATAACAAATCTATCAATAACAATATTACAGATTTGTCATCTTTTTTTTCATTCTGCGTAGGCAATGAAGAAGATCAACAAAGCCTGTTTGAAGTATTCAGAGTGGAAGCAGAGGCACAACCCTGGCTTCAAACCCTGGCTCTACCCTGAACAGACTACATTACCCAGCATCCCACTGTCTGAGCTCAGCATCCAGCATGCAGAGAGCCTGGAGAATATTGATGAAAGCTCTCTGGCTGAGGCCCAGGAGAGAGAAGACAGCGACTAACAAACACACAAACAGACCCACACAAACGCACACAGACACACCCATGTGTTCATACACACACACACAAACAGTAATGCAGGGATACATGTATGCTTGGTACACATCTACAACCACAGTTATGTTGATGTGATTCTGTATTTGTGTGTGTGTATGGATACATGTACAGATATTCTAGATCCCATACTGCATTTGCATATGCAGGCATGCTTCACAGACCAACTCATACTTCACCAACCTGATCCCATACTTACATACATAATGTATAACCACATACATATACAAACATGCATCATAGATGCACTCACAGATACATACCCAACTACTCACAAGGGGCTGCAACACTATTTATTTTTACAAGGCAGTAAACTAATATTGAACTAAGTTAAACGTGACTGTAAATGTGATTTTTCATGCCTGTTCAAGGGATGTCAAAGTTTTCTAATCAGGTCCTATGCAGATTGTCATAGCAAAATATATTTTCATTAAGATTCAGTGTTAAAACATCCTATTGTCATTCAAAATATAAACAATGGATTTGAAAATTATGCTTTCCTGCTGGGAAAAGACTGGTGCAACCCCTAATGGTCACTATATCCTAAATGATGCACTCAGACATGTATACATGCTAGATTTGTATCTTTATGCCTGTATTGTCTCTGTCACTCATTATGTGTTTCCATCACATTTTGTAAGCACATAATAAATATGCAGGTGTGCAGAAGGCAGCTGGAAATCCAAACCCAACCTGCAACCCTCTCTCTCTCTCTCTCTTTCACTCTCTCACTCTCTCTCTCTCACACACACACACACACACATACACACAGACACACATACAGATTTTACTCTCACACGTACTGTCTGCTCCTCCATTTGAGGGATGTTTGAATGTATGTAGAGTTTAAAAATATTAAATACAGATTCCTACAAAGGTTTTCAAATTTCACCAGTAGTCTGAGTAATTCCTTCTGTTTGTGTGTGCTTCACTTTAGCTTGGGTTGACGTCTGATGCTGCCTGCAGATTTGCATGGTTGTGCTGATGGTAAAATATGTATAAAGGATTGTTGACCCGATTAACTGTTTGAACTATGACAACCTATTTTCACTCACTGGAAAGTGTGCATGGGTTTATTTGATTGCATGTGAATTCATGCATGTGTGTTGCATATGCGTGCGCAGTTGCCTAGATCAGAATTAGGAATCCCCCAATCTGTTGGCATGGCAACTCTGAGACCAACTCGGCACCAGAGAGAGACACAGAGAGATGAGAGCTTGTGTGTCACAGAGGAAGTGACATATTGCATGGTCTCTTCCTCTTCTTCCCTATATAGAATTAGAGTAAGGGCACATATATATGTATGTATATATACAAGACATTTGTCCAGTGTGACACACACACACTCAACAGAAACAGAAAGGTGGACTAATGTATGGCTTAAAAACTGCATTAAACACCCTGAACACAGAAAATTGTTTGAAAGCCCATGAAGCTTTGTCTGCCTCAGTAAGAGAAATATGCTGAGCTGTACATATAAGATCATGCCTTAAAATGATTTTTGCCTGTCATCTCTGTCCGTTCCCTTTTTATAGCCTCTGCCTCTGCATATGCACCACCTAATAAAGTATGAATGATGAAGGAAAGTGTATGTGAGAGATGCAAGAAGGCATGAGTATACAGCTCTGGTGCTCTTTCAGCTCTACAGCTGTATTGACTGTTTGTCCCTCTGCCTTTGGATACAGCAATCCATCCATCCTCAGAGCCTTAATGAGGCTTCTCACTTAGCCATCATCATTATGTGCAAGTGTGTGTGTGTGTGTGTGTGTGTGTGTGTGTGTGTATGTTAGTGTGTGTGTCAGAGGATAGGGCTACATGTGTGCAAGTGCTTGAACTGTGTGTCCCAGTGGCATCCCTGTATTGTCTTCCACCCGCCTCCACAGCAGGAGGAGATATATAAGCAGTATGACGGCCAGCATCCCTCTGTGTGTGTTTCTGCATATGTGTCACACTGCCACCCCCACAGCAACCCAGCCCACCAGGGCTGATAGTCTGGTGATGACTCATCACCACCCTACCTCCTCCTCTTTTCCGCTCCCTTCATCTCCCCCATTCTGTTTCTGCTCCTTTCTCATCTGCTCTTCATCCTCTCATTATTTCTTGGCCCCTTGTTCTTTTCTTCTTCCTCTTCTCGTCTCATTATCCTCTCATCCATCCTTTCCCCCACTTCTCATCCAGGCCTCTCTTTCTTTGATCCCCCTTTCTTTAGCTCCTCTCCTTTCCTGTTTTTTTCCATCTACTCTTCCTCTGCTACTCATCCTTTCCTCTCCTTAATCTAAACCATTTATTCTCCTTCATTTATTTATTTGTATTTTGTCTCTTCTTTTTCTAGGTGTTTCATCCATCTCTGATTCCTTTCTTCAAACTTTTAATCCTTACTTGCTCATTAACACTCCTCACATTTCTACGCCTACATCTTCCTGCCTCCATTTCCTTTCCCCGATCTAATCTGTTGGCCCAGCCCCTTTATCTTTACCACATGTCAGAAGTAAATTGACTTACACCACAGCCAAGTCACCGACTTGTCATAAAGACAGTGTATTGTTTATCCAAGCCCCTGAGAGCCAAAATGTTACCCTTTTACTCATCAGGGCTACAGGGCCCTTGCCTGCTATATGAGCAGACATTGAATCACATATGTGCTATACTGTATACAACTGTTGTATTCATGTGGACATCTCAGCTTAAAAGGCTTTGTTTGGACTCACCTGGTACATTGTGATCTACAGTGTAACTGTGAAGTTATGGATCTCAATTTGATTGACCTTATGACTATTATTGCATGCAAGCCTCCTTCAGTCTCATTTACTTTCATCTTGCGGACTCTCTTCACTGTGGCTGGAAACCAATCAAATGAATCCTCTTAAATACTTGTAAATCTATTTAGATGCAACTTTCTCTTTCTACCATAAATGGGGTTTCTCTTTATTATGTTGTGCTTTTCTCAACTCGATGCTTTTTGAAATCCATCCACGAAGCTCACTATCTTGATGGTTAATTGCTGCCCTCTTCTGGCTCCTATGGGACCTTACAGCTAACAAATCTTCTGCCTGTCTGATTCAATGTTTATCTGAATGCCACATCACCACCACCTCAAAAGCAAGCAACTTGTATGTAGAAATTCACTTAACAAAGTTTTGAAATTTGGCTTGATTGTTTTCTTGCCTGCAATGGAGATATTAAAAATATATACTTCAGGTTTCCATCTATGCCATCAGACTAGTAGCAAACACGTGCTACAGCTGGTTGCAGTCGCTTGGATGATCAACAAGAAACAAGTTACAAAAACCAGCATTTTAGATTAATTACTGGTTAATCCAGTCACCAGTTTTCTTCTACATATATCTGGCTCCATCTTACATTGACAGATTAATTATTATACCCCAAATTATTATCATTATATAGACCCGGTATGTGACAAAATATATTTAATGCCAGCGAATTCGGTTAAATCGCATGTTACGTCGCATGCAACTTGCAATTTGTACATACTCTTTAAAATATACTGGAGCCTTGTGTGAGCTGTAAGTGAGTTAGAGGGAGAGGTCATCGGGAAAATATCTAGTTAAAGGGTATTTTCATGAAAACACACTGTCCAGTCTTTTCCAGAGGTCACATGACGATCGTGCGGAAGCTTTTGCAGAGAAACTAGGCAGAGAAACACCGGAATGATGTGGATCCAAAATAAAATGCTATGCGGGTTAAGGTTAATGACTGAGTTTATTTTGAAAGGTCACGCCGGAAGTGTATTTATCATGAACTCCAACTTGACGGAGCTAACGCCGCCGTGTGTGTGTGTGTGTGTGTGTGTGTGTGTGTGTGTGTGTGTTGAGTTCAGTTGCTGTTGCTTTTTTTTTACCCGTGAGAAAAATGTTATTCGCTGCTCGGCGTCGTGGTTGTGGTCATTAACACCACTCCTCAAACCAAACGACAACACACTTTTAGCGAGCCGGACGTTTTTAAAGGCGTGAAGCGGTAAGTGACTGAGACAGAGAACTTGAAAACTTTGTTTAATTTTTTTTTCCTGCTTTCTCTTAACTGACATTAACTCAAACGGCACAAAATGGGGAAAAGGTTTTGTGTTGCGTTCGCGCACTGACCGTTAGCTTGACCCGCTGCGGTAAGAAAAAGTAACGGTTGTTAACTTCAATGAAAAAGTAAGAAGTTTTTGTTTTTTGTTTTTTTTCCTGCGAAAATACTTTAACTCTGCAACTCTGCTTTCATAAGCTAATCAATGAGTAGGAGGAAACAATTCTCGACCCACACTTGGTTAAGTTGTTAGATGTTTTTTTTTTTTTTTAAGCTGCCACAGGGAGAGCTCTGTTCTCTCTCTCTCTCTCTCTCTCTCTCTCTCTCTCTCTCTCTCTCTCTCTTTTTCGGGGGTTTTGTTTATCCCCAGAAGAATTCATTATTTTGAAGCTGCTTGCATGGGTGATTCGACTATTAAATCAACTACAGATGGATTAATGCAGGTGCAGATCCCACATCATTATTTCTGAACTCTATTTAGCAGGTGGACTTGTGGCAGGTGGCCACCCAGGCCTAGCAGTGTCACTGCCAGTGGAAGGATTTTTATTTCTCACTGTTGCAGCCTGTAGCTTCAGGAGATTACACACGCTGACTGTTTTGCCTGCTTCTTAGTTAATCTTTTTCATCTACATACATTTTGAACTCTTAGATGTAATAAGATGTGATCAGTAGTGAAACTGTAAAAATGAAATCTGATAAGTTATTGGAGCGAGATCAGTGGAAACTGTCATACTCCTGTTTCCTGTTTTTTTTTTTTCTGTTTGTTTTTTTTTTGTGTGCAATAGTTTCCTCTGAATGATGTACAGTGTAAGAGGAAGACCCTTTTCCTATAGGTTTCAAAAACCTCAAAATAGAGTACAATTTGCATGACCAACTTGCTCAGTAGACCCTAAATATAGGTGAACACAAGATTTTGTGAATAAAAGAATGAACTCCTCAACCATGAAAAGTATGTCCCTGGCAGTTGTGGTTAAGTAAATATCACTGTGCTGTATGGTTAATGAAACTGTGGTTTTATCACTACTGTATTATAGAAATTCAGGTAAGTCATACGACTTGCCATGGCCATAAATTCATTTAAAGCAAGGATAAAACAGTATTATAATATAACAACTTTTTGATTCAAAATTCCACTTAACATTATTTTTGGGAGCTGTATTAAGAACAATAAAGGAGCATTGTGGCTGTTCTGGCCTTGTTTTGTCCTGTAGTGGGATGTGGTAATGAGGAAGACGGTGTCCATTTTTGGTTTCCAGAAACCCACTCAAAGCTACATAATGTAACTACAGGATGTAAAGATCTCTATACCGCTTAACCTGTGTTTTTTTTTGTTTTTTTTTTTTGTGTCTGTCTGAAGCAAGACTATGCGAAATTAAGCCAATTTAAATTTGTAGTATTGATTTAAATTGATTGTACTTCCACTGAGGATGCAAACACAGGATTTTATTTTATTGTCACTGACATAAAGTTGTAGCTAACTGTCTCTTCTTTCTTTATCCCCTTTTCTCTCTTTTCTGTGCTCTTGTCTCCCTCTCAGCCTGTTTCATTCACATGATTACTTTTGGTTGGTATGTCTAGCTAAAGCTAATGCAGTCTGATAGAAAAGTCCTGCAAATAAATCCATTAATGTTCAGTTTTTGTTGAAATTGCTGAAAATGATATAATTTTGTAAGATGTAGTTTGTGATGCTATTAAATTGTATTGCATTATACTAAGAGACATTTTAATAGTTTATATTATTGAAAGAAGACTCAAGATTCGCACCATCCTTCAGTTTATTAACTGACATATTTAGGATTTACTGGTGTCACATTTATAATGGTGTGAAAATTAAATTAGTGAGCTAAAACATAGAAAGAGGACAGAAGAGAACATGGTTAACCCAAACCTATCTATGGCATGCTTAGTTTTGTACTTGTTGTAATACCAATCTGCCATAGGAGGAAAACCATCATGACCCCCAAAACTTTATACTCAATAAAGTAAAAAAGTATGTTTTTACAGGCTGATGGCTTTTGTTGCCTTAATTGACTCTTAGATTAGATGTAGTCTGTAGGTTGTGATTTTGTTGCCATGTGGAATATCCTCCAGTGAAATGTTGCACCCTAGAGAGTTAGAGGCAAGTGTGTGCACACATGGCTTGTTCACTAGAGTACATTGTAAGGATGCATTTGGTTACTGGCAGGACTGAGTCACTATTCAGTTCTAATTGAAAGTGGGCTGAAAGCAGCAGTGTGTTTGGTGGTGGGTGTATGAGTCATGCCCAGTATATATGTGTGTGTGTTTGTGTGTGCAGGAATGTTTGTTTTGTTTTTTTTGTTTGTTTTTTCTTAAGACAACACCTTGATGAAAATCTGATGGTCTTAGGGAAAATTACACAAAAGGTGCTACTGTACCAATTGTCCCAGGGAAGGATAGTGACGCAAGCACTAAGTTTCTAAATGTTTCAAACATGTCAAACATGGCATTTCTGTACTTACATTTGTAAGCTAACAAATACATTGATACCAACATATCAATATACCAATATAGAGAATATTGACTGACTTAGCAGTCAGGCCAGTCTACAGGTCTAGCTCTAGTACATAGGTTATTGTATAACAGTAGCCATAGCAACTTGGGAAAGATGTTATGACCCTAAATTTTTCCTGATCTATGTTTTGAATATTGGATAGCATGGCATGTTTTTGTAAATTTTTTTTTTTTTTTTTTTTAATCTTTATTATCTGTCATTTGCATTTTTCAGTAAATGGAGAGAGAGTCAAGAAATATCAGGGAGCTAATTGAACCATGAATGTGGGATGGTGTATGTGCCTTAACCATTAGGCTAGTGGGATGCACCGGAGTGAGCTATTTTATGGACACTCAGCAAAGAAAGATATTCCTGTGCCTTATAAACAAATCACAGTACTGGTGCCATTGTATCAATCACAAAATCGTGCTTTGTTTATTGTTTGCCTCTACCCCTACATAAGGTTTTGGCATATGAAAAGATAATTGGGTTCTAGACTTAAATGTTTCACACTCAAGCCCTTTACTCTTCTGTAATATAGAAAAAAATATTTTGTTGAAATTCCTCTAACAACGCTCATCTGTTATATGTCACAGAGAAGGACTCTGTCCTTGTTTTTCAATAAGTTAGTTGAAGTTAATTGGAGGTTTTGAATTCTTCACATTCCTTGTCTACATTTATTCTACTTTGTGAAACATTTCCCATTCACTTGATTCTCATGAGAACTTGCTTAAAGGAAACTGTAACTCCTTTTGGAGCATGTCCTAAAATAACACGGTAGAGGAGTGGTGTAGCATAGTGACCTTTTAAAAGTAGCTGGGAATCATTTAGTCAGCCAGACTAAATACTAAGGTATGTGCAGACCATCAAAGTAGCTTTTAGTATTTAGTTTTAGTATTCATTACTTATAACTTATGCTAAATATCAGGATTAATTATGAAAATGAATTACAGGCAATGGTAAGGCAGACAGACAAGGTATATTTGACATCAATGACTTAAGAGAAACATCATGAGATGAGCATATGTCTCTCATTACACATTCTTTAGAATTTATAACGTGACACTAATGTGTGTGATGTAGTGCAATGAGTGTGTGTCATACATTTAGTGAATCTGTAATGAGGAAAAACTGGGATTATCTTGCCTCCCATTCTGTACTTCACTCTAGAGTTTATGATTTTTTTTTTTTTTGCCCACTGTACCTTGTAGAAAACTTCTGAGATATATTTAGTATTATATATAGTATAGTAGTGTTTTCTTGGTCTTCTAGATCTTGTTTTGACTTCCACAATTTCCCTAAAATGTAATCTTTACTGACATTTCATTCAGTGGAAAATTCAAGTTGGTAGTACTTTGATGTCTTTTTATAGCCTCCCTTACTTACTGTAGGCTTTAGTTAGTTTCATTTTCACATCCCCTCTCTGTCTGTTGCTCAGAGTAGCCCATGGCTGTTGATTGAAGGTTTGATGAGTTAGAACTTATCAGCTCTGGAAATGTCAATAGCTGACAATCCCTCATGTCAGTCTTGATGAGTTCACAAAGGTCTAATGAGTTTATGAAGTGCTTTAAATGTAGAAGGGGATCCAAACTTTAGCTCATATCACCATTATTTTTTTTTTAAAAATTCAATGCAGTAATTCTCAAGTTAGTATAAAGTTTGTTAAATGTTTTAATATTAGAAATTGCTTAATCTTAACTCAGATCAGGTGATACCTAATTTACTTCAAAGTTGAGAACAGTGTAAGTTGAGCCTGGTGTCAGACAGCAATGACAACTGCAAACAGAGACAAAATGGTACATCTGGCTAAATTAAAAGGGGCTATGAGTCCTTAGTCACATTTTCTGAGACACCACCAACTTTACACATGATGATATTAGATGAGCACTTGTTTGACCAGACTTACGCATTTGGCCCCAAACATGCATTTCCTTCCTTCTTGTCAGTGTGTGTGTGTACTTGCCTGGGCAACAGAATGCCCCATTGTGAAGGCAGCACAGAGAACCTGTTATTGGCAGCTTTGTGAGTGGGAGGGAGGGAGCCAAGAGAAGGATGGAGGGAGGGACTGATGAACAGAGAAGAAGTGAGTGGAGAGATAAATGAGTTGAAGAGCAAAACGCTAGGTGGAAAGTATGTGTGTTCAGCTGGTAACTCCTTGTTGTTAGAAGAAAGGGTCAATGTCAAAATTTTGGCCTAGAGAGAGGCACATGCACAGGAGATAGGTATCCCATATCAAAAACAAAAAAATAATCCATGCAACAATTTCAAAAATGTCTATCTCTACATGTCAGGAAGCAAATGAATTACTAGTACATCCAAGAGTCAGCCATTTTTTGTCCAGAGACAGGAAAGCTAGTAATCATGAACATTCAGATCAACAAAAGAATGTAGACAAGGAAACTAGGTGAGCGAATAATAAACTAAACCTCCTCCTGCTCCCAGTCTTTTTTCTTCTGTCAATCTCTAATATAAGATAAGTGAAACATGTCCTAGATATGTCTAGGTCCTTTATATTTGTGTACTTGATGTTGGTGTAATTGATATTAATCTTCTAAGGTTACTTTGGGTATGATGACAGACAAGAATTGTGCGTTTGTTTTTTTTTCTAGTTAAGGTTGCATTTCCATGTCCTCTTGTTGTTAGGACCGTTGATTATGTTGCCACTTCAGCCCCTCCTTGTTCCTCTGCAGACACTAACTGTGAAACTCTTACTTTTATAGAATGTGGAGGTTGTTCTTTGTTTACAACTATATCTCCTGTGTGAGACAACTGTTATGCTGATGTCACACTGGTGTACCTCCCAGGTAAAATCATTGGGTGTTAGTTAGTTTGCTGGGCTTTTTACTGGACAACATAAATGTAAATATGTTAAACTTCTTCAAAAAGGATGTATATCAAAATCAAGACTGTTGCAACAAAATCTTAACACTTTCTTTTCATCACTTTAGCGATAATACAACTCTGCCTTAAATGCCTTAAATAGAGACATTGCAATTATCTGAAGTGCGTTTGTTTGATTGTGGCTGGACTATTGCAACAGCTTCAGCTACAGACTGCACAACTATGCTAGGCTGTTAACTGACTAGTATCCTTTTGTATTTCTCACCCCCAACAGTATGTAAAACTTTTGTTTCTTGATGACACACACAGCTGATTAATGGCTTCTCTGGTTCAAAATGCTGAGGAGAAAAATTGTATCTGGTCAAAGATGCTGAGATCAGCTACTGAAACCCATGTGCGTAAAAATTTAATTTTTAGACTCTGTGTGTGTTTTTACTTTATGACTAACACCCAAGTGACAGCCAAAGACTAGTCAGACTGTAATTCATTGCATGGAGTGTTTCTTGGTTCCTCTATTGAAAAAGTAGGAACTGTTAGCTATGAAAAACTAGAGCAAGATTCACACTGTCCTCATGCCTCTGTGGCCCTGTTAGAGGAAATGCTCAACAGGAAATGAAATGTACTGTATTTCAACATGCTCACGCACTGGTGATCAGTTTTGCTTGGACATGATAGATTGAGTTACTGTGTGCTCACTTACCCGTCACTTCCTGCCAATGAAATCAAGTTAATGTAGTAATTTTCAGTATTTTGTGCAATCTGCTGCAAGTCAGGCAGCTGATGTGTGTGTCAGCCTGTCAGCTTCTGTCATTTTCTATAATAACATACTCTAATCTCAATAGTTTAAATTTATAAATAATAAAATAATAGTTTAAACAGTGACAATCCAAACATTTTATTGCAATTAAAAGTCTACCAAGATGTAAAAAGGCATCACATTTACAAAAGAAAAGTATATGTATAAGTATAAGTATATGCTTCTGTCAATTAGTGCACATGCATTCAAGCCACTGATAAATGATAATATAGTTTAATTTCCTTTTACACACAAGATACCAAGTGTAAACTGTTCTCATGGACTGAAAAACTGATAATCCACCAGTACAGAAATGAAGTGTAGTAGTGAGTAGAACTTGAACAAAATCAATGCAAATCCACCTATTTGTATTTTAATTTAACATTTTCACTCAGGCACATTTATGTTTTGGAACAAGTGATATTGAGGGTGTTTCAAATAATGCTTTTTGTGTATTGAAGAAAGATTGTGCGTATGTCTAGGAAGCTTCTCTTGTGGTGAGAAGAATGAGTCAGAGGAATGAAACGCAGTGAATGCACTAGGTCTTTGATAAATCGTTTTGACAGTAACAAAATAGCCTTTGGAGGTATGGGCTGAATTTATTGTCATAATTCATTTTTGCTGATATCTTGTGATAGCTAGAATTACGCATCATAACAGCCTGTGCTGAGCTATTGCTTACTGTTGTGCAAGTTTGCATCATGTTAATGCTGGGAGCTAGTAATGTCGTTGAGTTGAGGGCTGTCATGATGCACATAATTCTCCTTATAAGATGCAGTATAAAATCTAGAGTGAATGGTATGTTAAGAGAGTACTAATGAAAAGGGGAAGGTGTTCCTTAATGAGACGCTTGAATCCACTTATGCAGCATTTAAGTGGATGTTTGAGAGATGCAGGGAGATATTAATTAGTCTGTTTGAAAATGATGTGTGCCAACACTTGTTGTGTCAATAACACTTCTTCCGTAGTGGGTGTCAAAGTGCCATAGTACTAACTTAAAAAGTACTGCTCAAAAGCAGCACTCTTTTTACTACACTTTATAGTACTACTTACTGTGTTTGTTTGTCTAGCTCAGAGATAGCTGTCATATATGTTTTGTAATCTGAAGGCCTCATGTGTTGATAGCAAATGAACATTGGCCTAGCTGCAGTTTCCCTCTAAGTCTTTTTGAAAATCAGACATGATCATCCAACCTGAGTGGTTTCTGAATATACAACCCACAATGTACTATATGTGTATAGACACTAATGTGAGTAGAAGTGCTTTTGAAAATGCATGTCAAAATAACTAAACTGCTAGAGAATCCTGGAGTCAAGGCATCAAAACAACTTCCTCCATCATCTGTGCTGATAACATCTTATCATACACAATTTTGGTACTGCTGCCTATAAAAATGTCCCCCTGTTGGATTTATAGCATTGTAATATTGTTTTATTTGCCTGTCTTTCAGGAAGCAAAACAGCATTTTCTTCACACTAGCATCTCAAAACAAATGACAAGGGTGACTGACAAAATGTAGGCATTTCTTACAGGATTCATAAGAGTTAAAGTTACAAACATACCCACCCACCCACACGCAGACCCACACACACACACAGTGAGACATGGACACAAGTGCAGAAATATGATGTTAGCTAAATTCTGTAAAATGCTGCTGGCAAGGTGATAATGTAAATGCTATTTGGACTCTTGTTAACATAAGCACACTTTTTGGCTGTTAATGTTTCTTTACTGCTGGCAATCTCTTTACTGGCATTATCATGTATATGCGTACCATTGATGAAGAAAATATGTTTGTTATTCATCAATGATAGACCACAGGCTCTCCAACAAGAAAATTATTCACAGATACTTGCATCCCATCCTACAACTATTCTAAATGATGGATCTGATAAATGTTTTACAACCTCTGTTGCTTGGAGTAGGAATGTGGATGAAGCTCATTTAGCTGGTTAAAGGCTTACCACTGTTTTGTAACATTTTATTCCTAAAAGACTGGAATAAGTCAAATTATAGAGATGGGATAGTTGCCTTTTACAATACATTGAGTTTTGAAAGCTAGGGATTTTTCTTACTGTTTTCTCTCAGTCATTGTTACATCCAGCATTCACACATTTTCTACTATATCTGTGCACAGCAGCTACTGACATCTGGCCGTTCTTTAATATAGAATGGAGAAATTGACACTAGGGGGGGCTAGCATCATTTCATGGCACAACAAGGCCTACAGATCTGCAGACATTTTTGTTCATTGGTCTCATGAGTGCAGGCATAGACAGATGTTAATTATCTCAAAATGTCAAAGACTGACTTACTGTGTGAAGTGTTTTTCATCATCTGGTCTGTGACACAAAGATTCCTTTTCTTTTTAGGGCCAAAAAGTTTTTTTTTTTGTTTTGAGCTTATGTGTTTAACTGGTTGTCACCTTTGAAAAAGCCTTAAGATGCCAGTTATTTCTGTGATTGTATGCATCACATATTTTGTTTCTCTTCCACAGGTTGTGTAGGCTATGATTTGAACCATTAAAGTCTGCATTTTCCCTGTGGACCTGGACTTCACACATGCTGCACGCATACAGTCAATTATGTCTCAGTCTGAATCTTGCGCAAAAGTGTGGGACTGGTTATGTGTGCTTCGTCTGGAGCAGTATTCGGAGGCATTTCAGAGCGCTGGGCTATCTACATTGCGGCAATGTCGCAACCTCACACCAGATCAGCTAGAGCAGATGGGCATTACCTTGCCAGGTCATCGGAGACGCATTCTGGCTAGCCTGAACAAAACACATTATCCTGACACACAGTCTGATACACACCCTCACCCTCTACAGTCTGAGAGAGATCAGAGATCAGAGGAAACAGAACATACTAAAGTGTTGGAGAGAGGGAGACCTGTACCAGTTCCAGTGGAAGAAAACCCTCTCCTCAAGCAAAGGAAGAAAAAAGATGCAGAGACATCAAGGCCTACACCAAGGGAAAGAGAGAAACCAGTCCCAAAGGACAGACAAGTATCCAGGATGAAAGGGGAAAATGGAGAGGGAGAGAAGAAGCCAGTTTCTGTACAAAGACAAATACCACCTAGACGAATGAAAGAGGAAGAGAGGGATGGAGGAATAGATGGAGAGAGGGAGAGACCTGTGCCTAAAGAGAGGACTAAATTTCGCCCCAGTGCTCCAATGGACCCTGTTTTCTCTCCAACTCTTGACACCTCTTTACCCCCTGTCCCTCCTCGAAGCACCCCCAACTGCCCACCACAGCGCTTTACCTCTGCCTTGAGCCCCTCACCTCCTGCTCGAACCCCTGTCTCCCCAAAACTAGACAGACATAAGGTCAAAGCCTCAGCTGTACAAAGTGAATCAACACCCACCTGCACCCCTACCCATACCTCCAGGCAAACTCGGCCACAGTCATTAACCATTCAACTATCCACCCAACATGTGGTTAGTGATGGAGGAAGAAAAGATTCTCTCGTCTCTCCTATTGCTTCCTTCAGCAACGATGGAAATGCTCCACCTCTCCCTCCAAAAACAGGCGGAGGGCCTAAAGGCCCCCCACTAATTGCACAGCATTTTCCTGCTCAGTCTCCGAGAACTCACAGGTAAGATTATTTTCTTAAATGGATATTGATTCTGTTTTTGATTAATTATTTAGTTTGCTTCTTCACTGTCTTTTAGAACTCTTAAGCTTAAGAAAAAGGTTCAATTCCTTCACACTGAGCAATTTTATGACACCTATGTTTTGCTCCTGGATCTTATGACACCTGTGTGAGTCAAGAGATGTGACAGTCCCTTTCCTGTTTTTTTTTTTTTTGTTTTTTTGTTTTTTTGTTTTTTGTCCAAACAACCCTTCCTTTGCGCTCATATTGATGTTATCTATCATTTATCAAATTGCAGCATTTTAGAGAAAAACACCTAGCATGGTAACAAAAGATAGCTTTATTGTGGTCATTGCGGAGGGGTCTTGCACCTCCCCTCTACCCTGTTTTAAAAGCAGCCATCCCTGTGCCTCTGTGCGTCTTCAGGTTGAGGGTTAGGATTTTGGGTGTTAACCTCCACTATGTACTGTATATGTATTAACCTTGACTGGAAGAGTATTTAAAGGGTGAGTTTTGATAATATGCTGTTTTACTATATAGAGGAAAAATGACAACATAACATAAATGTTAGTAGTGTGTGTCTTCAGAGATATATGTAATAATGCCGCCATCTATCGGGCAAGATGATGAAATGCATCTTAGTAGAAGTACAGACAAAAAAATTTTATTGGTGACATTTAAACACTTCCTGAAATGAAATTTAGATGCCTCCTAAAACTGACAGACTGAACACTCAGTGGATAGTTGAATATAGAAATATGTGTACAAGGCCTGTTAAATGTACATCTAGAAGTGAATTGAGCTATGCGCAGCTGCATTTGTGTTTTGGTTGTTTATATCTGACCACAACGGTCGTGTTTCTGCATTGCATCTGCTACCCTGTTTTCTGCAGGGTTTAAATGATTTGCAGTGGTAGTATTGTGTCTGTTATATACTGCCATTTATGCACATGGATTTGTTTTTAAGAGGCTTCACATTTTCCTTTTAATAACAGACTGTTATGACTATTATTATCCACTGATGAGACTGTAGCAATCCTTTAACATCAACGTCTTTTTGTGTAGTTTTTAGGGTAGCTCTTCCTGTGTGTGTGTTTCATCACCAGTTAACAGAAAAGAAACCTAAGCCTAGTCTCATGCTGTGCAGCAGTTTTATTATGAGTAATGTATGCATGCTCATTGTGCTCATGTTTTGAAGGGAAACTAGCTGTAGAGAGAGGGAGGAAGTTACAATAGAGAAGAACATAGAACAGTAAAAAACTATCGCCATTATCCTCTGTGAGTGACAGAAGAAGAGTGAGAAATAAAGACAGAGGGGAAAAAAAGGATTTGTGTTACCAGGAGCTATGTTTAGACTTTTATGTAGCTGCTGCAGCACACATTCACTCACTCTGTTCCTTGTCAGTGTGCTTTGTTGCCTCCTCCCATCTTCGGAGTAGCTGGTCATTTCCTCCTACTCTTTTTTTCCCCCCTTCTGCTATAATGTGTGTGCGTGTTTAAGACTTTTGTACCATCATTGAAGAGGACTCTTTTTGAACACGTTGAGACGGGTAACATTGATTGAATCGTATCTCTGCATGTCTCTTAACTGTCTTTACTTGTTTTTAGCATGTGGTCCCCTCTCTCCCCTCACTCTATTCCATGTCAGTGTTTCAAACAAGGAAGCCTTGCTTTCTTGCTGTGTTCATGTTTTCTGTTGTGTTGTTGCAGTGTTAGAGTAGTTTTGATTAATTGAAAAGTAGGTGCTGTTAGTGAAACTTTTATTGTGTTTGTTTTTATCTTAATCAGAGTTTAACCTTTTAATGGTACATGGTGAAACCAGATAGTCTACCATGTTCTTGGGCAGTTCCAGTTCAGAGAAATGATAGTGGTGTGTTACCTGTGTGTCTGTACCTGTTTGCCTGTGAAGAATACAATACCAGTAAGATAAGACTTTTTGGACATGCTTGTTGGGTTCAGCTGTCCTGGAAATCAGATGTTTTTTTTTGTTTGTTTGTTTTTTTTTTAAGAGAAAAACTGGGCTCTGAGCTTTTCCATTAACATCCCCTATCAGTAGTAACTGTTTTTCAACACATTATGAAGCGTGCATATAGGCTTAATGTGAAATATTGTCAGGTGGTCTCAGATTGAAATGTAAAATACTTTCTCAGAATCATATGTTCACATACATGCTGTGTTGGAAGAAAAAGGGATACTCATTGTTCCTTCAGCATACTGTCATCTGTTTGCTGGTGGTGACCAGGTTAAATATAGCATCTAGCTAGCAGTCTTCCTCTGAGAAGGAGGAACTGTGTCAACGGGTCAATTTCCCGTCATTGTGGGTCTTGCATATCATTTTTTTTTCTTTAATTGTTTAACAGAAATAATGTGGATCATATTCTGCTAATTGAAACATTGTATAAATTAAGTTATATGTAATTTTGAAATATACATGACATGATCAATCATCAACATGCTTCTTAAATTAAACCAGGGCAAAGCAAGCAGAGAAGTATTTCTGTATTAGAATCAGCCTGCAGACAATTTGGAAAGAACATTTGAGATTTTTTTGGCATGTTGAATGCTGCCTGTTTTTATTTTTTAACCACCATTTCAACCAGCTTATTATTTGTAAATTGTTAAAGTAAAGATTTGTATTGAGATTTTCTCAAGATAAAAACACTATTTAGCTGTGTTGTATCACTAATATCTTTTGTCCTTGCTTACATAAGCGGCTGTAGTGAGAAGGACAGAGGAAATGAGGAACTTTTTTGTTTGCTCATTCTTGACTTTCCCATCAGCAATGAAATAGTGTACAATTTGAACGCTGTTTAACACAATGTAACACATGCAAACCACATTAATTAGGGCACTTATTTATAGTTTGCACAGACAGATAACTAAATGAGTCAATATGATCCTGTGTCTTTGTGTTGCACTGGGTTGAAACACAATCATACTGTATTTTTTTTAGCTCATATCACAATTGTACTATATACAGTGGGATTCAGTTGGCCCCAGTGGTGGAGTTTCTTGTTGAGGTGTTGTGAGTCTAGTGGTGTGTGAGATTGGAATTCCCTGAATGGATTATATCCATTCCAACAGTCTCAAAGTCTTCTTGGGTATGACACGCCAAGCTTTGCTCACCTGGATTTGAGTCTTCTCTGCAGATTCTCTCAAGTTTTGTCAGAAGGAAGTCTAAAGGGCTGTTGGTGGCAAAAAAAAATAAATATATATATATATATAATAAATGACTGAAATACCACTTCCATACATACCCATAGCACATGTGTGCATTCATACTGTGTTTGTGTTTGGTATGTGTGCATAGGGGGGCTCTAGACATACGCTGTTTTCTTTGAGATGGTATCTTCAAGGTAACACATGTTCAGACTTGCTGAGACCAGAAGTGGAGAGAGAAAAGTAGACAGTCAGGAGTGGAGAGACCACTAAAGAAGACTCAGGGTGCAGAGCATTAGTCAATAATGCGGAGTCAATCTGGTCACCAGAGTGATGAATTTTTTTCTTTGTCCTCATCTCTTTCTTAGAGGGCTATAACTTCTCATAGGCCGTGTGCATCTTCATTGCCTTCAAGTGGACGTTTTTGTAGTAGGTGCCTGGAGTAAAATGAATGAGGTTATCTTTTGAGTTTTTACTATGGAATGAGACAAGAGAAGACTGCATGGGGTGTCAAAAGGGCCACACTCCCAACAGAGGATGTATTAAATCACCCTGCTACATGGGATTTTCACTCGATCGCAGATTAACGTGGTGTCCAAAGACTTGTCTACTGATCTCCAAACCTCTGTTGACCTCTCTTGTACCTCTTCATCCCTCAGCCCCTCTCCCACCAAGACATTTGCTGATGAGTTGCAGAAAGACCAAACTCCACAGGTCCTACCTCGCATAAGGATACCCCAAACTCAAGAAAACGTGCAACAGTCAACTCAACCTGACACTCAGCTGGATCTGCCTGCCAGGAGAGTCTCCCATGAGTTCAGTAAGTAGTATAATCGTCATATAATCCTTGTTTTAGTATTTTTTAATTTTCTTTTCTTTTAAACAAACAACATACAACAAAACTCTGCTAGACTAAGTAAACACACTGCAGGTCATGGTTGGTGTCCTAATCCTTAAAGCACAGGGGTGTCCCTGCATATAATAGTTATTCAATCACTTTTTATCTTAATCTTTTTGTCAACTGTGGATTAAAATACATTGAACTTGGAGTTTGAACTTTGAGTTTATTTGTATAAGGATAATGAATACACATGCAACTCTGAATTGTGCAAAGCTCCTCCATTAACTTCTTCTCCTTAGAAGGTTGCAGGGGCCCCTGAGCCAATTCTACTTGACACATAAAATGGACCTTAAACTTCTAAATTAATGTCAAAAACAAAATAAACCATCACAAGACATAACTACACAGATTCTGTTTTGATTACATTCAGCATTCCTCAGTAAAATCTATTGTGTGTTAAGCTCCACTTAACGCTGATTAGTTGATACAGTCAGACATCCCAATAAGTGTTAGTCCCTGACTCCTTAAATACACATGCTTATAAATATGCTTTAGGATTTAGGTAAAGCTACTTTCACTTGAGTACCAGCATTTGAAATTAAAAAATGCCATGTAAATAAAATTCACAGAATACCTTTTGTAAATAGAATAGGGACAGAACACAATTGCCAAGGTATAAATAAACCAGGTTTAAATGAGAAATGAAATGTTAGCTCTGAGTTGACATAATGGATCAGATGTTACAGTGTTTCGGTTTAACTGAGAATGGCTTTTCAGAATAAGCTATTATGTACAAACATTTATGTAATAGCCCTCTGGCCTGGACATTGCTAACTTTTATGTTACATTATTGTATGATCTGCAATTAGCCTCTAAAATTCACATGCATGCTCTTGTGTACTTCCTGTTAGAACAAATAATGCAAATACCACTAATTGTAGTGGTCTGAGCCAAGCAGATGTTTTACAACCAGACCAGACAGATATAGCCGAATACAGCTACAGTCAAAGTGTAGCAAGTTACTGGTTACCTACATGCTGGTTATTTTCTGTCTGTGCTTTCAGCTTCCTTTTTTTTTTTTTTTTGCACTTTCAACAAACAGTAACCTCACTTTACTGTGTTGCTTTATGTAGCTTATGAGTTGTCAGTAACAGTCCTGAGCGTTATGGGCCTCTCTTGTAACACTAAAACAAAAAAAGTCTTGCTTTGATTATGTATTTGTCAAAGCTGGTTAGTGTTCACACAGTGTTCCACACACTTACATGCATCCCAAGGTTTGACAGTCTTCTCCTCTGTTTGCCTGTTAGAAATCTGTGATTATACAGGGGATGCTTAAGTCACACATCAGATCTTGATGAACAAATTATTCAATTTGAAAACATTTACTGATGCGCATTGTATAACCTGTTGAAAACAAAATCACATAACAGTTAATGAAAACCAAAATCATCAACCTATTTAGGGCTGGATTCATAATCACAGGAAGCCATCAGGTCCCACGCCACCCTTATGAAATCTGTTTCTGACACTTTGGTCAGTCACTTTGCTGGAGGTCATTTTGTAGGGCTCTGGCATCTCCTCCTGTTCCTCACACAAAGGAGCACTTAGCTGACTTCTTGTTTTATATATATATATATATATACACACACACACACACACACACACACACACACACAAGATTAAGTCTAAGTATCTAGCACAACATAGTGTGCAGCAACTACTTAGAGCTAATACCTTTGGACAAAGGTTGAAAGAAACAACTTATTTTTCTTAAATTTCCTTATAACCTTTTTATAACTAGTTTGCAAAAAGTTTGAAAAAAACTTTTATTTATTATTATTATTATAAATAGATTATACTTGGTATCATGCAACACATCATAAGTTTACAAGTCAAGAGACTAGTTAATACACATGCCTTTAAACTATTAAGTTTAAAGTCTACACTTGATATATTTACAATCCAAAAAGTAAAAAAAAGCCTTGTATTTTAATTTTAATTTTGGTTTTTAAAAAAATGAAAATTAAATAACCAGCTTTTTGTTTTTTGATACCTGATTAAGAAAGAATGGAATGACAAGAAGATAAATGCAGTTGAACCCAAGGAGCTTCCCAAGGACAATTTATTTTTTCTTCTGGAAGCCAAATTTGCTGTTTCCTTCTTGTTGTGTGATGGATACTATCCATCATAGACCATTTGCCAAACTGTTATTTGTGAAACATGTAGTGTCTGCTCACTTTACCTCAGTACTTTACTCCTCAAAAAATGACTGTTTGTACTTGATATTTAATATCCTTCACATGCCAGGGGGAATATGATTACTTAATATTTGTTATTTACTTAAGGTGCTGAACCTGAAAAACAAGTTCTTAAGAAACTCAGTCACCATACTGACAAACTAATACTTTGTATTTACTCAGTAACTCTGTGCTCACAAGCATGCTAAGACAGCTAACGTCTGACTTTGATAACTGGAGCAAATGATAAAATGGATAGAAAGAATGTAAATGTATTGAATATACAATAATACTTGTTTTTGATGCAAGTAAGTTAGCTTCAAAATGTTTGTTCATCATTTCCCATTCTGTAGATGTATTTTCTCTCTCTATCTGTCCTGACACATTTATTCATCAGAATGATTTTGATCAAGTTTCTGAATTTAAAATGAAAAACTTTAATCCAAAAAATCAAATGTTGCTCTGAAAAAAGTCAGTCTCTTACACAAAGTCTTGACTGCAAGTACAGAATTTTGATTTAGTAGCGTCCTTTCTGGAAGAACATTTGCAAGTTTCCTTACAAACCAATCTTTCACTGCACAACTATGTTCTCATCCTTGATTCCTTCCATCAGGGCTGAGTTCACCCCATGATGATTCTGATGATCCAGATCCAGATTTGTTTCATCCCTGTGTTCACCGCATGAACACACCAGACAGGGTAAGTGAGTGAAACCTCTTCCTTGTTTTTAACTCCTCTTTTCCCCCTGCACAATGTGAATAACATCTACCTTTTCCAATAGGATATGTCCCTGCAAGTGCCCGGTCAGGCAAAGGGGCGGCACACTTCTTTGTACAGTGATGATGAGCTGTTGGATGATGATGAGTGAGTCATACATGAATACACACAGAAACCCTTTACCCAAACACAGAAACAGATTTGACTTGTTGTTGTCAGTACATCACTGAGCTTGGTAATTAGCATTTAGCTGTTTTTTTGGGTGCTAACCAGTCATTAAATATCTTGCTTTCTCAGTCAGATTTCTCTCAGGCTATTTTTGTTCATTGAAATTTTTTTTCATTCATCTTTTGTATTTTACAGCAGTGTTGCCTAACAGTTGCTTACCATTTTTACCATTTACCATCTATTTCATCAACAAGTGATTAAATCTCCACTGACATGTTACTGCTCACTCTTGATTTGTATTATTTTGCATTAACTGATATATTAAGGTGTGGAAACTTCAGAACCTTAAAATATTTGCTGATTCTTTAGCAAGACAACTCTTAGGTCCTTATAAACTAAGCAAGAGCCCTAAACCTTTTGAACCTCAATCAAGTACAGTCATGTTTTTTAATGTGAATTGAAGTGTTTGTTATGTATGCTTATTTTTGTGCATCCAAAGTCCTACCCTGTGGCAGGATTTGGGCCTTGGCAATTTGCAAGGCAGTGTCTACCTGCCAAAAACAGGCAGACTGGTTTCAGCCACTAAAGAAGACTGCTCTCAGCTCGCTGCAGTCATCAAGATGGGATGGCTAGACAAGAATCCACCCCAGGGGTATGAATAACAACATATAGAATCACAAAGGTCTTCAGTTAATAACAATTATACAAAAATAAAAAAAAGATATCATGACACATATCCAAATACTTTCTAGTTTATTAATGCAATGCAGCTATTTGAGTACTCATCAATCAGTTTATTTATAGCGCACATAGTGCTTTACAAATAGATGAATACAGAAATTGTTTTTATTTTTTAATTTTTATAAATATGTGCAATTGAATAAAAAGATTAATATACTTTTTGAATGTGTATGTGCATGTTTGTGTTTTCGTGTGGGTGTGTGTCCTCCAACATAGGGCCCTTTATTACCAGAGACGGTGGGTGAAGCTAGATGTTGACTACCTGAGATACTTTGACAATGAGAAGGTAACAGCACACGCTTACAGGAAAATTCATTACATTGGTCACTCTAACATCTAGAATTGAGTCATACTTTCCCACTTAAAACAGGAAGGCACGAGCACACACACGCACACACACACACACACACACACACACACACACACACACACACACACTATCTACATGCTTTCCCATGCACATACACTAGGAACCTCAGGCACACAATCTGCATGGTAATTGCTAGATATGGATCTGTTTAACAGAGTGTGTATGTGGTGTTGCAGGAGATATATTCCAAGGGGATCATTTCAACAGCCTTCATCACTAATGTGACCAGTGTAGGAGAGCTCAAGTTTGAGGTCGCCACAAACAACAGAACATTTATCTTCAGGGCAGAAAGTGAAGGTCTGTCTGTTGTCTCTGGTCATCTGTATGTGTGTGTGCATGCTTATATTGCAATATGCCATCTGCATATGTCTTATGCACGCCCAAATTCACATCTATCTAGGTTCATATAATTTGTCCATGCATATTCTACAACCACATTGACTAATACATGTGATTGCACATCTGTCCAGCTGAGAGAAACGAGTGGGTGACTGTACTGCAGGACTGCACCAAGGGGCGCAATCGTCGTAGCACCGTGAACCCTGGTTCAGTTTTGACCCCAGACTGGCAGGGCTATCTGGAGCTCAAAGGGTTACGCTCCAAACTTTATACTGTTGTCGTCTCAGACAAAGTCTTCCTCTACAAAAACATAGATGTAAGAACCTGCTTGTGTATGATGTGTGCAGAAATGTGTCTTGTGTACACATATTTTAATTGGATATATTTTAGTGCTGTATAGACTTAATAATGAAAGTACTGTTTTTAAACTGTACAAAAACAAGATTATACTGAGTTCCATAATGAAAGAATTATGTACCATTCTCCTTTTTTCTTTCAGGACTATCGCATTGGAGTTGGTATTACATCCATTGAGATGAATGTAGGAAATATTAAAGAAACAGATCGTCGTAGCTTTGATCTCACCACACCCTACCGCATATTCAGGTACTGTATGTACACACAAATGCAACAAACACACTTAGAGACTGCTTCTGCCATGTGGATATAGTAAACTTTTTGATGTGTGCCTTGTGTATGCTTCTCCTATAAGGATGCTGATTATTTCTTAAGATGATTTAAATGCAAATATAACCATTCTTCATTGCAATTCAACATCTGAGTTGGTTATGGTGCTAGGATACTTGTGGGAAATGAGGTTGTGTTGTTTTACTGAGGACTCCCACCGTCCATCTATCCTCAGAGTCCTCAGCTGGACATGTTTTGAGAAAGTGAAAAGGCCTTTGTACAAGTGTGTGTTTGTGTGTGAAAAAGAGTGAGGGCTATGTGTGTGCAAGTGTATGTGTTTTTGTGATGTGTGTGGTCTTTTGGCTGACAGTGCACAGCCTGCAGGGCCAAGGCTCAGCTTGACAGGATAAGGAAATCTGAAAAGCTTGTGCATTTGAATCGAGTTGGACTGTGCATCAGTGTATACATGGACTCTATGTGTCTTTGCATGTGCATATTTTATGCACTTATATTATGTGCTTATTTTATGTGTTTTCAATGAACATGAAATGTTTCTGCAGAGGGACAAGGACTGTGTTTTTATGTAGACAATTTTGTGACTAGCCATTTGAAAAGTGTTTATGTGTATTTTAAGGACAGAGAAGCAACATGTTGTTCGGCAAATGAGAAGAGGAAGGATTCAGACACGAGAGTCTGCGTCAAACGACAAATCTGTCTGTGTGTGTGTGTATATGATTGTGTAGTTTCCAGTCTTTGACCCAAGAATATTTAGCAAAAGAAGAGCAGAGGAAGAGCCAGTTCTCAGTGGGCTCATGAGCATAAGGATACACAGATACACAGGACTAGCAAAGCTATCTCTACTCTTTCACTTGGTATTTGGCAGTGACGCTGTCATGTCGGCATTAACTCTTGGCCGTGTGTTTGTCTCTGTCCGTAGTTTTATCGCTGAGTCGGAACAGCTAAGAGAACAGTGGGTGGACGCCATGCGGAATGCCATAGGTGAGGCATTGTCAAATAGCGAGGTGGCGGACCAGATCTGGGCGGAGCCTAGCAACAGTTTCTGTGCCGACTGTGGGGCTTCCAAGCCGGAGTGGGCAGCCATCAACTTGTGCGTGGTGGTGTGCAAGCGATGTGCAGGTTTGTGTGTGGATTTGAAGTTGAAGTTGTTGATGTTTTTTTTTGTTTTGTTTTGTTTTTTGTGTGTTCCTGGCAGATGCATCTATGTTTGTACATTTTTCAAGATGAATATTTTCTGTTTGACAAAATGTTGACATTGTAGCAATTTGTTTATTTATTTATTAATCCTCTGCTGTGTGATCATAGTGATGTAAGCCAACTTAGATGGTGTGTGTGTGTGTGTGTGTGTGTGTGTGTGTGTGTGTGTGTGTGTTTGTGTGTGTGTGTTTGTTTGTTGGTGTTTTCAGGGGAGCACAGAGGACTGGGTCCTAGTATCTCAAAGGTTCGTAGTCTAAAGATGGACAGGAAAGTCTGGACAGAGGAACTTATACAGGTACATTTCCATACACAAAATGTACAAAAAGATTTATGAGACCCGGTTATTGCGGTCTTTTAAAATGTGGAATGTAACATCATATAGTACACAAAACAATTATGTTTCAATCAATTTTGTGTTCCCACAAGGACACAAGATACTTTTTTATGACCATGCATTTACTGGCATAGCTAATAAACTGCACATTGTATAGTGTCAGGAGACATCATGCTCGTAATGTGGAAATAGTTATTCTAAACTCTATCTACCCTACCTATGATGCAGGTGTTCTTGTTGCTAGGCAACGAGCGGGTTAACAGTTTCTGGGCAGCTAACATCCCGCCAAGTGAGGCTTTGACACCCTCTAGCTGCAGCGAAGAGAGACGGCGCTTCATCACTAACAAATATCGGCAGGGAAAATACAGAAGGTACCACCCTCTGTACGGAAACCAGAGAGAGCTCAATAATGTAAGTAGAGCCCTTAAGAGCTGTCTGCGTGTCTTATAGAGGGTCATAGGTTTAGATGTGACTGGATTTTATGTGGACATATATTCAGCAGCGTCACTCACCAGAAATGTGGCTTAGATTCCAAAAATAAGTAACTATACATTCTGTATATTTTAATCCCTTCAGTGTTCACTCCTGTACTAACCTGATTGACAAGATGATGATGATGAAGATATGAAACCATTGAAAAGTATAAGACATAGGCAACTCTCTTGGTGTATATAATAGCCTAATATTGCCCTGCATGAATGGAAGATACCCAGATTTCAAAAGCTGCTATAGACTTTAACAGTCTGCCAGTTGCATTCCAAGTCAAAGTAAACGAAACACAGACAGAATGATATTTATGCAGGTTTCAAACAAGCTCCGGTGAACAAAAACTTAAGTGTTGGGGGATTTTACACTATACCCTTGCTGTGCTCCACCATGTGTGGTAAATGTCTTAGTGTGTCAGACCCTGCTGGGTCATTCATTAGCTGCTTAACCCACTTAACACAAACAATGTGGACTGTTCACAGACACACTGAGTGTGTAAGTGAGTCACATTCTGCACCTGACTGTGGGTTCTATTTTTCCTCCCTCAAGCATTTAAGTGTGTGTGTGTCACTGTGTTTTGACACACACATCATTGCTTTTTTTTTTGGCTGAAATTTAACCCTTCTTCATTCACCCCCCTCTGTTATAGCTATCTCTTTTTCCTGTGTCTATTTTTTTTCTCCAAATTGCTCTTTCAGGCCATCTCTGGGGAACGCCATCTGTTGGTCTTTTCTGGAGCTTACTTGGCTCAACAATTAGTCTGATAGCCACTCTACCTGTTATTCTTATTCTCAGTCAAAACACTTGAAATTCTTCAGCTCTGCGTTGTTACAATTTCCACTTGGGTGTGTCTTTAGAAATAATATACATTGTAATGTTCAATTATGCAATTGTGTCATTTGTGGCAATATGACAAGGCAGTGTGTGTGAGTATGAATGAACAGAAAATCAGTACTTTGTGCACCATATGAACATAAGAGTGTCTGTGGGCTAACTCAGGGTCCTTTATTGAGCTATGGCTTTTTATCTATTTCTCTGTTTTTTTCCTTCTTAGTTTTTCCCTTTTTTTTCTAAATGTGACATCATTACTCACTGCTTAAGCTGGAATGTGCTGTAACTCCGCCTCTCCTCCTCCTCCTCCTCCTGTCCTCCTCATTGTTTGGCTGGGACTGCTGAAGAAAGTTGATCTCTTCACTCCTGGTTGTTTTTCTTGTTTGTAAGTAGCTGCTATTCCCATTTACTTTGTGTCAAGCTAAAGCATCGCAAAGTTTGTGTATTTGTTTCTCTGAGAACTGACATTCAAACAGGAATGATTGAAAGGGCCAGGTAAGGTTTGGTATGAGCTGAGCTATAGGACAAGGTACTGAAAGTATGTTTGTGTGTACATTCGTGTGTTCTTGTGGATTATCTCCGTAAAGAATGTGAGTGTCAATGGGGTTTGTTTAGTGCAAGCATAGGAATGTGTGTCAGTGGACTTTGGATTTCTGACAGTGTGTAATCGCAGTTTAGTTGAACAAACTTGTATTTCTATGTGTTTGGTGAGAAACGTTTGGTCTTGTGACCACTAGGACTGCCACACTGTAGCTAAATGTTAGAGTCACCGTGTATGCTTTTCACTGGAGTGGGCTGAAGGTTAACATAAATATTAATGTGTGAGTAGGCATGTTTTTGGTCTGTGTGACTGTCCATGTGTCCTCTGCGTGGAGTGGATGATAGGCTTACCTCTGTCAATGGAAATCATTGTCTCTCTCACTCTATTTGCTCCTGCTTTGTTTTCCTCCTCTCTTTATACTTGCTGTCTTTCTTTTCTCTTTTGCAACTATTGGTGTTTTCTACATTTTTTTTTTTATTCATTAACTGGGTTTATATTCTCACTCAAGAACAAATGTTAGTATTTTTATCAAGTTAAGTTTGTAAAAACTTTCTTCTTTGATGGACCTGAACTGTGGAGTATGTCATGAGCCTCTACTGTGTCTTAAAGGATTACACTGATTTAACCTTTTTTTTCAAAGATTGATTGACATATCAAAATGCTTGAAATGTTTTGTGTGTTTGTGAGAGAGTGAAGAAACCAAGGAGCACTGGGTGGAGCATATTGACACATTGTATAATGTGTCTGACAGAGAAATGTACTGAATTATTTAAAGTTATTTAACACAGGGAATTTGTGACAGTTTGAGAGTATGTGTGCATGTGTTAGGGACAGTTGTCACAAGCATGACTCATGTTACCATACAATCTAACTGCTTTGATCCCACATGAGCTTGTCTCTCCCATTTTTGTTTTGAGCATAAAGTTAGCTATAAGTTAATATGTCCCCACTTGGACACCCACTATCACTATCAGTTGGTTGTGTCAGTGTTGACTGCTGGTGACAATCAGTATGTTATTGGTTCTTATTATAGTAAGCTGAGAGGCAGTAGTAAAAACTTTATGGGCTTGTTTTTATGCTTTTAGAGTTTTGGAAAGTGGCTTCCATAGGAAAATCTCTCTTACCCTTTTTTTCTTTCTGTCCATTCTTTGGTGTTGCTGATTCCAACGTCTTATCTTTCTTCCACTTTTCAGCTAAATCGTCACATTTCCTCATTCACACTATAGGATTGTTTTACCTCTTTTGTCTTTCTGTTTTTCCTCCATGTCATTTATTCTTCTCCTCTATTCTCCTCCTTCATGTGTCTGGATTTTCACCTCTGCCTTCTCCATCTCCCTTTCTCTGGAAACTGTTCCTGGTACGCTACTGATGGAACATATGTGGATAGCGCAACCATCTGGATTATATATATGAATGTACATACACATGTTAATGTGGGCGTAGTTTTGGCTGAACGTTCACATGCAAAACTGGACAAAAAACATGTGCATGTGTTAATGTCTGTCTGTCTGTACAGGGGGTCTGAGTGTATCATGTTGAGTTTGTAGCCAGTTATAATTACTCTCTGATTAATGTGCTTCACTGAAATGCTTTCATCTTACTATTGCAATATTTTTCATTCTCCTGTTTTTCTCATCTTTCTTTTCCTCCAATTCTATCCTATGTAACTGCAGAGGCCAGATGGAGGCCTGTGATTTTAGACACACCCAGATAAAATCTCTTTCTGTCTCTGTCTCTTCCCCTTTCTCCCTCTCTCTGGGGAAATTGGGTAAGATTCTTGAATTCCCTTCGCTTTACTCTCTTTCTCTCTATGTTATTGCATTACTCCCAATTTCATAGGCAGCAGATGTTGAAGGGCGTGAGGTCTTGAAACACTAAAACAACCCATTTCCTTATTGTACTTTTGTTCTGATTGGTTCACTTGTCTTGGTCAGAGGGAACTTGGATGACTATTGATACTACAGTCATTACATTGACCTACATGCAGCATAGCTTTTACATGTATCTCCACGTGGAAGAGAGATGCCTTTTTTTCTGAAATATAGACATGTCATCATCACATAACACTACATTGATCCATAGTTGTTGGCAACTGGATATCTGCACTGCATTGTGTCTTTTATCATATTAGTCTGTCATTCTAGTTAGTTGGGAAACCTTTGGAATTTGGTGTCTGAGGATTGAAAATAAAGACAAACTGAAGCAAAAGACTGTAAGAAGAGAGTTAATAAATAGTGAATTGTTTACGAGGTAAAGAAAAAGAAAAGGGAGCCACTTTTCAGGCAGAAAATGGTGAAGATAAAAGACTCAAACCAGACCAGGGATTCCTACTCTGTCCAACACATGGTTTCCCATTGATTCCATTTTCCCAAGTTGTTAGTTTTCAGTTTTCAATTTGTTTCTTCTTCTTTTGAACTCTCACCTCTGTATTTTTACATTCCACTCCAGGTGGACTTGATTCAAAATAAAAAGAAAGCTGGACTCTCTGGCAGATTTTCTTTAAACTGTATTCGTAAAGACTGACCAATATCTTATCTGATGGTTTTTTGTTTTTTTTTTATTTTAGTTTTTGTTTAGGTGTAATTGTTGAGAGAAAGCAAAAAGGCAATGGTTAATAAATTCTGGCTCCAACTCTTTACATACCTTTTTTAATTTTCAATTTGCTTCAACACAATGTCTCTGCTTTTAAACATTAACTGGTGGTTTTAGCCCATTCTATATACCAGGTAAATCACCAAATGCTCCATATGATAATCCTGATGGATGTCTTCATTAGTGTGTGAGACAGAAAAACACAGTTTGTATTTGCAATGTATTTTTTGTGGAGGGCTGCATCTTGTGCAATTTTAATCTCTGTTAATTGGTTTGTTTGTCAGTCTGTGCGTGTGTATAGGCTCAGTAGTGCTTAAATAGAGGAGGGGTTCTGTCTGCATGTGACAGAGTGCTGTGGAATTTCTCAATCAGATCCAAAAGAGCTTGTGTGTGTGTGTGTGTCTCTGTGTGTGTGTGTGTTATGTGGTTATGAGTGTTGAGTTCCTCAGCTGTAAAAACACAGCATCCTCCTTTTCTCAGATGTAACATCTTTCCTGTTCAACCCCCTCCTTCCTCTTTTTTCATTTATAAAGTGCACTGTATATGGACAAAGTTATTGCTTTAAGGTATCCTCATCCTCAGGATTGTTTCCAGGTGCATAAAATCTGTAATTGTTTCCATTTTGCTCAAATATTTTTTCCAAATGATGATGTAATCCAGTTGAAGTAGGGAAAAACGGTGTTTTCGTGCTCTTGATTATAGAGATAGATAGAATAGAGAATATAAACAATAAAAAACTATGCTACTACTCTAAACAAAGAGCAGGGTGTGGCTTGATAACTGTCTCAAACCAAGTAGTCTTACTTTTACTCTCAGATCAATGTTTGTGATGAAAATGATCCACTAAAAAAAAAACTTGCATCTAGCAACAACTGGCACAAGACTTAATAATACTATGTTGGTAGAGTTATCATAATAATAGCTTCCATAGGTAATTTAAATCCCCAAATAACTACTTGAGTTTTTAATCAATAATAGAGAAAACATTGCATTGGTTTCTTTGAGTGGTAATGTCCAAAGCAATCTATGTTATGTTATGGTGGGCATGACCTACACAGACACACATACACTCATTGCCATGTCTGTTTGGGTTGTTTAATTTTAGTTTGACCTCAGCTGTTTCCCTTGAAACACAAAGCTGACAGAAAATCACTTGATATGATTAAAGCCTGATCAGCAGCTTCAGGACCATAGTGCAAGTCATCAGTTTATTATAAATTATGTATCATTGTTACATATGTTGTAATCTGATTAGTTCTCTGTGTCACTCTTAACTGGATTCTTATCTTGTACATTCTCTTTGTGAGCCTTATCCTGGTGAATGATTTTTTTTCTTCTTTCTTCCTTCTGTCTTCTTTTGGTGTCTCACTTTATTATATCTCACTTCCTCATCTCCATTTTCTTTCTAGGTTTAGTTTTAGTGAGTTATTACAAATGCCATTCTAATCATTTTTGGTTCTGTTTTGGATCTAAATTAGTAGAGTTTATTGTATTTGGCCAGTTAAAATAATCTTGTATACTGTTTATGGTTTTGCCTGTGAGATTACCTGGTTCTCATCTTAGTTTGCTACTGGATCTGGAACAAAGCGATATGTGTATTTCCACAGCACAAAAACATCTCATTGTCCTCCTATGTTTGTACATGAACATTTACATTTCTTTATGTTTTGATTGTCTTTTCCTCTCTCTTCTTCTAAGGCTTTGTGTATAAATGTTCAGTGCAGTGATGTGCTGGAGACATTAAGCCTGATCTTCTGCGGTGCAGATGTAAATTGTTCAACTGGTATGGCAAGTTGGCCCTCCCCTCTGTCCCTGGCCAACGCACACTCACAACCATTACAGGCTGAGTTAATTAGCCTCAATCTCAACACAGGTAAAGTACAACTGTGCAAATGTGCAGAGTCAGATTTATTGTGTGGAGAATGCACATGCCTGAAATGTTTTTGTGTCGCTATTGTTTTATTATTGTTTTCCAGTAATTATTATTATAAATGTCACATAGCCAAACCCATGCCATACCCAAGAGGTCTGGGGTGTTGTCCACTTAACTTAACCAGATGCAGTATTTTAAACTCACAGTAGGCAAAACCCTGCATGGTAGGTTTTTAGAAAATATTATTTTGATCGTTTGTTTTGCTGCAGAGCTGCCACGATCAGAGATTGGTGGAGCAATGGAGGCAGTACATTATTCAGCACCACCTTGTGTGTCACACAATGGCTTCCTGTTCAAAACTGCATCCATGGCTCGGGCTATCACAGAGCGCAAGGCCAAAGAGGGTAAGCAAAAATGCTGTGCAACATAAATACACTCTGCATATTCAGTCACAGCTACTCTCTAAAAAAATATATATGCAGTGCTTTAAAAGAACCACACTGTAAATGGCTCATCAGTTTTAAGTAGAGAAAATTTTCTTATTTCATTCTCTGAAAGAAATACAATTCAGTAATATTATGTTTGGCAATCTTTATTTGTTCTTCATATAGAGTTCAGTCGTCGCTGGTGCACGCTGAATGATGGCACTTTCAGCTACTATGAGAGTGACAAGAACTCAAACCCTAACGGAGCTCTGAAAGCTTCAGAGATTGTCTGTTTGGCTGTCGACGCACGTGAAAAACACGGGTACACATGCACACGCTCATATGCTGATAGTTTCACATAGTGAAATAACAGCTTAAACGTGATATCCATCGCTCAGGCTAGGCCATCATAATGGCATATACAAAATGCAAGTGCTGATGTGTGAACACAGTTTTTTGGTCACAAAATGACTTCTTTCACTCCCTTTTCCATCCTGTTTTTTAAACCCCCTCTTCCTCTTAATCTCTTTTTCTATAGGTATGACAATACATTTGAACTCTACTCTGAGTCAGAGCGTCTCTATCTGTTTGGCACTGATGACCCAGACAGCCACAAAGAATGGGTCAAATCTATTGCCAAGGTAACTACCAAATACATATTGGGGTTTTGAACCACACACAGATCCTCCTACTTTCTCCTCAGCTGGACCCTTAAAAGCTCTGCAAAGTGGAATTTTGCCCTCCAGCTATGACTAAACTGAGAAATGCTGTCTAGTAATCAGTACAGAACTATCTAATGCTGGTCTGTTTCCTGCTTCTTATTTCTCTTCAGAACACCGCTCTTCACAACTGAGATAATTGCTGTGTTATGGTCTGAAATGAAGCAACAATTATTTTGTGTTCTGCTTTTTGTTCAAAATTATACCATTATTATAGCCATTGGATGTGTCACACTTTTGCACAAGATATAATCCATGATATGGACAATGCAATAGCCAGTGTTCAGGATTAGCTGAATAGTGAAATAGTGTTTTTGAGCATCTCAAAAATGAAGACCAAGGTAGTAGATTGACAACATATCTATTACTCCTACATGTAGCCACAAAGACAATATGACCTGACACTGACGTGACTTTGTTGCATCACAGCACTCACTCCACATTTCTAGCAACCCACCTGACAGTGAAATGTTCTACTTGAGCTTTGTCCAAAAACATTCTTCTAAGGATATAATTACTGTTGGTTTTTGAGGTTTCAGTAATAGACAGAAAAGTGGTTCATATCTTCATAAAAAGAGAATGCAAACTGTTAATAGGGTGTATTACAAATCTACAAATTTCCCTGTTTTATTTGTAGAGCTTTATCCCAGCCTCTGCAGAACCTTTACTGAGGCTGGGTTTTGAGCGGATTGGGCGGCTGAAGTGTAAAGATGGCTTAAATTTACAAACATCCAAGGTTGGCTGGTTTGCTCTGGTGGGCTCCACACTTCACGCCTACCTAGAGGACAGCCAGGGGGAGGAGATCCACCTCCGCAAACTGAATGAACTCTGTGAGTGAAACATGTCATCACACATACATTGCTACAACACAATTTAATCCTGTAATCTGTGCACATGCTGTACATGAAATACAGTAATTTGAACAACAACCATTCTGTTTATTTTTTAAAGCGTGGCGATCTAGAATTATCTGAGTACAATTGTGTAATTGTGTTTTACAGCCATCCAGCAAGACAATGAAGTGTTGGTTCTGGTTGAGAGAGGCAGGTGAGAAGAAAGGATGATTTCAGATTTATAGTTATATGTGAAATATTTAAGGAGAAATATGTGTTCACAAAACTTATGACAAAAGTATGATATCCTGTTTCTTTTTTAAAAATGAGTCCCAATGATATAGAATTTAGTCCTAATGGTAAACACCTAATGGTGTCAAGTGTCTCTTCACATTTGTCTCTCTTTAACTGTTCCCTCCTCTCTCTTTTCTCAGAACTCTGTACATAGAGGGAGAGAGGAAGCTGGATTTTGCTGGCTGGTGTGGGGCCATCCAGACGGCAGCAGGGAGTGGAGGAGACACACTGAGCCAGCAGCAGCTCACAGAGACAGACATTCCTGTCATCGTTCACAGCTGCATCGGCTACATCACTCAGTGTGGTGAGTGTCATGCAGAGGTATAAACAGAGAGTGACACAAATTCATTTAAAAGGCTTCAACATTTACCCCATTTTACACTATGTTGACAAACACAGAGACACACACATGCACACATTTATGTATTCATAAAGTCTGCCTTGCATATGTACCTGCACTCATCTTAAAACATCTATAAAACAGTATGCAATTTGCCCTTTGTTGCCTTTATTGTGCACAGTTGGCACTTTCTGTGTGTGTGTTCTCATGTGACTATAATGGCAGGAGTCCTGGCTCTGACTGAGACCAATGGACTGCAACTCAACAAAACAACTCTGTTCCACCTCCATTGCTCTCCTCTCTTCCTCCGTGGTGCTTTTGTACTCTCCTCTTAATCTCTGTCTCCTCATTCCTTGTTTTCCACCCACCCTCCACCAGCTGATCTGCTGCTTTTCTGCTGACTAGTTTTCTTTCTCCTTGCAGTCAACCCCTGCCCTTTCCCTCTGATCTTTCCATCTCTTTTCCTTTTCTCACTCCTTTTTTTTGACACATCCAATGACAATTTGTTTTCAGAATATATAGAAGGTAATTTAACAATGCAGTGTAGAGAACTAGAAAACTGTTATTGCCAACACTGCTCTCTGTTCTGTGAAACCTTTTAAGCTGTTTTGCCATAGCTTGCTTTTAGCGGTGAGTTTATAGCTGATGAATAACACAGCTTTTGACATCACTTCAACATATTTGGTCAAAGAGCAACATGACTTTAGCGAATGGTGTATCTGTAGAATTTGTCAGAACCCAAAATTGGTTATCCACATACTGTGTCCTTTATAAGCTCCAATTTTGCACCAAATTAGGTTATTGATCCTCTTAAACCCCATCTCCTGGGCTTTTTTAGCTGTAATGTCATGAAGTGAACTCGCTACAGAGTTTTTAATGTCCTATGAGTTTGATATTTTGGACTCTATATTGTATCATGTGGTACTTCTGTGGAGTTGGAGGAACAAGATATTTATAACATGATTTTGTGTGTGTGTGTCCTTGCTTGCCTAGGTTTGACATCTGAGGGGATCTATCGTAAGAGCGGTGTGAACTCACGTGTGGCAGCACTTTGTGAGAGATTTCGGCGTGATGCTCGCAGTCTTCGTCTGAAGGAAGGAGAGCACCAGGTGGATGACGTCGCCAACACACTCAAGCGCTTCTTCAGAGAGTTAGAACAAGGACTGTTCACATCAGAGGATGCCAGTACCTGGCTCAGTACAGCTGGTAACATTCCCAAATCTGTCACTGCACTCTACTCTATTGCTATTTAGTAGTAATTTAAGGGTGTCTCATTTCACCTGAACCCAGCAGTGGTTCAGCTTTCAACTAGTAGTATATTAAAGTATTGTTGCAACCTCAATACAGTGGAGGTGAATAAAATGAAAATTGTTGATTTTTCAATATAATAATAATAATACTTTACCTCACATACCTTACTGTGGATAATTGTAACAGTTTGAGGACTATTTTTGCAGATATGTTTAGTTTATGAGCAAATATAACCTTGATGTCAGAATACATGTGTCTGGAACTTTTAAGTCAGTTTCAAATCTCATTTTCTCTTTCTGTCTGTTTTTTCTTCTTTCTTTTCTTCTCGGTCTCTGTATTTGTCTATATTTGTATGTATTTCTATCCCCTTTTCACTGATTATTTCTCCTCAATCACATTTTCTCCTTTTTCCTTTTACACTGATATCCTGTGCTTTACATTTTTCCCTCTTATACTTCCTGACTCTCTCTGATCTTGCCTCTCTCTGTCTTGTACTGCAGCCATCCAGGATGAAAGTATGAAAATCTCCCAGTACCAGCTGCTGCTGAATAGACTGCCTCATGTCAACAAGGCTACACTACAAGCCCTTATCAACCACCTCTATTGGTGAGAAACGCACACAAACATTGACATGCTTTTGTATCTCTACTTGTATCTCTATGCATAACTGTGTGTTTTTCCTGCATGTGTTTCAGTGTGCAGCGTTTTTCAGAGCTGAACCAGATGAACCTCCATAACCTGGCCATAGTGTTCGGTCCCACACTGTTCCAGACAGACGGGAAAGACTACACTGCTGGCCGTGCCATAGAGGACCTCATTCAGCACTACACACTCATCTTTGAGGTCAGACTCATTGCTCACTGTAGACAGGGGGATAATAGGAGGGCACAACATTTTCTTCTGTGAGATGATTCACTTATCCTAAGTGGTGACATCAATAAATGGCAAACACAGCGCTGATAGCACAGTTTTAAAAGGTTGAGATGTCAAAGAAAATGGCATTTTATATTGGCTGCAAGATCAAGCTCCAAAAAAAGCTCTAAAAATGCTCAGGAACAGATTATAGTCATTCCTTTTTTGTTTCTAGTTGCATTTAAATGTACATCATTATTCTCATGAACAGAAATAGATTTTAACTAGTCAAATTTGTTAATTATGAGGTAATAAGATTATGGACTAGTACTATTTGTTTTTTTGAAAATGTATTGAAAGGAGAAGGAAGTTAGAAAAGACAACCTCCAGACAATCTTATCTTAACTGACATTAGCTCAGTGGAAAGTGCTGATTTCCTGCTGGTTTAGCAACAACAAGGGGGCAAGCAGGGATTTCAGAATGAGATCTAAATTATGTTGAAATTCTAGTATTAGTCAGCTGTTGACTGAGTCATTGTTTGAGTTTGGATGAATGAATGTGTGCATCCACGTTCTTTGCAGGTAGATGAGCACCAGCTAAAGAAGCAGCTAGAAGAGATCACTGTCATCATTCAAGTGCGAGAGAAACTCAACACAAAGTTTCCTGTGAGTCACACACACCAACAAATCACTCTTGTAATCTTATTTACCAAGTTTTAATGAGCTAATCACCTCTTCAGTAGCTGTATATCAGTGTTGTGTGCCTGGTTATGTTCATGCACATGTTATTGAACTTTTGCATCTATGCATCGATGCAAGCTGCTATTTGTAACCCTAATACTGCTATAGTTACGCCTGACTTTATCTGTGTGTGTTTGTTTGTGTGCACGGGTCACTTCAGAGCACTGAACCTGGAGGGCATTTCATCTGCACAGTGTACTTGGAGGAAAAGAAGAACACAGCAGAGCAGCATGTTAAGGTGACCTGGACTTCACCAATTTAGATAATATTAGTTTACTGGTTACATTAAAATGCGGCCACACTTTCATCCTCTGCTAAGGAAATACCAACTGTGGGGAAACTGTGTTTGTTTCTCAGATTCCTGGCTCTATGACAGCAGCAGAGTTGACATATGAGGTTCTTGACCGGCGCAATATCGAAGTTAAAGACAAAGACTATTGGAGCTGCTGGGAGATCAGCGACAAGGAGGAAATGGGTGAGAAAGAGAGAGAAGAAATAATACCTGATTTTGATGCAGACAATTTTCTTAACCATAAATAATCTTGAATGTTTTGTTATGTTCTTCCATTAATTTATTTAAATCTACCATTTTTGGTTTGGATTGGAAAGCAACATGACTAAATACACGCTTTGCCAAATTAACAATAGAGATGAAAATACCAACAGTAGAACAAAATAAGGAAGTATTTTCCATTCAACCTGAAGCCTGAATTAAACTGATGTAAACTCCAGGCAAAAAGATAAAGCATTGTGACTCTATGTCATGGTTTGGTTCTAGCCTGGTATGTGAGCTGTCTGGTTCCCTGCTGTGAAGCTTATATGTACTTTATGAAATGCCAGTAACACTTAACTGTATTGGCAGATTTCCCATTAGTCAATAAATAAGAATGCTGATTACAGGAGGCAACAGAGGAATGATCCTGAGTAAAGGAAGGAAATTAAAAAGGGTATGAGTGATGGGAAAGTGTTTTCATTGTAAACAAATCTTCATTCCATTGTTTGATAAAATTGAAATACAAAATACAAAAATATTGCACGCTGTCAATCATGCTGTTAGGAGCTCAGCTGATTTGTCTGAGCATCACACCTACGTTTTTGCTTATTTTAACAATGCAAAATTTCTTCTGGATCATGTAAAGTTGATTTAAAGTTACTTGGTTCTAAGATGCTGTGGTCACTGTGCATCTCTGTGCTTCCCTCAGAGCGTCCACTGCACTATCAGGAGCGAGTCTTACCCATCCTTCATTCTTTTGGCACTGACTCCAATCTGCTCATTAAGAAACACCTTGCCATGGAGGCAATGATCGTCTACCTGAGTAAACACACAAACCAACTACCAACAAAATGTTTTCTCTTTAAATCACAGCGTTGTCAGTATTCCACATAACTTTATTCTCATTTACATCTCACTCTGCCCTCCAGCCAGTAGAGTGGATGCATCCAAACATGGAATGATGAAATTCAGAGAGGAACGAAGCATCCTTGGTTTGGGACTAACCTCTGGAAGTTTCCATGACCGATATTTCATCCTCAATTCCAGTTCACTCAGAATGTACAAGGAAGTCAGAGTAAGATTAATGGACATACAAACCTTTTCACCTTCTTTGTTTCTTTATCTTAGTCTGTCACAGACTTATTTACTTTGTAACTTTCTCTCTGTGACTGTTAGAGTAACCGTCCAGAACGTGATTGGCCAGTGAAAAATTTAAAGGTTTACCTGGGTATCAAGAAGAAACTCCGTCCTCCCACGTGGTGAGTATTGCACATACAGTGTAGTCACAGGTATATAGGGGGCGCTGCCACTTGAAATCCTCCTCATGACAAGTGACTGGCAAAGCATCAGGTGGCTGCTCTGAATGGCAAGAGCTTCATATTATACCAAAAGGAAGACAGACAGATTATGATTGATTCCAGGTGATTGATTGATCTCTCACACTTTATTGAGAATATACACTTTTTTAAATTTAAATCCAGATTTAAAAAAAAAAAAAATAGTGTCACTTTTAGCAGTATGATTAGTCTGAATGCACTGGTTAAAACCACTGATAATGGTGATAATATACTTACAATTTGTAGGAGCAAATGAACTTTAATCAAGGACTTTAATCACTGAATGATTCATGTAAATTACTCCCAGCAAGAGTATATCAACCAAGAGAATAAATGTACAGACTTGTACAATTATCTTATTATGTATTTTTAAATTTCCATACACCTGTCATGTCTTTAAATCAGTTAAACTGTGCACAAGTAGAGAGCCAATTCTGTAACTCCACTTGCTTTAACATAAAAATTAATGGAGTGCTTAATGACTAACTTAAATCCTCTAATTTTGGAGAGTTATTTGCACTTTCTTAAATAACTCACACTGCTTGTAATAAGAGTGGCCACTAGAGGGCAGACTGAGCCCAAGAATCACAATCAGAGGGGCATCTACAGTTGTACTGCTGTTGAACTAATTGTATCCTTCTGTCTCTTTCGCTTTCTGCTTCTAGTTGGGGATTGACAGTGGTGTATGAAAGTAAGAAACAAGAGAGGCCAGAGCGACAGCAGTGGTGAGTAGCTGTCCATATTTTTCTTTTAAGCACAATACATGGCTGTCTGCCCAGAGCACTCACAGCTCCAGCTAGCTCAGCTCATGTTATCAGTTTTAACAAGCATACATGGTTTATTCTAATCTTCTTGTGTTCATTTTTAAGCACTAAACCCCAGCTCAAGATGGCTTTGCTCTCAGATGGCAGTCTGCTCTCTGAGCTTTTCTGCTACATAGATTCAAATGAAGATTGTTGAACTTATTTGAAATCATCTCAAATTACTGTATTAGTTTGTAGCTCACATAAAGATGCAGCCGTTAGGCATACTTTGTCTGTGTGTGTTTGTTTATGTGTGTGTTTGTCCATTTGTCATCCCCCCACAAATTTTGTTAAGTGTAGTATGTGAGATCTACATGGCTGCATGTCCAATATTTCAGTCATTGTCAAAGAAATAAGATCAAGGTATGACTCTGTACCTGTACAATCTTTCATAAGCCATTTAATTTATCTGCTAAATCAATTTGATGAAGAGAACTGAAAAATCTTCATCTTTTTAGTGATTTAATTTCTGTCCTGTCCTACTTGTACAGTTAAAGCATCATAGATCATACATTACTACTGTGCCTTTATACCTCCCTGCAGCAGTGTGCAGCCCTCATTGCAAACTTATTTGGTTGTTCTGGCATATGACCACGTTTTGATGTGCATGTAAACATGACAAATGTTAGAGAAAGCTGGCAGCTTCTCTGTAGGTAGAAAAAAACAGGTCAGATCCCTGCGTGTGAGGAATATGAAAGGTCAGCTCCACCCATGAGAGAAACACACACAAGTACTCTTGTAACCATGCCTCTATTCTGATCTCTGTCCTTTCACATATACATCCTCCTGTGGATGTGTGTGCATCAATTAAATGTGTGCGTACATCCATGTGCGTGCTCTGCGTGTGACCGTGTGTTCATGTTACAGTGGGCACTACACTGTCAACAGCAGTAGATATCAGCACCATTGTTATGGTAGTGCTGTTCTTGTCACGCTGTAGGCAGTTTCATCTTTTGGTTACGCTACATTGTCACATCCCTCACAGCAAAAAACACACCTGAGAGGAAGAAATGGAGGGTGGGAGAGTGGAGGAAGGATAAAGAAGGCAGAGAAGTAGTTTCACTATTTTATCAACACACTCTTGCAGTTACTGTACTTAATCTCATTTTGAGAATATTATGTAAATTTTAGTCTGTGGCTTCATGGATATCCATGATGATAAATGATCAAAATTTATTCTTCAGTGATTGATAGTATGGATTAGAAGAGCAGTTAATAGCACAGAAGGTAAATATAGTACAGGAGATTAACATATCCTACACTGGAGGTGTGCATGCTGCAATAGGGTGACTGTCCTCCTTTGAAACGCAACAAGCACTAATGAGCTCTTCTGGCCCAAATGATGCAAACCAGGGAGAGGGAGCTCTGTGTGTGCACAATGTGTGTCAGCATGTGTGCCAACTGTCCTGACTGTTGCTAAATTTATGTCAGTTGAACACTGGATATTGTATGTTGTTTTGTTTTATGGTCTGTATTAGTGTTTTGTTGTGTCTCAGTGGAGAGCTCTTGAATAGTTGTTGTAGTCTGAATCTGATAATAATTAGAAATAAAATGTATTTATTCAGCACTACAGCATGGTTGATGACTCAGGGGGCTATGCCACAACAACCTGAGTGGTATAAAATATGCACAAACACATACTGACATTGCAGAGACATGAACACACTTGTCACAGACATGGACAAGAGTTGAATGCTGAAGGTCCTAATCATTGTTTCTTGTTCTTTTAGATAGTGTTTGACTATAGTATCTCTCTCCTTCTTCCTTTTTCCAAATTTCCCTTTGTTTTTGAATGCCTCTGTGACTCTCAGACCACTGCTCTCCCAAGACCACAAACACACACACACACACACACACACACACACACACACACACACACACACACACAGAAATGCGGCCTCCTGATCATTATCACGCTGCCTCCCTCATTTTATCACCCTCTATTTATTTCCAGGTATCTCTGCTGTGAAACCCAGTCAGAAATGAGGGAGTGGTTTGCTACTTTTCTCAGTATCCAGGTACACACACACACACACACACACACACACAAACAAGTTTATGGGCTTTAATTTACCTAATTCATGGACATGATGTAATGCTTTGCTGTAATTCAAAATACATGAATCTTGACATATTGCTGTCTTTAAGACATGTAAAAAGATAAAAAAAAGATTGTTTTGGAAGTTTTTTGGAATCACTATTGGATGTAGAAAACCTCAGTCAGACAGTTTTAATGCCATTATGTAATTTATCATTGGAGAGAATTACAGTAACATGCTCTCAAATCAGTATTGCTCAATATTGTAAAATCTCATCTGGCTCCCTCTCGCCATCTTTCTTTCTGTCTGTGTCCATTGCTCATTAAAGTATGATGGCAACGTGTGGCCTCAGGACGGACTCCAGCAGACACGAGTGAGCCGAGCGATGCCGGATACACGTCACGGTAACGTGTCACTGATACCACTGCGTGGCAGTGAGAATGAGATGCGGAACAGCGTAGCAGCTTTCAGCCAAGACCCACTTGCTGTGAGTCATTCTACCAATCACTGGGACTAATCTAGGACAAACCAGGCAGCTCAATCTGAAGCTGCAGGCTAATCAGAGACATTCATGCTGAACAGGTGGTCCAGACCCTCAACCCTGATCCTCACCAAAGAGCAGAACAATTTGCACTCTTATATAATATAATCTTATACATGTTTAACATGTATTTTACAATTGATCTCTCAGTTTCAGACATAAGAATGTACATGAAAAGCTCTGCATCGGTCAAGTGTTTTATTTTTGTTATTCACACCTGCAGGAGGACAGGAGTTTGGGGGTTGTACCTGTGCAGGGTTGATTATCTCTGTTCCATGATTCATCAATGATTTAGTCATCATGACAATATCTGGGTTCTTAAACTGTGGTTTTTGAATAAAAATAGTACAAGTGTATATTATAAGGGGCCTGGATCCCACGAGAATGAGTTACTAGTTTGTGTTGGGGTCTAAAAAGGTTTAAGAATCCAGACAATATGAAGTACACAGCAGCATCATCATATTTCAGAAGGTTTTGACTGAAAATTAACAAAACTACTTCAGAAGAGTTCTTCTGGGGATGATCTACCAAAGCTGCCATCAAAGCACCAAGCGACAGGCAAAAACAAAGACTTAAGACATTGGAGTAGAACTCAGGCCTGCAGGAAAACTATAGTTAACACTGTGTTTCACAGCACTGCTGCCATATCAGCTCACAGAGTTGTAGGCTTGGCAAGAATTTGACAAACATCATCACTATTGGTTTGTTTGACTACATTTGAAGCACAGTGACACTAAACCACACCTGTTCAACAACATCAACATCACCCTCTCCATCTGCTCCTCTTATTTTGATAGAAGATTTTATTGTAGCCATTTAATTCTTTTCACTCAGTCTAGGTGCTGTGGGACCAAATGTCCATAATCTGATGATGCAGTTGTGTCTTTCTGTTGTAGCCATCACATACCTCTCATTAGTTAGCTGCAGACTGTGGCAACACATAAAAATTCAAGTCAGTCTGTTGTTTCTTTCATTTGCAATAACATTTTTTCAGTTTTACTGTGTTTTTCATGACATTTTCTATTGATTCTCATTTGTTCAGTGCATTGACTTGATACATTTTTGTAGGGAGTGTGAGAGGAGGTGTGATTGCTTTGGTGATGGGGTGGCAGCAGATGCTGGTTTTATGCAGGATGTTGGTGCATGTTGGGGTGGAGGAGAGAGATTCACCGCATACTGATATGTCCAATTCTCAACGTGAAGTGAAAGAGCAAAATGATACACTGACTATGTGTGTCAGTGTGTGTCTGTCTGCATTAGACTCACTGATGGTATGTGTATATGTATGTGTGTGAGACAGGATGGTTGACTGGTCCTGTTTATAAGTTCTCAAGGTGAATGTTAATACCACTGAATCTAAACATCTCTTTCTTTCTTTTTTTTCTTTTCTCAAGCATAACTCTTCCTCTTACTCACACTCATCTTCTCCACTTCTCCTCTGTCTTCAGTCCATCACTGTCCTTCACCTCCTAGTATTTCTCAGTGTCTTCACCTCCCAGTTTCTTCATCTGTCAACTTCCAATTTTGGGATGACCCTTGTGTTGTTTGTCTTTCAGCTCTTTAGGGATGTTCGATAACGGTCGCCACAAGAAAGGTAAAACTGTTTGACTGTCTTATTAGTTTTAAGGTAGATAACTCACTAATTCTGAACTATTTTCAGATGAAATACAATTTGATTCTAATAGTTGCAGTAAATAATAACAATTATCTTCTTTAACATTGACAAACTTAATCAAGTAAACAAATGATAATGAACCAGGATTTATTTCCTCTGACAGATGTTTTAATTCTGTCATGTAAATCTTACACTAGCCCATTAGTTAATGACTATTCTCTCTAATTCACACTTTTGACTTTTGCACTGTGGATTTGACAGAACAAGTCATTTAAATGTTTCTTCTTGGTTTGCATTTTTTTAACCAATTTCCTACAGTTATAGAAAAAATAATTAATAAGTGAATAAAAATGTCATTAGTCAGATAATAAATAAGACTATTACATAATATTGGGGTCCACTGAACTTGATGCATTGTTTATGTGATAGATAAAGCCTTCCCTCTCAGTTTAAGCTGATCTCTTGGTTTGTTAGTCAGCCTGCGTATTTGCCGTTTGTCTGCTCTTGACCACTGCTTATTGAGTCCACATCATGTCAGCAGCCTCATATCTGGTTGCCATGGCTTCGAGACATTTGCTGTCTGGATCGAAATTTTAGTCTTGATCTCTCGGGACTTTGAAAATGCTGTGAAACTGATTTTACTTTGGGTTAAAGGATGGAACCTACATATTAGTTTCAGTCTGGCAACAGATTAAATAAACATCTAAAAGTATTTATGAAGAAAAAGTTGACATCACTGATTTCAATCAGTGGATGTTTGTTGTTTGTTCTTTACAGGGTGGATTGTCAACCTCATCTGATGATCTCCATTCCAAGTACTTCATCATCCAGTGACTCTGGACCAGAGTGACAGACACTTACACTGTATCCGGATTGTGGCCTTAAACTGCCATCTGTTCCACTGAATTTAAACTGGACCAAAAACTATACAGACAACAGGAACCAGTTTCCCTGCACAAATGAATTTTACTTGATGTACAGCAGAAGCAGTTGGGATCAGTGGCATTGAAATAAAAGAGAGACAGTTTGGACTGCAATCACCCTGAAGATTTCAGAAATCACTTCCAGCTCAACGTTATTGTCTAACGTACCTTTTCCATCACCACCATCAGTGGAAAGTGGCTTAATTGTATCATTTGACAGAAGTATTGAAGACATCCTGAGCAAAAACCTTAGACAGGTGATTCAAGGCACAAGCACAGAATGCTCAGAAAGTCCTTAATAGTCCTTTAATAGGAAATAGTTTGACTTGTAGTTGTAACTAAATCAGTTTTCTAATGTTCTCATGTTTTAGCTCTCATTTTGTACTATTGCTCAACCCATTGTTGGGATAATCCTGCAGTTGAAAACTGAAAATTTACCATTATAAACAAAACTGATGTCATGAGAGACTAGATTGGTCACACTAGAGTTTTCTCCACAGGAACCAAGACTTAGCCTGAGAAAAACCTGAGAAATGACAGGTGACAGATCAGTGTCTGTTACACCATTTGCCAGGACTGTGAAAACCTTGGCCAGTGGCATTTATGTGCTTGTGTAAGTTAGTATGCCGAAGTGCACCGGTGTGCATACGCTATGTGTGAATATGTGTATATGTGATGGAAGGAGAAGCATGTGCTGGAGAAAAAACCGTGACTTTTTTAAAATGAAAAGTAGTCACCCATAGGTAAGGGCAAAATAATGTTGGAATATGAGAAGTACTTGATTTATAATTGACCCTTTTTCTGTATTCAAATAAAGTCAGTGCACATGTATGTAGGTCACATTTCGAACCATATTTTCTGTTCTTTGCTGAACCTGATCAGTAGTTGCGTGTGTCCCAGTGCTCGCTTTCTTTCCTGTCCCTGTAGTCCTCAGCACTGCTTCCTCCTTTTCTTAAGCAGTTTTGTCATTAACCATTAGCATATATGAAGGTTTAGATTATAAATTACTCCTATTAGAGTAAATATGAGTCTTTTTTTTTATCTATCATGCTCAACATAGATTCTATAAGCACAAGAAACCAAGTGCATTATCATCTTCTAACTTTCTTAGTACTTGGGTCCAAATTTGTATATATTTTGTCTTAAGGATTAACCTGTCAACAGTTGACTTTGACCATCCCCACTATATTGTAGTGTTGTTGCCTGTGTGCCACTTGTAGTTCTTCCTTGTAAAGATTTTTATTTATTTGGAGAGCAGAGGACGCTGGATGCTGCACTGTAGAATGTGTTTTCTCAACTTTTACTGGTGACGCATTATGATGTTCAGCTAAATGTTAGTATTAAAACATCTTTAATCACAGTACCTGTGAAAATGTATATATACAGTGCAGTGCATGCGCGAATGAGTAAGTGTGTATGTGTCTTTGGAGCCCCCCAGCTCAGAAATCCCATCCACTCTGTGGTGACATAATTACAGTAGCTATAGAAAGTATCATCATGCCATGTACTATGTTTTATTGTTTTCTAACATTGATGTACACTGATCAGAAAATATGAAGGGAAATATCTACAAATCGCTTAAAAGTATTCAACCCCTTAAACTAACGCTCTTGAATAGACAGGATACTGTAGGTGAATGACGTTTAATAATCCTGACTGTAAGATCTGTCTGGACTGTTGTATTTCTTTGACCTTCAGAAGCCTTTTGAGGTCTGCTGCACATAACACAACACTGCCACCACCAGCTTATACTTTAATGAGTGGTGCATGGCTTATGACAATCATTCAGCATTTAGTACAATAGTCAAAAAGCTCCACTTTGTTCTTGGTCTCCAAACCTTTTTGAGTCATGAGTTTGTTTAAACCCCAGAATGAGACAGCAGTGCTGCAGTTGTTGTATGTACCTGCTCTCCCATCATGCAGTATCTGCAGTGTCCCTTTACAACTGCTGTCAGCTGCTCTAGGCAGATCAACACCTGTGCCATCTTCTCTGCATTTCCATAATGATGGGATGGATCTTGCTGCACCACTAGAGGTAATTTACTTCTTCATAAGTTTTTATGTGTTCCTCTGAATGGTGATGTTCAGCTAACTCACTGATTGTTCTAAAACTTCCTTGGTCTTCATGATTTTTGTTGGAAGTTTGAAGAGATTGTCTTTACTTGATCACTGTTGTAACAACCTTAGTACATCATAGTGTTTTAAAACAATAAAGTATAGAGGTGCAACAAAGGGGGTGGATACTTTATGTGTGGTGAATATTCTCTCTGTGTCCCTTTTCTTCTGTTATTCTGCATTTTACAGATTTACACATTCAGCTAGTTAGCTAGTGTCTGTGTGTGAGTGTGTGTATTGTCTTTCTGAACGTGCACATAATTATAGTGCAAAAATGCAGCTTTCCAAAAGGTTGATGGCCTACAGCTCTGCCTCGACCTCATGGTAATCCACTTATTTTTCTTTGGTGCTTTTATTGAAATGAATGTACAAACACACACGTACACAGTCAAACTCTAATCTGCCCTACAGGGTAACTGTTACAGGACAAGCTGGGCTACAAACATGTACACAACACATTATACATATGTACATATACTGCAAATACATAGAGACAGAAACTTTTGCAAGGCCTGTGGGTTTCATGACAATGTCATGCTACACTGCAGAAGCCTATAGGATGTGCTTCGAGGAAAGATGTCAAGAGTGTGTGTGGGTGGGTTACAGTGATCATAGGGAGAGCCCTGGGGAGATTTCCTCTGTGTGTTTATGTGTGTGTGTGTGTGTGTGTGTGTGTGTGAGTGAGTCACGGTGGTCCACCAGCTTTACGTTCATTCTTCTAAGCAGAGCTGACACATCAGGGTCACTCTGTACCTCGAGACACACACCGGAGAGCCCCGCAAGGGACTCACACAGGAGACCTTCACTGTTCACACACACGCACAGGAGGAACACACACAGGACGATGCTTAAACATGGACACACACACTAAAATGGCCTTTATTATATAGGTCATAGCAGTAGTTGGGTAAAGCAGAGGGATGAAGACAGATGAGTGTGGTTAAGAGAAAGGGCCACGAATGGCAGACGGAGATAAAGTCAGAACTGAGTAAATGAGTTTCAGGGCCGGACTTGCAGGGTGGCAGTGAGAACCAACTGCCAGCACCTGCCAGCTCCCAGAAATTAGATGCAAATGTTCTCTGAGCACAGTGTGGCACAAGAGCTGAAATAGGCAAACAATGGGAGGGACAACAGCAGCCACCGGCCGCTCACAGAAATCTGGGCATCCACCTGTGTGAACCTGTTTTCTTCACTTCCACTCAGAGAACACAGCAACAAGAACAGCGTGATTGACATTAAAATTGGCGTGTACCGCATGCTGCACTGCATCAGCAGACAAGCACGCTGCATTGATGTGAAGTCAGCATTGGGAAGCCGGTGAGAGGCTATAATGACAGACTGCTGTCACTGTTACCTCAGGTAGTGTAGCTGTGTAGTAGTATACTTGTTGAGTTTTACAGTCTCTCCATGCAGGGGATGGACTTTTGGCACTTAAGAGTAAATTATCGTTTGTAGAATGACACAAGAAATAGAAAACCCTGCACAATATTTTAGAATGATATATTTAAGTAATAAGTAATATAGCAATGTATAAGTAAGTATATATCAAGCAAGTAATATAAAAACTCTACAATGTGATTGTTACTGATAATGAAGATGAGAAATTCGATCAAGCTATAATAGGATCAACTACCAAAAACACCAACATAGTTAAAGTGTCCATTTCTTCCTTTGTACTGTGTTGAAAAAAACTTAAAACTGTAATCTGGAGGAAGTTGTCAGGGATTTGGGGGTGTTGTTGGCCACCAGTGCATTTATATTTAATCACAGAGAAAATCTTTGTCACATTCACTGAGGCCTGATTTGAATTTGGGCTCATTTATCTCAAGACGCGTTTGGAAATAGTCCGTGTGATTCAGCAACGGTTGTTTTAAATTGCAAATCAGTTCAATTTTATGGTTTTTAAAATGAACCCACAAGTAGTGTTGAATAGAAATTGTTCTGTGTATTAGCTGATTCTCCTCCTTTCTGCTTTCATATGATAAACAGAGCAGATGTATTTGCTAGAGGTGGATTGGCAGGGAAACCATTTCAGCTTCCTACTGACACAGTCACAATCACATCAGACCAGTTTGAAGTGATTTAGTTCATCTGTACAGTTGCTCTTGTGATGATTGTTGTCTTTGGACTTAGGATGTGAAACACTGTGGCGCCTTTGCACTTAAAGGCACTGCATAAATTTGACTTCAGACTTCAGTTTTCTTGAAATGCAAACAGCTTCCTGACCTGTTCTACAGCAGCATATTTATCTCTCACGCCGTGTGTCCTTCATTTCACCCTCTACAATCACCTGCAGTGTGTAGCTGCGTGAGACATCAGTCCAGATCTGCACTGAACCTACTACCCATCCCCACACCCACCCGCTTCATAAAAACTTCCTAATCCACCACTGATGAGGATTTGACAAGTTCTGCAGACGTTACTGATTGTAGGTCACATTCATCACAAGTTTTCTCCTCTTTGGTCAGATACAAAATCATTTGAATCCCTGATCTTCTGCTTTGTTGTCAAGAAAGCCAGCCAAGCAGGCGCTGATCACATCAAAGGTGTTGATCCTCGCCACGTTTTGACTGTAAAAAGCGTTACTGTCAGGGGCCATACAGCCTTTCATTTAATGTTATACTTCAGATCAGTAGTCTGTAGTCGGGGGGTTGAGGTGCATCAGGAGAGTCACACTAAAGCGGCGTGGGCCTTTTCTTCCCAGCCTGTGATATGTCAGCGCTGGAGTTCAGAAGCACACATTGATATGAGCAGCTGACAGGGAGATTGAAGAGATGTGTACAGGTGAAAGTACATCCGCCCTCTGACGAGCTTTTTGTTCCCTGTCATGCACTGAATCCTCTAACGACTTGTCATTTAAATTCGGATAATGAGACATGAGAGATTAAAGTTTCAGAGCCACTCTGTCATCGACTCATCGAAATTATTTTGGTGGCTCATGCAGAAAAAGTAAACGACCTTGTAGTTCAGTCACGGGTAAAGTCTCCTCTGAAGGAATTAATATAGCAAATATGTTCACTTATGGTAGTGTAGCATTTTGTGTCCTAATTAGACTGTTGTAAAAAACATATTTAACTCTTCTCTGTACTTTTTTCTATTGGCTTAGTTACATGCCCTGTCAATGGGACTGAGATAAACATCATTTTCACCTCAATTAAAGGGTTTGTGAGATTTCTGGAGGGGATCTGGGGCCCCTTTCATGACACCATCACTCTGTGTGCCAAAAATGACTTAACAAGATACTGAAGAGATAACAGCAGGTTGAGAGATGAGTGAGTAAAGGGTTTATCCCAAGAGACTTTGTAGCTAGTGAACAACATACTGATGCAAACATGAGCCAAATTATGTTTACATAAGAGCTTAATTAATGAATGCAGCAGAACATTCGTCAGCTCCTTCAGGTCAGCAGCCAGATGCATAATATTGATTTGAATTTAACATGTTTACCCACCAAACATACAGCAGGCCTGAAGCCAATCTGAGCTGAGACGAACATCTTATGTCAACAAAAATGAGTTGAAATTGAAATATTGATAAAGATTTATGTGTGTGTGTGTTTTAAGTTTCTTTCATTTCAGTTGGATTGTGACATATTATGGTTCGCTTTCAAGAAAATCAGACTGGTTGAGGTTTCTAGCACTGGCTGAAAAAACAGCCAGGTGTCATTTGGAATAACTGTATTGAACTGAAGGAACAGTGGAAATACAGTAATCCAAAATGTGAAATAGAGTTATACTAGACTCAGTGTACATTATCCTGTTGTACCTGGGAGCTTTTCCATTTCCATTTCTATTTCATCACAGCTTGAGTATTTCCTAGTAGGTCATTCAGACAGTATAACATGCAAAATGTGCAAAATATGGTACCTGTATGGAAATTAATCAGGTATATGTTATGTGTCCATGTTATGTATTCTAAGTTTGTTGAGATTACTAGTTTTATGAGAAGGGACCCACAAGGCAGTTTATTTTAACAGCAGATAGCGAATGCTGAGAAGGAGTTAACCAAGGTGAAGGGGCAGGTAATGTCCCTGGATCTAGCTGTGTAGTAGTGGGGGATCTGGAGAGCTGCCCCGTGGCACGGGGGACAGGAGAAGTAAGGCAGCTGGGGATGTGGCACCAGGCAAGACTGAAGCAGGAAGAGGTAGACATGACTGGAAACCTGAGATAGGAACAAGCTGAGACTAGATGTGGCAGGAAACACAGCAGGTAGAGCTTGTGCACAGGAAACAACTGGTAAGGCAGGGAACGTTTACCCCGTGGAGTGAAACCACAAAGCGGTGAAGACTGGAGAGGAGGACTGGGTTCAGTGGCAATTGGCATATTGTTCATCAGGTGTGCAGGTGAGTTGGCAGGAGAGGGGAAGAGGTTCAGCCACAACCAGCCAGAGACACAAACTCAGGGGATAACTGGGAGCAAACACAGTACAAGAGGGAATGGAAAAAACACAGGAACACAAGTCACATGGTGGTTCCTAACACAGTTTGACTTTAGCTGAATAATAAGTATAGCTCAATACACTGCAGATATCAGGATGTGGTGCCTGTGTCTGGTCATCAAATAAACAAATATAATACATTTCCAATTTTAAAGATTGAGCTTTAATCTCTTTTACAGCAAGACAACAGGAACAAGAAGTGCTCAGAAGAACAAGACTTTAAACTTTGTGATTGTATTGTCTCCAAAAGGGAAACACACAAAACTGGAAGCTGAACGTGGTCTGTTTTATTATATAGTGCAGATATCTGCCTCCTTAAATCTTAGAAAAGATGATTAATTATCAAGTTTTTAAGAATTAAACATACACACACACACACGCACACACGCACACGCACACGCACACGCACACGCACACACATACTCCTGGCTTCACCTGATGCCAGAGACAAAACCTACTCTACAGTATAGGGCATGGATTCATGTATATTAATGTGGCTGTGTTATTTCTGACAGCAAACTATAGTAAATATATGCTGTTCTCCTCATCCAACTCTACACCCTCAGCTGTTGTAGTGTAGCTGGTGTAACAAACCTTACTGCTGGCTGCAGCTGCACATGAAGACAATGTTGAAGTGAACTTGTGTGATCCTAAGAGGGTTCGAATGTCTGCAGTGTCACGTTGGAGCTTCTCTCAGCTGGATACAGTTCATCTGAATAGTTTCCTTTAACACATTTCATTAACACCTTGTCTTCAGTCACCTCCAGCTGACTGGAAAACACACATGCACACACACACACACTCTGATCTCCTCTCCCGCTCTTTCGCTGCCTTTTTCGCATACTCACATATTGACTTTCATCACACACACACACACACACACACACACACACACACACACACACACACACCACCCGAGTCCTGCGGCACTTCTTCAGTTCTGCGAAGGCCGTCGTGCTTCACTGCGTCTGATTACCACCCTCCAGCCCCTCCCTCCAAGTTTATCACCAATTACTGGTCCTCGAGAAAAAAAAAAAAAAAGGGAAAAAGGCCCTTCTCCTCATCCCCATGGCAACCACTCTCCTCTTCTCCTTTTCTGCACAATCAATCAGACAACCACTGTCTAGCTGTCCTGCCCCAGCCCGTCTGAAGGGGAGAGGTACAGTACAGCACAGGGACCAAATATCACTCAGAGGTTTGCGTACAAGCTATTTTTGGTCATTGTCATCCACGGTGCCTTTGCCCCTCCTCCATTTTTTCCCTGTGTGTTTGTTTTCTTTTTGCTCATTTCTTGGTTTCCCTCTAACAGACAAAATAATATTTTAGAGCACAACCAATGGCAAAACTTAAAAAGTCATCTTCCATATTCCACTTCTTATATATCGCGATATAAACTATTTGAAGGACTAGTTTTAAGATTTTAGCAGCTGGTTAGCCTAGCTTTGCACAAAGAATGCAAACAGGTGGTAACAGATCGGGTTTGTTCTGCCTAAAAATAATAAAGTTTAGTAAAATTCACATCTAAAGCTCACAAAGTTATATCTCAATTTAAAATCTGCAAAAACACGGTTGGGTTTGTGTGAGACTGTTGCAGATTAACCAGCTGCTGGCTCCAGCTTTATATTACAGTACAGATATGAAACAGTATTTCCTAAAATGTCAAACTATTCCTTGAGCAGATCTGTCTGAGCGATGGCTAACGGAATAAAATATGAATGCCTTTCTGTCTTTTTCCGCCATATGCTCATCCCATATCTGCCTCTGTCCCGTCTACCTGTTCGTGTCTCCATTTTTGTCACTCTTTTTCTACTTCCCACCCCCCTGTTGTCTTTCTTTGACTTTATCTTTCAGTCTACATTTCATTTCTCACCAGCAGCAGACACAGAGAAATTGGAGAACATTTCTTGTCTGACACCCAGCTTATCTCACAGATACAATCATGGAGGGACTTAGGAGGAGGTGATGGTTTGAAAGAGCCTGGCTGGAGGGAGGATGTGAAGATATTACACGGAAAGGGGAAACAGAGCGAGAGAATGTAAAGGTGCATAAAAGATGGTGCTGGAGGGGGAAGAGGGGGCAAGGGTGAGGTGAAAAGAAAACACATGGAGAAATGGTATAAGAGTTGAAATCGTGAAATGAATGCTCACTGACAGACGAGGGAGATACCGGTGAAGATAAAGAAGCTCCATGGTGGATGTAATAAAGCTAGAGAAGTAAGAGGTGATGAATGTACAGGGTCAGGGGATTTTTGGGTTTGATAGGAGAAGGCTGTAGCTGTGTATCCAAACAATTAAACTCTTGTCACTTCATAATCACCACTGATATTTTTCTAAAGATGCTTAACACCCTGACAATCAGGAAATCATTGAAGAGGTGTAAGGAAGGAGCAGAAGAAGAGGAAGGGAGTGGTGAGAAGGATGGAGGGAGGAGGAGAATAGGACGGGGAGATGCCTGGGAGAGAAGAGCTAATAGTGAGTTAGTCACTCTAAAGATGCTGTGGGCGAGTGCACTACTTCTGTGTGTGTGTGTGTGTGTGTGTGTGTGTGTGTGTGTGTGTATTTATGAGTGAGGGTGAAACAGGATGTGCGCAAGCCGACAGACTGAAGACTTTGCCCCTTAATCACTGTACAGTTGAATTAAACCTGATTGACTTGATGAACGTGCATACAGACACAGACACACACACACACACACGCACGCACACACACACAGCGCTGTGAGGCAGATGATGTCACTGTATTATATTGTGGAGGCAGCTGTAGCAGTTGTGGTGTCATCTGTGTTCTGGCAAACACATTTCTCTCCTGACACAGTGGCACAAATGCAACTTATGAAATTTATCTCTTTAAACATTGTGACAGTGAGTCTTTCTTATCTTATCTTATCTTTCTTTTTATCTTCCTCTTATTTTTCCTCTTTTACTGCTCCCTCAGGCACACAGATGACACATTGCAGTGTTGCGTATTTCGCTGACATCTTAATCCCCTCTTTGGCCCTCCCCGCTGCAGGACAGACACTGTCATTACAAACTCATGTTGTGTGGATGAACTGTGCCCAAGCTCTCAGAGCTTTATTTAAAATCTAGTCATGAACTCACAGTTTTCCAAGACACAAACCCAGTCAGAGTGAATTTTTTGTGCAGAAGTTTAAGAGGATGAAGGAGACAGCTGGAATATTGACCCCTGATGTGATGGTGCAGCCTTAGAAAGCATAAAGGAAATCAGCCCTATGAAAACATGTAAAGCAAATACAATTCACAGTAGGCTCGCATGGCTTTAGGGACTATTTACATTTGGACACACAAGTTTCACACATCCTGCCTGCCCTGTGAAAACCATGTATGTCCAGAGTGTCAGTGTCAGTTTTTTTTCATGAGCTGAGAAAAACAGCTCCATTTTTTTCATGGCATTTTTTCTTTCAGGAGGATTTTCTCAACCAATCCTTCAGTTCATCTGAAACATTAAAGAAAATTCAAAAAGATACAAGGTTTTTACTAACAGTTTTTTTATAAGGGGAAAGCATTTAATCTAAATTCATGACATGCTGAGTGGCATTTCAAAGACTCACATGTTTTACTGATAAAAATATGAATTTCACATGTGATGTTATTGGGAAGGGGTGCATACTTATAAAATACCCTGATGAACAACAACAGGAAGTTGCCATTACCAGCAGGATTTAAACCCCCCTTCAAAACCACATTTTCTGGTTAATAGGACAGCTCACAGAGTGTAAACTGAGCCATAACCCTGTCTGGATGTAGCTTCTCTCATGTACAGGTTCACAGACACCTGTGTGTATCATATCCAGTGACAACAGTGCAATAATGGCTGAGCCCCAGTGCTGAGGAATAAGACATAAAGATGGTCAGTGAAGAGACAAAGGAGGTCTTCATGCATCATATGTCTGCAGTTAGGATCACCCCTCTGAGCACAAAGCAGCATGGGTACTGTTGAGGGACCGAGAGAGAAAATAGAGACTGTGCAGATGATGTAGCCACAGGGCCTGTGTGTGTTTGTGTGTGTGTGTGTCTGCATGTGTGTGTGTGTGTGTGTGTGTGTGCGTGTCCTGAGTTATGCCCTCCAAGTTATGTAAGCTGTTTGGGAAAAGGGCTAAACTCTGCACACAGTAAAATAGAGAGAGCGGGGGGGTATGTATCAAAAATACATTTTCCAAGGGCTGAAAATAACACAGATTGTATCCTAAATTAGAGACACACACACATAAGATACAGTAATTCCACAGTCTATACCCATTATGATTCTCCTAACTTCTCCGCCAGTTTTTTGTGTGTGTGCAGAACTTTTGACGTTGTAGCATAATCCTCTTTTCTCTCCTCATTTCTCTCTCTTTTGCAAAATCACCACACTCATCCGTCTCTCCTCTGGCTTCATTATTCGTTTCGCTGTGTGTGTCTCGGCCGTGTGAGTACACATACGGTGCAGTGCTGTACGTTGCTGTGTGACGCACCGGCTGCTGCTAAACCATAAAAAACACATCAGTTTTTTTTTTTCCAACAAATGCCACCATCTGTCTGAGAGTCTGATGCTTGAGTGTCTGTGTTGTACAGTTACTCATGTTGCTTTGCACTTAAAGGATAATCCCTACTTTTATTTGATACAGATGATACCTGGGATTAAGGGAAGTATAAAATACAAAGGAGACTAAATTGCTGTAATGGTTTGGCTTTCTTGTATTTAGATAAATGCAAACAAAACAAAATTTAGTGGCAGATTTAGGGCTTGGTGACAGAAATCAATTCTGTTTTCCTTTATGTTTTTCTTATTTTTTTTTAGGGCTGAGCTGTGTGTGTAATCCATTGGTACAACCCATTTTCTTCTAGTAATCCCACATAGGTGACAATACTCCAAAAAATCACTGGCTGTTTTTTACCAAGAAATAGTTACTGCATGTTCTGTTTTCAATGTCGATGCTAAGATAAACTAATCAACTCCTGGTTCTATAGCTTCAGCTTTAAGACACATACACAAAAAAAGGTGATGACCTTTTCAGCAAATAAAATGACAGGATATTGTTTTCAAGTTTTATTCACGGAAAACTGCTTTGTGAGTGTATGTTGTACAGAGGACATTGTAGCTGGGAATACACAGAAAATAGCACGGTCTTCTGATATGAATAGAAATGTTATTGCTGTTGGATGTCTATTTTAGCCAATGATTGATAATGCAAATCATGCTGGAAAAATCAAGATGGCTTAAATGTGTTCATTGTACCACAGTGGACTGAGCCAAAGCTCAATGAATAACTTCGTTGAAATGAGGGCTGGACTGTCAATAGATGAGCTGTATGGGGATCTGCCCAGCTGGCCCATCACGTCCAAAGGGTTTGAGGGTTTGCTGTGAGCACCTAGAGCACTCTGTCCAGAATGATTTCATCTTTCATCTCCCTGCAAACCTAACGACATAGAGTCAGTGTGGACCCTGTTCAAAACCTCTGTCATGGAAGCAGCTGTAACACTCTGCAGCCAGAAGGTGGTTGGTGCTTGTCATGGTGGTAGCCAAAGAGCTAAAGGAGATGCTGACTGAAGACAGAGACCGTCCAAGCTCGGTTGGCATGAATTCAGTGGTGAAGAGCTGACAGGCCAGAAAGGCTGCAGCTGAGGTAGCTGCAGGACAGATACACAGCTATGGATGGTGACTTCTGGACAGTTACATACCAGTGATTGTAAGTGATGTAGATTAAATAAAGTTTAAACAATAATATAGCAACTATTGTCTATGTGAAGTCAGACTCCCCCTGTATGTGTATTGTAGTTTGAGCAGTGAGTACATGGACTGTCAGATCCATTCAAAAAGTTTTACCAGCTCCATCAGTGTCACTCAGGGGGCTGAGCCCAGCAAATACATCCTAAGCTGAATCTCTTCCACAGTCCATCTGTGGAGCCAATGACTGAAGTGACTTTACTGAGATGAAGGGGCCCATGGGCTGAAAAATGCTGCAAATTAATTCTGAACCGAATTTATACTTCCTGTGTGTGGGAACAATGACGCAGGACTTTTCTGTTGCTGATTAACTGCACGAGGGCCCAGTAGCTGTCAGAAGCAGGTAGACAGGACAGAGGGTTTGAGTCATAGCCTTTTAAATTTTTATTGCCCTTATTTAAACTTTACAAAGTTGCACATTTTATTTGGAAAATAAATATTATTTCCATCCAATACTTATTTAATTTGGTCACTTTCTATCCAAAGGTCAAGAAGCAAGGCTTTCTAGGAAAAACTAATTTGACTAATTGACTCACTCCCTGTCATTTGTGATAACTTGTGTGATTAGATGTGGCAAACCACATGGATATGACCCATGTTTGTTCAAGAAGGTGGAGCTGAGGAGGAGTGAGTCTGATAGTCAGGCCTTAATTCGTTTTCTACATTACTGTCTATTTATTTTCTTCCAAATGGGACCATAATTTAGAAAATTAACATAAAGCTGTTTCGAGGAAGACTTGAACTAGAGACCGAGACTATAAAGTTATCAGGAAAACATTTACTGAGTAATACATGAAGTGAGAAGTGGGGCCATTTTCTCATACACTTACAATACAATAAAATGGGAGTTTTTTTTGCAGTCGCCTCCTGCTGGTCAGTAGGTGTAATGCAGGTTTAAGGCACTTCCGTCTGCTGTGTTTATTTGTGGACTTGTCCACAGCTTTTCTCTGACTTTTAGCTAAATGATAACGTCTTCAGGAAAAGGACGCAGTGTAATGTTTAGTCAGTCCAAACAAAAAGCGCAGCGCTCAGAGGAGGAAGAATTAAAGAGTTTACTGCTGAAACGACGAAATTACTTCTTACTCAACATGTGTGAAGTGAATTGAATGATAACTGTGTTGCCTGTAGCCAGAGGCCAACACCAGCCGGACTGGCTTCACTCTCATTGGGCTGTGGGGAGCTCTTGAGCCGGCGGATGAGCCTCTGATGGGTGAGTGCGGGATCAGGGATTTCAACCTGTTGCCAAAATGAACGGCCACTGTCTGTGTGCGTGAGAACACGAGGCCGCCGTGCCAGGCATGATAAATAACATCAATGCAAGTGAGTGTGTGATCAGGGGTTGTCATTCATTCATTCATTCATTCATTCATTCATTCACTGCTGTTGTTCTTGAAGTAAATTAGTTTTGTCTTAATGTGTCATTGCTGGTTGGCTGAGGCTGTTTCAGATGTTTGATAGTTGTTGGTTTGAGTCCAGAGCAGGGTCAGAGCTGTGTTGTTGGGTTGGGGTTTGTGGTGGCATGATGAATATTTGTGATATGTATGTGAACGTTGCTCTCCTTCACCATCCTACTGCCAGCATTGCTGTGGTAAATATCAATGCCGGGATTATTTCCGATGGCTCTTATGTATGAAGTGTAGGCTAATTGAATTCACTTGTGTGTTTTCTGGCCACTATCACTTTGTAACACTTTGGCTAATGAGAAGGAGAAGAGATGGGGGTGGGGGGCATTTGTTTTGGTCTCAGATACTGGTTGGTCTAGTGCCACATCTGTTGGTGTCTGAACAGGGCCAGTTTGGTCATTTATTGTAAATCTGAAAGTGTCAAATTAAAATGGCTCCTCTCAGAACAAATGGATGACTCCAGCCTTAACCAACCCTGAGCTGAGCTCTGTCAGGTTTTCTCACATACAGGTGATGTAAAGGTCTGACTGCTGTGGAAACATCTTTTGTTCTGGTTTTATGAGGATTTCGTTTTGTTGTTGCTGTTTTTCTATTTTATTTCTATGGGTCCCCATTGAGCTCTGACCTTAATTAAGAAACATATCATCACATTCAAGAATGGTTACTCATGTTGCTTGTGCGTAAAAGGTGCACTGATATGTTGATCCATTCATACTCAGGTCTCACTTGAACAGTAGCAGGCTGCTGGGGCTGATACAGTTAGACTGGAAATATACTTCATTATAATCCAATGGTTTTGATGGCAGCAATATCAACTATCTAATTAAGAAAGTTATTTATTTATTTATACGTCTTTGGAAATCTAAACACATTAATTTGGCTCCATGACCTCCACCAGGATTAACAGCAAATGAAGCATAGGACCCATCAACAACATTTAGTGCAAAGCCCTCCAAACACTGCTGTACATGCAGGCAACATGTCTATGTGTGCGTGTGCACATGTGTGCCAATGGATGGTGGTGTTGTGTGTACCAGGCACTACTTTTTAAGTATATTTAAGAGATAAACACAACTGTCTCATGTGATTTCTGTAATTCATGCTTCTAAGTCAGCCAGCAGCCATCTGGCTCCCCTGACACACACACACACACACACACACACACACACACACACACACACACAAACAGTCCCTCTGCTACCCTCTCACACTTACAGATATTAACACACGCACACAACAAACTCAGTGGGAATAACAATTTGAGGGCATGTAGTCAGAGAGGATATTATGACAGGCCAGAGTGACCATAACTCCCAGCTGATGGAGCAGTCAGACAGCTCATAGTCCCATCTCTCTTACACACAAACACACACTCACACACCACTGACAAATGGATGAGAAATGACTGGCTGCTTTTTTTTTTTTTTTTTTTTTAAAGCCTGGAGAACAAAGTAATGTATCAAGCTCTTTTGTCTGTCTTCTTGGCATTTGCAAAACCATCTGAGGCTCTCAGGGTACTGTATGTATGTCCATCGAGGACATTGCAGGGGCACAATTAAATAAGCTCAACAGTGGAGCTGGATGTTTACACCTTTTACGGGTAATTTCAAAACCCTGCACAATATGTGGTGCTGTGTCCTTAGCTGAGGCCAGAAAATGATACACATATGACACAAGTAAGGAGAATTAAAGGAAGAACCCTTGTGCTGTTAAAATTAATGTTAACGGCCATAAAGTGAAACTGCGGCGGCAATGGGCTCAGTGCATGACTAACTGTGGTCAGCTGGCTTCTTCCTGACAGAAAACTCAAACACTGTATGTTTTGTTGAATAGTGTTGGCAATTTTTTCACAACATAACCTCAGAAAAGTTTCCATTTCAAAGAAGTAGTGTATGACATTACATAGTTTTATGTTACCTACAGTTTCCAGGTCCAATACAAGCCAGTCAGCAGTTTACATTTTAGGAACTCTTAAATCCAAACTGACTAATGGTCCTGACCAGGTAGGAACTTTAATGTCCCTACTGGATGAATCAGTGACCTTTGTGCTGTATGGTATTTGGCTCTAATCCTACCATCCAAAGATATTACATGATAATGCCTTTAATCATATAGATGAGTAGAAAAACTTGTATAGGATGTAGGGTTTACAGTAGATGCAGAGTTATTTGATATGACAACATGACACTGAAAACATGCAACTCATTTTTACAAAGAACAGCCACTCAGCAGTTATACCCTGCAGTCCCAGTGACCTGCTTTGTGCTTTAATTTAGCATAGTTTACAAGTTCTGAGGCTTGATACGCAATGAAGCCTTTTAAGCCCTTTTTTGGCAGCATGATAAGTTATGCGTCAAAAGCGGCCTGGTTAGTGAAAGTATTAAAATATGCACACTGGAAACAGTTCACAGAAAGGAGTTGTATAATGTTGCTCTGAACATCTTTTTTCTCAGTGTATTTTTCTTCGTATCTCCTGATTTAATGTAATTAACTTGATGTTCTGCAGCATGGTTAAAGGGGGCAGAGTAATGTCAGCGCAGTTAAAGATCATAGTGAAATATGCAGGAATAGTGTATGCACATGCTGCAAATACAGTACGCATGTGCAATTATTACATGTCTGTCTGCAAAAATAAACATACATGTATTTATACTTATATTGGAGGTTACGTCTTTGTTAATCACGGAGACTTGTGAAATACATTTAAATCAAAATGTTACGTAGAGTAAGTGCAGCCTAGCTATGTGTCGTACAGGCATGCTCAAGTGGACTATCTGTACTTTTAGCCCTGAGCTAGCTGGTTTTGAACTTGAGCAAGGTAATCCAAAAGTGGAAGATGAACAGTTTGAGAGGGGCTTTAATTGGTTTTGGGAAAACTCCGCCCTGAGGACAACAGTGGGCTATAATTCACTGTGATAAAACCGCAAAAGATCGTGTGAACATGGCCGTGCCCGTAGGGTTTTTTTTTTAATTTAATGCTGAGTTTGGCTAGCACTGAGAAGAGGCTTATGTGTTGTGGGAATGTGGAGATGGGAGAGCAGAGGACAGAAGAAGGGAGAGGAAGGAAGTAGAGGAGAAAGAGGAGGGAAAGAAGAGGCATGGACTCTGGGCCACAGGAAGGTATTAAAGAAAGCACAGCTGGGATGCTGGAGGAAGTATGTAGCCAAAGAGGGAGGGGAACATAGACAGAAAGGAAGGGATTAAGATAAGGAGGGATAGGTAGGAGGAGTGAGTAATGTCTGAAAAGCATGTGAGCTCCACAGGAGCTCTTTTTAGGCTAGCAGTTGATTCATTTCCAAAAAGTCCTCATAGTTAAATGACGCATCATATGGTTCATCATTGCCTGAGAAAATGGACCATATGACTGCTGTGAAAAGGGCTCATATGAGAATTTTCTAACTTGTCATCTTTGCAGTGTGGCTAAGATATTTTCAGGTTTAGGCAACTGAGTTAAAGCAATATTTTTTTTTATCAACAATTACATGACTACATGTATAGGTCATAGAGAGCTATCATTGAACTCTGTAGTTCCTTTTAGCTATACGGAGCATTTTATCATCTTTCAGCTCATTGTTGTGTTTTTTTGGCTTGCAAACAATTTAGCAGCTAAAGAAATAGTTGGTGGAGACCAAAGATAGAGCTAAAAAAAAAAAGAATATTACACTGAAATCGATCAGGATCAGGAATCAGCAAGTTGTATCTTCTGGATAGGTTAAAAGACATCTCTTTGCTTAGTTGTTTTTTTAGTCAACTGTCAACTCAACTGAAAAGGTCATGATATCTATATAAGTGTTTTTTTGTTGTTTCCATTGCCCGTGAGTGGCCAGATATCAGTTTTCATAAAATTGTCTTAAAATTAGGAGAATATCACAGTCCCAGTTAAAATGCACAAACCCTGTTGGAGATGGGATGTAAACTGCAGTCTTCAGTGTCAAACATGAACACTTTGTATTCCCAATCATGCACTCTGACCTACTCTGTAACTGCACAGTTTTGCTACTGAGAGAAGACAGTAGCAAGAGGTTGCTTGTCAAAATCACCAAAAAACAAACAAACAAACAAAAAAAACTGTATATTTTAAGCATTTGTCCAAATGCCAGTTGAGGTTAATATCTATATTCCTGAATGTCCCTAATCCACATTGCTTTCCCTCCATAAAGTGGGCCACAGATCCTGCTGCTGCCCTTTTTTGCTGCTTGTTACCAATCTGTCACATGTGAGCAGGACAAGTGAGAGAAAACTCAATAGAAAAGGTGCAGGACTGTGCTGTTTGGTCAAGGTAATGCAGCTCGCTAGCTGGGATGGTTTTCATCCCAATATGAGCTGCTCACACTGTCAAGGATGGCTATGTGTATTTGTTTGTATTTGAGAAAGCGTAGTAGATAGTCAAGCAAGGCAGAGGGAAACAAACACACACAGAAAAAAAAATCTACTATTTAGCCAACCTTGCCCAGTCCAGCCCACAGTGTGTGATTTGAAGCACTCTGACTGAGAGAGCAGATAAATCTTTCCATGTGAAGGACGGGTAAGGACAGTATATGCACAGGCTGCATTTCAAGCTCAGCTTTCACAACTCTTTAATTATCCTTTGTCTTTTTGTCCTTACTCTTAAATACCTTGTTTACAACCACATTGTCACACCAAATGTCTGCTGTGGGCACCATATCTCACAGCGATGTCTTCAAACGCAGAGCTGGTTGGAAGATAGCATTATCACTGATATTATGGCTCAACAGAGAGCTATTTACCAATCAGGCCATGGACACAGAAAGGAGCATAAATAATTAAGCGTCCTTTCAATCGGCACTTTCAAATTCCAGGAAGTATTAATGATTGGTAGATCAGGGTGCCTATAAATGTCAGTAAACACTCCAGGTTGAGGACAGAGGCTCTAATCAGGTTCTGAAGTAATCAACTCAAGGAGCCGATATAGGAGCAACACTCTGGGGATCTCAATCAATTCAAACATGACACAATTTCTTTTTGCTACACAGCTTTGTTAAATTACAACAAGAAGATTTTAGTTTCACGATCACTAGACTTTTGTATAGATGACAAGGGAGTTGTCTTGTCTTGCTGTTTTTGTGACCTTATCAGATTCGCAGACCTTGTTTAGACCTTGCCATGGGACACTTAAGCCAAACATTTAGTCTGGTAGTGATATTGATTTTACCGAGCCATAATCTGAAGCACATCTCCGCAGTCCGTCTGGCCTTTTATTGCCAGATTAAAACATAATACATTTCACCGCATTGCTCTTTCAACACATTGGATCCAGAGTCAGGGGAATGAAATGTCTTCAATTTTAGTCTTATGTAACAAACAAATCAGTTTTTAATGAGGGGAGGGCTGTTCAGAATCACATTAATGGGTCACTTCAGTCTCAATCATATATTAAAGAAGTTTTAATGAACAGAGCTGTGGCTGGCTCTCATCTTATTTGCAGCAGCAGCTCTGCTCAGCATGTTCAAGTACAAACTGGAACAACAGGAATTTCCCCTCTCATAAACATAAGCCTCACTGCACTTTATTACAGAGCACCGGTCATGCACGGCTGTCACATTACAGCTGCTGCCTCTTACTATCCCTCTTTATGATGGAAAGGCTTTAATCTTTTTTATTTTTATTTGACAATAGGCTGGTTTCTGAGTGCTGAATGCTCACTGGCCTTGTTTACTGACAAAGAAAGTTTCACTACACCAATTACTGCTGCAAGACAAAGGTAGTAATTTCAGGTTGAGATAAATATCAAGATGGAGGTGAGAATATCTATATTTATTAAGAGATTCAAAAGCAAATTAAAAATCACTCAATCACCAAAAATGATAATGGGAATTTGTTTTAGTTACACTAGCAGTGTGAATCTGTGGTTGATTATTTTAGTGTGTTGGTTGGTGACACCTTCACAGTTGGATGGGTTGCCATAAAATTCCCCACAGAAAGTCATAGGCAGTGAATAAATCCTGATTACTTTGATGGTCCCCTGGCTTTTCCTCCAACACCAGATCAGAGTTCAGGTTGTGTTGTACTCAAAATGTCAGACACACTAACCAAAGATGGTGACCATAATGAACATTACACCAACGAAATATCAGCATAGCTGCAGCCTCAGAGAGCTGCTAGCATTGAGTCTTATCACTGTTTTTATCATGTCTGTCTAACATGGAAGACTTTTAGACTTTTTAGACAAGACATTAGAATAAATTAGATACAAAAGTACAATAAAAAGCACACTTTAAAAAGAATGCAAATAAATGTCTCCAAAGCTCCAAATGTCTCCAAAGCTAGGATACATTTATATATATGATTTCTTAGAATCATTTGTAAAACATTGACTTCTGCAGCCACTAAACATTTCACTTTCACTGCACCATCTAGGTCCAGGCCCACAGAAAGTAAAAAAAAAAAAAACACAGGATTTTCATTTTTGTGCACATTAACATTTGGGTCATTTCACTTTCAGTTCTGTTCATTTAATCAGCACTGATTTGCTGATGCTAGGATGAGTGCACATTTTATAAAACACTAGTGTATTCTAGCTGGTGATTAGCGTCCATTGCAGACATTTCTTGGACCTGAGTCTCAGTGGATGGTCTGTTAGTGCACGCACCACACTGACCGATGGGAATGTGGGGGCTTCAGGCACATGAGCCCTGCTGGACACACACACACACACACACACACATATACACACACACAAAAATACATATTGAGACACAGCTGAGCATAATAGATCTATATGCCAACACCCCAGATGTGACATGTGCGCACACATACACATAGTGGCAAACGTGACATGGCAATAACAAGGTTCACTGTCTCCCTCATTCTGCTGCAGCTCTCCTCTCCTGACTCTTTCCCTTCATCCTCACTTCTGAATTATTCTTTCTCTCCTACCTCTCAATTCTCTGTCACAGTCTCTTCTCCTCCCACTGTGTGTTTCTTTGTCTCCCTCTGCCTTGTCCTCACTTGCAATTGACAGGCTCTGCTGGGTGACCTATGATGCCACTATTAAAACTGCAGAATTTCTTAGACACATTGCATTGGCCCTTGGTGTTCTCTAAATTTGTGTTTCATAACATTAGGTGCCATGTTATTTCTATCTGATAGATCCCTATGTGTCAACTGAACAAAAAAACATCATCTTGGGTACAAGTGCTGCACTAAATTGACCAGTTTTGAAATAGGTTTCAGTATGATGTTTGAGTCCAGTCTACATCAACATCTCTCTTGCACTGTCTCTCCTGATCAGTAAAGGACTACGAGGATGGACAGGGATACTGGGATGTATTTGGATACTCACAGCAGATCAGATTTTTGGACCTCTTCTGGTCTTCCTCCACTTGACTGAGATAGCCTGGCTTAAATCAGACTTTATGTCTTTGGACAGTGATATCCAGATCATCCACATGCCATAAATGATAAATAGACTGAAGGAAATCACAGGGTTCAAATAGAGCAAAAGCAGACCTGTAACCACCATAGAGGGCATTAAGGTATATCCTTATCTTTTTTATGTCAGTTTATGTGCATCCACAATCCCCATGATTAAATTATAATAAAACATGATAAAAACAAAATATCATACAACAGCCTAAATATGGCACTAATGTGTTTTATCTTTCCCAACTTGGGGGGTTTGGACTATCATCCTGTCTTACAAGATGATTAGTTGGCTGGTGAAAAAGGAAAGAAAAACCAGACTTGCTCTGCTACACAAATATTAATACACTTTTTGTACTCAATCTTTGGTTCTAGAGAAACATAGTTCTATGTATAACAATTTTAAAACACAACTCAACTTTTCATTCATATTTGGATACTATTACTTTGAAATTGTAGAATTACCAAGATCCTTTGCCATCGCTCCACACAGTATTATTTGGGTGCTGTTTGTACCCTCTGAGCCCGGGAGACTTTCCTGTTACTGATGCTGGTGTTGATGTTAGAGAGAGGTGATCTGCTGTGCTGCACTGCAAGTGCAATTTGTTTATTGCCTTTGTATGTAAGCCATTTGCATGGCAGGCATTTTGGCATGTCGCAGTGGAAGTGTAATTTATGACATCAATAATGGCTGTATGTAATGTAAGCATGCCAAAAACAAGGGCTCTACGATTTTAGCTCACCATCAAAGCTGGTTGAAACACTTTATGGCACAGACATACTGTTACTGTGTGAGACAAGTCAATCAAGCTCAAGTCAAATCACATTTTCTTATCATCTTATCGCCTGTTTCAAAGCCAACTGTGATCTCTTGACCCCAAGGGCAATTTGAAGGTTCAATCTATGAACCAAATGTAAACACACATGTAACCCCACCAACACAACTCAAAGTCTGATTTCACTCTTAAAAAGATTCAATGGAAATTGATTAAAATTGCACAGCAACTGAATCCAAATTGCACCTAGGGCCCAGCTCATTCACACAGGTGTTTGCAGTTATGGCTGACTGGCTGATTGGTCATTTTTCCTGAGGTCACCTAACTCATGAACTAATAGTAATAATGATAGAGATGATGATGATGATGAACAGATGTATAAATCCAGTAGAGACAGAGACGTCAGTCATCCTCCCTCTGTACCTGCTCACACAGGCAGAGTAAAGGTCTAATCAGGCAGAGTAATTGAAAGCACCTGTGTCAGTGGACCATGGCTGTCAGCTGCAGTGGGCTCAGTGTCATTTAGATGCTGGGTGACATATTTCATAGGTTTTCTTAAAGGCTATATTGTCCAAAAACCCTTCTTGGTCCTTTGAAATGTAGAACACCTGACATCTGAATTTGCTGGTGGGATATTTAAAGGCCTTGAATGTCAACAAACATTTCAAAGGCTCCTGTTTCACTAGGCAGGGCCCCTGTAGTGAATCCCTGCCGCTCCCTTGTGTGTACTGGAAAGGCCATATAAGGCAGAGTGTCTGAGTTGGACCTTCAGACCCGTGTCCCGTGATAGACGCACTGGAGTTGGAGTGCAACATGTGGCTTATTATGAAACCCTTCCAGCCTGATCTGATAAGATCTCCTCTGTTTGTGAGGAGAGAGAGAGAAAACAAGTTCAAGTCCCGTCCTGTCCCACAAACACAGTCCATATGAAACCGGAGTGCACCGACAGGAGCTAAGTGAACACGCGGCACCGTGGAAGTTAATTTTTCACAACAAGACAACTTTAATTTCCACGGGTGAATTGGCGGGAGGGGCACGCGGATGAGTGACGTGCCTCATCTGCAGTTTGACCGACGCGTCTTTGGCTGTTGATGTGTCCATGTGGTGCTGGACGTTAAAATACCGGCTGAGTTGTCTCTCTCTCCCTCTCTCTCTCTCTCTCGCTGTCTCCCCCTCCCTCTCTCTCTCTCTTCCCGCTCATCCGTTATATCCTCGCTCACCGTAGCTCCAGTATCAGTTACCGGGTCCCAACCAATCCCCGCGCGCTGTCAGACAGCAGAGGAGAGCAAACCGGAGAGGGGCAGACAGACGGGGAGAAAGAGAGCGGAGCACACACCCAATAATCTATCCATCCGCCGTCCATCCTCCTTCACTCCCTTCCAGACCGACAGACAGAAACACAGGCAGCACCCAGCTCCCCTCCCGCCCCTTTCCCCCTGTTTTCCTCCCATCACCCGCCAGGTCTCCCTGACTGCAGCTGTTTGGGTTAACCGGGGAGGCGCGAGGCAGGATGCGCGATGGGACAAGCGTGCGGACACGCGCTCCTCTGCCGTAGCCAGCCGCCGTCATCCGAGATGTAAGTGTTGCTCTGATAACTATGTGTGTTTGGGCATAGACTGCAGTTTGTGACCCGAGGCTTCATGCTACTTCTACATACAGCGCACAAACTGAATGGCTGTAGAGACACATGGTGCCCAGTGCTGAGCCAAAAACAGAGGTGATGTGGTGTGAGTGTGACCTGCTGGGTGTCATTATTACCCCTGTCAGCGCCAGCGAAGACCCCAAACTGTGCAGGCAACTGTCAGTGTAAACCAGTGGACAGCTGGCCCTGCAGTTCACCACCACCATCACATCACAACATCACTACAGTGTCCCCTTGGTGTGTCTAGACTGATCTACACACAGCTTAGTGACCTTACTGCAACTTTGCATCTTTCACAGTTGTCTGATGAGGCTACTCTTTCTCTAATATTCCCATAGGGACACATGCATTTGCATTGTTAGTCTTCCTCTATTGCATCTTTCTTTATCTCAAAATGTTTTTTTAAAGGCTGACTTTGAGCAAATTTTGATCTGAAATACTGTTTAGCTCGAGCTGTCTGGAACAAAACTTGGTATGGCACGTTTATAGAGGGTTCATATATTAATTTATCAATGTTAACAAATGACTTATCAATGCCTTATAGAGCAGTTATAAGCCACCAAATATTAGGAACTGGCTGAACTGTTTGCAGTCAGGTTGTGGAAAAACCTCTGTCACTGATTGGATTAAATACTGGAAACAAACTGGAAGAGAAACCTAACCAAAATCAAACTAATAGCAACTCATTAAGAATTTATTAATCTATTACCTACATTTGTAACTGCTTTATTACCAAGAAAGGAAGAATAAAATTCACCAAAACTACCACTGGAGATTTTCCCCCAATCCTGCTTACTCAAAATGTATCCTTATTATTATTTTGACTGGATATACAAAGCACTGATACATATTTTATTATCATGCGATCTTATACAACTGACAAATCTTTTATAAAAGGGGAACCTACCTTATTAGAAGTGGTACCCCTGTTTTGACTGATTTGGTGATTTGCTGAGCTTTTAAATAAACTTGAGGACAAATGCTCCACTTGTGCATTTTTCTCCTATGAAACACAGAAAATGCATCACCCTCAAACAGGCTTAAATCAAGGCTGTTTCCCAGTGTGAAAGCTCATTTTTGAGCTTGAGACATTTCTCCTTGGTCATTATCTGTTGACATTTTGGAGATGAGTGTTTTTCACAGGACAGCAAATATGTTTTGCGGATCAAAGGAGACTGACATGAACATTATCACAATTTAATGCAATAAAAGATCCCAGTCTCTCAACCAGCCTTTGGAGAGCTTGTGTTTATGATGTTGCGAGAATGTGTCAGAGAGGTGGTTTAAATCCATGGTTTTTGTTCAGGCCATTAGTTGTGTAATTGCTTTTGTTTTATGTTGTCAGTCAGTCAGGAGTCTTCTCGGTGGCCCCTGTCTGGAGAGAAATGAACTTTAAAATGTCAGGGCTCCATTTGGTGTCTAGCTAAATGTTAGAGCACTCTTGTTGGTGAACCACGTTTCTGCTGTTTGAAATTAAAACCTGCTATGTAAACACACAATGCCTGCTCCAAAATTAAGTGACGTATCTGCTGCTGATGGAGTTAACGCGCTTTGACACTTTGTGATCAAAGATTATACACATCCTGTACTGTATACTGTATATGGTGAGAATTTCCCTCACGACACATCTTGATGCTAATACTCTGGGCTTCTTTTTTAAAAAGTATGATTAGTTTCCTCTCCTCTCTTGGAGCTGAGTGGCATCATTTGTGGATAACAACATTCTGATGTTATTATGCACTGATTGCACAAAACATTAGGGACATTTTCGTCATATCAAGTTTCAACTCTCTTTTTGGTTGAAAAAGCTTCCTCTAAGATTATTTTTTCTTTATCCTCTCTTTCATTATTGGTTTAAATTCAATAAGAGAAATCACTGAAAGATAATGACTTTTATCCACCGCACCAGTGTTTGTCAGAAAAGACGAAGTTTCTTATATTGGCCATTTGTTGGCCAGTCTAGGAGAAAATAACCAGACTTCTGGGGGTATAATAAATCTGCCAAGTGAATGCTAGTGATCTCTGACATACAATTAGTAGTTGGCCTCACCTGCTTTGTTTTAGCTGGACTCGGTCATGGGGTGTGACCCCGTTACAAAATACACAAGAGCAGATGTCATGCCCGTACCTATTGGGATATGTCCCCTCTTCTGATTGAGCATTATAATAAAATAAAACCATATACACCATTTGAAAAACTCCAAGAGGGGCACCTGCTGCTGTTAATGTAGTTTTCTAGAGTCTTAGATCTCTGGATTGAACATGTTATATATTCTGTCTAAGTGTAGACCAAATATGTTGTGTTGTATTTGATGCTGTGTCTTCATGTTACTGCGTGCATTTATACATTATAAACAGCCTTTTGAGGAGGCACTGTTTATCTACTGTTATTATCTTGCATCCTTTTAGCAGCAACCAGGCATCGCCCTTGTAATCTGTATTTGGGTATGTGTATTCGTGTGCCAGCAGGGAGTGCATGTGAACAGTTTTCAACCTGAAAAATATTGCAATTTACTGGATTGACGCCAGGAAGTCAGATCCCCCAGCTTTCCACTGAACACACACATACACACTAAAACACACACACATAAGTGCACAAAAGTACACAGCTGCAGCAGAGTTGTAACCTGACTCCTGATGAGTGAGCTTGTGTGTTTGTGTGTGTGTGTGTGTGTGTGTGTCTGTGTGTGTGTGTGTGTGTGTGTGTGTGTGTGTGTGTCTGTGTGTGTATGAGAGAGTGAGAGAAAAAGGATGCTGACATTGCACTGTGTTATTATCAGTAATGGGCTCATCAATACTAAAATATTCAGAGAGAGAGAGAAAAGACAGAGTGGAGAGGGAGATGGAGGGAAAGCAGCGAGGGAGCTGAGAGAAACCATTGTGTGCTGTATTTGTATCATTTTGCACATGTTTATGTTCTCTGTATCTACAGAATGTGTGGGCCTCTGCAAAACATTTGGCTTAAAAATGTCACCAATTCAAGTCACTGATTCATCTACATTTTGACTCCCTGTCTCTGAGCCCAGAGCTATATGTAAAGTATTCTTAGTATTATGAGATGACTGGTATAGTTTGGATGCTTACAGCTGAATCAACCGTGCAAAAGATAAGAAACTATGTAAAAAAAAAAAAAAAGTCTATAATAAAAAGTCAAAGGTCAAGAATGCATAAGAAGACAAATCAACTAAGCTTCTGAAAGAGTTTTGCTCTAACAAAGATCAGAAGATTTTAAATTATAAGTGCTACTATTGGGACAATAATGATAGAGACTGTGTTTTGTAGAACTTAGATATGTTCAGCAGATTTAATCAGTTAGTTTTGGGATTCTGGGTCTCGGTCTTGATTGAATTCAATAACTGGTGAAGTGTTCGTTCCTGATTGCAAAGATTAGGTTTTCTAAATATGCTAGAGCTCTGATTTATGCCTCTGGCCATATCAAACTTATGAAATAAAGTTAGGAAACAAAGCCAAGAATATTAAAACCAGAAACGGTCACAGACACATATTATCATCAAATTATTCCAGAGACACCCCTGGACTTGAGTAACACTGGGATTAACATTGAAAGATATCCTCAAATCCTTATAGACACTGGGAGGAACAGATCTTCTCACCCTTTCCTAACCTTGTCCTACTTACTTTTCGTCTCCTCTTTAGTTTAGTGTACACTGCACAAAATGTGCAGCTTAAACAGAACTAGTATACATAGTCATGGATGTCACAGCTGCACACGAACTGCCATGTCAAGTATCATTCTTGTCTTATTTAAACACCAACATTTAAAGACCTTTGTATGGCCAGATTACATAGATACAGGACATATAGTGAACAGTATAAGTCTTTTATTTGCTTTCTGGTGGAAGTCCACAAATCAAAGAGAGTAGTGGAAATAATTTATGAGACCTTTTGCAAAAACATCCACCTGGCTCAGAGTAGTACGGGGACTGGTACAAGCTGATTCAATTAAATTCACACAACAGATGCCAATACATGGTCAGTGTGTGCATTTCAACCTGAGGGGAATAGATGGATATTAATTCAGCCATGCCAACTGTGTCTATTAGGAGGTAACGTAACTGTCCCCATTACTAACAGAGTGGAAATCCATTTTAGTGTAAGTTGTAGCTAAATGTTGTTTGGTTCTCCTTGATTTCTTTTGTAATTTACCAGTGATTTCCTGCAGCCAGAATGAAGTTTAATCTAACGTTATTCCTCATACTAATAGCTATTTATTGTGTAAAATGAGATCTGTGAATGTTCCAAGCACATACTGTGCTCCCTAACTGAGATGTAAAATTAACTTTTCAACATGCATGTAAACAAACAAACACACAGTCACACACACAGACACATTACATTATATTTCCACACTGGCAGCTCAAAAGTAGCTTACAAGTGAGGGACATCATTAAAGCGTCAGTGCAGTTGAAAACCTCTGAAAACCTTGTAGCAAGTACCTTACAAGGAAGATTTAGTTTAAAGACGGAGGCTAGAATTACATTAGGCTAAACTCAAAAGTTTCATATGTTGAAGGTTTAAGAAAGCTTGCTTTAAAATGGCTACGGTAAGAATACAGCTCCAGGGAATGAATTTAAGTCAATACAGTGTCATCATGTGTGTTTGTGCGTGTGTGTGTCTGTGTGTGTGTGTAAGAGAGAGCCTGGAGGTGTCATGGGGAAATGAGCCTGACAGCTCTCATGGTTCCAGGCTTTGGCTCCAGCAGCTCCTGTCAGCCTTCTTATCTCTATGGACTGTTGCCACAGACAGGTGTTTCTGTGTGTGTGTGTGTGTGTGTGTGTGTGTGTGTGTGTGTGTGTGTGTGTGTTTGTTTGTGTGTGCAAACCTTTGTGTAAAAGAGTGTTTATGTATTTACAAGTCTGGCAGTGTTTATAAGTTACAAGTGTGTGTATGTATGGGTACGGTTGTGTTTCTGTCAGTAATCCAATGGACAGCAACAACTCTGTTCGCAAGTGTTTTCGAAGCGGCTGCAACTGCTGTGTGTGTGTGTGCGTGCGTGCGTGCGCATGTGCGCATCCTCCCTTGAGAGATTAAGGTGGGAGGTGATGCAGCTGTGTTTGGGACACAGAGCTTTGGTTTAATTAGAAAACAGTATCAAGTACCCGTCCATGTGTGCGATGAGACCTCATTGATAGGCAGCAGTGGTGTGTGTGTGTGCGTGCGTGCATGCGTGTGTGGTCTTTACTAATAGCCTTCGGAGTAAAGAACCTTAAATAAATGTGTCATAATCTTCCAAAGAGATAGCATACAGCTAATTAGGTCTGACACCCAGCTTTAGGACTTGGAGTCTTTGTGTTTAAGATTTGTTCTTCCGGTGTGATACTATGACGCCTGAATGCACAGACCTTACTCTGAAGGTCAGGGCTATTTCAATGTGACATCTATTTTAGTTAGGTAAGTGTAGGTTTACGCATTTGTTTTTGCAGGCAGCCTGTGTGTCTTTCTTTAGACTAATGGGAAGCTGCAGTGGACACAGATACAGAGAAACTGTTACCATATGAAAAGCACAGAGGGTGACAGCATCTTACAGTTTGTCATTTGCTGTAATAGCTACCACGGGGCTTGTGGATGAGCATGAGAATCACCTAGTGTCTAGTGTCGTTATAAATGTTTTGCACTGACAAACATGTTAGTAGTAACAGTAACTCCTTCAGAGGTGTACTGTATGTGGAATAAAAGTGACTATTTGAAGCAGCTGCTGAAAAGAAGTAGGAGATTAAAATGACAGGTGACTGAAGTAAATTATTTATGCATGTCAAAATTTCATTTCATTTCAAATTCAAAGACATAAAAACCTATTTTACACAACTCAAAAACTCTCAGTGTAGTGAGGAGACATTACACTCACCTCCTGGTTTTCATTCCTGTGAAAAAACAAACAAACAAACAGACAATGTGCTGTTACATCATTTAGTTCAGGTAAAGAGATTAAAATTACGCTGTGGTCAGTCCTGTGAATGACTCTGTTCATCCAAACTGATTTAACTTTAATGTAGTTTACAGTGTTTGTCATTAGTTTTGCTGTTGTGTTATCATTTCTAATGTCTTTATTGCTGATGTTACTGATATTCGTCTTGTTTTGCTGTTGCACATCCACAGTTGATTTAGCAGATGTTTTTTAATATTGCTTTTACAGTATTTCCTGTTGTGGTTCTCACTCTTTTGAACACGCACCCCTTAGTTATTGCCGTTTGTTGATCATCGTTATATTGATTGTGTTAAAGTACTTATTATTTGGCTAGCTGAATGCGTTCTTGTGCTCTGGTTCCTCTTGCCCTGACTGCAGGGCTTTTTCTTATTGATCGTCTTTATTGATTGACTCACACAGAGATAAAGCCACTGACAGGCTGTAAGTGTCGCATTTGGGACATTCAGGGGTTTTGTGATGCTTGTAGGGCTGAATGAAATGACTTGTTCTACAGCATATGAACACATACTGCATGCACATAAACAGACTGTATTAGCTTTCTTTGTCTGCAGGCTACTATTCATCCAGTATTTGACATAAACTTCATTAGCACTTAGCAGCTGTTTTGATGCTGATTGCTAAATGAAAACATGGTGATGATTATTCTGATCACATGGACAGATAAACCATTGACTTGTCTATGTATGGCTCCTGTTGTTGAGTGGTGTTCTGGTTTACTCTGTTGTTATTATTTCCGACAGACCAATTTTCCATTCACTTCATCACCTCATTTGTGTGTCATTGTCTCCACCTCTCTGCTTATCACTTCTCTGTCTTCACCTGCCAGACAGAGACAGACAGACAGAGACAGACAGAGAGAGAGAGCGAGAGAGTGAGAGAGATGGGTGTGACAGAGAGAGTGAGACAGGTGTGACAGAGAGAGGAATAGGCTGTTGAGATGATGTGATAGATGAAGGGCCTATGCTTCATCCAAAGAGTTGTCCAGGTTGCCTGGCAGCTAATGGTGCCACAGGTTACCCTACATGTAGGGTATTATATCAGTCCTAGATGTTGTGTTTACTTCTTTTGATGTGTCTGTATATTTATCTTTTTACATCTTTTTGCAGAAATAAATCAGTGCATTTATTCCTGTGAGTCGTGTACATAAAGGTGCGTCGCCTCAAAGGCTTTGTGGCAAGTGTGTGACAAATGTGAAAATGATGCTGCACAATTTTTACTGGAGGTTTTTTAGATTTTTTTAGCTTCTTTAATTATTTTCTTTCCTGCTGTGTATTGAACCACTGACAGCTGAGTGCTTAGTTGTCAACCAGATTAAACCAGAAACATGTCATATTTTAGGATGTATCAAATGTTTCGCTTAAGTTACTTTCTGAAAATGTGAATACATTTTGTGAAGAGAAAATCAGATGTAAACAAAAAGTCAATTTAGCCCCAAAACAAGCAGAGTAAAAACTGTTGTGGGTTTTTTATATCAGTACTAGTAAGTTGAGAAGCATATGAAATGCAAATTGTATGCATAAAATTTAATGTACTAAAAATATTTACTGAACCTTTTTTAGAAGCTTTTAGTCAGAACCAATCAGTTGATTAATTAATTGTAAATTATTTGATGAATGATGACGATGATGCTTGGCTAGATAATGGATGGATGGATGATCTGTTAAAATAATTTTTCAAGCACAAATGTGGAGCATCTTTTGGTACCAGGTTTGGAGACAAATAAATAATTGGCATATTAATCCATAATGAAAATAAAAATTGGTTGAAGCTTTACTTTTGAGGTTTAAAATGTTGAGGTGATCCAATAGCTGAGTGGTTAAGATGCATAACATCCTAACTACAAGTGCTCTGAGCAGTTCCCCTGTTTGACTCTTGGCTGGCCGGACTATCATTCATTTTCTCTGTCCCATTTCCCGTGTCTTTTTCATATTAAATAATAAAAGCATAAAATGGTCAAGGATAACTTTGAAAAGTAACAGTATTTGTTTTCCTGATTTAAAACACTTTTTAGTTTAGAGGTTTTAGTTACTACATTAAAGTATAACTTTTATTTATCCCAATTACCAGTTATACCTTAAATATTTTTCATCTTTTCTATTATTTTGCAATTGTAATATACCTGTGAGTTCCTAAATCCTTCCTACTTTTACTAGACCTCTAGACCAGTGGTTCCCAGTCCTGTTCCTTAGCTCTCAGAGTCCTGCTGGTTTTCATTTTCACCATTTAATACAGATTTTCATCCTGGACGCCAGGTGATTGCACTCAACCACAGCTCCAATGGAAAACCAGGAATGCGACTTTGCTCCCCACTGCTTGTTCTGCTGATCAGACTGGACATGGCAAGTAGTTCAGAGAGCAGGACCTACATTGCCAAACACCAGTATGCAGCCATTTCTGTAGTTTTTAGAACTCAGTGACATGAGACACTTTACAACCAGGACAGACCACTTAAACTGTTGACAACCAGAAATTACAGTCACATCTTGTGTATCAAAATTGTATCGAGGTTATGTGAGCAAGAAAATTAATCAAACAGACAAGTGTTGGGCCTAGTTATGATGCACAAGTAAAAGCAGCACCTTGACAAGCTAGAGAATAAGAGAAATGAAAAAGGTCTTTGGGCATTAAAGCAGCAGCTGTTAATATTGAGAAAAGCAACATGTGAAAATTTACACAGTATTTTTAGGTGAAATGAACAGGGAGGTACATTATTGGATAACTGCAGCTGAGGTGAGGTTAAGTGCTGCAGACTGACCCACAGAGCTGGGATTATATCTTCACATCAGTGAGTCAAGATAGTGAGAGACCAAAGACGTCAGGACGCCCTCTTTGATGAAACTGGTGGTTTTAAAAACACGAGATAGAAATTACGTCAACCACCTATGTATACTATACTGTCAAAGAGTGCTCTCAAGCTCCGTAATTTCCACAAGGTCCACAGACAGATGGATGGAAATGTTAAGTGCTTCAAGGCTTTTACACTGCACATTAGAATAGTGTAACTCAAGTGACATTAATTGAACAGTGGGAGAGGCTGGATGCATTTACTTGTGAAATGTAAACTTTTACACATAACCAACAAGAATTGGAACACTTCCTGTCAAAGCATGACTATACACAGCAATAGACAATTATCCAGTATGTTGAATGGAGGCAGAACATGAAATATAGTTGACAGTGTATAAGCATAACTTGAATGATTAATTTAATGATCTATTAATATTCAGTGATGTCAGTTTTCAGACAGGACTGATTTGTTTATGGGCCCCAAGGCAAAAATTAGCTGCTGGGCTCTTAATAATTCCCCCTTTCCTCCAACTCTCTGGGAATTGTATTATCATGCTGGTATATAACAGTGCATTGGCCCGACTGCTGTCTGATAATATGATTACATACAAATTAATTTATGAATATGCAGCATGTAAACAATTCCATCTACAATAGGTTATGTCATTAGATATTGCGCTTTATTAGTGCATATTCTTATATGTTGCAAAGAAATGTTTGACTATTTAAGTCCCTGGGCCACTTGCCTACTTTGCCCTGCTGGTAATCCAGCCTTAGTTACAGCAAATATTTGGCAACAAAATTTTAAATGTTATAACACCCTTTTTTCTCCCATGCCATTTCAACCCAACCTCCTTCAACTTCTCAGATAACCACTGCATATTGCAGCTATATGTTTTTTGGCGAACAGCACTGTAAAAGCTTTAGACACTTTAGATACTTACCTATCACACAATACCAGCAAGGAGGTGTCTGATCCGTCCCATATTCATTCTGCGGCATGAACCCAAGTCTGAACATACAACCGTTGTCATAAAAAACTGTCACCAATAACAAGAAAATCAAGGAGTCCTGCTGCAGATGGCAGATGGCCCTCACAAGAGCTCTGATCGCAACATCATGGAGTCAGGCTGGAATAACATGAAGGCACGAAAGCTCTTCTGTTTTAAAACCAAAGTGTGGTCACATGAAATGTTTATTTGATTTAGGTTTCTTTTCAGTTTACTGCACTTCAAATTAAGTTTATTGATGAGTAAAAACTAATTATGGCTTCAAAAGCCTTTAGTGTTTAAAACTTGTCTATTACACAGTTGTGCATATTATAAACCTTTTTTTAAAGCAGCGCTTGCATACATGGCAGTGTTGGTCAGTTGGTCCACCACTTTAGTCCAAACTGAAATATCTCAATAACTACGTGAACACAGTTTCATACTCCCAAGACGTTGGATCCTAATAACACTGATCACATTCTGTCCAATACGTAAAACTAAGAACATCCAAATCAGCCTTAGCTGTAAATTGTGTTTGGTGCTAATTAGCAGTTTAGTTTACATGCTTGCACACAAAACTAGGATCAACACATACCACTGCCATAGTGACCGTGGTAGCATGCTGATGTTAATATTAGCTCAAAGCTCTGCTTTGCCTCAGTACACCCTCACAGAGCTGCTTGTTCTGTTTACCAGCACCAGCGTCAGGCAGGATGTGTTTGTGAGCATCACATCCAGAGTGTCTTGGAGTGAGCTCCAACTAAAATATTTAGGGTGACCAATCTGTCTTCAGGTTGTGGGCCTTTCCACAGTTTGGAAATCATATTTATAAATATTCAATACAAATATTTTTTTGTTTTGTTTTGTTTTACTGCTTCTAGAAATTATAGCCTTTATGGTTGAAGAATGCCTTCGTTTGTTTGACCTCTTATGTCACATTTTTGTACACATGCATGTAACACAGTGGTAGAGAGACGGCAAACTGCAACCATACACACAATGTTGTCCTTGATACTTACTTGTCTTCCAGTAGTAACACACTTTGCCTTGGGCCACATATATGTGATAATTAAACACAACACACACACAAAACAGGTTTACACACATACACACACTCACACTTCTAATTATTTGCAGGTCTTGCAGGAGTGCTTTGAAACAGTCTGATAGGATGGGGTGCAATTAATTAGCATTCAGACAGTTTTTTCTATCTTTGATTGTCTGACACCAGTAAACACACACACACACACACACACACAATTATAGACATAGACACAGATGCTGAAGCAATTCTGCAGTGTGAATCTGAAGTTCTTAATGAGAGTTTTTGCTCATTTTGCTGTCCTGCTGTCAAGACAAATGTGTGTTTGTTTGTGTGTCTGTCTGTGTCTGTCTGGCAGATTCATTTTTATTCTATGTACGTCTGTCAGTATGTCTCTCCCCATTTTCTTCTCTGGGTCATCAATGACCCCAGTTGGTCACCTTTCACACTTGTCCCTTCATGCCTCTAGCCTACACACACACACACACACACACACACACAACACACAACACACAGACACACACAGACACACACACTCAGACACACACAGACACACTATAGCCGGTCATAATTGCCCAGAGGCACTTCTCCTCTCTCTCTCTTATTCCGTCTCCTGTTCCGCCTTGAATCTTTTTTCTCTTTGGTTACTTTTTAAAATTTTCCCTTTCATGTCCACTCAAGCAAAAAATGAACAATTTTTGCTGCCAGCAGGGGGTCTAGCAGGGATGCATGTGCTGTTTGTACATGCATGTGTTTATGCATGTCTGCACAAACATACTGCAAGTGTAAATCCATGTGCACACAGCTGTACATGAATGCATTAGATAAAATACCAGATATTATATGGAAGATGTCTGTGTGCTGTTCATTTTGTTGTGTGTTTGATAGTATTTTCACTGGGGATACTGCATATTTCCAGATGTGTCCCTCTGCTCACGGTCTAGCTTTATTCCATACACATGCAGCTTACAAGTGTGCATGTTTGCAATAGCCATAGTGATGTATCCAGGTGCAGCCTCCTTCTCAACATCAAAGTCAATATGGAGAGTTTGTGTATGTTTGATAGCACTAACCTCTGTTCTTAGGAGAGGATGGAGAGTTTAAGTCTTTGATGAGCCCATTACACCTTTTTAAAGTCTACTTTGAGAAGCTTCCTCATGGTGGAGTGGACTGATGTCTAAGAGGCCACACTTGCTTTCATCTCTTTTGTCTTTTTCCATGTCTCTTAAAACTGTCTGTGCCATAATCTTTTTTTTGTTTGTTTGGTTTTTTTTGCCTCTGTTTGCATCTACATCAGCCTGTTTATCCTCCTCTTCTTGATTCTCTTGAGTCTCTTTCATCCCTGTCTTCTGCCTTTTGATAAGGACGAGAGGTTGTGCGGTGCACCGTCGCCTGTTTTCTCTGTTGTGTGATTGCATTGGTGCAGAACTCGCCTGGTCCCTAACCAGACAGTCTGCAAAGCTACTTTGATGTCACCAACAATTTGAAGCCAGTAACGAGGAGGTGGTTTTAGTCCTGATTGGAGTCGGCCTTCTTTGAAAGATAGTTCCACCTTGTGTGTTGGTGGTGGTGTTCTGCCTCCCAGTTAATCACTCCACTTGCTTGATCTGACTGATTGGCTGGTTTTCAAAAAGGAATGGATTTCTTGGCTCTAGTGGATTAAGAAACTAACAAGACAGTTGCCTAAGTAAAAAACACATACTCTCCTTTGTTAAAAACATTTTAAGAACATCTGCACTAAACGAAACAAAGCTGGAAAGGGAATGCACCGTACGTGGATCCAGCTGTTGATTTTGAGATTTTGCATTGAGATGCTCTACTTCTTCTTACTTAATGCTTCTCTGTATGCAGACAGTTATACCATGGGGAGCACAGTCAGGCTGTGTCTCTCATTGTGAGCAAGATATCAGCCTAATTTGTTGACTTCTTGGCCAAACACGATGTCTGGTGTGTGAAATATTTGCAAAAATCAGAACTGACATATTTATCAAATGAAATTTACTATAAACAGCCAACCCATTATTCAGTAAATTAAACAACAAATCACTGTAATTGGCACAGCAATGAAGTAATTTAAGACTTTCTTGAGGCTTCAATAAAGTGACATAAATATATGTGTCTTACTGTTTCATTAATTACTGGTGACTCAAGATTTTGTATGTATGTTTTGTATGTATGTATATTTTTTTAAACCTTTCTTGAATGCACACGCACACACACACACACACACACACACACAAGTGAGAATACACTTTGTCATATGCTTTTTCCTGCTGGTCTGCCCATTCTGATACATAATACATTACAACTGAGACCAAGTGGGCCTCTTTCCTCCCCACCTCTCTCTCTCTCTCCCCGCTCTTCTTCTCATTCTACTTTTTCCTCCCTCTCCCTCACCCACTTCTACTCCCAGCGATGATGTTATTCTCTCGTCCTCCCACTTCAGCCCCTGTCTCTCACCATCTTTGTCTCTCCATCTTGGTACGTGTTACTGTATTGTTAGGTCCCAGCAGTAATTTATTCATAGAGACATGCACACTGACTGGCCTTTTCCAAAATGGAAGGACAGATGGTGGACAACAGAGAGCTGACAAGAGATGTGGGATAAGTTAAAGTAAGGAGAACAATGTGAAAGATGACAGTCATTTCAGATTTGATCTGTTTGGGTCTGCAAAAAGAAATCACACCTATTAGTCAATGCCGTTCGCCCAATTCCCCAAACTACAGAGGAAGCGTCTACAAAATTACATTCTTATTCAAATCAGAATCAGAGGTGGGAAAGTGCTTAAAATGAAATGTCAACCAAATTGTCTGAGAGAAGTGAGTTAAGGAATGAAATATTCTGGCTTTGCCACTGTGAAATATTACAGACACAAATATTACATTTTCTTTCGTGGTCACCTCTTGTTTACCACGTATCTGCATACTCTAGTCTTCTCTGTGCGACGGTGTTCGTGCCCTCACTGTTTAAAATTCTCCTGTGTTTGACCTTCACTGTGCAGAATGATGTAGTGTTTGTGCAGAGACTGGAGAAAACACCAGAAAGACATTCTCACCTTTCTCTGCTGAAAATCCTCACCTTAAAAATGCATTCAAATACTACAAGTAAGTTTGGGATTGTTAGTTGTTAGTTATTTTTGTGGCTCCTGGCTTTGGGAGAAAATGAGATTCTGGTGTTCTATTCAGTGTCATAGTCCTCATCTATGTTACCTGCAATGAAGCTACTAAATATTAAGGGTGTTAGACTGGTTCAAGATTTGGCTGGGGATAAAAGGAGATGGGGGAATAATGAATATTAGTGCTCTGTATTCAAAGGTTAGAACATGAACAAACTTATAATGCTGGATTCATTTATGGGTAATTATAATTAATTTTAAGGTGCCTCTTTGTAAAACCTTGTTTGGACAATGCGTTTTCTCTGCCCTGGGCATCAATATGTAGATATCCTCAGACATCAGACATGTTGTTATGAGCTGCTTTTCATTAAGGTTTTATGGTAGTTATATTGTATTGTTCTTGCTCTGTGGAGTTCTGTGTATTTCCTTGCAAAGGCCTTTAGAAGAGAGGGGCTATAATATGTAGCACTGGCACGTTTATATGAAATAAAATTGGATTTTCTCTGGATGTAGGTTTGTTAAAATAGACAATACAATATGTATGACAAATATACAATGTTTTATTCATGCATTCACCAAAAGCAGAAAGGTGCATTGCATAATTAACAAACAAACCGAAACCCTTTTTCTATATAATATATAATAATATATATTGATATATAATAGTCAATCAAAGTTCAACAGCCAGATAAGTAAGAGAGAAAACGCCAAACACCAAAACAAAAAGCGCAACAATATTTAAGAAAAAAACACTAACAAATTAAAAAATACAACAACAATATAGTATGTTGTTAAGTTTATTTCTTGTTGGGTGGACTCATGCATAGACATTTTACCAGTCATGGGTAGCTGGTGTAATGGTGCAATAGTTACCTGCAGTTCATTACACCTTGTGCAGTGATGTACGATGATGATCGAAGTTTCCAGTAGAGCTGAGGTGTCTTGACAAACAATTTAACTGACACCTGGCAGCTAAAAACTCCATGGTGTATTGTTTCTTAATGGTTGCAATTATACATCAGAAGTGATGTGGAAAAGGATTATGTTTGTAGTAGCTGATGGCGATGGTAGATGACCATTACACTATATTGTCCAATAACCACCAGTTTGCTCAGTGAGCTGCCAAATTGTTTCCTGTCAATGTGTGTAAGTGCGTGTGTGTGTGTATGGATGGTGGCCATGTTGATCTTGTGAGGCCAGCTGCTAGGTGTGTCTTCCATCAGCTTCCCAACAGGAAGAACGCACAGACCCATTAGAGAGGAGAGGAGAGAAACCTAATTGACCAACAACAGGACATCAGAGTCGACACGCAGTGGTTTCCATCCTGAACCAGTCTCCCATCCTCCCTGCTCTGGTGCGGCAACGATGTGGAGCACTGGGGTGGTTCAGGCGGGCACGTCAGTCGTTTTATTGTCTCATGTTCTTTTTACCGTCCGAACTATCTCATCTCACTGCCATGAGATTTCTCTGTGTTCTCACCTTCTCTTTGTCAGCAGCTTTTTGTTCACATCTCATGGTCTTCATCAGGAGATGCAATTTTTCCAGTTTTCAAGGTGTTATAGGCTAGGCTGAAATAATAAGTTGATTAAATGATTAATCGATTGACAGAAAGTTACTCAGCAATTATTTCAACTAATGACTTAATTGATTAATGACCTAAAGTAAAATATAATAATAACATAATAATAATAGTCTCAGCATGTCAAAGGTAGAGATATGCTGCTTTTTCTTGTCTTATGCTCTTTGGGTTTGGATTGAGTTCATCGCCTCTGAGAATTATGGACATTTTTTTATTAATCAGTAAATAACTGATTAAGTGATGAAACAATTGCTTGGCGAATTGATAGTTAAACTGACTGTTAGTGACAGGTTTATTTTAGATATTCACACATACATGACACACAGCTGACTCAATAAGTCTGATTATGCCATGAAAATGTGCTTCAATCAGTTGCTGCTTTGCTCTTACTTTTCACAACAGTTGTATTAAATGTATTGATCAGTGAATTTAATGCATGATTTTCCGGTGATGCTTGCCCTCCTCTGTTGTTATTCCTTCCTTCCCTCCCTCCCTCCATATTTCCATGACAGCTATTAATAATGAATGGCTCTGACTGTGTAAATGCCATTCCTTTGCATATCAGTGAACTGTCTCTATTAGAAAGCTAATGTTGACAAATGACAGGGAGCATAAGGCATTTGAACACACTATTAACCTCTGAAATGTCTTTGTTTGTTGCGTTTGTTTAAGTCTAGGAGAGATTATGTTTGTGTGTGTGCACAGGACAATGTGTGTGTGTGTGTGTGTGTGTGTGTGTTCCTGTCTATAAATTGGTATTAGGGGCCTTCGTGGCCTCATTATTAACCTTCATTGACCTTCATTATATTTCAGTCTTGTCATTCTAGTCGTTTTTTCTTCAAATGCCATCACATATCACAGTGATAATGTCAGATGCTGTGGCTCATGCGATATGCTAATATCTCTCTCACACACACAGACACACACATGCACACAGAAAAGATACATCCATGTTCACATATGCTACTGTACAGTGCTTCAAGCAGGAGAACAGAGGGATAGCCTTAGCTGCTGGGACTAATTGGCTGCTTAACTTCAGATTTTATTACACACATGCACACACATTTACTGTGCCCATGGGAAGGTTTTGTCTTTCGTCATTGTTAATGAATAGTGCAGAATTAAAAAATATAAAGCTAAACTGGACTCATTAAATCGTGCCTGTGTGTTCAAGATTGTCTTATCTGTGTGTTAGAGTGTGTGTGATTGTGTGTGTGAATAAGAGAGTCCACAGGTTACTGAGCTGCTTAATTACCTTGCCATGGAAAATCATGTTAGCACTGTAAGGGGTACTGGATTAAATGTCAGCATATCTGCGCATATAATCAGCATGTGTGTGAATAACAAAAGTGTGTGTTGCATGTCTGTGTTTTTCCAAAAAAAAAAAAAAACCTTGAGTGTGTGTATATGCACTCTGTTGATTCTGGTAGACATCATCTCACACTTTCTCACCTCCTGCCTCTTTGCAAGCCTTTCTCACTGCTCCATTTACTTTACTATGTGGTGTGTGAGTGTGGGTGTGTATGTGTGTCTGTGTATTAGATCCTTGTGCGGGTGTCATCTGCCTTGTTTTATCGTTCTGCAGGTGCTTATTAAGCAAGCTTGTGGTCTCCTCTGTCTTTCCCTCCCTTGTCTGTCCCTCTCCTTCTCTATTGTAAAGTCTCTTCCTTTTCACCTCCTCTTCATTCTGTCTCAGCTCTCCTGTGCATTTGTCTCTTCTTCTCATTCCCCAACTCTATTGCTCATGCTCGTATTTTCCTCTGCCTCTCTGTCTCCTTGTCTTCTGACCTTGTAGTCTCATGAGAACAGATTACACAATTACTCATTAATCACAAACCACAATACAGTTTATTTACTATTTAAAATTTATTCTACCAGATTCATTGGTTCTAGTTTTTACTGACCACCTTGAATGATGCATTAGCAAAGCCTTCAAATGGACCAAAAGTATATCATTTTCTCAGCTCATGCTATATGGTGTGTTCAAAGTATGGCCCAGTTACATAGTCAAATTGTTGTTGCAGTGATGTCATCTGTGAATCACTACACTGACACCAACAGGTGGTCATTGATTTTCCATGACCATATTGTGTAATTCTATAATACTGTAGCCTGATCTTTGCTTATGAATAAAATTACAAGTAAGGTTTCTGTAGCTACTACTGGTTAATTAGCAAGTCAGCTTGTTCCTTTCAGAGTTAGCACAGAACATAACAAATACCACTCAGTGGAACCTTGATTGGAACTAATTAAATATATTTCCCTTCATTACTTTGCATTGCAGAGTAAGCAGTGAGCAGTGTGCAGGATAGAGCTGACTTAACTTACTATTTAAATACAGCTTCACTGCTTTAGCCTCATAAAGTGAGCGGGTGCTGAAAAATTTGTTAAAGACCATCTGAATGTTCCAACTTTAGCTGAGGTTAAAAAAAAAAGCATAAGGTGTGATTATGAGGTGGATATATCACCTAATGGGCTGATAGATTGTTGAAACATTTATATCTTATTGCTTTTTACATGGAGTGGGCTGACTTTGATGCGGTGTTAATGTGATGCGTGTATTTTACTTATGTATAGCTCACTTTAAGAAATACACCTTTAAAAATCCAATTTCTTTTTGCTTATTCAACAGATTGTGTCAATCTTCAAACAAGTATTAAACAACACAGGGTTTAATTTCCTAACAAAAGAACTAATAGTATTGGCATTGAAAACTAACTTTTACATCATTTCTTCTACCAAGAAAAGGGCCATAGTTGGCCAAATTCAGCTTACCTGGAGTTTAGAAAAGCATCATCACTTGTGTGAGTGTGAGTGTGTGAGACAGAGAGATAGGATGTTACACACAGGTTTGGGTTTCAACTGTGGGTGTGGTATGTCATATGTGTGTAAATTTATGCATGTGTGTATGCACACAGGCATCACTCTCTTATCTGCAGCGTCACACAGGAACTGAACCAACACAGGACCGGAAGCCTTATCACTCCAAACACCACCATACTGTTTACTCAGACAAGCAGACACACACACATCTTTACTTTCCTTTCTGCTATATTCATTCAGTGTAATTAAAGGAAGTGTTGGCTTTACTGTACCATGTGGATGTGTATTTTTGAGTGTGTGCATGCACATATGTGTCAACAATGTGAGAACAGAGTGATAATGGTGCAGTATATGTGGGCAGTTCATGCATGTAATTGATTTAAGGTCAGATTCAGTGTGTGAAGATTATATGTATGGTGTGTGTGTTTGCATGTACATAAATATCTGGTTGGTTTGATTTCTGTTTATATAATTTGTGTAAAGATGATGATGGTGATGATGCAGACCAAAGTCAGTGGGCAGAGGATATGGACAGTTGACATTTCCTTCAGTAGACATCAGATGGCAGGATGACCTTGCTTCTGTTGCACTGCACTGACAAAGATATAGGGCAGAAATGTCTGTAAACATTTAGTTGGCTGTTGAAAAGTCAAAATATGACATAAAAACCTTAAAAAAAATATTGATGCAACATGTTGACCTTCATTGGTCAAATGTCTTTGAAAACCTTTGAAAAAATTGAACATTTTTTGTGTGTGGGCAGTTGTTCCTTTTCATTAGTACGTTGTTCTTTGCGTTAATCAGCTAAGTTTGGGTAACCACACTGCTCTCTCTGCAGTCACATATTGACCCATGAATGTGATGCCTGTGGGGGGGAACATACTGTACTGTTTGACTGGGAGATGTTTCCACTGTGTCCACGTGGCCTGTTCAACAGTGAGACTGAGCTGTTCTGACCTGATGCACACATTCACTTGTACTCTCCATAGGCCCAGAGTAGTAACTTCTAGTCAATGTAGCTCACACACAACATTACAGATGATATTATCGATGACATTCTCACAACTGTCCTCATCTTTCGATTCTGTATCAGTGTAGGCAGATGATAGTATCCATTGGGTCATATGTTTTTGTGATTAAGCTTTCAAAACTAACAAAGTGTACTTCTCTGTGTGTAATTGCTTTGTTATCTTGGAGACAAATTGCTCAGTCATTAAGTGTTACTGTGTATAATTATGGTTATTCACAGATGAGCTGCAGAATGACACTGATGGGGGAGCATTAGGTTACCACAGGGGGGAGATATTAAGTATTAAAGACATGTTTACAGACTGCCTGTAGTAAAAACGAATAGCCAGACTGCTGCTCAGCATAGAGAGCTACTAGTGGGTGTTAAAGCGTCTCAGACACAGCCAGATGTGTCATTACCAAAAATGACAGTGTGCACAGTGGGCCACTGTGACTTTAAGACCAAGTATGAACATAAACCACTAATGAATGTAATAATGCTGGTAAAAACATATTAAAGATTTGTCAGGTTTGTCTAATTTACAAATTAATGGAGTGAAAATGTGTCACAGCTAGTGCAAACACTTGAAACTCTGCCACTGGTTCAAACATGATCTGTATACTGCAGTGCAGTTCCCTATTCTTTCAACTTGAATTATGTGACATTAAATATTGAAATCACTACAAATATTTGTCATCATGTATGTATCACAAATATTTGTACTGATTTGTTTGCATTGTTACACCTTAATTGTCATATAAGGTTGTAACATGAATGTAACAGTATCTACAAAGGTTTGTTTAGTCTCACAGGTGAATCCATAGATGGTAACTTGGTTAAAGACAGCTGGGAGAGAACTCTTATGATACTGCAATTTGCTATTGGTCCTCTAACTATAATGAAGTTATTGTGATTACCCAAACAAAGTAGTTTTTCCAACTAAACCTAACCAAACTATGACTATTTCACAACCTTAATCTCACGTTTATTATTGTCACCATGATATTGAAGCTCCCATACACCTGCTGCTGGTTTGCTCTTATGGGTCAAGGGTAGGGACAAACAACCAAACAAATGTAATAGACACACAGTTGTTTACATAATGAGCAATGAAAACTTGATAATGTGACACATTACAATGTGAGGGTGGATAAATATAGCGCATTACATAGTAAAATTCATACTCAGAATTCAGATAGCTCAAATAAAATGTTGGTGGGTAAATATACAGTAAATGATGTTGGACACAGCCATAGTGCATTTGTGTCGTATCATTTAAACAGTAATCATGACCAACTGAGTGGGAATAACCACAATAACTTGAAGTCAGAGATATACAGGCTTTCTTACACTTAATCTACAGACATGTCGACGCACTGATGGCAAAATGGTGGCAATTACGCCATCACAGGCAATTGCATCAAAATGAAATCCAATATTAACACTAATGCAATCGATTCAGCTCAGTTTATAGGAGCTATACACTGTTGGTATCTAGTTTCACATGGTAAGAAATTGCTAGAAATCTGTGACAAAATGAACTAATATAAGACTGTACAGACTGTGCTTGACTGACATCTGTCTCACTCTGCTCATAGCTTTGTTGCACCTGATGGGGAAGAAGAACTAACACCTACCTCTCATGTTGCATTGCGAGACTGTCTAACACAGTACCTACAGTATTGGTGGTTTCTTAAAGCTCTAAAACCGAGCTATGTTTCACAAGCAACCTCTTGTGGCGGCACTTATGACTGCGATGTTGGTATGCCTCAGGAAACTATTCCTGAGAGGATATTGGGGTAGACTATAGGGCATACAAAGTGTCAGACAATATGACAATGAAGGCAGTCTTTCACTAATGACCATGACCTTTTCCCAACCTTACCAAATCATTTTAGTTGCTCAAACTTTCCATAACAGTGACAGAAACAATCATGAGTCTTTTCTGGAGCAGTGGTGTGCATTGGTAAAGCACTGACAAGCAATTTATTTTCAGTGTGAGGACTTATGCATCATTGAAATTTAAATGGAGTACTTGGTGATAGTAAATGGAGCACCTCATCTGCAGCTTCCACTGTTTGAAAGGGTGACATAACACACACACACACACATGCACGCACATGCACAGGCAAAGAGCAGAGCTGATTTTTGGACCCATTCATCTACACCTCTTGTTCAGCAACAGGAAGATGTGAGTGGCCTCTTGGCATTAAGCCAAACAACAGGTCATTATTAATGTGCTGTTCTATTGATGAAAGTGGTAATTCATCCTTATTTGGAAGTCCCTGTACAGTGAAGGGTAGGGGCTGAATTTAAAGTCAGAGTTTTGTGCTAATCCAACCATGATTTGTGTTTGGACATCTGGATGTGAACAGGAGCGTTTCAAAGCTGCTGCCTGATTTTTTCAGATGAGCTTTTACTTATTGCACTGTTTGCATTAATGTAGGTTTCTCCAGATGTCAGCAAAATAATTAAACAGTAAATGTGCATATGGGTGTGAGGTGTGTGAGGGGGATTAAGGGAAGAAAGTGAGAGGAAAAGGTGGGGCACAGAGGGTAGAGAGATGAAGCAAGAGGGAGGAGAAAGTTTCTTTGGCTTAAAGAGTCCTCCTAAATTTCTTTATCTGTCATACACTCTCTCTCTCTCTCTCTGTCACATACACACACACAATCCAAAGTACAGATGCATACACACACTTACATATCCATTTATATACACTTGTGTACACTGTCCTCACATAAACAGACACTCATTTCAAAACTAATTTCGGCTCATTCTTAATCCACAGCCAAGTTCAGAGCAGCATGGCAGTTAAATAATTTCTACCTGTCACCCTCCCTCCCTCCTTCACGCTGTATCTTCCTCTCCATGTTTCTCTCCTCTGAAGAAGTTAAGAAAAACACCCTTTGTGCCCAGATATGTCAAAAGTTTATGCAGAGCAGAGTTGGCTTTGAGCTGTCAGCCCTTGTAACCTGCCTATGTCACTTAAACTGAAATGTATGAAAAGATGGGAAGAAGTCACTCAGTGATTCATGAGAATGAATCACTTTCCCCTTTTGACGTTTTAAGTTGATCTTTGAAGATCACTCACTGCATTAGCTGAGCAGCTGCCCTGCTCTCTGCATGCGTCTCCTGCAGCATGTATTGGCATCACCAACACCGCTGTTAGCTCTGGTCTTAATTCTTAATAATTGTATCTTCATTTTTAGTTTGAGGTGTGTAACTTAAAGTGTTTGAGAAAGCACAGACAGCAAAATGAAGGCAAAATAAATATGAAAAGCACAGAGACAGATTTAGAATGAAAAAACAAGTCTTTTGAGCCACGCAGACCAGAACTGTGATGATTTTGAAGCTGCAAAATGTTGGAAGCAGCCACGCTTCTGTTCCTTTCTCTCTGCAAAGTTGCACAGTCTCAGATTTGGCAGTGAAATTAGTTGTTAGCAAGTCAAACTGAGAGCAGAGCAAAATCCATTGGATTTGACATGCCTTGTGTCATCCTATTGATTCGGCCTTCTGTCAGGTTACTTCTCAGTGCCATGTAACAGCTGCAGGTGTTACACTGATCCTAACCCTACATTGACTTCTATCAGAGACATTTGTAGAGGGAATTACAGAACTAAATATACAGACTTAAGCAAAGTAATGAACTTGTTAGTATATCTGAAATGTAATCACCTGAGCGTTGACTTTGTGCCTCCATTTGTGCTGTTTCTCATGTTTTCTCCAGAGTTGTCTCCCTCTGTAGACTTGTCTGCCTCTCTACCTGTCAGTCCTCTGGTGGGAGAGCAAAGGTTCATATTCATCATGTATATCTGCCCCCAAATCAAAAGAAACTTCCACTTGTTCGGGATATGGTTTATCCACAGCAGTGTGATTCATCTTGATCATCAAGTTTTCCTTCTAAAAAAATCCCAAGATAGAACGTCTCAGTGTTAACCTTTATTTATTTATTCATGTTAACATTTATTATGTTATGGATTTACAAATTGCTACTTCAGTCAATATAAACTGAATCTTTATTAACACATTATACTTTATTGTTTCATTATATTATTGAGTTCTTGTTACCGTCCCTTTTTGAAAATATTCCTTTCAGAAATTGGAGAAATGCTATTTTCCATAAAGGGTTTATTTCTCACTTATCTTCGTGTTTTGTTTTGAAAAATGGGATTCTTGGCAGAATGGTAATTCTGTCACATACTTAAAGAGTTCATCTTGCAGGCAGTTACAAATATTATATTAATCACTGTTGCAGAGAAAAACTCCACAATATTGCATCACAGTGTATTGCATATCGTTGTAACACATTGCACTATATTGGATTTTGGCAGGACTGGCTTTATATGTATCACTGTGGCAGCAATTTCCAAACTGGGCGCACACAAAATCACAATTTTTGCTTGAAAAACTTCCTTTGCTTTTAACAATCTGTCCTTTCCAGATTATTTCCTTGCTTCCGCTTAAATTTCAATCCTCCCAGATGACTTTTTGGGTCTGTCTTGGTGTCACGTTTGGTTTGTCTCCGTCTCAGCTTGTTGAGTTTCAGACTTGAAAGAACTTGTCACAGAAGAAGGAAAGGAAAAGAGAGTATAACAAGATAACATGAGACTGAAAGGTGCTAAGTTGGATAAATTGGAAAAGTTGGAAAACTAGATGTGTGACAATAATAGAGAAGCTGTGTGTGTGTGTGTGTGTGTGTACGTGCATGTGTGTAGGGAGGTGGAAAAGAGATGGAGGACAAAAACAGAAGGAGGAAGAGGAACAATATGAAGATACCCAAAGGGAGTGATGATGATTGGAGGGTAGAGGGGGGTCTGTTTTCACCAGGGGTAAAAGAGGAGGTTGTTATGACCAGGTTTCCATGGCGACAGCAGTGTTTCACAGTGTTTTTCTCATTCCCTTGATCACAGACTGTGATAAAGATAAAGGTGTTTGCGTGTGTATTTGTGAGCTGCTTCTGTGTTTGTTTATTTTTTTACGCTCATGTGTGTCACTGTGTGTGTGTAACAGACAGAAAGGAAAGGCTGACCTCTGTGGCATATTGATCTTTGCTGTGAATTGATATTGTTTGCATCAGTGCATCCTCATTGTGTGTGTTTCTGTTTGTGTGTCTATGCCAGAGTAATCATCCTGTCAGTCTAAATACATGTCTGTTGGGCTGATAATGGCAGTGCTTCCCAAGTGGGCAGAACCTGTGTGTGAGAGTGTATTGGTCTGTGTGGTTGTATGTATTTATGCATTTATGTGTGATTTTATTTACTCTGCGGTTAATGCTGTGTGTGTGTGTGTGTGTGTGTGTGTGTGTGTGTGTGTGTGTGTGTGTGTGTGTGTGTGTGTGACTGAGCAGATTGTCTCTCTGAAAACACGTAGTGGGACTAAGAAGATCGAGGTAGTGGAGAGGGTCACAACAGGCAGAAATAAATCATTTTCTAGCAATCCCATCAAGAACTGAAAACATCTAAGTGGGAACCGTGTTAACAGCAGAAAATCGATTTGGTTCTCGTAACATCTTTAAGGGTGTAAACGAAAAGAGAGAGAAAGAAGTGTAGAGAGAGGGAAGAGGGGAAAGACAACAGGTGAGAAAAAGTGGAGAGAAAATGATTTCTGATTTCCTCAGCAGTGGTGAGGAGATTGAACAGGCACCACAACCGCCTGATAATGTGCCACACACACACACTCTCTCTCTCTCTCACACACACGCATCCACTCTCACTATCGCACTTTGTACTTTAATGTTTAGTGCTAAGAGCGGGGCCTGGCTGCAGTAATCATGAGATAAAGTGTTTTAATCGGGGAGTGGGATCTCTTCTCTTATCCTCTGATCTCTGTGATGTGCAGGAATGGGAATGTTACTCTTAAAATGTTCTCTGGTAGTCTGCTGTTTACCAGCTGCACTGTAATCTGGTGAGGGGTGTTATACAATGTTATATACCATGAGATGATATAAACAAATGGATAAAAGATGTTGCCATACTGTTTAATCCATGTGATTCCCAGCTGGATAGATACATTTGATGGGTCACAAAATGAGGATGTGATGATGCACTTTAATCTGTCAGAATTTTAATTTGCCAGATTATCCAAAAATGCACATTTCTACAAGGTTATTTAATCTATTAAGAATGTTTTTTTTTAAATATATTTTTCACATCTTCCTTTTTAAAATCACACATTGTATATATTAGTATTGTGATACAAAGTTACATATGCTGCCATAAAGATTATCCACCCCTAGCTCAAACAGCACCACACACTGTTACAGAGACACATGCATTACACAGAGAATGGCCTTTTTCTTGGTACCTACATGAAGTCACTGAAGATTCCCTGCTGGAGCGAGTTCCTGCTGAGAGACTGCTGATCCTTTGTAACACACACACACACACACACACACACACTAAAGCATATACACTGTACTCACATTTGTGGGGTGGTTGGTGGCTCATGTATGTGTTTTTGGTGCACACACAGGATCTTATACTGTTGTACTTATGTCACAGTCGATCACAGTCAGATGAGAGAAAATGCCACTACGATGAAGAGACTGACATGAACAGAGAGAAGGTGGGATTAGGAAAGTAGGAAAGAAAGAAGGAAACTGCACATTCACATTCAAAGTGAGCGTCAGCGTGCGCTACTGTAAATCTGGCCTACTTGCCACTGTAGCCTCTCGGTGGATTAGACTTTCTTCTTTCTTGTCTTGTTTTTTTTCCCCCTTTCGTTGTCTTATTTATCCTGTTTTTCTGGGGACAGATGTGATATTTAATTTTTACCCTGTTTAGGGCCAGTTCTTCCCTTTGAAATGGAAACAATAAGCTCATTGGTATTCCTTATAGAGATGTGTAAGTGTGTGTAGAAGAGAGAGAGAGACAGAGAGAACACTTGTCAGACTTTGAAGTTTGTGTTTGTGAGGTTGGAGTGATATTATAATTGATGCAGGGCATTCGGATGAAGTCAGAGCAGAAATTGCTCTTCATTTTTGCTCGGCAGTGGCAGCTGTATGATTACTGCACCCCGGAGAGATATTGTCAAGGAAATTTACAAAATCGGTTTCCATTTTGGTCTCCAGTCTACACAAGTCAGAGGGAGCGCTGCAGTCGTACCTGACAATAATCCAAATGAGAAGGAGAGCAATAATAGATGGTGTGTTCAGGTGCAGTGGGGACTCAAGAGTACAGATGTGCTTATTTGGAAAAATGCAGAGCATGCGCCATATTGTCCCTTTTTTTTATATATATATATTTTTTTTTATAAAAAGATAAGACAAAAGAATTCTTCTATAGGTACAGGGGGGAAACAGCTACTCAGTATGCTGAGTGCAGTTGATGTATTTGTGCACTTGGGGGCACTCTGACAGCAGCACTGATTTGTTTGACATTGCAAACCTGCAGCAAGAACACAGAAAAAAAAACGAGTTGATGGGAGGAAGAGAGGATATCATAGGAGAGAAAAAGAAACAATTTAAGGGGAAAACACGTGCATGAAGAAAGAAAGGAAGGAAGGAAGAGGGAAAGAGAAAATAGCAGGGAGGAAAAAAGAAGAGGTCAGAGATGAGCAAGGTCAAACATGTGTGTGACTGAGGTCTGTTTATTTAGGTGTGTGTGCATTTGTAATGAATGTTCATGACATGATTGAGTCGAGGTCTATTTGTGTACTCAGGCAGTGTGTCTTTTGTGTTGACCCGTTGACTGTGTGTCTGCATCACAGCTTCAAAGCACTTGCTCCATTTCTGTTGTGCTCAAACTAATGAGCTGGCCGTCTTATGTTTTTTCTTTATGTCATTACTCCCCTGTTTATGTCCACTCGGGCTCAACCAGCTGGGTTTTTTGTAGCTGGACAGCTAAGACAGCCTTCGGCACTGGATCATATAATTATATAATCAAGTACAGATTGCTTTCATTATCAGTTCATCTGCTGATCATTTACCTGATAAATCTTTAATTGTTTAGTCCATGAAATGTCAGAAAATAATGAAAATTTCGGAAAACACAAGGTATTGTCACCATATTACTTGCTTTGTTTGTCCAACATCTGAAGAAAATTTTTTGCTTGAAAATGACAATGAAATAAAAAATAAAAAATAAAAAAAAAAGTAAAAAATAAAGAAATGTATAAACAAAATAATCAGATGGTCGATTAGTTTCCTATTGAACTTTAATTGAAAATTAAATGATCTGGTGAGTCAATCATTTAAAAATACTTACACATAAACGCAAAATTGGATGTCATTGTTATGACAGAAACACTTTTCTGAGAGTTAAGTTAGAGGAAACTAATTTAGAGATTGACTGTTCTTGGACATTGACAGGAACTACTCAAAAAATGAAATTCCATGAAAAGTGGTCAAACATCACTTGCTGTGGATTGTGTGTACAAATACAACCTGTACTACTCGTTGCTAAGACTCAGCAGTCACACAAAGATTTGCCACTGTATCTCAAGGTATTGAGGTACCATAAACCTTTTACACAGTTGTATCGCACACTCTAACAACATCCCAGTGTCTGTCTTCACTGCCTTTACTTTTCTGCTTTATCTTTGCTGTAAAACATTCTGGCAGGTTCACGAGCATGAAAAATTGTAATTAATTTCCTCCTTACGCTACGAAATAGATCTAACTTCATGCTGGTGATGCAGAGCCCACTGGTAACTCAACACGGACTTGTTTGTCCTTTTTGTTTGTGAGTGTATGTTCAGATAAGTTGTGCTCTATACGCACTGTAATGTGTCCATAACAGAGTAATATGTATAGTATATATGTGTATGTGTATATATATATATGTGTGTGTATATATGTATATGTATGTATATATGTATGTATGTATGTATGTATGTGTATATATATATGTGTGTGTGTATGTATGTATGTATGTATGTATGTATGTATGTATGTATTTATATACACACACACACATACATATATATATATATAAACAGAGTAGTCACAGAATTTAGTTCTCATTCATCATTTGTACCAAGGGCTCGAGGTTGCCCTCTGAGAGGATAATGCTGCCTCGTGTGTGTGTGTGTGTGTGTGTGTGTGTGTGTGTGTGTGTGTGTGTGTGTGTGTAGCTGAGTGTATGCACGTCAGGGTCAGTGCATTCACTGCTTCATTATAAAGAGGAAATTGTGGGTATAAATTGTTCTGTGATTTTTGCACCTCAGGAAGATGGGGTGCCATAGCAACAAATCGGAGTCACTGTGGATGTTTCATGCACACACACACACACATGCACGGTATCATCGTCATTACCTATTGTAGCTTCTATTCAACATGCTCAACATCGGCTCTTAGCAGATAGTCTCAATGCTGGGTTCTGACTGGTTGAATGGAAGAACCAATTAGATTAGAGAAATGAAGAGACAAAGACAGCATGAAGGTAATAATATAGCCAGTCATTCTTTTTCTGATCTATCTGGTTGCTACCAACATACACACATGTAAACACATTGAAATGCTAATGCTCAAATATTAAGTTTGCAGCCCCAAACAAACATTTTAAACTCAAACACACACAGTGCACAGTGCAGGACGGCACTGTCAGACTCTGTCGCCCACGCCTCATTAGTTGTTGGGTAGTTTTGTGTAAAGAAAGTAAATGAAAGACGAACGAGGAAAAAAAGGGCAGAAAAGGACATTTTGTTGGTCTGCTGCAGTCTTCCTCCTTTTCTCTCTCACTTCCACTTCATGACTTCTCTCCATCTATTATTTTTAACAGCCGCTGTTTTTGCTGCAGTGTCTTTTTTCTCCAATCCACTCTTCTTCCTTTGCTCTCATCCTGTCTCAGCTGCTCTCTCTCTTTGTTTTCTGTGTTTCCATCTTTTAACCTTGCTATAACTTTTTCTACCTTTCTCACTGCAGGAGATTTTCTGCAGCATTCACTCTCTTTCTATTTGGTGTGGTGTTTTTTTTTTTGTTTGTTTTGTTTTTTTATTCTTTAAAGTGCATGTGGTCACATAACAACAACTGTGCGTCAGCTGCGACACCTTTTAGCTAACGCTACAGTAGGCTGCCCTGATGCTGACAGACAGGGTCAAGTTCCCTCTCTTCAACCTTTAACTTCCCATTAGCGGGTTTGCCGCCTTCCTTCCATCTCTCAGTTTCCTCCTTTAACTCACTATCTCTCTTTCACTTCCTTGTCCTCAGGATTTTATCACTAACTTTTCATACTGCCCACTGTTTCCCACTCACCTCTGACATGAACAGCAGTAACCAAATACTAAAGGAAGGAAATGTGTGTGTGAGTTGATGCGTCTGTGTGTGTGCCTGAACATTGTTGGGCAGCACATCAGGAAGGAAGCAGCTAACAGGAGACAGGAGTAGAGCGCTCCTTTACACATAAACATACAGACACAAACACACATACATATTGTTTTTGTTGTCACAATGGGTTTTTGGGATGCACATGTTAAAAGACTAACTCAGACACTCAGGGAGATTTTTAATTTAAAAAGTGCAGGTAGGAGCAACTTTTCCAAAATACCTTTGGACATAGATCAACAGATCAGTACTTTGCAAGTTTTAACTATATGACAGTGTAAGGGTTAGGTAATCATTTACTAATGCCTTATAGACTTAACATTAATATGTCCAAGATAGAGAAAATGCTTTTGGTTAGAGTTTGTTCTTCTGCACACACTTTCTTTAAATGTTAAGGTGGCTCTTATTGTCAATGGATGACCGCACCAGTGGATTAAAAACAAATACTCAATAGACTCAATAGTTTTCTGTAACACCCCTTTATCAAAGACTTAGTAACATTTATAACAGCAGATATTGCTCAGTAGAAAGTAAGAAACATTAGTCCAGATGTTCTGCAGCCCAATCCAGCAGTGTTGTTGCACAGGTTAAACATGTACCAACCCGGTAATGTACATGTCATGAACTCTGTCGTGTCTTGCTATAGAGAGTAGTGTGATTTTATACACATATATCCATTCAGAATATGCAACAAGGATGAAAACATGAGTGGAGAAAGTGTCAGATAGTCAAAGAAAACAGCACAGGTCTTATATATCTTAATAATAACAGGGCGATCATTGTTAGGGAGACTTTTCCCACTAGGTTTAAAGCTTTCCACAGTTGTTAGTGTTGTTACTTTAAATCCTATTGAAGCCTCTGTGCATTAGCAGCCAGTCACAGTGACCCTCACATGGATCAACGGATCAGTTTTGATGTCCTTAGAAACAATTACAGTTTCAGAGTCAGCCCTCATCCAGTCCAGGGTCACACCAGTTCTTACATAGATGTCACTCAAGTCATGACAGTCTGATCAAAGAACAAAGCCTGGACAGCATGTGTCCATTTTGCTGCTGGATGTTCAGGGAGAGCTGGCTCTTTCTATTTTGCCAGGTCTCATGTCCAAAAACAGATAATCTCTCCCAAGCTCCCTGGTAGTTTTATCATCAGTGCTCCACACGCTTGGTGAAAGGAAAAAAAAAAAACAGCTTTTCACTCAGCTCACTCAGATCTTTAAATGGTATGGACATTAAAAAAATCTTGATTTCAGACAGATTGAATAGCCTCCAATTTCATCAGCGGCGTTAGGGAGTGAACCATTAATCAGGTCTGGCTTAGAATAAAACCCAGAAATGAGACAGTTAACCTGCTGTTTCCCTGAAGCTATGAGGTGAAATTTGTCTCAGATAAGTGAGCATCTCATGTAAACAACACAATTTCAGATTGAGTTAATGGTGAATTAGCTCAGTGTGTCCTACACACACAGACATTGACAAATATTAACAAATATATGAGGGCAGTGCTATTGTTTTGCTTAGCTGGTGGGATTTCAAAACGGCTGTTGGCTGGACAGATATTTCTATAGAGCAGTAAGGTTTCCTCTCCTCTCCACTCCTCTTTTTCATTTTCCTCATCCTCTCATCCACCTCTTCGCTCTTCTCGATGCTGCCGAGATGGACTATAGTTAGGAGACAGTGCGTGTTGGTATGGAAACTGGCTTATAAACTGTTCAGGTTGCCAACATCCCAACTCGCATAGCAACCACCAACCAGCCTTTCAAAATGTTGATGTGAAGCAGCTTTGTGATTTGAAGCCAAAAAGGATTGATTATTTTTTCTGGTGTTTGGATATCCAGCTGGTCATGACACAGTGTATAGATGCTTTAGCAGTGGAATGCAGGACGCAATTTTTCAGAGAGAGCTGGATTTTCCAGGTGACATATCGACTATTTGAATGAGGCCACACGCCTACCTGAAAATTTGGTATTGTGGAAGTGAAGCCCATTCTGCCATGCTTGAAAAGTTATGAGTCATCTGAAGACCTTTGCTTACAAAATGCTTTTCAGATCATGTCAACAACTGAAACACAAAATGGATGCCTGCCACTTCAGAATAAAAAAACTTCAAATAGGTCTTGTAGCAGTGGGGTCCTGGCTGCAGTTTCCTTTAGACAATGACAGTATCTTTTCCTGATGAAAAATGTGCTGTCAATACAGTTTGACAACCAGGTGAATATGTATTGTGTGGGTTTTCAAAGGGCATGAAAATGGCTTTTATCTTGATGCATTCAGTGTACAGTTTTTTTCGGCATCTGGTTTGCAGCGTCATTGCTGCTTGTTGCATTCAAAGTCATTGTTTCAAAGTGCTGAGCCTTACTGAGTAGAAACAACAGCAGTAGAGTCAGGCTAAAAGAGTCAGGCTAAAAGACACATTGCACTGTTGAAATAGGTTATCAATGCAAACAGTACGGCACTGTTAAGTGTCTGTGTGATTGCGTATGTCTGTGGGACTTTTGAAAGAAGGGTGTGTCAACGTCGCTTTCCTGCTGTTGTTTTACTGCTTGTGTTGTTTAAGGAAATTAGTTATGAGCAACAATAAGGTTAAGTAATATTCAAACAAGCACGCACACAGTCTCAGACACACTTTTCTCTAAACCGTTAGTCATACACCATGTGGTGACTACTTTTATCCACAGCACTGTACAGTTCTGTGAGTGCAAAGATTTGCAGCATAGCACTAGTAACCTTGGTTTTTCTCAGATTTACATCTACCTATAGACTTACAGTGCATATTTGGAGACTGATTAAATAACAACACATTTTTCTAGAAATGTACAATACTAGACCTTGTTTTTGCATGGTATGTTCTGTATGAAATGGAAACACTACAGTTTTAGCACTTCATACCTAAGTCTTCTTGATACTGTATGACACATTATTTTAATTACCAATTACCTGTCAGTTATTTTTGTAGCTTAATTTATTCCTTGTTTATTTTATATATATAAAAAAAAATTACCCCAGTTTACCAGACCCCAAGGAAACATCCTCAAATTAAAATTTTTTTGCTTTAATAATCTTTATGTGTATATGACCAAGCAGACAAAAGCCCAAATTGATTCAGATTACTGTGCACTGTTAATTGGATGAATTACTATTTGTCCTAAGAACCCTCAATCAAACCTTAAACTTATCTGCAATCGAACATACAGTACACTCTCACTGCAAGCTTGACCATTCACCCCATCTTTCTATCCTTTCCTCACACGGCAGAATAATTTCCCCAAATGCACATTACTCATCAAGCTTAGCACAATTGTAAAGCGGCCACCTCAAGATGGGGACCACTATTGTTCCACAGAAGGGGGCTGTCAGTGGATTTTCAGATCCCCTTCAAGCTTTGATGGAGTTGCAATGGAAGAGACGCTAATATGAAATGCTCTTAAAAGCTTTCATGCCGTGGAGGATTGGTTTTAGAGAATGCCACTGATGCTCTTGATTTCAGCAGAGAAAAATAAATAATGAAATGTTAATAGATCTTTGGAGTGGCAGTGATGTGTCACCTGAAAGGTTGTGCTATCAAGATCAGCCTTTAATCAGTGAGCGTGATCACATGCAATGACCAAATATGTATTTAAACTTGTATTAAAACTGCCCAGCAATAAGCATTTTAATGATACGGCTAAACAAGAAGCTCATATACACATAAAGATTATTATTATACCTCACATTGTCAACAATAATGTTTTTCTTTTTTTTTTTTTTTTTTTGCAGCTCAGTCAGATCAGCAGGAAGAAAACGGGTGGGGGATGAGAGGCAACCGTTCAATTGACACCTACGTGTGTGTTTGTGCATGTGTGTGCATGTGTGCGTGTTCAGCAGGATACCGTTAATATAGCTCAACCATTATGTAGATTAGCCCTATTCCCCTGAGTGCACCTTCACCATTTAGAGCTTTCAATCACTCTGCTGCTTTATGGGAGTCAGGACAAACACACACACACACACACACACACACACACACATATACACACATACACACACATGCACACACGCACCCAGCAGACCAAGGTTACTGGCTGTATCCTCATCAGATTCCAGGTCCATGGCTTGCTAATTATGTTCCTCTGCACTGTAGTTATTCATGCTGTCCCACAGCGTGTGTGTGTGTGTGTGTGTGTGTGTGTGTGTGTGTGTGTGTGTGTGTGTGTGTGTGTGTGTGTGTGTGTGTGTGTGTGTGTGAAAGGACAACTGAGTGAGTAAGTGATCACAAGGCGGAATTGTGTGTTGATGGCATTTGAGCAGCAACAACAGTCCCCGTTTTAATCACAAACTTGGGATCAATAGTCTTCAACTGAACCACGCTGCAGTAATAGTCTGAAGGTGTGTGTGTGTGTGTGTGTGTGTGTGTGTGTGTGTATTTGTGTGTCTGTATCTGTGTTTAAAAGGTAATCTAGATCACAGAGTCCACAGCAGATGAGGAGAGACAGTCTTTGAGGAGAATTTGCTTTGAACTAACCTATTTTCAGGTGTGTGTTTGTACTTCTGCCTGCTTGTGTGTTTTTGTGAGTACATGCAAGAGCTTGCTCTCCTACCTGAGTGAGTGAGTATGTGTGTTTGTGTGTGTGTGAATTTGTGTGAGCTCTATCCATGGCCAACACAGTAAAGAATTGATAATATAGACTGTGGGTAGTGCTGATTATCTCTGTATCTGGCTGGTATTAGCCAACACTGGTCAACAAAGTTCTCTTATCCTGGAATAACCTTTCACCGTGTTTAAAACAGGCAGCCTCAGGGTTTACTGGGATATTACAGCATTTTATAGCAGAGCACTCACCTTAATATGACTCCATGAACCCAAGATCAACCCAAGTGTCCCCTCAACCTCTTTTTCTCAACCTCTACTTCTTGATTTACAATATTTTTTAAATGTAGTGTTATGATGGAAAAATGTTTTATAATATGTTAAAGATGTTTAATTAAGACTCCGATCAAATATGATTTTGTATGAGTGCTTACAATTCTCCAATTTGCAAGATCCATCATTTATTTCAGGCAATTTCAGCCTCCAGTGAACACGTCACAACAGCACTTGGTTTTGGTTGTTTTTCCAAACAATTAACAGTATCTTCACTCAGTCAGGCCAATTTTCAGCATTTGAATTGAAGCGGCTTACTTTGTTTGAATTAGAGAGCTGCTTTTGTCTGCCGCTTGTAATCCAACTCTGTGACTGTTTGCCTCTGATAGCTTCGAATTTATTCAGTCAGTACCCTTTTTAGTGATCCACATTCAAAAAATGCCCTTTTACCAACACCTTTTTGAAAAATATGCAGAAATGTATTCTTATCTTGAGCCACAATGCATTAAAAAAAAACCCCTCAAAATTAATAACACTCAGAATTTTAATTCATAAGCAGCACATGCTTGACTTGATGCTGCTGGTTAAGAGATACATTTTCTGTGTGATGATGACACAACATTGTGTGTTTAGGTGTGGGTTGCTGCCAGCAAGCTTGTTTTTAGTAAGGTTTGCTGTCACATTGATGGACAACATTCGACTGTCCTGTGCAACATGTTATACAGCTTCATGCTAAATGTTCCGTCAGGTGCAATGTCACCTCAGAGAGTCCTCTGTCAGAGGCACACGGGATGCTTTCTGCAGCAGACTGGGGCTGATATGATAAATCTGCCAGCTGATTAAATGTAAAGCGCTGCGGTGGTGGAGATAAATCTTTTAAATCTTCTACATATGCATTGTGTGTGACTGTGTTTCTGTTAGGCTGGTTGTAGGGCTAAATTAGGTTTCATCCAGCATTTGATTTTCGGTGATTCATTTTCCCATAATGTGTTGTTTTATTTTAAATTATTTATTTATAACTCAAGAGGACCCATTCCTATGTTCATCCTATGTATGTAGCCTATGAAAAACGTGAAAATAGAACAACCTCACCCAAAGGTCCATTTATTAGCTGTTTCTTTTGATCATGTCTTATCAACATTTTAAGTCACTGGGGATGAGAAATGCTATAAAATGCTTAGAAAACTCCCTGTTGCAATTCTCTAACAAATGGCTGAACTCCATCTACTGATGCAATTTGACTGAAAGCTCCAGGACAGCTATCAAATGGATCTTGGGATGAGATTTTTTACATGAGCAACAGATAAGGTCATTTATCATTCCACCTCAAAAATGGCAAAAAAGATTTATATAAGCATTTTCTGATGTGTCATCTCTATGGTTTGGTTAAATTTAGGCTATTAAAATGACTTGGATAACGTTAGATTATAGACACATTACTTACCTGGTGATAAAAGTCAGACACATTTTACACAATTAGCAGTTTTTCACCAGAAGAACAGGATGATTTTTCCACCTTTGCATCTCACAGTCAACAGTCATGATTTACACAACCCAAGGAAGTGACTTGTGAGGTAATAAACATAGATCCTGAATGATGAGTAGTGGTGTCTGATTTAGTCTGATACAAAAATTATACTGATCTGATCATAACATACAGAAGCTCTAAATATTTGCAAATGGTTTTATTATTCCTCTGCTTCCCATGTTGTGAAATTAAGTCCACCCTGTACTGTGCCTGCAGTATAGTTTTTTATGTGTGTGTATATCCTGCTGGCGAACACACTGACAATAGGAGAGTGAAGCATGGGGAGGGTTGAGGGAGGCAGTAAGACCCAGAGGAGGAGCAGAGAGAGAGGGAGAGAGAGAAAGAGACAGAGAGAGCGAAAGAGAGAGAGAGAGAGAGAGAGAGAGAGAGAGAGAGAGGTGGGAGGAGAGAGGAGTGACTGTGTTCACTCTTGGCTCTATGCATTGCAGCTCGTGGTGTTAGCGCGCCAGTGTGTGTCTCAGCCTGCCGGCGCAAGTGTGTGCACCGGTGCGTGAATGTGTGTGTGACTCCAGCGCTCTCTCTGCGTACGACAGGTGGAGATGACATGACTGCGCTTGAGAGGAAGAAAGGGAAGGACCTGTAAGGGCTACACACACACACACACACACACACACACACACACACACACACACACACACACACACACACACATACACACACACACACAAAGACACACTCACATTTTCCCCCACATTCCCTCACACACACCTTTAAATTCCTGCACTCCTCAGTTCAGGGAAACGATAAGTTGTTGTGTGTGTGTGTGTGTGTGTGTGTGTGTGTGTGTGTGTGTGTGTGTAAAAATGCTCTTTTTCCAGCAGCTTATCATCCAGGCTGACTTCATGTGTGCACAACGGACAACTTAAACACACAGACACACACTCACACACACAGGTCCTGACTGTTGTTTTTGATGCCTGCAGACGCGGTCAGCAAGTGTTTCTGCGTCCTGAGGAGAGTTCAGCTCCAGGTCTGACTTCAAGACAGTCCACCACGTTGTCCGAACAACTCCAGGTAAGATTTACTTCTCTTCTCTTCTCTTCTCTTCTCTTCTCTTCTCTTCTCTTCTCTTCTCTTCTCTTCTCTTCTCTTCTCTTCTCTTCTCTTCTCTCCTTTCCACGCTGTCAGAAAAACAGGATGCTATATGATTCACGCCCTCTGCCCTCTTCTCTCTTCCTCCTTCCTCTCAGTTTTTTTCCCCTCCTCTTGTCCAACTACAGGTAGAGTAATAAATCCACCTCAGTGTGCTCTACTCTTATGATTTTCCCTTGGGTCTCTGAATCACTTTTAATTTTCATTTAAAAGCCTCCTGCATTATTCTATTAGTACCTTATTCTCCTCCCTTCTTTTCCACACACACGGACACACGTGGACACACACACTCTGCTGTCCCCTTCAGTGACTCTTATTTCTTCAACCTTTCTTGTTTTTGGGAATGATGAACTTTTGTCTGGAGGAGGTAAGTTTCAGCTCCTGTTGCTGCAGCTTTCTGTCTCTCTCAGCTGATTGAGTCTGTGAGATACTCATTACTTGCCTGGGGGTTCTGTGTGTGTGTGTGTGTGTGTGTATGTGTGTTGCCCACATTGCCTGCGTGTTTTTGTGCGTTTGTGTGTGTGTATGTGTGAGGGCTCAGATAAAAGACGGAAAGATAAAACATAAAACAGCTATAAACATGAAAGGGAGGAAATTAAAGACAGTGACAGTTTTGTTTTAATGGCAGTGCACAACCATCTCAGTTTGGGTGTGCTATATGTGTATGTGTGTGGGTGTGTGTGTGTGTTTGCATATGCAGATATCAAACATTTCAAAATGCAGCTTTGTTGTATCCTCACACGTGCCATTAAGCTGCTCCTTGCATGTGTGTGTTTGTGTTCAGTGTGATTACAAGGGTGTGTTTGTGCATACGTTTTATATTGCAGAGGGATTTAATGTTGTTGGCAGCAAAATTGGAAAAAAAATATTTGATTGGCTGCCAGTGTCGACATGTTCTGCTCAGATCCAATTACCTAGACAGATAAACACTCACAGAGATGCAGGCTCATGTGCATGCACATACTGATGACCCCCCCACCCACACACATACACACACACACATACACACACACACACACACACACACTCTCACACACGCTGGACAGTCATACATGGAATGACATATACTGCCTAAACTGTATATTATAGTGTGCGTGTGTGTGTATGTGTGTGTGACTTCATCACTTAAAATTTTCAAAAGTGCTCTCTGATAATTACAGTCTTTAGTCAGTGGTGAGTAATTGCGATGGTACATTGTTTTATTTATTCAACCTTTGTTTTTGGAGCCCTGTGTATATGCCTGTGGGTGTCTCCACATGTTTGTGTATCAGCTCTGCACAGACGCATTTCCTCAGTCAGGTTACGTTACTGAAAGTCTTGTCCAACTACATTCCTCACAGTCCAGCCATTGTCTGTGTGTGTTTGTAATCTGTGTGTCACTAATAGCTCATTGCTGAAGCGTCACTAGTCACTACTGTAACACCGTCTGTGATTTAGTCGCTGGTGAACATACAGCATGCACAGCGCCACCTACAGGAACCAGAGCACTGGATTAAATTTCAGTCTCTCAAGTGCACTATTTTTTACTGTTTACTGACTCTTATCTCTGGTTTGATGAAAGATATCTATGATTGCATGCATCTCAGTGTACATTCATGTTTACTCGTACCTATGCATGTGTGCTGTCATGTGTCTCTGCATTTGTATGTTTGTACAGAATAGGAGTAAAATTGCTGTTTATGTGTGGTTGCGTGTGCATCTGTTCATTTATAAATGTGTGTGAGCCAATGAGGCAGTGAAAGCAGCAGATTAATCCCCTCTCAGTCTTCAGCAGAACAGATGTGAGGATTAATTTGTCAGTGAATCAGGCATGTGCTTATGTGTGTGTGTGTGTTTGTGAGCTAGAGAGTTCCCCAAAAATCTTTACAAAATGAGGGTTTGTGAGGTTCCTGTGTACTTCATAAACTCTACACATCTCAATGCGTGGCAGTGCAAATGTATGTTTTCATACGGTGTTCATACAGTGCTTCATTCTTTTTTCTTTTCTTTTTTCTTTTTGTTATTTTTATGAGCATTTTTGTGGAAAGCCACAGTGACAGAAACAGGAATTTTAGGGAAATAGAGAGAGGGTATGTCATGCAGCAAAGGGCTACGGATCAGATTCAAACCCAGGCTGCTGCAGTTCTCCAAGGTGAGCTCTCATGTGTCTGCACAGTTTGTGTGAATCTCAAAAAAAAAAAAAAAAGAAGAAAAACAAAATCAGAAGTAACACTTAGGAACAGGTGTATGTTTATTCACCTGTACTCAACCCGCCACACCTTCCCCTTCCCTCTTCCTCAAGCTCCATGACAATTTTCTGCATCTGCCATCTTTCCATACCTTCATCTAGTTGCACAGATGTCTCAACAATTTTCATTGCATTTAGTAAAGATAATGTCTTAAAAACAATTCAGGGACAGACAAAAATTCAAAGTACACAGTATGTAAGAGGTTTTGTGTGTGTCCAGGAACAGAAGCCCAGATAGATTGATCTTACTGACATGAAAGTGCTGCTACAGGACAGTGTAAGTTTAGCCTATTAGTTGCACTTTACAGCTTCATGATTTGCAGTTTTGGGACAGAGGGGAGACTCTGTGCTCTGACCTCGCTGCTAGAGAAAAATGAAAAAAGAATTTTCTAGTGTGAATTAAAACCAGTGGTAGACTGAGATGACTATTGCATTACATTGCATTGCACTATATACAACATATAGTGTGTATCTGCTTGCCCACATTTGCAGGCCTGTCCTTGTGATGGCATTGTCATTCAGAAGTGACTATAAAGATTTTACGTTATCTTGCCAGATCACTGTCTGCATACAGTCGTAACACTTCAGACAATCATATTTCTTTCATAGTATTTCTTCACTTCTTTTTCTCACAGTTGTATATATTATCTGTGCATGTTTACCTTTTATCATTTTATGTCGTCTGATAGAGAGTCTGTGAGAATGTAGGCGGTAATTGTCTTGCTCAAGGGCAAAACAACATGACATGCAGCCGAGCTATCGATGTAGCTACTGACAGACGTCTCTTTTGAAGCGTCAAAAATTCTTTCTTATTCTTTCTTATCCATTTATTTTAAACCATTTCACACTCAGCTCGCCAGCTCACACACTGAATAAGGATTTAGTGATTAAAAGTGGATATAAATTGATTCTTGGGGTTCAAAGTTAAAGCTTGACTTCAAGTCACCAAAAAGAAATAACAGGAAGAGATCAGTTCATCAAAAAGTGCAGCCACAACAGCCAGAGCCTGCTGCCATAAAGCGTCCTGAAAAGTGAAGCTCCCACCAGTATCCCATGTTCTCAGTTTGAAGGGAGACAGCGGTTTTGCCCTCAATATCTGATGTGGTCATTTCAGCTTTGTGTGAGACCTTGGGTGTGTTTCTTTCTGTGAATAGCTTTTATCCTTAATGGGAGTACCAGCGTTTGCTATGCAGCAGTAAGCAGCAAATGCAGAACTTGATATTCAGCACATTTAGTCAAGCACTCAAGCACTTACAGCAATGTAGCCCATTGTAGGTGAGCTACCAACACTTGAGATTAAGAGAAATTATGTCTAATGGCAGCAGAGGACTAGTATAGATGCATATGTAGGTAGTATACTTTATTGTATTTGAAGTGGTGGAGGAGCCACGACAGAGAATAAAGGATTCTCACCACCAGATAACTCCAGGAGCAGTTTTCTCCATGACGGCTCAAGAGGACCCAGACAAAGATGAGACACTTTACTTTTCTTATAGGTGACTGCACAGCACAGCATGTCACATCTTCAAATCCCCAAATTTCTCACTTGAAACTAAAAAATACAAAGTCCTTATATTGTAAGCAAATCATTTATGTTTTGAACATAAATACGCAGCTTTGGTAAAAATGGAAACTAGAAAATAGAAAAGGCAATATATCAGCATAGCTCCAAATACTGTTAGTTGTGTAGTTGATTCCTGACAAAAGTGTGATTTCCCCTCTTGGTTCAACCGTGTTACATTGGTGGCTTGAATTAATCTTAAAGTCAGACACATAACATTGTACAATTCCCAACACTGCTCTTCAATTACAAACACTGAGGGACTTGATGATAACAGGTAAGGCGTGACAGCATGAGAGCAGTGGAGAGTGCTGCAGCCACTGTAGTTGACAGCTCAAATCAATTGCCCCGTTGTTGATGGCTGTAGGTGACCATGGTTGGTGCACCACCTGATCAAAAGCACAGCGCTAGTTGAATGATATAACTGAACTGGCCTGAAGATTCTGCGTCTTTTTCTCTGTTTGATTTTTGTTTCTTTTGTATGAGTTTGTGCATTTTGGTGAATTTAGCCACATTGTTTATGATAAAAAAAATAAAGACACATTAACACTATGCTCTGAATCTAAGAAAGTGCTCACACACATTTAGTTAAAATACCACCCTGTGCTATAATTGGCAAAATACAAGTGTCAGTAGACATCGGCCTTGATGTGCAATTTAAGCTTTATGGATCTGATGGAGATTACTACAACATCCAAGTTTTGTTTCACAGTATGTCCTTTTACAGCCTGGTACAAAAAAAAAGTTAGCTACAAATGTACAGTGGGTGAATTTTTATATAATCAACCGTTTAAATTCATTAAGGCTTAATGTTATGTATTATTCAGAGCGTGCAGCTTTGGGTGACAGGTGGGTGCTGTCACTGTTGACTTGCTGCTCAGTGTCTCGCTGCTAGCTGTCTGCTAGGCGTCATCTAGGTGTCAGCTAATTTGAGTCTCTGAATATGACCTATCTGCTGTGTTTTTAGAGTATGTGGCTTTTGGGGGATTTTTCATGCAAATATCAGACACACAATATGACGAGCTATGCATTGATTATACTTTATGTTATCATTAATTAGCTGGTACCGGTATCTTTGCTCGCCATACCTGGCTTGTTAGCGAACATCTTTAACTACGTAATAAACCAACAAATTAATTTACCTGGGATTAGGCTTCAAAGAAGACGCGCTGCTGTGTTAAGGACGCTAACAGGAGCAAATGCTTGCCATAGTTATTAAACAGACATGCTCTGAAGTCTCGTCTTTACACAGTACACATAATGAGAATGTTTCATGTTTGATTAAATTTACTGTAAGTTTGTGCTGCTTCTAGAGCTTCTTTACTGTAATGTTATTAAAAACACATCTTCACTTTACACCTTCTTTTCTTCTGTTATGGTGGCATTTCTCCTGTTGCATGGCTCACCATACCTAAATGATGCAAATCCAAACACAGAGGTGAGAGTGTTTTATATTATAGGGGCACAGCAGGGTGGCATTATGTGCTGTGGGGTTCAAAGAAAGAAGTGAGAAGAAATTTACACAAGCTGAGACCACTGGGCTTTGCCTGCCACGACACTTTGAATCATGTATTTTGATAAATGACCATTGACACAAGGGCACCTTCGCCTCACAACAACCCCCTGAGAGTACTGAATATATAGGTGTATATGTGTATGGAAGTCAGAGTCAGTGTTTTTGCTTTGATAAATGGACTGTATTATTCAGTGCTGCTGAATTTTATCTCAAGTTGATCCCTGCAGGGAACTGCTCTCCTTGTGTGTGTGTGTGTGTGTGTGTGTGTGTGTGTGTGTGTGTGTGTGTATCTGTGTTTGCATGCAAATATTTACACAGTCCACTATCCCACACACTTGCTATGGCATATACATATACAAGTCTTAAAAATTGCGCACATAGAAACCATGTGCACAATGCAAGTGCACAGAACTGATCTGCTGCGGAAAACCTTCTTTGTGAGGAAACATTTCTGCTCTGTGAAATAACAGTACAGTAGCTGTGAGCGCTAGGTCAAGTGAAGCGATTTTTCTCTGGGCCCATACAGACGGATATAGCAAACTGCGTCAGCACGTACAGCACACACCACCTACCAGATGCATGAAATATTGCATGGATGCATCATACTTCTATGGAGTTTTCTCCAAGAGACTTTTGGATCGCAGTAAGTAAATTTACTCAAGCGGAAATTAATGACCAGTTGTGTTTATTAAAAAGTGTCACTGTCATGATCATATGATAATTAGCATTTTAGCACTGCTATGAAAGTATAGAAAGCAGACTGACCTGCTAAGCACTATGCACAACTGCAGTTGTGCTTGCAGAAATGCTCCTCCACCAGGAAGGTTTTCTGGTCTGTGCACGTTTGTCACGTGCATCGTTTTTATGTGCGTGTGTTTTGAGACTAATTAAACACCACAACTTACCTGCAGGTTAATATACTGTATGGTTGTATATTTGCAAGTGTGCAAGCTCCCTGTATGAAGAGTAATCCTTTAGACAGATAACTAATCATCACAACACATTCACGGAGTAAAATAAGACCAACAGCTCACAGAAGCTTTAGATACACACTGAAAAGCAGCAGATAATATATTTTTGTCAGTCAGTTTCTTGCATGTTTTTTGCAGTTTACATGCTAGTTGTAATGCAATGGGGGTTTGCTGCCCAGTTCCTCTTATCTACATGTTAAACTAGTTGAATGAGCCACATCTTATTGGAACAGAAAACAACATTGGTCAATTCTTTGTTGGATCACATGACCAGGCCAGAGGCTGGGCTTTCCAGAGAAACTGTGGGTTTCTTTGGCAGTAAACAACGATTTTGATTTTGTATTCTGTAAATATTGAAAAGCAAATCTGTCACTGTGTACATTTTCCTCACACAGACTTCTTTATGCTCTTACAGCAGTAAAAAAGCAAGAGCAGAACTGTCATCTGTTCAATGCATTACTGTACAAATGAAGGCCTAGTCTTGGTAACCATCACACATCATATAAAAGGTTCTTGTAATGTATGCTGCTCATTTCCCCCTTGGACATAATATGTATCCAGATGCTTGGATTCATTGCAGCCATAATCCATACAGAAGACATGTGATCCAGACTTCTTCTACCCCCCCCAGCTCAGAGTGTTACATGTACATGATGTGACTTGCCGCTTCTTAAAACTCTCAAGCTTTTGAAAGAACCACTATAACTAGGCAACCCAGATACACAGTCGAGCATGATTATGCAGCAGCACGCCCAGGTCCTTAGTAGCAGATAAATGAAAGTCTAAGAAGTGTTGTGTTTGTCCAGCAAGGTGCGGAAAGTTTTATTGGTATGTCTAAGTGAGGGAGAGATCATCTATTCATGTATTGTACAACTTACTTTACAGTAAATGACTTCTGCCACAAGCTAATTCATCCATGGCCTTGCCAGAATAACAATGAAAAGAGAGAAGTCATGAGGTGGTTTTGTCGGGTTAGAGCACACATTCACGGCTTCAAGCTAAGCAGAAGAACGAAAAAACTGATGAGTCATCGTTCACCTGGAGTGGGCAGAGAGTTTACAAAAGTTCTTCTTCTGCAACTGTTTGTTAAAATGAGCTGCCATCCATCTTGAAAATCTTTTTTAAGCATCAGACGAGCCTCTGCAGGCTTGAAAAATTGAATTGAGGTTACAATAAGGTGACATTTCTAAGGTGAAATTTGTTCAGTGCAAAAAAATTCCCAATGTGATTGTCATATCAGACATACTGTATATATATAACATATAAACTTATTGACACAAGTTTTGTCATACTGTATTTGCTAATGTGGTAAAAATGAGGCTCATCATTTTCTGTCAAAAGTAAAGATAAAAAACTTTACTTATGGAAAAGTTCAGAAAGTTGGGAGAAAAATGCTAATAAGTTGCTGGTAATGAGCCCTATCATTAGGGAACCCTCTAGGGAGTTCAATTGAGCTCTTGAACATTTATGAATCATTATTATTTTGACTAATGGTGACAAAATAGGAGGATGTACTTCTGAAAATTAATTCACATAAAATGTAATAGTATCTGGAGTTCACCAGGTTACACATGGGGAGCAATTATAGACACAGAACTATAAGAAAGATATGAACATATTTATCACCTTCTCTGTTTCATTTCCACTGCAAGAATCAACTTTTTTTTCTTTGCTTAAAAAAAAAAAAAAAACAGAACAATTCTTCACTGTTTTCTAAGCCAATATATAAAAACTAAAACTTAAGGTGGGTGGGCTACCCACACTCCTTTTACAAAAAGAGTAGATGGTTTTCGCTTCATCTGGCATTGCTGCAGTAGCTCACTGCCAGTAAGGCTCAGTTGATAAGGATGCAAGTGCAGAGGCAGTAGAGAGGCTGCATGAGTAATACGCACCAACATAAAGGGAGGATGGATGGATAGCTAATATAAAGAAGGAAGTAAGAAAAAAAAATTAATGTACTTCCAGGTGACCCTGATGAATAAGGTGCACATTTCGAGTCACTCCTCATTCCTTTCTTAATGTCTCACTGTGTTTTGGGGGGTTGTTTTTGTGTTTTAGTGCCATTCTTTTTCTGTCCCATTCAATTTGCGGGTCCTTCCATTGTCGTAATAGAGCATTGTTGAATGGAGACGTGAATAGAGGGGAGAATAAAAGGCAGAGAAGAAAGAAAAGATCCAAGGAAGTGGGTGAAAGAACAGCGAGGAAAGAAGTGTCAGTTTGTGATTTCCCCGAGGGATTGAACTAAAAGGGAGGGGCGTGTCCCTTTCTCCGATTCCTTCACACTCGGTTTGCGTCTGCCTGTGCAATACATGTGTGTTTGTGGGTTGGTTCACCTATACAGTGCACTCTTGCACTGTGCCCCTCTGCAGTATTGACCCTTGTGTATTTCTGACTTGCTCCAGTTTCCCCATTGGACAGAAATTTCAAAAACCAGCCACATCTGCAGGTCTTTGTGTATCAGTGTGTGGGTTTTTTAGGGTTGGTTTGTGAAGGTACTTGTGTCTGGCAAGCTATGAAGCTATGTGCATTTGTAGGTGTGTTTTTTATTATATTTGCCTTTTTTCAATATTGGTTGACTGGCTTCCTTATTGATCCAATTTGCACCAATAATGGAGGTCGATTGCCATCCATTTCCACACATGCACACACTAGCACACACACCTACACATTCATGCACTCAAATTTACACTTAAAATTTTCCATAGGCACAGAGGTCAGCATCCCTGAGGCTTCTGTACCTTTTACTCTAAAAGCTCAGCTGTATCAGGAGGGATACATGGAGACATGTGAGTGGCTTTTAGATATCCCTGTGGAGAAACTGACAGTTAACTGAAAGGGAAATATGAGCTTCTATATCTCTATGGACAGTCAATGTAAAAAAATTAGCTGTATTCTGCACGCAAAACTGTCCAAACACTGATGTCCAGCTATCTGATCTGTAAATTGTGTAGATTCCAACAAAAGTTTATGTGCATGTACTTTTACTGCATGCTGTCTTGTTAATTCGCACAATTAACCATAAAGGCTTAATGTAAAGCACTTCATGAATATTTATATGCTTATAAACTCTGTCTACTATTGATGAAAGAAACATTTATATGTAATAAAAAAATGAAATTGATGTTTGTGGTGCAACAGTCACTAGTTTAGGAACCTTAGTCATTCTCTCCACTGAGCTGGCTAGAGAAGCAAAAATGCCCAATAAATATTCTCAAAAAAGTAGGTTGTTGTACGGAGTCTGTGCTAATTATTCACTTTAAATGCAGCACCACAGGCTCCCCCGCTTTCAGACTAGTCCTGCTGGGAAGGTTTGCCCGAGATACTGACAAAGGCTCCTCATCCTTGAAGCCTTGTCTCTTATAAACATGAAATGCCTCCATCAAACCAGAATGTAAGTCCCGCATTTGCGTAGAATGTTTATCAGACACGTACTTGCTCTGTCTGATGGTAGGGTGTTGAAACCATCAGAATTAATTTCTCTGGCAGTTTGTCTTTGTCAACATAAAGTGACAGTGGCCATTCAGCCTAACAACCTCCTGGGCTACCTGAAAGACACATTATAAACACATTTGATGAAATTTGAAGGCCCAGCAAGTTAAGGCTACAAATAACATAATAATGTAAATGTATAGTCTGTGAATATAATGAAAATTCCACCTGTTTACAATGTCAAGATAAAACTCATTGTGACAATAAGATGTTGCACTTCACTTCAAAGAAAGGAAACATTAGGTGGAAACTGAAAATGACTCGCTGTTCGCTGTTCTCAAACTTTTTGCAGAGGACTCATCATTTATCCAGCATTCATGTTCAATGATGATTTGTTTCATGCGGGGGGGAGACCTTCCTCTGTGTTACAGCTCAGCACATGCTCTTGCAGTTTGTCAGAGTTTTAATTGGACATATAGCAGCCCGCTGTCGATCACCATCTGCATTTGAGCACTGAAGATGAGTGCACACAGCACCAGCATCATTATATGGTGTTTTGATCAGCAGTCGGTGACTGAGACTGTATCGGTCGTCACCTGCAGCGTTGATGGCTGTGTCGGTGATAACACTGAAGATTTCTTTGTTTGAACCATTTGCGAAACCAAAGCACTGGGTTACTCTGGTGAGTAGATCATGAAGTCACACAGCTTCGGGCTGAGGTTGCCTCCCCTTTGCTGAAAAATAAATGAACCGTTCAGGCCTTCAAGTGAACTGATTCATATCACAAAGAGTTTGGAGTTTGAAATATTGATGGTCACAGTTTTAGCATCGTTTCATCAAACTGAAGTAATGATTTTTGTGAATTTGTCAATTGCCCTGCGACGTTTCCCAGCGGTGAAAAGAAATTTAGTTTATCAATTAAATCACATCATCCCCTGTGGAGGTGAGGGGGGTCTATGATAACATGTCTTGTCTTTATTGTGTCTTTGTTATTGAGGCACACAGAAGTTAGAGCTATGTCATTGTGTGGTCTGACTTTTCACATCTGTTGTTTAGGTTTATTTTTGAAATTAATTTTAAATTTACTTACTAAAGATAAAGAAAAAAAAAACTACTCTCTCACAAGGAGTAGACAAAATAAAGGAAGGCTATTTGAAGCTTATAAGTTAGAATTTGAAACACTACCTGGACTGACCATTTTACACATTATGCTAATTAGCAGCTTTTGTCATTTTGACATTGCCAGAGCTTTGATATGTGAGTTTTCAAACCAGCGGGAGACAGCTGACACACACCTACACAGAGCCACATCATCTGGGCCTGAATTTAATCAGTGTATCAAAGTGTATCAGTCAGAACAACTGAAAAATGATTGGATAAGTCAAGAGCAGCAGACGGACGCTGCATTAGCAAAGAGGCCACTAGTAGAAACGAACCGCGAGCGACCGATGAGGGTAAAGATGATTTATTAACTTCAAATACAGTTAATGTTATTTTGCCAACCCTCTGTCGACCTGCAGTTTTCCCTGATTAAGACATGAACACACTTGATCCAAACAGACACTGAAGTTTTTCATGCTTCGGCTGTCTGCTCTCCCATGATGCAACTTGGCAGCTCGTCGACCAAAAAAATCTTAACTAGTGGCATCTCCATATTAAACTGTCGTGTTTCATTCTCTGTGTCACAGCTTTTATTTTCACTTCCTCTTTCTATCTCATACTGCCTATGCTTTAGCTTGCTGTGTGTGTTTTTGCTGTGTCTTTTCTGCCTCTTTTTAGTGTGCAGACAAACCACACACACATTTCTTTGACAACTACATACTCTTAAACTTTTAATAATTGTGATCTGTCCTCTGAGGAGTCTTGCCACGTTGTTTTTCAGGGGCTAGGCTCTTATCCGCTGTGACGTATGTAACCACTGAACCACTCGACAGGCGTGTAGAACAGTGTGTGTGTGTGTCTAATGTGTCTGCTCAAACACAGCCAAAATGTCAGAGTGATGTTGACGCTCTGTCCGTCTCATGTCCTTTCTTTCATGTTGGTCAGATAGGACCTTCCAGCTTTTAAATCTCAGTTCTTACTGGTTCAAAAACATTACACAGTGCATTCACACTCATTTAGTTATATTACAGTTACTTTAAGCGTTAGTGTTTATTAGAATTAAAATAAAACCAGAGCCATTCTGGTGACAACATGTAAGAATAATCACAGGCGTTGCTGTGGGGGAGACTGAATGACATAAAACCTAGCTAATGTGTTCCAGCCTTGGATAATCCTGTTTGACCCTGAAGAGAAAAACAGAAGAAGGATTTTTTTTTCTTTCCACTCATCCATTTTACATCCACAATTTAATTTAACTAAATGCTTCCTGAGGGCTGTGATATCAAATGAAAAATAAATGACAGAATTAAATCCAGTCAGAGGACCGATGGGCTGCTAACAAAGGAACATACTCGCCACACTTTATTTCCAGACCTTAAGCTCGTAAGGGAAAAAGATTAAAAACTAAAGATATGAAAACACAAACAAACACGCAAACATCATATTAAATGGACATAATCTCTCTCTCAGTCACTAATACTCAAAATAGACAAACTTCTACACTCATTTTACCACATAAAAGTCTTTTGATTCTTCAGCTGGAATTAACATTAGCTTGATGTATTTACATTTATTCATACAATTTCTGATATATGGGCTTGTGATAATGAATATAATACACATACTCAGCAAAGCCCTCAGAAACTGCCCCTTTGCCCTTTACTGCTGTCATGATGACCTTTCACCTCAACCATGATGTATCTTTACAAAGTTGCAAACACAATAACATCCAGTCCTGTCCAATTATTGATAAGATAAATGCTACTCTGTGGTGTGTGATGGGGGATAATCAATGATATAGTATGACGTGGTTTGCTGTAAGATCCAGGGTAATCAACTTCACTGATGTTGCAGCTGACACCTTATATAAAGCTTATGGTCAAGAACCACTGCTGGATTCCAACACTGCAGGGAAAAATACAACAGTCGCCGGCACAAGATACAAAACAAGATTAATTATAAGATCACACAGCCCGTTACATACAAACAAGCCAAACAAATTAAACAAGAGTGGCGATAACGTTCCACCTTTCCCAACCTTGCACGGTCTGATAGGTATATCAAAACACATCAACTCTGAATACACTGTAAAACATTTTAACCTGGTTTATCTGAAAAACCTAATTCTGCCTGCTGCCTTAAAAAATTGCTGAGTTCATTTAACCTTTTCCTGTATGATGTTTTTTAAGGTCATTCATAATCTTTAGAGACATCTGAGATTCACATAGTGTCTGTGTCACGCTTGTTTTGAAAGAATTGATTAGCATGAAAATTGATTTGTCAAAACAAAATCCTCTTCTTCACCTTTAAACTTTACTTGTAGCTGGGGCTATGAGCCCACAGATTTAATTTCATCTGTGAAATCTTTTGAGAGCAAGTAACAGCACTGGGTATCAGGCACGATGGACTCAAGAGCCAGTAAATCAAGTAGCAAGATGTATGATATTTGTAATGCATATTTAAGATGGTGAGCAATAATGTGATCATTTTCACGGTCATCCAGCTTTTTCTTCCTGCTTCTTATAAACATTCTCTCGGATTCATAAACAGTAAAATCTCTGCTATCCGCCACACTATTAAAAAATTGGTGAGGTGGTTTTACTAATCATGGTTGGTTAATCATAACTGACAATTTTTCAAAACTAGTTTTAGATCTATCTGCCAAAAAAAGCCCTTGTAGAACTACTTTTTTTTTTTTTTTTTATTGAAGCCAAGTATGGACTGAATATGAGTGTTTTAAAGACATTTGTGTAATGCAATATCAATATGTGGACTTTTGCTCCACAATTTTAAATCAGTGTCTTTCAGTATTTGCAGAGCCCATTGAAGATGTTTAAAGTTCCTGTAACGTCTACTGACTGTGAGTGCAAAAACCAGATAAGAGACAAGATGAAAATTCAATTTCGAGCATGTCAGCAGGTAAAAAAAGAGTACCGACTCAGCGCCCTGTAAGATCAAACAATGGATCCTTTGAAACTGAACAGTGGTGTATTATCCTCCCCTATGGACTTTATGACAAGCCAACGCAGTACTGTGTCCTTGTTGCTGCATACGAGTCATTGTTTTCAGTGTGTCTTCTTGTGGTTAGTCACCAATTTGCATGTATATTACTCTGCGTCAAACTTACGTAGCATTTAAAAAACTCAACAGAATAGTTATATGCACATGTAGCATATATGCACCTATCAAACTGCCTTGCAGCTGTGCACAGTTAAATCCAATTTCAGTAACCTTTTGTTTTGTGTTCTACATTACATCATTCACGTTGTTCATTTTTTGCAGATTTTTCCCTTTTTTGTTCAATGGGAAACTTGAGATTTAAGAAGTAAATTAAAAGAAACACCAGCCCAACCAACAGCCCAAAAATGTGTAATGAGCTAACAGAATGTCATCGACAGTACATCACTGTTTTTACTTCTCTGCTCCTCGCTGCTTTGGTGATTGACACAAGGAGTGAGTCACCCTGTCCCCAATTCACAAAAGCTGCTGTGTCCTGACTTCTTCACTTAACTCTCACACCAGAAAGTAACATCCACAAGTTTCTCTCGATTAATATTACTGGTCTTACAAAAATATATCACATGGGGCTGCAAAGAATTCACCTTCATTGAAATTAATTCAAAAGGCTTCGAAAAGAAATGAGGCATAGAGTAATATTGTCACACTTGTTTTTATGAAACCATAAATATCAAATGCTATTGTTTGCTAAAGGAACATTCAAACTGTCGCACTATTTAATCCAGTTTCATCAGTGTGTGACATCTAATGAGCAGTCCAATTATTAACTTTTCCTGGCATAACCACTTCATCTTAAAACTTTAAGTGTATTAATCTTCTGCTTATTTCCTTAATTTCCCAGAAATCCTTTCAGCCACTCACAGCTATTTTTATCTTTTACAATTTCAACTTTTAAGTTCTTTTTTACTTTATGAATGGACAGTAAACATTGTGATAGTAATAGTAGAACAGGACGCCATCTGAAGAAGTGCGTGACACAGTCTTTACTCAATAAATGGATTTCTTGCAGCTGTACTGCACTTTTGGAGAAAAAGGTATCTACCAACGAGCGATTCCTCCCCACAGGGTTGTGTGACCTTTGCTTTTTTTTTTTCAAATGTGAGAGAAAAATCCTCATGTTTGTCACCGAAACATTTTTCCTTCTGTTGTCATCTGTCATGACATTTTATAGAGATGTATACAATTGAATTTCAAAACGTGCCTTAGAATAGAAACCAAACTTTCTCCTAGAATTAAGATGTACTATTTTATTCATATATATTTGTCAATATTTAGACTATTTATGTTTTGGTTTTGCCAAATATTTTTTGTAGTATAACTAAACCTCTACCTTTATTATGTTCCCTTGCCTCTGAAGAAAATCTTTGTTTTAGCTGCCTCTAAAATAATGTTTATTGTAGAAAAATAAAAGGAATCTGTTGTCAGTGGACATTTTGTTCATGCGTTTGATATCAGCATTTTTTTCTAATTAAAAACATTTCCTCATTATGTTTACATAATGTTTCTTGTGCTTCTTGCAGATGCAGATTAGTAAAATATAAAATGTCTGTTCTGGGTTGAACAAACACTCATTTTGTTCAAATAGAGCAGGATAGTTAGATTGACCAATACTTGCCATGTGTGCCTTCACATAGAATCAGAAGCTAATTGTCTCCTGACTGTAAAGCAGGATATTACTCCAAAGTGTTAAGTAAGGTTATTTAACTAAATGTCCAATTAACCAAACGAAAGGTCAGTGAACATTTCTATGATCCCTGGATCTCTGATCTGTGTGGTTTGTTTCCTTGAACAATTCTCTCCTGTCTCCCTGACCCCTCTTTCACTTCTTCCATCTCAGTCTGTTTCTGTCCATCCATTCCTCCATCTGCTACTCTCCATCTGTCTGTGTCTCTGTGTCCTTTCCCCAGAATGCACTTACAGTATGCATTGCTCGTCTGTCAAGCCGTTACAGTCAATTATCCGCCTCTTCCAAAGAGCTAATCTTAATGTTTACCCTAACATTGATTAGCCAATAGCAGACAGGTGGCCATTGATTAAACCACCAATTGTATTGCTCCCTTGAGAAATGGGCTTAAGGACAGTTGCAAGTTACATTTAATGCACACGTATACAGGAAGAGAGAGGGACAGACAGACAGACGGACAGACGGACTGGCAGCAGCTGCGTACATAGATCACAATAAAAAAGCAGGCACAGACAAAGCAAACAGAAATGTCCTGTAATATAATAATCATGATCACATTACTTCGTTTTATTATGATATTTTTTTACGGCCCCTTATTACTATGCTGAGAAAATCACATTTCTGCCTTGGATCAAATGCATTTAAATTTGCTGGCACCTGTGCTGAGTATGGTAAGCAGATACATACACTATGTGCAAGCGCACACACACACACACACACACACAGTAAGGCAGCATGCTAAACAGCAGCCCTGTTCCATTAAATCAGATGAGTGAGATGACATGTTATCTATTCTAACCACAGTCTGTGACTCAGAAATCTTTTATCAAGACAATACACCTAACGCCAGTACACTTTCAGTGTGTGTGTGTGTTTCTGCATTTGTGTGTGTGACAGTTATTAAATGGGCTTTGTCTTGTTCTGCTCCTCAGGAAATGAACCTGACATTACTCATCTATCAGGACCACTATCCCTCCCCTCATCTCTCTCCTCGTCTTGTCTTTACCTCCTCTCACTGTCTCACTGTCCGTTACTTTGTCTCTCCGTCCGTTCAGCATTTTTTCCTCCCTCTGACTCAAGCTTGTTTTTCACATTTTCTTTTTTGTCTCCTAACTTACGTCTGTTCGATCTCACTTCTTTGTCTGATATGCCTCATTCCCTCATTCTTTCTCTTTTCCCATTCATCTTCATGCTCAGTCTTCCACTCAACTGTCTGCATATGTTCCATCTTTTCTCGTTTCCCTTCACTTTTTTGTTTTTTCCCCTTCCTCTCATTCCTCTAAATTACAACAGTTTCTCCTTAGTGTTTCCATCTCTCTCTTCCTCCCATCTGTTTTATTTCCTATTCTCTCACTGTGTCTCTTTCTCTCCTCTTCTATCAATCTATAAATCTGTCCCTCTCCATCATTCTCTCTTGCTCCACTCTTCTTTTCTTACTTATCTTTTAAACAACCCCTTTCTCCAACACAGCCATTCATCTCGGGCACATTCAAGTGCAATGAACCATCTGATAAAATGAATGCACTGTCAGTTTTTTTTAAAACCTGTTTTTTTTCAGTGCATGTTCATGGCAGCTTAAACGTGTTCCACATTGTTTGATTTCAGTTGCCTGATGAGCTCCACATTAACATTTAAGTCTGAAAACTGCTTCAGTGACAATTTCTGCTTCAATTTCAGACTTACATGATGTTAGATGCATTATTGCCTCTCACATCGACTATTGTATTCTGCTTCCTCCCATATCCGGTTTCTGTTTTCAATGAGAAACAACAGCAAGCAACTAGTAACAAAAGCTTTAACAGCAACATCAGACAGATGCAAAATGATTTTACCAGCACTGCAAATTTAGTTGGCTTTTTTTGCCTGTTGATGGCAATGCTAGACTTTCTTGGAGCCAGTACCTGCAGCTCTGTTTGCTTCATACAGTTTAATGCTTGATTTTAATCATAATGGTGCAACAGCTGTTTTATCAGCTGTTGTCAGATGTGGAAATGGGCTGGAACGCACTACAGCACTGCTCGGGGACGAAAAGTTGCGATGGAATAACGTTCCTGCTGAGATTTTGAATATCTGGGGACTAGTTTCATTAGAGCAATCTGTCTGTGTAGATTCTTGCACTGTGTATAAAATGTGTGCATGAAATTATGATTTAAAAGTATTTTTTTCTTTATTTCTTAGTCCAAGACTCAATTTTTGAAGGAGCACTCAGTATGCATGTGTCATAAGCTGTCAAAAAACTGAACAACTGATATTATTAGAGGGAGTCTGCTCAGAATAAGAATCAGAGTTTTCACCAAGAAATAAAGAAATAACAAACGGGAAAATAAGATTAGGTAGCTGAATAAGATAATAAACATTGTAACAATCGTAAATACTTAAAAAAAATTATAGAATAGTATACAAATGCATAGCAACAATGTATTTATATAATGTATTTATATAATATAATATATAAGTTTGCAGGTTGTGTAAGTGAGGTTCTGTGTGATCGGTTATAGATCACAAAGGTTGTTAATGCTGCACATGCAGAGTGGAGGAGAAGGTGCTGTGATGGATTTCTCAGATATCCTCATATAAAATCTCTTTCAGCCTTTGTACAAATGCAACCATTTGCAGATGGTTCACTTAAATTTTGGTTGTCAGAATTATAAACCCTGATAAACCTTTTGATGAACTGCAGCTGGACCAGTAAATCCACTTGGCCAGAATAACAAGTAACTGCTGTAGAGAAATGCCAAACAAGTTTGAGGCAGTTTAGAAACAGTGTCAACACCAATGATTTTTCAAGTGAACAATCTTTGTAACAATTTAAGATAAAACATAAAAAAACCTCTGCTCTTAAAATCTTAAACACATGGTCCAGTAGCTGAACAAGCAAGCTAATTCAATTTACCAGGTTGGTCAATCTCTCTTATTCATTACATTAATATTTTGTCTGCATCATTTATACCCATGGGGCTAAAATATGAAAAAGTGACCATTTGAGTAAATGTCTCTTCTATTCAGTCATAAAACAGGATCCCTCAAGACAGAGGAGAGAGAGAGAGAGAGAGGCGTATGTATTTTTTTGAAACCAACAACTCTTATAAGATTTCATTGTTCTGATGAGCTCTTATGATAAAAAGGTTAGAGACTCTCGGGGTAAAGTAAACACAAGCTGAAAGAAAAAAGACCAGTCAATCATTAAGAATAAGAAAAATAATTGTCAATCATTCAGCATATCTTTAGCTTAACAGAAAAGTAATCAGAGCGCTCTACCAAGACCTCTATTTGCTGATTATAGGTCATTTATAGTTTAGACTGAAAATGTCGCAGAAGTATGAACTTAAACTTGAAAATAAAGTTCTCTGCTCCTGCCATTTTCACCAGTCTTATCAAATATTCAAAGACTGTGCCTCATCAAATCTGTGATAAAACATTTCTAAAGTCAAGGTTCACTTACTTTTCCCAAGGTCAGGAATGAACATCCATATTTATCAAATGAATATTACATCAGCACATTATTTTCCTCTAAGTTGAAAATGCATTACTATGCTCTACTTATGGCAGCACAGTTTGAGGGCAAGTTGGTGCAATTATGTGAAGACTTGGAGCCAGTTTGGCCTCAGGCTAGATATGTAATAATGTAAAACTGTTGCCATGACCAGAAGCACGAGCTGCAGATTCAGTCTCTAATTTCAGTGGTTTGATTCTGCAACCAGTTGTGTCTGTCTTTACTTTCTTCCTCTCTTCTCAGTCTGGAATCAGATTGTCATGCTACTTTTTCCTTATTTCAAATGTATTGTTAAATGCCACTGCTGTAACCTTAAGATTCACTGTTTTCTCTGTCGCAACTGCAGTGGGGGAAAACAAGGGTTGTCAAAATAAGGTGTTCATTTTGATTCATTAACAGAAACAAACAAAAAACATCAATCACACTTCATGATGCGTGACAGCATACAGGATGTGGACAACTCTGTGCATGATGTCCGTGTCTGGTCCATAAGTACTCTTGTTCAGCCCTTTGGAAACAAACTGTTGATTGACTTTTCAAAAGGAATGAATAAAGAAGACTTTAACCTTTTTATAGTGACTTTCTATTTGATGGTGAATATTGCTGTTCAATCCGAAGTCCTGACATACAATATGAATGAAAAATGCCAAACCCAGAAAGTTAAAGTGGCTATAATTGATATTTTTGTAACAATTTATCAAATGGCAAAGTGAAAACAACGTGAAAGGTCTTGCTTGTATTGCCAACTCCACAGAGAATCTGCTGCCCCCTGTGGCTTCAAAGAGCTTTATAGTGAGTTGCAGCTTGTTGTTTGTTTCACTCTTGCTGTCCCTTGTCGCCTTGTTTTTGGCAACAGCAGGCAGCTGTTTTCAGCAAAATAAGTTGTAAAAACCCACTGGACATCACCTGCTCAGCACCAAACAGCAGAGAGTTAGAAACTAGATGGTGAACATAGTGCGGCCGTTTAGCAGCTAAAGAGCCACATATTTGTGGACTTACATTCTTAAAAAAAATGATGAATGATAACTGCTGCATGAGTAAATCAGCAACCTCATCAATGTAAAGGTGCCCACCTAAATAATCAAAAAACTCAGTCATTGCAGGTTCAATAAAAATTATAAGCACTGACAGCAATTAGTAAATTATTGTGTGTAATTTCTTGTATCTTTTTTCTTGTATTTTTTTTAGAATAGCATCCTCATAACATCTCATCTCCTCAGTAGTTGAACTAAATTGAATCCTCTACTCCATCAGTCTAACCACTGGCTAACTGATTGATTTTTTTTTTCTGCTCTTTTTTTAAATTCATCTCACCAATCAATTTTCATTTGCTCATTGGATTAGTTAGTGTGTATATGTGGGTGCAGTGTGGTATCTTGCATTTCAGTTAGTGTCATCTCTGGACCCCTGTGGACTAATACCAATCTATAGCATCTACACACAGAGGTGGTCCCCATGTAATGACCAGAACCACCATGCAGTCTCTTCATTAGCCTTTAGACCCCTTCAGCCATATCAGAGAAATTAACACAACTCTGCCACTTAACAAACACCTAGATATGCACATGTAGAAAAACACACCATTCCTATGTCATTACCATTAACGTGGCCATGCACATGTATCTGGGCAAAAACGAGAGAAAGACAGATAAGAACAAGAGATAGAAAGAGTAGGTGGGAGAGGTGGAATGACCCAAACTGATAGAAATGAAAAGAATGAGGTTAATTCAGAAACACAGGAAAAAAAGTAGACGAGTAGAAAATGAGACTGATGGATGGAGTGTTTTAGAGACAGAGGGGACAATGAATGAAGTGCATTGTGTTGTTCTTATCCTTTTTTTTCCCCCCCTGCACCATCAGGTTGTTGTTCTTCCACAATGCTGTTTATCACCGTGGCAACTGTCACTTAGACGTGTCGATGTGGGGGTGATAGCAAGTGAAGATGTGTTATTGAAGACAGGAAGCAGAAATTGTAGGGCTGCTGCCGAATCGAGGCAAGAATAATGGATGTCAGTGTTGAATAATTGTTCACAATGGAGAGAATATTTTCATTCCTCTGCCTCTCATCAGCGGCTGTGGACATTATTCAACCACAAGCTCTGATGTGCGTTTTCTTTCCATCATAGAAATTAATTACAAATTGAAGTAGACTGTATTATATCTCTCAAGCAAGTGAGATAATTTCTTTAAAAATATGTTTTCTGTCATGAAGGATGAAACAGAGAGGGGGAAAAAGAGGATAACAAGGAAGGTGCGGCAACATATTTGTGTGTGTGTGTGTGTCTGTCTGGCAGGCAGTAGGAGTGATTTCTGGAGTCAAGTTGAGTAGATTATTTTGCCGCAGCAGAAACAATGACATATAATTCAGCTGGGATGAAAAGTGTTGTTCAATAATTAAAGTGTACAGTAGCTCTCAGATGCACTGCTGTACATAATACAGCATCACATAATACAGAGCATGTTTGCTTGATCCTCAGCTGGAGGCAATTTCTATAAACATGCTTCTTTCTTTCTTTCTCCTCCCGTTTTCTATCTACCTATACTGCTTTTTGTACTTATGCTTTTGTGTATATGCTGTATGAATGTGTATGTGTGTGTGAGATGAGTGATCTGTGTGGGTGTGTATGTGGAGGTTTCTGACATTCTTCTTTTTGCTCTTTATGAGTTAGCAAGCACTTTTTCATTATGAGAATCTTTTCAGTGCCTCATGTCAAAGATCATATACTCACCCACACACACACACACACACACACACACACACACACACACACACAGTCTATGCAGCCTTATATATGCTGAAAGGATGGTTGTGCAGCAAAATGGACTGATTGATTGTGTCTTCTTGCGTGTAGGTGTACAGGTCTATTTTCTATATGAATTCAGAAAGTTCAGAAAGCTTAAAGTTTCCTCATCCTCAGTAAGTCAGCAAGTCTATCATTCCTCCATATATATATATATATATATACACACACACACTGTATATATATGTGTGAGTGTGTGTGTGTGTGTTTGAGAGTAAGAGCTGTAGAGAGTGAGAGAGGAAATGGAGGCTTCTACAAGCTGCACTATGCACATGCACATGTTAGTATTTCCATGACCTTGAAATGCATTTACCCCCATGTGTTTCTCTTGTGACCAGCCCAGTTCATTTGTGGGGCACACAACAAGACTGGATGTCTAGCCAGCACAGTGTCATGTGTAAATGTTGTGGTGAACGTTTGATCTTGAATGAACACCTGAGGATCTAGTATGCTCAACATGTTGACGTGTTTATGCCGATAACAAACAGACAGTCAGTGATTCAGCAACCCTCTTCATTATACTATTATTGTTCTGTTTTTATTTCACTGTAGGATCATTGATAATACCACTTAATTTGATCCCTTATGCTCCACAAATATGGGCAAATAAAAGCTTTAGTTCTGAATCACCATTGGACTTTTGCAAATGACCTTGATTGCTCTTGTATTTTGCACTACATGTGATTTGTGGTTCTAACTGGCCTGTTTGAAGATGCCACATTGTTTGTACGAAAGAGAAAAACACAACAGGATGTAAAAGAAAAAGTGTGAATAAGCAGTCCTTCTGTAATTGCCTGCTTTTGTGTGTGTGTGTTTTTGTTTGTGCATAATTTTTTCTGTGTGCATTTCCAAAGTGTGCACATGTGTGAGATTGTGCGTCTTCGCACTCTGTTGACACTTTGACTCGTTTAGCCCCAGAGCTGGTCCAGCAGCAAGAGCTGTCCTCCCTTGTCAGAGCCAGTGCAGGAGTAAAAGCCTTCCCTTCACTGAATCTCTCAACCTTTTCTTTCACCAAAAAAATCTACATCAACACGCATGAGATGAATCTAGCAAGAAAGAAAGTGTCGAGTGGGGGTAAAAGGAGTCAATGGAGGAGGTGACATTTACTGTAGATAAACATGAGAATCCACGGAGGACACAGAGACATGAAGGGAATGGGCAGCTTTTATTGTTGAAGCAGAAGAAAATAAAAGGCTACATTCAGGTTGCAGATCTTCTCCACACAGCAATATAAACATTTTCCAGGTTCGGATTCTAGATTATAAAATAAGTGTTTTTCATGGCTTTTAGTCTTATGATAGCTGCAGTTTGCTGTTGTGGCTGATTTAGAAAATTGGGCAGAATACACCCTCAGTATTACCCTCTTTGAAGCTATTTATCCATCATTTTATAAAATTGAGTGGAGCATACTGAGTGTACAGATGGACAATAGAGAATGTACTCTGACTGTACAAGTGGTTTTGAAAGTTTTTCTAGGTTTTTTTTTTTAGCTTTTTTTGTCACTGTTTGACTCCATTGTCACCAGCATAAATTCATGCTGAGAACAGCTGCAGTTCAAATGCTTGTAGCCACAATTCAATATGGTGCCTATTTGTGTGGTATGTGTTAATATATATGGGTAGAATTGTATTATATTATTAACATTAAACATTAATACAAAATGTTCTGTAATTGTATTTATCAGACACAAAAGGGCTTCACTGCTACATTTACTGCAGTTTAATGGTTGATTTATTTTTTCCCCTTAATAAACAGCTGACAGTGTAGAGCAGGAAACACGGGAGACGGATTCATTTCCCACAGTTTAAGTAGTGATGAGAACAAATCCAAAACTTTTGAGCCTCATCAAAACTTTGACTGTTGATTCAAGACATGTTTATATCTTACATAAGTAGCTATATTTCTATGAATGATTTGAGAACTGGTATCACATGTAAAGGGCTCAGGTCTAATTTCAGTTCAGAGAGTTAAGTAACCTGCAGCCTGGCTTTGTGTACACTGAAGAGGCAACTATTTGTCACATAGAAAGCACAGTGAGTTTGTTTGTTATCGTAAATCTGTTTCTACTTTGTGTCTGAGCTCCAGTTGCTGCAGAGCCGTCAGGGGACTCTTCCTGAAAATAGGATTCAGACAATTTCCTCAAACTGTCACCACAGCAGCTCCACTATCATATTGTGTGGAAGTGAAGAACTGTGCGACGGCCCTGGGTATAATGTGTACTCTCCTCAATAAAACGTTGACCCTGTGAGAAAAAGCTTCATTTCATTAAATCTGCAAAGAGGCCTCTGTTAGTGATTAAAGAAATCACATGAATGACATGACATGAATTACTTTTTACTTGTGCAGCTTTATTTTGGTGGCTGCCAGCAGAGATGCTGAATGGATGCAACTGGCAGCTCTGATATTAAATTAAAGCAAAGCAGCTTAGTATTTTCAAAAAGTAAGCAAGAGAGAACAGTGTGAACAATATATAAGTTGTCATTTTTAAAAGAAATGAAAACTAAGTGCAGTAATCAGCTTGCTCGAAGCTTGTTCCAGCTAAAGCTTCACTCTGGGAGAAGTAATGTAGAAAGGTACACACACACACACACACACACACACACACACACACACACACACACAATGCTGTCCCTTTTTTAAAACTTTATTCATGTTTGTAATAATCCAGGGCTGTTACTGCTAGGGCAGGAGGTTAATGTCAGCCAACTCTGAATATTGTAGTTACTGCTGCATGGCTGACATCTCAGAATCACATCACTGACTTTGAGACTACGCTCCATTTGTGTTCATCCTGTCATTGTCACTGGTGTCCACTGTTTACCAACACTGGCATTAGTCAAGGTCAGTTTAGCTCTTCTTTGGCCTTTTCAAGTCTAGTTTAAACTAGAGCCTCTGAATGATTTCAGAATTTAGCAGAAACCCTAGATCACCTCAGTTTTCCTCTCATTTCTGAAGTAAACTCAAAGTGAGAATTTTTGGGATTAAGTTAAAATATTTTCAGCTCATACAGCCACATCATTTTCTAGATTTGTGCCTACTAGAGCAAATTAGTTTTTTATTTGTGGACACTGGAGACTGGTGTATGAAATCTAAAATTAGCTTTCCCTTCTGTCTGAACTCACTTTAAATCCTGTGTCCTGAGTCCAGATCTTTTACAGCATCATAGCAACAAATGTCAATCTGACATTTTAGTTTTGTATTTTTTGACTTTAATAAGAAACCCCACAAGATAAATTCAAATGTCCACCTGATCACGTGTGTACTTAACGTTCATTGAACTCCATTGGTGTGATCTGCGGCCAGAGAAATTTTTATTCCCTCCCTCAGACTGTTGGACTGAGTGGAGTTGAAATAAGGTGAGAGAGACGTCTCTCTGCTGCTTTGTCACTCTGATCCTGGTCTGCTTTGTGCGTCATTCACCCCTCAGGAGACCACCTCCATTTTTCTCTTTTGTCTCTCCCCTCTCTCACTCGACACCTTCAAGTCAAATCAATTTAAAGGCACTCTTGTTTGTTGATGATGGCATTTATCCACGACATCAAAGCACAATAAAAGACTACTCTGGGCTTCTCACCTAATACGTTTCCTCTGCTTTTATCAATTTCCGTTTTTCCCTCCAAGCCATAATTTTTCTTTCCTCTGTCCTTCTGTTTGTCCCTCGGCACCACTTCTCTCTCATTTTCTCTTTTAACCATGCTCGCCTCTCTGGTGAATGTCTGTTCATTTTTCAAAAATGCTCAACAGAGAAAACCACTTTTGGAATATGTTATTTTCAAGAAATTGCTTCTTAAAAGCAAGTATACAGTCGAGAAGGAAAGATTGAGGAAGGGCTGAGCTGGCATACAAAGAAACTGAATGACACAAATACCATCACAAAGTTGCAGGGACACGGCTCCATCCAGCCCTGTTTGCTCAGGATTTATTGCTCTGAGGAAGTTTGGGTGATTTTAATGTTACAAGCACTTGTCACTGGTTTTAATCCTGTCCTTAAATTATACTATGTACTTATTTTAATTGTTCCATAATTTGAGTTCTGTCTGCACAAACATTGAATATTTTAAAGTGCGACTTTTTTTGCATGCACACAGCTAAAGTTTCTCCAATTGCAAACAGAGCAGATGCTGATGATTGGGGATCAAACTTTTCCCACAAGAACCATGTACTCAGAACTCAGACAAGACTGTTGGGTCCTAATGACCTTTGATCTCCCTGGATGGTTTGCAGCAAGGAAGGAACATGGCAAATGATGGGACATTAAAACTCTAGGGACAAATTCTTGGCATTTGCTCAGAGTAGAGAGTGTGAACCTGTCGTGTTTTCTGGCTGTCTGTGCTCTGACAGAACAGGAGAGAGGTTTCAGACTCCTCCTGCCCTGGCCTCACCTTTTGTCACATTTTTTTTATTAAACGACATTGTGTGCCTTCACGTGTATTACAAAACTACTTGTTCAAGAGTTAGAAAGTACCATAAAAAAAATATGGTCGAGTCTATGGGTTGTAGACTCAATGAAACTGTCCCTGCAAGCTTAGTGTTGAGCAGGAGCTGTATCACTGACATAGGCCTATTTACATACACAGATTCAGTTTCAAACTGCCTTTGGCTAATTTTGTGTTGTGATTTTGTCCACATTAATCACAAATTCAGAAAGTACGCTCATCATCCAACATGCCCAAATACTCACACAGTGACAGTCAAGGCGTAAATGTGACCAAGGTCCAAGGTCTGGGAGCGAGTACCTACATTTCCCTTTTGTTTTTAAGGAGCTTCAGATTATACATTGAGGCCTATAGCTGCCAAAAGGTGGCCTGGAGTCTTCATGAAGTAGCACATCCTTCCTGATGTTATTTCTTAAAACTAAAACTAAAACACAGGCTGAAATTCAGCCTTGTGGCATCGTGAGCTTAATTTGTGACTGTCTATACTTTCAATGCACCAAATTTTTTGTCTGCAATTTAACCCCTCAGGCAAACTGTAGAGTAGCACCAGCACACTTCACAACCGCTCACTGACAGACTCTAATCTAATATGCAGATCTCTGGATGCTCTCTGCACACAGATGATAATATCAGTTACCATCATATGGTGGCTACTCCTGTGCCGCTATGCCCTGGGTTTCGTGCTTAGCAAGGAATTCATTTCCAGTTAGCTTCAATTAGAAGTTAATTTATATTTGAGAATATTTGACAGTATGGAAATAAGGTAGTGGTTATGTATAATAGATGTGTGCCAAGGGTTTAATCAGAGAATCACATTGACAGCTCTTTTTGAAAAGACATTGTGTGAAGACTTAAAAATTCAAAAATATTAGCAATGGCCTCAGTGATATAATCAGCTGCAACTTTTAAAACTGTCAGGCCCAGGTTACTTTTTTGGATCAATAGCCTTTAAAGCCACGACACTAAAAATAGCACAAAAAGAAAAAAAAATCCTGAGGTGAGCCAGCTCTGAATACAGATAGCACACAAATGTCATTTTAGTAGTGAGCCCCTGGAGCAGACATGATAAAATAGGTGCACTTGATATTAAATTTACATTAAATTCCATGTTCAACAAAGTGTCTGTTGGTCTGTTCAGTTCAGTTAAACTGGCTAAAATGCACTCAGCAAGGAACTGGAGCATGACAGAAAAGTTATCTGCTTTTGATATATAGTGGGATTGGGGAGATTTTCCAGAACAGTCTCTTCTGTAATTTCACTCGGATGTTCAAATTAAACACCAAGATGACAGTTGGCTGTCTGGCATTCACCAGTAGTTTTTGTTGTGTGTTCATTGCAAGAAAGAGGACCAGACCAATTTGGCTGTTCAGTCTTGCGAATCAACCTATTTTTAACTAATTACTATCAGGTCTATAAACTGATAGCAACTGTGCAAAATTTTACAGACCCGAGATTCAGTTTGCACTCGGAAAATGGTTGGCTAGTTTTGCTTTTGTTCATCAGCCTGCAGTGTACTTTGGAGCACAAATACAGATAACTGTAAAGGACAAATCTTTTCTCTGTTCTCAGGATGAAGGGAGGGAATATGTGAAGCTAAATAATAATTTTTTATCAGCAGTTCCTAGTTTGGCTTGCTGTGTTGCCAGTCAGCTCCAGAGTTAATGGATCAAGCTTTTGTCCAAGAGATGCTTTTTTCTACCCAATAAAATTTGATTAATAGTCTATGAACAGAGGATCGTCCCTCTGTGAAAAATGAAATGTCTGAATGAACACTAAATATGTTCCCATGCTCAACATGAAGCCAACTAAGCATCAAACTGACTATCAATGTTACACTGAACACTGACTGTACACTGCTCCTTACACTCCTCTGAAGCTCCCCATCTGCCTTCCTTCAATCACTCAGCTCCTCGTAACAACTGACAACTGCCATTTTGTTGAATCTTTCAGCCTCAATACATACAGCATATACAGTACATTAAATTAGTGAAGGGCTTGTCTTTGCTGTGTGTCTCTCTTGACAAAATCTAAGTGCTTTGTGTGTGTGCAGGCATACATGTCTGCAGTGTGTGTGTGTGTGTGTGTGTGTGTGTGTGTGTATGTTCTTCACCAGCGCTTGCTGTGGGGGTGTCTGTTATTATTAGCACCTCTGTCGCCATGGAAACTATTTCAGTTACACTAATTGGCTTCATAACAAGAAGAGTGGGTACATGTTGAACTGGCAGAAAGAGCGAGAGAAATCGAGGGAGAAATGAGAGAAAGAGTCAGAAGGACAGAGTAGAAGTTAGAGGGCATGAAAAGAGTTTTCCAGTGTGAAAACTGGGAATACAGAAAGATGTAGATGGAATGGAAGAGACAGTTGGAAAACCACGGATAACAAGGATAGAGGAGGAGAGGAGAGGAAATGTTCTTTTACTTCTCAGATTTTTAGAAAATAGCACAGATATTCCCACGAGGTGCTGCACTCAGACATCTGTTCTACCATTATTTTGCAGGATGTGTGCATGCACATGTTTCTTTGTTGTCTGATGCCATGGAAGAGAATGAAGGCACGTTATTGTAGTGGTGCATTAACATGAGTGATTTCACGCTGGCTGCTGCGGTCGCTACATCGCTCATTAGATGTTGTAGAGTCTGAACACAATCAGAATGACTGGAGATACCAGGGCTGGCTTTCCATCTTTCACAGGGAGATATTTGCTTCCATTATTCCTTGTACAGTATCAGAAACGGCCTCCATGGTTTTCGCAATCCAGCAGGCTGCATCATCCATGTTGACAAAAAGCCTGCATTTTGTCATTTTCTCTGCTGTGCTATGGATGTTTGTTTACTGTGTCTGAGTTGTTTTCTGATCTGTGCACACATTCAGCAATCTCTCACCAGACTAAAGAGTATTTTTATAGCTAAATAAAAGATGCTGCCAGCTGATGTCAGTAAATATGGTATGTAGACAAAACTTTACACCAATCACTGCCGTCATTTGTGACACAACAGATTACCTCAACACAAGTGTCTGCTAAGAAATTACACGTCACTTGTACAGTTTTTGTCACATCTTGTTTGAGGGCGTCTCCATCAGCGGCTGGTGGTGGGGGCAGCCACAGTCATTTAAAGCTGGGTTTGACAAAAGCAACAAAATACAAGTAATTAAATGTGACATGCGTTGCAAAATGCATAGACAGAAGTAAATGGGCTGTACTTTAACTCAAAATGACAAAATAACACTGGCTGGCTGTGAGCTTGGCAATGAGACTCCAGCAGGCTGTTCCATGCATATTGGAGGCACACAGATGGCCTCAGCACTGAATATGGATGAGGGATCTGACACCACAACTCAGACAGACAGCGTGGAAGAGAGAGAGAGAGCGAAAGAAGGAAAGAGGATGGGGAAAAGAAAGGAGACAGACAACAGGGCAGATCAATAAACCTGGAACCTCAGGTGGCAATTATATATCAGTTTTCAATAACCTCACTCTATTTGCTCTTTCTGCTTATTCCATTCTTTCCCTCTCCTGTTTCCCCAAACACCAGTCTATCCCTCTGGCTACAGCTGTATGAATTATGAGACACAAATGAGGTGCGTGTGTGTGAGAGAGAGTGTGATTGTGCAGTATATTGTAGCAGTGTTTGTCTATAAGTGGGCTGAAGGCCAAGAGTGTGCGACCGACAGGCTCAGTGCAACAGTAGCTGCCACAGCATCTGTCGGGCCGAGGGTGTGAAGGTATTCTCTGGTGATCCACAGAGGTTATAAAAAGACACAGACTTACACACACAAACACATTTTTCATAAGTGGACAAATATACAAAACAGGCGAGCAGGAAAAAAAAAAAAGAGCACACTCTCAGATGAAAACATACACATGGAGAGAGCCCAGAACATGCAAATATAAACATAAATTCAGCCCAAAACATATGAATATATGCTTATGCATACTCATGCATTCCTGCAGGTAGCATTGCATTAATGTGTGTTTTTACCTTTTGCATGGGTGTATATGTCTTTTTCTGTGTGTGTGTGTGCATGTTTCTGAGTGTGTGTACTGGTGTTACCAGGGCTAATGAGGTCTTTAGTAGAGGTGGTCACTGCCAGTAAGGTGAGGGTGGTCCAACAATCCTACCATGTTGCCACATTAAGTCAGTTCCTCTCTCAGTAAGAGAGAGAGGGGAAAAGGGCGAAGAAGGAGAAATGGAGGAGAGGGAAGGACAGCTGGCAGCTGTGAGGAAAAAGGGATGGAGAAAAGAGGAAAGGAGAGATGGAAAGGAGTGGATTGAGGATGTGAGAAGATGAGGAGAGGATGTAGAGTCTTGTGGCGATTAAAGCAAAAGAGACGATGACAGAATTAATGCACATGATTTGACTGTCGCCATGCTTCTTGAAAACTGAAAATTGAAGGTCCTTTTTAAAACCCCAGAAACTTAAACACCTCCAAAGTAAAAGCACTCTTAAGACAAGCATATTCAATATTACAGTAATACTGACATTATGGTAATTTCAAATGTTTGATATATCAGACACTTCCTCTTAATGAAGTCAATGAGTTGCATCCAGGTAAAATCAGATTCCCTCTCTGGTTTCTTTTAACCCATCATTCATACAAATATGCAGCTGAAGGAAAATAGAAGAGATAGAAAATATTTTCATGCTTTCAGACAATTTAGATGAGGCTTGTGTAAAGGGAACTGCAAATCCATACGTCCCCAAAGTAACACTTAATATACATTTCATAGTGTTTATGAATAGAGATGTTGGTTTTGTATTTATGTGGTTTAGTATATTTTATTCCATCCATTACAGAGTAGATTAGATACACTTCATATTCTCCACAGCACACAAGGTTGATTTATGACCTTCGAGGCAGCTGCTGGTTTCTGTTCATACTGACACAGTATGAAAATCAACTTGCTGAGAAACCTGCCTCAGATAGGTAATCCATCACAATGAACATTTAATCAGCTTCATATTATATCAAAAAAATACTTTAGTTTCATTAGGAGTTACATTTTGTTTAAACTCTTTCTCTTGTTTGCTCACTGACACTTGACTACACAAATGCTCCAGTTAGCAGATATAACCAGTATATAAAGTATAATGTTTATAAATAGTCGATATATATAATATGACTGTCAACCGGCAACTAAAATGAAGCATTATGCAATAAATAATCACATTTTATCATCAAATATGGGACGTTCTTAAAGTGCCTATACCCCCACAGTCCACCCTCACTGATGTTGTCACTTCTGTTGCCTGATTAGACTTCCTCCTTAAGATTGTTATTATCCACGGCCGTCTTAACAGCAGACACTTTGACTCATTACATTAAGAGTTTTAAACAACCTGTTATGAGTGTTAATAATTTTCAACTTCAACCATTTTTTTCTTTTCATTAAAAAAAAAATCCATAGTTTTAACATATCCTTTGTTACAACCATGAATTCAAATGGAGTTCAGCCATCTTACATTTCCCATGAAAACTCGAACTGCAGATTTAAAAAAATCACCATTCACACCCATGACGAGTGTTGAGTAAGTGTTTCATACTAAAAAGGTCATATTTTGCTTAAAATGTTGCAGTCTAAACATTTGCTGAGAGTTTTAAGTCTGTCAAAGTTGGTTTTCACAGTGAAAAGTGCTGAAGTAAAAGAAAACCAATTGCTGCCTGGAAGGTAGAAATCAATCTCAAAACTTATAGTGTACTTGACAGTAATGTAAATTATTGGTGATTTGTAGTTAATGGACCAAAGCAAGCAAAAACCATCATAACAGCTTTTTAAATCTCTCCTTCTATCCAGGATTCAGCTTTGCTCTTCGCTGGTCTCCCACTTCGTCTTTCATTTTCCCTTTTTTCTGTCTTTTACAAACCAAGGGAACCATACAATGGCCCTCCTCAGGGAGCAGCTTGTAATGTCTGTTTGAAAGATTGAAGCAGGCAAAGTTTCACCTCGGGCTTGGCTCCCCTGTGACTGCTCATATCAGCTACCAGGCCTCGATTACTTCTTACTGTATCTCCCGTCTCCATCACCAGCAGGGGGATGAAGTACTTGATGATACATGTTTCTGTCTGGGTCGCTTTTTGGGTTCACTCTTTTCCATCCTTACAGATGCAAGAATGTCATTTGTGTGTTGGTGCGTGGATGAGGGGGGGTTTCCTATGACAAGCACAGTTGGTGGCTTAATAAACTAATTTTAATGATCTAAGTATCGTTGTCTTTCTGTTTGTGCAGTCTTTGTTCAGTGCTCTCAAAGAACAATCTCAAAGCTTCTGTTCCACCCGTCACTACTGTCTCTAAAATAATTTCTCGCCTCCTTTACTGTGCCAGTTTGTTTTGTTTGCTCCTTTTATTTGTTTTTTTCCATTTGCTTGCTTGTTTTCTCTCAAGATGGTTTTGTTTGGTATCACATTGGGATTCATTAACATTTTGTTTCTCAGTTCAGAGATGTAATTTTCTTGGGAAAGTTGAATGAGCCATTCCATCATGAAAATGATTCATTTAAATCAACCCAACAATGCTCCATTCATATTTTTAAGCATTTCTGGAAAAGAAACTAAAAACACAACTTATATTTGCTTGTCTGATTTTTGCAGCCCATTATGAACCTTTTCATTACATCCTGTGCCAACATCCAGTAGTTCAATCACAGGAGTAAAATTGTTTTTATCAGGCTATAGGCAAGAGGGCTGACATTTTGCTGCAAAAAAAATTAAGAGATCCTATATACAGCTTGTATATTAAATCTAGACTGTACAGCAGTAAGTTTTTAATTAGTGATGAGATTTTACCCATCCATCCATATACGCACAGGCACCTCAGAGATAATGGCTTTAAGTACAGAGAATCAAAGCACGGACAGAAACGAGGGGATGAATGAGGAGACGTAACAAGGAGATGAGGGAAAGGAGAGCAAAAAGAATAAGGATTTCAGGGTGATGGTGGGAGTGTATTTGAAGGTGTATAGATGGGAAAGTGAAAGGAAAGTGCAAAAATGATGTAAATTGGCACACGCCTTGCCTTTCTGCACAGTCAGCTGAGTGATGGAGCCCAGACAAAGCTGCAAAGACATAGGGTTGCTTGAATGTGTGAAAGAAAATGAGCTGCAACAACAGAGAGGAAACGGTATATGTAGGGGAGAGAAAGCAGTGTCACACCAGGAAACTGAAAGAAAAGAGGACAAGAAACACTGCTGACGCCTCACATTTTGAAATATCGAACATTAGACAGGTACATCCAAAGCTGTGACAAATGTTAGTCAGAGGTGGTGATGTGGGAAGTGAGGGGGAAGGAGAGACATGAAGGGGTTTTCTGTTACACAACTGTGTGTTATGCTTAGTTTCATGCTTTCACTGTAGTTTGACTGGCACAAACTCTATGTGAGCGCAAATGCACCATCGATCCACCAACTGAGTGTTAATGTTTCTGTGTTCTCATGATGACTTCGTACCTTTAAACAGCAGCTATTAGAGTTACTAAGAAGAAAAAGGTGGGGAAAACAGTTCATACGTCAGTTGCACCTGCTCAAAAAAAGAAAGAAAGTAAGAGACATGAAACGTGCCTTCGTGTAACGATCCAACTCAGAAATACATTAGCTCAGAGCTTGTTTCAACAATCAAATGAACACCCCCGGAGAATGCAATTACACTCACTTTGGTCTTCCCTCCTCTTCTGTTTCTACCCGTCTCCCTCGCTCTCTGTCTCTTTCAAAGCTTTAAGTATTTATGATTTAATCACAGGGAGCGCTAACACACGCTACAGCTGACGCCTCCCGCAACACACACACACACACACATTCACAAACCAATACATCTGCAAGGGAGAACATGACTAATGTCACTGTGTCAGTTTGTTTTAAATTGTCCCTGTTTACAGTGATGCTACCTTCATGATAAAAACCTGAAAAATAAATGAAATAGCTGAATTTTTCTTTTCCCATTCTCAAATCTCAGCAATATGACACAATATGAGGCCAAATCTTTTGTAATAAATCTCCTCCTGTCAGAATAAAAATCCCACACTCAATACCCAGACAATTAAGAATATTTCTTAATTCTAAATAGCCAAATATCTTAACTTTACAATTATCTGCCCTATATGTGTGTAACCAAGAAACTGTCTCTCTCTCAAGCTGTAAGCAGAACAGGAAGTTGGCAAGACTGAATCATTTAATGCACAATTTATGCTTTGGAGGCTGAAGTGAAAGTAGAATTGAAATTGCTTTTCAGCCAATAACTTTCTTTTCAACCTGGTCTCTCACACCAGTTTAAATGTAGGACACAGATCTGACTGTGACTGAGACTGATCTGACTTTTTATTCACCAACCTTTACTCACAGGATAAAGTTGAATTAATTATTATTAATTTCCAAAAAAAGAAAAACAGATTAAATATTGATTAAAAATGTCTTTCTTACTTGGTATTCAGTGGTGGTAGAAGGGGAGGAGGGGTATGGTAGAGAGGGGAAAAGAGGAGAGGTTATGTCGTCCCCTCAGGGATTAGATGGACTGTTTAATTCAAGTCATCAAACTGAAAGTCAAAGACAGATGAAGCAGAGATGGTTGGGGTTATGAACACAGGGCAGGAGAAGAAAGGAAAAGGAAAGAAAGATGGTGTGTTATTATTATTATTTGGATGTCATGTCATCACCTGTCGGTTTTTCTTTCTTTCTTTCGTCCTTCTCTACTATATTTTATTGATAAAATGAAATAAATTTGAGTAAAAAACTACCCAGTGGTGAGGTCATTTGTAGAAAGGGGTGACACACATCTCAGGTTTTATGTTTTGCTACAATGATAAAAATTGTTGGTAACATGAGCTGCTCATGGTACATTACAACATGTGCACTCATTCAAAAGATGGTGACGTCCATTCACTCAGAGTTATTTCAGATTCTACAGGAAGACGAGGTTTACAGGACACACAGAAGGAAAGACTGAACCTTTCAAATTAAATTTTCAATTGACCACTGGGAGTCCTGTCTGCATGACAAACAAGAAAATGACCTTCCTATTTAGACTCCACAGATACTGCCGGCTCCCAGAGACACACTGTCGGAGCGAAGAAAAGAAAGTCAAAAAGCATGTGTGTACATTTATTGGTGAACATACGTGTGCATGCATGTGTGAGTGAGTATATTTAGACATGTCGACATGCCTCCACAGGCAATCCTCTTCTGTGTTACCATGGAAATGACAGAGCCAAATTGTCAGTTTGCACTAGAAAAGAGGGGCAAGCAATACAGAGCCTTGATGCCTGTGTGTGTGTGTGTGTGTGTGTGTGTGTGTGTGTGTGTGTGTGAGAGAGAGAGAGAAAGAGAGAGAGAGAGACAGAGAGAGAGCTGGAAAGGGTGCAATGTGCATTAGCTTAATGTAGATTTGGGTGTGTGTGGATGAGTCTCTTGAAGAGGCTCTGGTGGGATCATGTGTGTATGTTTTGGTTATTGAGACTGATAAAACAGTATTAATGGCATTGCACCCTTGCACTCAGGCACTAAATGTATCTGTGTGTGTTTGACCAGGAAATTAAATCTTTCATGCTTTTCAGAGAACATTGAGCTGTGTTACTGCGCCCCCACATCGTCTCTGCCGACATTATTGACCATTCTCTACTTGCCAATCATTCCTCCTTCTAATGTCTTCCTCAATATATCTTCCTCTTCTTCTGTTGTCTGTTTTCTCTCTGTGATTCACTCTGCCTTTAAATACGTCTGTCCACCCCTCGCTGGGCGATCACAGTGAGATGCAGCTGTTTTGGGAGGAACCGGAAAAGATAGATGAAGAGGTTTCGTCGAGGATCATTTAACTGCTTTTGGGGGGTCGTGCGCTCCCCAAAAGCAGTTAACTATCATGCTGAAGTGGAAACTTTAGGACCTAAACTTGTCACAGTAAGAGAATAGAACAGCTGTCAGAAGATCTTGTTTGTGTGAGTGGTGTTGGAACAAGTTTTCCAAGTTTACTTTATCTCTACACAGCTGAATTTGTTGAAGATTATATGATTAGATGATATGAGCAGATACTGTAAATTGTGATGTGCCTGTGATAAAATAATGATAAAGTAGATGACATTTCAATTTACTCTGAGACATAGATCTAATCTCCCAACATTTTTCTGTTATAATCTGTTCTGTTTGTTGTCTGGAAGAGCTGGGAGACTGTCCCCCTGAATAAATGAACACTTAGGTTGTCTATACAAGCGGCTTACTATGACCCATCGTGACATTTTATTGTTAGGTGGCCAACAGGAGCAAAGTAGGAAGTCGGGTCAAGTAGTCAAGTAGAGGGTGGATGGAAGGGTCAACAAAGCACAGATCATATAGGAGATCACTGTTCATTTTACTCTTGAAGCCAGTAGTCAGTGTTGTTGTTTTTTTTGGTTTTTTTTTTTTAAACCTGTTTCACAACCTTGACCACGCATTTATCATTGTAACCTTGACAACAAAGGTCCTCACACCTTAGTGAAGCAGGTATTTTAACTCAAACCACATTTTTTTCTAAACCAAACCATTCCGCATCCTTAACCATGCGTATATGACTGTTACCATGACGACAACGGTCCAATAGCCTTCATCTGCTGCTGATACCGTCATGTCTGAGGGTACGGACGAACAACTTTCATGTTTGGAAGATTTGTTGGCCTTGTTGGCCGGCAACATCAGCCTGTTTGTTGGTCTCTCTCAAGATTGATTGGACAGATTGTTGTGTAAACTGGTTGCAGGCGTTCATGGATATTGCACCTGTCTTGACCAGTCCTGCACCATCAGCAGATCAAAGTTGTCACTTATGCTGTGAAATATCTTCCAAGCTGAATGGGACACAGTTTTGTAGAGACGTGTGGTTCACATGATGAATTGTAGACTAATTACTTTAGTGATCCCATGATGTTCACATTTGTGGTCTTGGTGATGTATCTTACTATTGAATGGTTTGGCAGGACATTTGTGCATAATTTCATGTTCCCATCAGAATGTACTGTAAAATTGATTGATTAATTGACTTTTAGTATAACCTTTTGGTTCATCTAGTGCTGTCATCATCTCAGAATTTTGTTTCGTTCAGCAAAACTAGTGACATTCCCATCAGTGTCAGCTTTACTTAATTATGAAATGTAAGCATCCTAACTAATAGAAGCTATATATAAGCACATCATCATTGCAGTTGTTTTAACAGGCTAACATTGTCATTTTGAACATGTTAGCACGCTGAATTTAGCATTTTGCTCAAAAGTCAATGTGATTAAATCGACCAACAGCCTCCGCTCCGTGACCAGTTTCAGAGGGGACACAACCACACGACCATAGGCAATGATGTGTGACTTGTATGTCAGAGATCTTTACATCAAGTGTTCACTAGTGGGCAGACACCTCTCAACTATCTTTTGTAACCCCACTCCGACTTCTATATACAAAAAGATCTAGAAGAAAAGTTAGTGAATAAAGTTAGTAGAATCAATTTAGGCAAGGTAAACCTCAGTCTGACTGGAAAACTGCTCCACAAAATGTGGGCCTCAGTTTTGAGAGAAATTACAATGTAATTATTTTGTCAGATTCTTAATAGTTTCTTAACCTCGGGGTGCATTGTTCACTGTTCCGTAATGATACATGCTGACACTGATCAAAGTGAAAGTAAAACTGCAGCCCACAGTAAATTGTGGGGACAAGATCAGCACAATCCTCTTCAAACAAAGGGCATGTAGGCGTGAAAATACTACAGCAGTAGACACAAACCACACCCCACAATGGGGAGAGAAAGAGTGGTTCAACTAGGCAAAGCAAATCTGAGAGAACAAGGAGGAAAATGCAACTCCACATCTCTTCTGTCTCACTGTTTGCATCGTCAGTCTTTCTGTTGCTTTCTGCGTATGCTCATAGCACTAATGGTTAGTATTTAGGTCCACGTGCTCTTACCTGCGGACACTGACAAGAGATACCAAAAGATATCGTGAGAGTGAGGGAGAGGAAGGTCAGGAAGCCGAGACAACGATGAGCTGGGTGCTTAGCTTGAGGGACCGCCTCAGTGACTGTGAAAGTGGTCTGTCTTTGTATATATAGAGAAAAAGATGTGCCATTGCCATAGAGAGAGTAGAGAAAAAACAGATTGTCCAGGCTAATATGACAAGCAATTTTGAATTAGTAGTCCATGCTGGTATGTTGCTTTATTTATTTATTTCCCCCCCCAGAAAAACACTGACTGAGTGTGTGTGCAAACTGAGACAGGAGCTATTATTCTCTTCATCTTATCCTCACATCGTTTTTCATTTCATTTCACTTAATCTATGTGTTTTTCTGTGTCTATCATTGTGGCAGTGAGTGGGCGCATGAGAGCACAAGAGAGGGATAAAGGAGGGGAGGAGCAGAAGGGGGAAGAGGCAGCGGCAGGGCTGTTTACGCTAGCTAGAGAGATATTCATGGACAATAGACAAGTTCCAGTTTTGAAATTTGCACAAATTTAGGGTAGAGTACCTGTGCACATGCACGCACACCGTTTCTCTCTCTCTCTCACACAGACTTATGTTCAGACAAAGAAGTTTAGGGAGCAGTGTGTCATCCATAACTAGGTGAGAGAAGATGTTCCCCTTGTGTTTAATCCAACATAACAAACAGCCAATTTTCCTGTTTTATGAATAACACTTCACCTGTAATGCATACAGAAGAGGAAACCCATTGAAAGTACAAACTCTGCTCATTCAACTTCACTTAGAATTCAAATTGTTGTTTCATGCTCCAGTGTAACAAACCATCAAAACCAATTAAAACTTTTGTAATTGGAAGTATAATTCTGACAGTTCAACATTAAAATGCAAGTGCTTCTAGTGTTTAGTCCAGTGTTTAGTGTATGCATCATCAAGGGGTAAAACTTTATATCATAACTTTATATCATAATTGGGAGATTTGTCAGTATTTACCATTTTTGTGATATAAATGGATGCACCATCGCAGATTCTGCTGATAAGTAATTAAGTAAATAAAGTCAATAGAAAATGTCTACAAGTGATTACATAATTGGGAAACATTTTTGCAAATTTGGGAATATCATAATGGACGTTTTTCCATTGTTGTACACAAATACAGAGAGTGCACCATGTTGAGCAGATATATCAGGTCACCTGAGTCAAATGAGTCATAAATGGAGGCACTATCTGGTCATTTTGCATATATAACCTTAAAAATGTAAAAAACAAATTTCCCCTCATCAATCTACAATCAGTGCCCCATCATGATAAAGTGGAAACAGAACTTTGTGTAGATACCTGGCTCTTGTATTTCTTCCATTTAGGAGTTACGGAGGCCAACGTGAACGTGGGAGCCTTCAGAGCAGCAGATCTTTTTTTTTTTTTTTTTTTTTTTTTTTGAAGCTTTCCCTAGTCCTGTGCCTCAATCCAGTCCCTGAACTCTAGAGGCGGTTCCTTCCTCCTCATGGCTTGGTTTTTGCTCTGACATCCATGGTCAGCTTTGAGACCTTAGACAGATTATGATCATGACATAGATCAGGCATTTTCCAAGTTATGTTCAATCACTTTAACTGACCACAGATGGACTCCACATCTCAAAGATGATCAACAGAAGACCTGAGCTAAATTTCAAGTGTCATAACAAAGGCTCTGAATTATTATGTTTTTTTTTTTTTCTTTTTTAAAAAATTTGCAAAAGTTCTGTTTTGGCTTTGGCATTATGGGGTATGTACAGGTGATTTTTTATTGTTATTATTTAAGCATAAGGCTGTGACGTAACAAATGTGAAAAATCAAAGACTTCATGAATGCATTCTACAAAGTTTCTCATTTGTCTTTCCAGAAACACTTACTGATACTATATCACTACATATATTGATACTGCAAAATAAAACTATATAATTCCCATGATTGTATATTTTACATCACTCACTGTTTATAAGAACTAATCAGGGCTAAAAATCTGTAATGAAATCACATCAATATTGCTGGACTCTCTGTTTCAACTATTTAACAGTTTGAAGTTGTGGTGTATTTGCTTGTATCCTGTTCCAGTGGCTCTGTTTACCATCTGAAAGTCCTCCAACCTGCTGTTCAGTGCTACTATACTATACGCTACTATAGTCTAATGGGCCTGTTATTTTAACGGATTCCCATCTGCCCGTGTGCTGTTTGGCTGTATGTAGCACTGGTCTACTTCAAGACAATTGAATTCAAACTGCCATTAACCACTGTTAGCACTGACTGGAAGAGTCGGCTAAATGGTGTGGTAATAGTAAATCTTAAATGCTTGTAAAGCCCCTTTTTTCCTCAAAATAAATAAATAAATAAAACCAGTAGACAGTGAGAAGGGAGTGGAGGGGGCTATGATGAAAAAGGGCACCTGTTACAGTTAGTCATCTCTCAGTTACCGTAGAAACAGCCAATAGAGAAAAAAAAACAAAAAAACAAGGGAACAGAAAGCAATGGAGAGAACAAGAATGAGATGCAATGGTTAGAGGAATGATGGATGTCATTATGACAGCTTATACTTAGCATAATAAGGTGTAAGGTGTATGTGTGTGTGCGCCAGTGTGTGCTTTTGAGTGTGAGTCAAACAAAGGAAAATCAAGGTGTAGGGAGGAATTAATCAGTCCTCTCTTCCTTTCAGTGCAATGTTCTGATGGATACAGTTATTATGTAAATGATTGTTCCTGAGTTTGCTCTGCAGATCCTAATTTTGCCTTCTGTGTTACTGCCTCCCTTGCACAGAGATCTAAACGTGAGTGGGGGTTATGTAGGTGTAAATATTAGTAGCAGCTCCTCTGTGAGTGGAGTGAACTACGCTGACCTCTGAGTCACAGTAACCCTCAGATCAGAGCAGTGAGAGCTGCACTGAGCTATGTTTTCACTGCAGGTTTAAACCAGTTGTGGAGATCTACACAATTGTAGCCCACTCTGTAAAAGCAGGTAGAAACATTTTAATCCTGTCATTCCGCTTATCCCTTTTAAAGGCAGCAATCTCGTAAATTCACCCAAAATATCTTTTGAGTTTGGTAGAGAAATGTCCCAAAACAGCATGTGGAGCAGATTTAGGAAGACCCCCTCCCGAGCCAGTACAAAGGACAGCTTCATATTTCTGTTAGTCCCTTGTGTCTGACTCATCCCATCATATAGCTTTTCTACAGAAACAGCAACAAACTGCAGCAACATCTTCAAACAACTGGTAAAAAACAGAAGCTCTGTCTGCTTTTTCACCTCAACCACAAAGAAGTTCAGATCTATCTCTCACAGAGCATTCAGACCAAACCTTGGGTTTAAAAACTGTAAAGACCTGCACTGCTGGGGGCATGATGTTTTACATGCTGATGGAATTATGAAATATGTTGTAGGAAGGCCAGTTGGAGTAATAGATCCATGAGCTTGAAGGCTCAAATGCTAAAACATGGAACAGTTCACAATACTTTGCAAAGGGATTGTAGTGCTGTGGAGAAGTGACAGTTGCTGGGGGCTGCACTGCTGTCCGTCCAAACGTGGCTAACAATACAGCAAACGATAAACGATAAATGGGTAAAGTTGAATTGACATCAAAGAGGTAATGCTTTATAACACATATTTTGAGTAAATTATAGCCAGTTTTTTAATGTAATATTTACTTGTCTATGCATTTATTTTATGTTTAATATTTTTTTTTACAATACCATTCTTGCAACTAAAGCAAAATTAAAATAAATATATTAAAAGTTACTTATATAGCTCTAAATTTCTGTGAATAGTCATTTTGAATTTCTTAGCAATATTCAACTCATCCATCCAAAGAAAGAGAGCTTTTGTTAATTTTTTCGATAATGTGGAAGCTGGAGGTTTTATAAAAATCTGATCTTACATCCACATTGTCCTGCTTAAAGCTTGACCTTAAATGTCAAGCTGTCCAACAACAGCCTCAAATCATTTTCATTCAAAAACTTTTTCAGATATAAACTTGTTAATTTAAAATACAGACTTGATGAGAATGTTGAAGCAGATTTTTTTAAACTGCTGGATCCAAGGTCACTCTGAAATAATTTTCTCTCCTTGTCAAACCTTCACATCAGTTGTGAAGTAAGAAGGTGGCTCACAAGTGTGTGCGGTGACCTTCTCAGTGCTCCACAGGTTAACAGCAACAGATGTGGGAGAAAAGTGGATGATGCACACAGACAAAAACACAGCAAAGAATTTACACCCTGATGTAAAAAGAAGATCTTTCTACCACAGCAGAGACAAGAAGAATGTGGAAACACTGCATGCACTTTTGTGTTTTCTTTTTCTTTCCCAGATGAATGTTCTTGTATCGTTTTCACAAATGAGAGCAGCAGACGTGATCTTCCATTCCTCTTTTCTCATCTCCTCATCCTCCTTCATCTCTCTAAGGTCAGATCAGGTTGGATTCCAAGTCAGCTCCAAAATAATCATCATAATTTATATTGAGGGAATTTAGATTTGAGGCCAGTTCTGTCTGAGAGTTGTTATTTTGTGCACTGAAGGTGGATTAATTTTTTATTTGAGCTCATTGATATTGTTTTAAAATCTTTATCTGTTCTCTGCCACAAGAAAAATACTCCATATTTTTTCAATCACTTCAGTATAAACTTCCATTAATTTCACACAAATCACAAATCTGTAACAAAATGATAACGTGACAAAGCAGGTGTGTATAACCATGTTGGCCATTTTTCCATCTGAATTATCTGCTGCTAAATGTGTAGTGCTACTTGTTGAGGTATGGGAGTGCACCTATCTTTAGCTTATTTGGAAGATGATGTAACCACTGTTATTATTGTGGCAAGTTTAAATACATTAGTTAACATTAACTGAGCACATGATCAATTGTTAGACTGAGCTTATGAATATAAGTGTTCGATGATACAGTAGTAGCTTGTTATTAGCCAATATAGGGACATGAATAGAACTAGTTTGTGTTTTGCAAATGAGAAACATCCATTAGAAACATTCATACAAAGGAAAAGCAGCAGTGCAGATAGAGGTCAAGCTGAGCTAATAGGCTAGGCTATGAATACATAGCTAACTAGCTTTTATTTCCAGCAGCACAAACTGCTCATTTTGAATAGACTGGCTTAGTAATATTTCCCTGCAAATTAACCACAAATAAAGAAATTAACAGAAGAGTGAATGAATGAAACAATGTTTTACTTTAATCTTTTAATAATTGCCAAGTAATTTAATTTACTGCAGTTTAGAGGTCACCCACTTGAACTGGTATCTTTTAAGGCAGAATTTTTTTCTCATCTGTTACTCTGTCAACTCAGAGTTGACAATGTAAATCAGTCAATACACTCTAAATCATGACATAAGCATTTATGATGATTGGCTCTTTAAGTGTTTAAAACATTGTATAAAAAATTGTGTCTGTGAATATTCAAATTTATTATAATTTCCTCATTGGAGAAAAAAATCATAAAAGTCTGAAATAAAAGCCACACAGAGGTTGAAAATTAGTTCAATAAATGTTGACTTATGTGCAAATGTCAGGGGAATTAGGTTAGCTTTGCCAGGGAACATAGCATAAATGTTAATTATGTATTTGGCATTTCACTAATGTGAGGTAAAGTGTGTGTGTATGTGTGGAGGGGGGGTTCTGAAACTCAACTTGCAAACTCAACAACAAAACCGTACACATACACACACACACACAGATAAAACATCAAAGGCTGCAGAGTGCCAGATAAGTGACTGCTTGATTGGAAAGTTTTATTTTTCTTCCTCTGAATGGTCCAACAGGAAACAGATGCACAACCTCTGTATCCTGGCAACAACCCTCTTTCTATGGCACTGAGAGATGGACATGATGCATCCGTGTGTATGTGCCTATGTCTGTCTTTGTGTGTGTGAATAATGGACTGTGAATACATGTCAGTTAAGCCTCCTAAAATTGGACTGGACCTAGCAGTCAGTCTGACTTGATGATCTCATGCTGTGAGGCAAAACTTTATTTTCAATTTCCACCAAGTTTTCAAGCTGACTGTTCTCTATCAAAGAACTTACAAGACATCTAAAATATTTCCTTAATAAGCACATTTTTACATGTCACAGTAAGAAAAGCAGAAGTGTAAACAATGACATGAATGAAATGAAGGATGAATGAACCTCCTATTGTGCACATTGGCTCACTATCATATTGTCCGAGTCCAAGTGTTCACCCTCTGGGCTTAATGCTGGGCATATGCACTGTGACACGATCACCGTCATCAAGTGTCATCAAGTGTGGAAGGCTGCAAGACTGCAAGGCTTCAAAAGCCCCTTATGAGCCTGATCTTACACATCATGGCCTTTTTTCCTTTAATAATTGTACATTTTTATATCGTAAACATTGTTTCTACATGTGGCAAGTAAAGTCTCATCATGTTTCGTGCATTTAACCCATCAGTTATCTGTGTTTCAGAGAATAAAAAAGACATGTGAGCACTCTGCACTTGCAGGCTTTGTGGGGATGTGCCAGTTAAATTAGCATGTGTGCAGTTGCAGTGCACACTGGACATCTAGATTCAGCCACTGTCACAGTTTACAGGAGACGTTTATACAACAAAACCATCCACGTTAATGTTACCTGCAAAACTTGTGCTTTTCCCACTGGAGCATGCTGAAAACATCATATTTCAGTGCATGTATATTGTCATATGGTGTGGAAAATGTTAAAATACATTCAATGACACAGTCAAAACGGTAACTTTAAACCTATGTTTAAATTTGCGAAACTTTTGATAATTTCTTTTACAAGCATTTATCATTTTTCTGGTTGGCGTCAGTCCAACTCCTGTGAAATCATCACAGCGTAACTTTACCAAACAATTACTGAAAGTCATCTATTCAGGCCAGTTTGCAGCATCAGCAGATTGAATTCAATGAGCTTCTGCCTGCGGCCAGAAAATATTGTGACTGCTCTGCTTGGTTGGATTCAGTCTTCAAATCTATTCAGTTTCACAGGCTAAACTGAGTTTTCAACTAACCCACATTCATGAGAAGACCATTATTTTGACCCTGCGCCTGACTAGATTTGAAAACATGAAAATTGAATGACATGGAGTCTTTCAAGGTTTTGTTATAACAAGAGGAAGTAACGATGGCATGACAAACCACATTATATCAAAGGAAAGAAAAGTCATATTCCCACGGCACAAGTAAATATAATCCTGCAACATCAGATCTAGACACTATCTGGAGAGGAGACGCATGTTAATCTCAGGTGTAAAGGAGTCTTTTATATATTTGTTTGCGTAGGAGCTTGGAGCACATCGTGTGGAGGTGTTTTTAGAGCATATGTAAGCGAGAAAATCTGAGTTTGGCTCGCTATGTGGCTGCGCATGTGAGACTCAATAAGGTTGTACCTGTATGCATTTGTCCATATGTGTGTGTCAGTGTGTGTATCAGTGTGAGAGATGTTGGCCTGCATGGATGTAACAAAGGGCATACCTGTGTGTATGTGTACGTGTGTGCACTCGCGTGCATGTGTGTGCATGTGTATAAGTGTCTTAATCCTCCCCGTCAAAATGATTTTACAGCCCTCGCTCATCTCCTCCAGTCTTTCCAAACAGAGGAAGAGAAGATTAGTCACACCTCCTCCACTCTTGCTCTCAGTCTCTCCCTTTATCCTCTCTTCCACAAGTGTGCGTCTGTGTGCGTGTGCCAGTGTGTTTGTGTTTGTGTGTGGGCTCAGCGGTTTTACGTAAAGCTCCATAGAAAAGGTAAGAGTCAAGCAGAGAGTCCTTGGCAGCAGAATGCAATTGCTGCTCAATGGACCATTTTCTGCAGAGCTGACCCTGCCATATTGAGTTTTCTGCAGAGCAGTACACACACACACACACACACACACACACACACACACACACACACACACACACACACACCAGGCTTTAGATAATGAAGCTACATTGCAGGAGAAGTAACACCTGCACTCACATTGTGCAAATGCATAAGTATATACTTGAATTCAACAGCATGTGTACACATCTACATTCCACATTTAAAAGCATACACAAACACATATATCAGTACACACACACACACACACGCACGCATGCTTACATATATGAAGATGACAAAGCTAAGCATTATGTGCCCACGTTTGGCTCGATAATGATAATTATCACCTAATCACATATTCATACACAGAGCATAATTACCTACACAGCTGTTTGTAGACAGTGTTTGTGTGTGTATGTGTGTGTGTGTGTGTGTGTGTGTGTGTGTGTTAATACAGTATGTGCAGACATGTATGTGTGCTTTGATGTCAAAGGGAAGTGGGTGGGGTTTCCTTCACTGTGGAAGTGTGTGTGATGACCTGATGACCTCTTTATCAGTTCCACTCTGTCACCTTTGACCTTCAACCAAAACGAAGCTTGTGGGGTGAATGAAACCTTAATTTCCACAATGTCATGTTGTTTATGTGACGTGATGTTTTTTAAGGTTGGATTTGAGTTTAAGCTTGGCTTAGATTTGTTTTCAAGCTTTCTTACCTTCCTCATTTTCTTTGCCAGAATGATTTTTGTCCCTGAACCCAATGACAAAATGTTTTTCTAATGTAGAGCATTTATGTGAAATTAAGATATACTCATTAAAGATTTTGCATATATGTCAGTTGAAGACAAATGTCACGAAAGCAACTTTGTACATTGAGAAAACCTCCACAAGAGCCTGAGATTTAGTAAGAAAACAGCTGATTTTTGTATGCTGTAAAATTGTTAACAGGTCTTTAAGAATAATCATTTCTCTCTCTCTCTTTCACATTTATGTCTCCTGTCCTTGTTGATGGTGTTGGATGCTTTTCTTAAAGGTAAGAGACTAATGCAGATGCCCACTGTATCTCAGGACAGACAGACAGACAGAGTTTGGGCTCTAAGATTGGATAAAGATTGCAGGTAAACCAAAGATTGATAGAGCAACAGAGGGAGGATGAATCAATAGATGGACAGGAAGATTGATCGAGGGAAAAGAGTAAAAAGAGTAGACAGATCAACAGATGGGCAGATTAATAGAACTCAGATTAATAGATAGCCAGAAATAGACAGATGAACAGAGTGATATGGAGACCAAAAAGGGGGGCGTGGACAGAAGGACAATCATATCTACAAGTCTGCTAACAGACATTTTGGCTGTCATGGCTTTCCTCTGTTGCCATGGCAGCACTGTCACATACCAGCTGGACTGGAAAAGAAATGCCCCAACACACACACACACACACACACACACAAACAACAAACATTCACACACATACACACTCTCACACACTATACTCTTCAACCAAATGACTTCTCTTACTTAATAACATAAATTATAAGCAGAGAGCAAAATTATGTAAATACACTTGACTGTGAGAGCAGATACATTACTCTTAACTGCCGTTCCTGCAGTACATCTTACAGCTTCTCTCCATAAGATGTGGCTCTTCAACAACATACAGTAGCAGCTGTTAGAGTCAGAGCGCCTCTTGTCTGATAGTACACTTAAAGCTTAAAAACTGCTCAATTGCTGTGGAAGTAACAGAAGAGTGATGAAACACCCTCTCTGATCAGGAGTTCATAATTTGTGGTAATTTTGTATAAAGAACCAGTAAATTATTGAACTGTACTTTGATTTGTGCATAATCTTGTAATCCAAAAATGTTTAATAATTAACTTAGATTGCAATAACACTGAATTCCTCTTGTGTTGAGACAGTACAGGGTGGTTGTAGTTGCAATAAACAACAATTTTTTTTAACTAAATGTAAAACAGATTTCATGGTTTTAAGCTTTTATCATTTCCACACAGTAATTGCTTTTCCATACCCTTTTTTTGTACAGAACATCCTTTTTCCTCTTTCAACAATATCTTTGGTGTCAAAGGATTAACATAAGGGTTGCATTATCCTACATTAACATAATAATAATTATCTTTTACTTGATATGAGTGTAAGAGTTCACCTCAAGACATTCAGACGAACAGAGAGGTTCAAACTGGAGGTCACCTCACCTCTACATCCTTGTCTCACCGTCTGCAGCCATTATTCTTAGCATCATTAATCTCTCAGTCATTATTCTCTCAAAGTCACCCACATCTCACTGTCAAGTTAGGTGTATGCAGGCGTACGTGCGGGCCCAGGTGTAAAGGCAACAATTTCAAAGGTCATCTTATTTAAGGTTACCTTCTCCTTTTGCAACCAAATGGGCGAGTTGCAGGCAACCTCCTCTGCTGCTGATTTATCATGGAACTCCTGTGTGTGTAAGTGTTAAAAAAGAAAAGAGGAAACATGATACAGCTGAAGCAGAGTTTTTCATTCTCTTCATTCTTCCTTGTCAAAAACTGGTGCATTATTTGGGATTCAGTTGTGTTGTGGCAATTGTATCTAATATTGGTAAGAAGCAGCCACAAAAGCTTTTATATAGCTACATGCACATGTGCAATAGATCTGTAACCAGACATTAATATGGTGAGTCCCCCTTTAACACCAGGTGTCAAGCAAAGACTCATCACCAGACACAGAGTACATGTTAATACAAGGCAAATTCTTTCCTTCTTTCTTTCTTTCTTTCTTTCTTTCTTTCTTTCTTTCTTTCTTTCCAGTTACTACATCACCATTCCTTCTAACCTTTTCCACCCCAATTCGATCCACCTGAACCTGCCATATATTCTAATCCCATGTTTCCGTCAGTCCCACTGCCTCCTCATCTGTCTTTTTAATTTGCATTGACACACACACACACACACACACACACACACACATTCTCTCTCTCTCTCTCTCTTCCCCCTCAATCTTTCCTCTTTCATTGTTTTTCTCCCCTGTCTGCCATCTATCAATCACTTCATTCCCATCCATTTCCAGCTCGTCTCTTGTTTCATGCCTCCTAATTTCTCCACCTGCTTTTGTCTTGTTCTCTCCCACCTCTTGCTGTCTTTCTCTTGCTCTTCCCCTTCCCTTATCCTTTCAGTCTTTTATTATACTGCTCTCTGCTGCTGCTACTCTCTCTACGCTATTGACTTCAGCCAGTCTTATACGTGAATTGATTACAGTTGAAGTCAATATTTACATCTAGGGTCAGGACTCGAGTGTCATACTATCCCCTCGTCCTAGTATGTGCATATCTTATTACATACTGCATATGTTTATGTGTGTATGTTTGTGTTATCCACATTGCGGTGTGCTGTTTCTTAGACTTTGAGAAAACACTTTTTTAACCAATTGCCTCTAATCTCAAGTTTTCTTTCAGTTCTTTTTAAATTATCACGACTTCCCCTTAAGAGTTCCTTCAAATTATGCACCTGTGCGTGTATGTGATAAACTTAGTTGTATCTATCCTTACATCACAGCAACACAAGACAAAGACACACACACACAAATGCAGAAGCACATATAATACACACCTTTGACTGAAATGTGCACGTACATGCCAATGGATGCAGTGATATTATTATAGGTAAGTAGCAAAGGTATGGTAAGAGCAAATGGTCGACCTTGAGTGTATGTGTGAGCATGTTTGTTTGAGAGAATTAATGGCCTGACTATAATCTCTGTATTTCACTGTGCTCACTCAACGCACAAGTACCCACCACACTCACACAAACACACATGCACACAGACAGAGAAAGAGAGAGCGAGAGAGATAGGTAATAACAGTGTAGTTCTTGTGAAATGTGTATTAAATTAAATCTACGATGATATGTTCATTGCAGCAGAATCTGTGCCTTCTTTGTCACCTCTGTCAAAAATGTGCAAAATACAATTTCAGCAGACCAGTAGTTTTGACAAAAAAGGCGTCGTTCCAGCATTTACCAGGTCAAAATGTTTCTGGAAATGTGCACAGCAAATGTGAGCAGGTGTTTTGTGTCTGCACACACTGTTCAGTTCTGACAAGAGTATGTAATAATCTTGTATGCCTTCTCTCAATTAAACCTGTATTAACGCAGTGTTGATGCCACACATACGCACTTACACATACACACACACACTTACATAGACACGCACACACAGGAGATGTAGTTATTTTAAAATTCAAAGTAGACTTCTGCAAGTCCCTGATAAGGCAGCCTTGAAAGACAAGACACAACAAATATTAATATTAGTTTTTATAATTTCATGGGTTTGCGAGTGTGTGTGTGTGACTGTGTGAATGTAGCAGTGATTGTGTGTGGTTGTGAAGTAGCTGCCATCCATCACCGAACTCCCTATCAATCACTTCTGGGCCAATCAGCTAAGTGGACCTCACCATGGGTTTTGAGCCTGAATGTACGTGTGTGTGTGTGTGCACGCGAGCATGTGTTACACTGCTTAATTTAATTCATTTGAATTCAATATGTTAAGTTCTTTGGTTTAATCAGCAGAACACATTTAAATGTCACATGTACAGTTTGTCAGACGATTCCTGCACAAACATGTGACAGACTTAACAAAGTGGACACATATCAGTTTAACTACAGTAGATTGAAGCTGGTAGCAAGGCAATGTCTCCAGTGTGTTCAAATGTTTTTTGCTTTCTACTGCCTCATTGTCAGACCAGGCAGTGTAGGCCCATAATTTCATATATGTTTGGGACACGTGTGTGTGTGTGTGTTTCTGTGTGTGAGTGTGCGAGAGTGAGTTTTTTGTGTAATGTATGTTCTGCCACAGCAGTTCAGTCTGCTCTGTCTGTGTCTTTGGCAGGAATCCTTTAGTCAGAGTTATGGCCTCGGGCAGCCACACTGTCATGCCATTTGTGTGTGTGTGTGTGTGTGTGTGTGTGTGTGTGTGTGTGTGTGTGTGTGTGTGTGTGTGTGTGTGTGTGTGTGTGTGTGTGTAAGACCTTTGGGGTGAGTATTGATTGAGTGTCTGGTGCCCCATTGTCAGCACACAGTTAGCCTCATTAGAAGTAGGTCTTGCTGTACCATCCTCCTCCACATATCTTCATCACATCTTCTTCCTCTACCACCTTCACCTTCCCTGACCCCATCTGTCCTCTCCTCTCCCTCCTTGTCTTTGTCACCATTTCATGAAAGATGGAAGACAGGCAGCCACATACTGGCAACACTGTTGTTGCTAGTAGTAATGACGATTGGCAGCCACACTCAATGTGAAAAACATAATGGACTGCGAAGGATAAAGGTTTAATGAAACAATATATTGTTTTGTGCAATTATTGGCAGCGGCTCTGTTTTGACCTGAAACAGCAGCTGGTGAATAATGAATTTAATGATGACCATCACTGCGCATGTTGGATTTCCACAGAAAATATCGTTATTATATGAATAATGACTGAAAAATGACACTATAATGCTACCATAGCATATATGAAAGAAATATAAATAACTACTCATATTTTATATATATATATATATATATATATATATATATATATATATATATATATATAAAAAGCCACAATCAGTATTTATGACTACTTCAAGGTTGGACTTCACTCATCAGGCTCAGTGAGGATTCAGTAACCCAGTGAAAGTAACCTTGTGTGAAATGAAAAAGAATTTGAAATTAAATCTGTATTTCACTGGGAGCCAGTGAAAAGAGGCTAGTCTGGGGGGTGAAGGGGGACATGCAAGAGTGTTTGTCAAAAGCCTGGCAGCGGCACCCTGCAGCAGCTGCAGCCAGGTTGTTGTTGACTGACTGAGACAAGAGAACAAGCCAATACCAAAGACCTGACATGGTAAGATAAAAGCAAAAAACAAACACAGATATATACATTTTAAAAAAGGAACAGGTTGTCTGTCCATCGCAGGGTAAAAACACAGACAAACTAATTAGAGCTTAGAGTTTCCTATTCACCTGAACTGCTTGTCTTTCACTGAGGCAGGGAACCAAAATCTATACAAATACAAAGTGCTAACCACCGAACTAAAATGCTGCTGACTTAAATTACTGCATCAAAAACTCATTTATATGAGAACTAGCTACAGTGGAATCAGAGTTGTGTTAACATCTCTTATTGCTTTCTTAAAAACCAATGCACATCCCCCTTAAGAATTCAGCAGGATAAGTCACTCATTTTTCTTTGAATCGTCTGTCTAGTCAGGTGTCACAGGAATTGTTTAATCATCCAAAGACCAGAGTGGCAACAAATTAGCTCACTGCAATTAATAGATCCATCTTGCCAGCTTGTAATTACTGTTTCTGAGCTTGTTCCATATTATTTTCACGCTATCAGGGTTATAATTATTTTCCTGAATCATACTGTTTGCCAAATGAAACAATGCACAGTGTGTTTCATCTAACCTAGGGTGTACATCAGCCGTGCCAATGCCAGGAGTGCTGTATAATGAGACGCTGTGGCTTGGTGCATTTGTCAATTTGTTTACTTTGTAACCATTTTTTTAAAAAAAAGTGAAGTGTAGAATGACTGCAAAAGGGAATTTCTCACAATTTTTATTTCTATTTTTTTTTTTTTTAAATCGGATATATTAAATAATTGAAAGTGTGACAAAATTATGATCATACTCAATTTTATATGCATATTACAGTATTTGGTCTCATAAAGCCATGTTGATTTGATTGGATGGAAACTCAGAAATACTCAGTATTGGTGGATCAACAGTTCTGTTCTCTGGCCTTTCTGTGTCTATTTTGCGTGTAATGTAATGCTGTGGTGTCTTGTTTTGTCTGAGCAACAGACCAAAACTTAAAAATATTCATTTTACAATGAGAGAAAACAAAGAAAAGCAAAAAAGCATTAGAGAGGCTGTGGAATACAGGGTTGACAGTTGCTTAAAAAGAAAAGATTTAAATGATTGATTATCAAATTAATTGCCAATTAATATTCTGTCAGTACACTAATCAATTAATCAGCTAATTTCAGCTCTATTGAACTGTCTGTAGGCCTCAAAGAGCCTACATTTTTGATAATGCTCAAAACACAGCAGATGGACAGTACTGAGTAAACCACCTCTACACCAAGTTATTTGTTTCCTTTCAGTTCTTCAGACCTGAACAGATATACAGTATGAAACCAAATAGGGAAACGAAGGCTTAAGGAATGACTCTGCTTCAGTGATGTGACCTTTTTCACCTTTAAAATTAAGCACTTCATTACAACCTACACAGAAGGGAAGGTAGTCCTTGTCCCCATGGATGATGATAGTTGATGTCTTCAGGCCTGACACCTCAGTTCACAGCTCACCCATTCTCACCAAACTCTCACTTATCAAGTTTCTCTTGTCATCCCACACTTTCATCCAGCAACCTTTTTTCTGAACACACACACACACACACACTCACATATGGTATAGGGCAGTGTTTAGGGGTCATATGAACAGAAAATACTCCACTCCCCCACACACACTATGTAATCACATCTTGACATCCATCAGTTACTCTGCAGTTTTGTGACTGATTCTGTTTTGGGGGACCAGCCCTGTTTGAATGCTAGGACTGTATGAAATTAAACTGTAAAATATTTATAAATGCATGCTTGAGGATTACAAGAGACACATTTTTTTCATAGATTTGAGGTGTCCTCACAACAGCTGCATGCCATGTGCTCTCAGTATTCCTGTAGTCCCATCTACAGATTCACACATGCACACACTGCTCAAGGTGACCCAAGATTTTGTGCAGGGGAAAGATGCAGAAAAGGAAAACAGGTCATGGGAAAGGAGAGGAGAAAGAAAAGGAGGATAAGATGCCACAGTAGAAGAAAAAGATGGAAAGGGAGAGAAAGAGAGGAAAAGGAGAGGTAAACAAAATGTCAAGGACTTAAAGTTAACATCAGGAGGCTGAGGCATTGTATTTGTATTGCTCTGAATGTGTGTATGTGTTTGCGTGTGTGTGCATGTCTGTATGTGTTTGTGTGTGTTCCTGAGCAGATAAACAGGGAAACTCCCAGTGGGGAGTCCATCCTGGAATTTTTAACAGGAAATTTATTCTACCCCTAAACAATGGCATAATGCACGCACACATGCACGTATAAAAACATAAAGTGCACAGGCACACACACAAAGCCTCACTAGGGGTAAAATACAACAAAACAGTCAAATCGAAGCATCCACCTTGTATAGTATGTGTGTTCTTTGAATCTAATAGTGTATGATTGTTTTTGATTTCATGTTTTATTTCTATTGATCATTAAATTTGTATTTGTGAGCTTGCACCTGTGCATATTTCCATCTGTGTGTGCGTGTGTTCATGTGTGTTTGGTTAAACTAATCACATCATGTTTGTAATTCAATTTGATACATTTTCATTTTTAATTTGCTGCATTCATGCAATGCAATAGCTACCACAGGTGTACACTTTGAAGTGGGAGCTCACATCTAAATTGCACACACACGCACACAAACACACACGCACACACACACACACACATACACACACAGCCTTTCACACAGTGACGTGTTAAACAGAAAGCTGGAGTCAGGTGCAGGGCTCCACAGTTAAAATAACAAGTGTGTGAACATGTGAACACAGGGAATACACCTCTCTTTGCTCTCTCTCTGCATGTGTATAGATAGTCCTGACTTCCTGTTTCTTGAGGTAGAAGAAAAACTTGGAGTCCTTTGTGTTGACAATTAACACAGTAAAAAACAGGCATAGGGGGAGGGAGCATTAGCAGTTGCATCAGAAATCTCTTGGTAACTACTGTGCACAGCTTCTGGAGATTTGGCTGTGAGCTAATAGTTGCTAACCATTTAACAACAAGGCTGGAAATAACATCCCTATGTGAAAATGATGACAGTCTTAATGTCAATAGAGTTCAATTCCGTTAATGTCAGATGTGGTAGATTTCTTTTCGGCATCACAAAGAACAGTCATCTCTTTGGTTCCTGTTGGCAAGTTAATGTGAACATACTCATACCAGCCTCAGTTAAGTACACTGGCTGTCTCTCAGATGTATTAATAGCCATATAGTGATGGCTTTGTGACTGGAAATCTGTGGTTAGGAAATAATATGACATCACCCAAACTCCTAAAGCAGCATTTCTATCAATCCTGCTGAGTGTTATATCACCTGAAAGCCCTTTACATTTTTCACTCAGTTTTCACCAGGTCTGTTATTTCTAAGTAACAGCTGTTTTACAGCCAATCATCCCACTTCACATTGGCCGATTCAGAAGAGACTCTTTTACTTGTTGCCAAACAAATCCCATGGGTGGCTTCTAGTGGCTTTGAAGCCCTGCAACTCCCCACGAACGATGTGACATAACACAGATTCAGTCACTCACATTTTCCAGCCCTGTAACTATTTTCAAACACGACTGTTTTCAGCAACTAGTTGCTGTATATCTCGCATGTGCAATATGGAGAAAGCCTAGAGGCAGAAAACAGCAAGAACTCAAGAGGCTGAATTTGTGCAGCACTAAATATAAAACAAACGACACCAGCAACACTAGTAACTTTACTTTTAACAAGTCTGAAAGTTTTGTGTGTGGTCAACCCATCCATCCACCCCAACCGACCTCATTTCATAGACTGTTCGTCTTAATGCTACATCACTACAGGGCTGTGTCGCATGAGCATAAACAGAGGTCATTATGAGGCAGTTGGAAGGACAGTCTATAAATAAATTATCTACTTGTTCTTAAAGGCAGCAGCTCTCCAAAGAAACTACTAAACACCTCAGAACTTGATCTTCCATTAATCAATTATCCATATTGCTTATCTGTTAGGGTTGCTGGAGCCAATCCCATCTGACATTGGGCGAACGTGGGGGGGGGTAGTAATCTATACAGAGACGTACAACAACCTAAACATGTGTATCTTTGGACTGTGGGAGCGCAAAGCTCCCAGACGGAACCCACACAGGCACAGAAAGGCCCCAGGCCTGATGATCTTGATTTGTTTTATTTCTAATTTGCTGAAAAATGCTGAAATTACCAGGAAGTCACACACTAGTAAACAAAATTTTTTGTAAGTGATTTTCTTTCAACAGACCACAGAGTCGTGCAGTGAGACATTATCAAACACCTCATTGTGAACTACATGGCAGCAGTGATATTTGTATCCATGGTGATTTGGTTGTCTACTATGCCTTCAGTTTCCTAGGCAGCTACAGTTGTTGCCTTGTCTGAGCGCTTATTTGTTATTTTGTCAAAATAAGGCATTATTTCTTGGTTATTATAAGAGCTATAAGATATAAGATAGATAGATGGAAGAATATATGAATAGGTGGATGGATAGATAAATGAGCAGAGAGATGATAAGAGCAAGAATAGTGTGTGTGAAATGGAGCTGAAAGTAGAAGTTGGAGCAGGGTAACAACCCAGTGGAGGAGAAAATCCAGTGAATAGAGAGCGAAATGGATCCACAAGAATGGCAAGAGCATGTGGGTGTCTGTTCCTGAACAGAAGAGTCAGATTAAAATAGAACAACAGCCATATGACGACAGTGTGACTGTCAAACACCTGCAGCAGAGATGGAAAGAAAGAATGAGCGAGAGAGAGACATAATAGGATGAAGGGACGAACAAATGGAAAAACAGACAGGTGACAAAGAGACAGAGGGAAAGGGGTGGGGCAGAAATTGTGAATAGTGAGACTATGAAAAACATTAGAGGGAACAGAGCGACAAAGAGGGAGAGCGTGAATCAAATACAGATGAGTGAAAGGTTGAAAAACAAATGAAGAAGAGCAGGAGGATTGGAGACCATTGATGTGACCTCCCTGCCAGTGTTAGTGTGAATGAGAAAGACCCAGTGTTTTTCTCTGGTGCACTCCCATAAGTCTCCCCCTTTCCCTGCCCTGAACTTTGAATAGCACCTCACTGCAGCCCTGCTGGAACGAGAGGAAGAGGAGACAAGCTTTGGTATCATTGTTTGTAACAAAGGTGCAATCATACACGACACATCTGTTGCTGTTTTATATGGTAGTTTTTGAGCGGCCATGATATTTAAACAGGCCTGATTGGCAGTTGTTGACATTTGAGAGGAGGCCAGTGCCTCAGTGAGAACTGATGACAATCAAAGCCATTTAATTAGACAAGGTGCTAAGCATTTTATTGCTAAGCAGCACTGCACCAAGAACAAACACATAGCCAAAGTAGGGATATTGCTCAAAATATTATACTGTCAAGCTTCAAAAAAGTATCAAGATATAAACATGAAAGTAAGTACCTCAAACTTTTTAGGATATTTAAGGTATGATGAGTCTATAACCATTTAATTAAACATATGGTTAGTTGAAAACATGATGACAAAGATTAATACAAGCAGTGCGCATCTAAACACAATCATAAGTAGAAGATTCAAATGTCACAAAGGTCGTCATCATTGTCATCAGAAATGGGATCATTAGTGCCACTTCAGTCACCACCACCAGAACCAATGGCAGAAGAAGATTCACCCAGTACAAAGGATGCTGCTCATGCTGCTCAGTCACAGCCTGAGACAAAGGGAGACACGAGACACGTCTAAACACACAGCAGAGGAACTCATTCATTTACTCACACAGGCACTCATCAACAAGAGTAAACAGCTGCACACAGGAGGAGATGGCGGCACAGTTATTAATTACCCATCAATAAGAATGCTTCATACAAATCCATGTAGACAGACTAGTCTAAAGACAGTCTGTGAAATAGCTGCTGTGGAATTTAAAGGTTCATTTTGATAAAAATTGTCCACATTGGGCCTGTTTTATTACCCTCATCATCTGAATTCCTTTTTGTGTCACATCATTCACCCAGCTTCATATTGTATTCATGTCAGCCAATTTCTTGTTGGAAGGGGGATTATTTTGTTTTTCACTAATGTTTGATGGATCCGTCTGACTGATATCATCTTCAGTTGACACAAAAGCTGCCGTAGCAAATTAGGAAATACAGTATGTTGACTTAAAACCCCCTGGCATTAGAGCAACTGGTACAGTTGAGTCAACCTCTTTCACACCTGTTGCCATTTTTCTGTAGCTATTATTCATGAACGTAGCAAGGAAGCAGCAATGTCTCATTCATGCCTACTAGACTGTCACCGGTCAATTGTTTCTCAGACCTCTAATCAATTTTCAACAGGCATAACACACAAGGTATTTGAAGCACACTTCTAAAATAAATCTGTTCAAATGGAAACCTGCATATAGTAGAGCAGCTACAGGCTACAGGGCCTAATATGTTGGCGACAAAAATGCCACTTAGAAAAAGCACCTAACATGGTGTTTATAATATTAAATTTTAGCATTAACTAAATGGAAAATGATCTAACAAGTTCACAAAGGCTACACCCCTAAATCAGATTATAAGTTTGCTTGACTTTATTTCTAACTTCTCCCTTTTTAAGTCTTTCTTTCTCTTTCTTCTTTAATTAAAATATAATATTGATGAGACCAGATGAGAACAGCTGTCTGCCATTGTCTCTGGAGATGCTAAAACCGCCTTAGACTGACAGAGGGGAGGACTGGCAGACGTTTATTACTGCCAGAATATTATTGTCAAGTTTTATAGCATGTGGGTCTGATTCCAATCAGTCTTGTTGGATTTGTTATAGATGAGCTCATGGAATTTCACCATGGGCTTTAATTAAGACCTGAAGTCTTAATGATGAAGTGTGATATAAATGATTGATATGTGATATATTAAAGTCACCATAAGGCGCAGATTAGATGCACATTGACTGAAGTGAACAGATATATAGTGACAGTATAAGTCATCTCTATTGTATCTGTATTTCTTGGCCTCTCTCCAAACTTTCTTCCAATATCTCAGCATGCTCCTCTCTCTCTGAGTGATGTGTGAATTTCATCAGTGAGTAGTTTTCTGTCTTTATATGACTGGGTTCCCCTGTTTAGTCTGTCAATCGCTGCCTCTCCCCTTGTTCTTTCAGATCTGACTTCTCTCTTTCTCACTCTGTCTGTCTATCATTCACTTCCCCTCAAGTCACGTTGAGGAAATATTTATGAATTGTGGTCAGAAGGCTGGTGTCAGTTTAATAAATTTCATGCAAAACTGCAGGAAAATCTTATCTCTGTTCCTCTCACTCTCGCTCTCACACACACACTCACATTGAATCATTAAGTAGCAGCACCATGAGGCACCTGCTTCTCCTGTTCTTCACACAGTAAAAGGTCAGCCTTATTGTCATCATAGCAGCAACAATTTATTGTTTTACACACCTTACACACCTATCTGTGTGTGTGTGTGTGTGTGTGTGTGTGTGTGTGTGTGTGTGTGTGTGTGTGTGTGTGTGTGAGAGAGAGAGAGCGAGAGTTTGCCTCAGTTTGTCTCTTTTGATTTATATTTTTTTCATCTATTTTTGTCCCCTGGATTTCTGTGCACTTTGATTTTTATTACTGGAAATATCATTAGAATTGTATCTGTCTGTGTGTGTATATGTGCATGGCGGGGCCTGTCCTCATGGCTTGGTTGTATTCTACAGTGCATGTGTCTCCAGTATGTTAGTGATGCTACTGGAGACCCAGCTCTGTTGGAATAACAGCCAGGACCCACTGCAACGCTACCAGCCTCCCTCTGGCCATAGAGTGTGTGTGTGTGTGTGTGTGTGTGTGTGTGTGTGTGTGTGTGTGTGTTCGTGCCCATTCTGTCTTTTTCTTAAAGAGACACTCAGGCATGCACACTAATCTAGTCTTTACATTTGCTCCTCTGTCGCTTTAGTGACTGACAGCGAAAATCAATGCACATCAGTAATTTACTTAGCTCATATGTTAAAGAGTCAACAGCGCGTCCCTCGTCTACTTAAGCATCCATGGGTAAACACACAGCAGGTAAAGGAGTGTAAGCAAGCTGCCATGATTTGTTGAAATGCACCTTGGGGCTTGTCAGAGCATGTAAACAGTTGATTTTACATAAGAATCAATGGGCTTGAAGGAGGATGCTTTTAATCATCTGCAAGTGGGATGCCATTACCCTTCACCCATTTGGTGTTAGATCAAGGTCGAACCTCTTGAAATGCAGATTGGCTTGATTCGTGGCAGACACCTCTGTGAACAATGCAGCAGATAAGAAATACGGGAGTTACCCTAAAGGCTCCAATTAGCTCCTTAAACTAATCCTCCCAGTCGAGTCTTTAACTAAGCTAGGTCTTTATCTAATGTGGCCAGTTTAGAATATTAGTGTTCAGCTAAATGGCTAATCTAATATCTGATTCTTAAATGGACGAGTTACCTTCGGTACATTCATGAGTGTGATCGAGCATGAAACGATCTGAGGGTATTTTGCATTTTACATATATTTTAAAATAGCTACATTATATACATACTACATAGAATATAATAGCTGCATACATTGCAAATTTAAACAAAGCCCTTGTTCCAGAAATCAGTCAGTAAAAGTCATTTTGTCACTCATTCACTCTGACTCACTCATTCAGAGTTTTACAGGTATTTATCTGTTCAGTAATAAAGAATATAACTCATGTCCTGATTGTGCTAAAAATGAGTGAAATTAACCAACAACTGACATCTGGGACAGTGACTCAAAGGAAGTGTAAAGACAGTTGAATCTCTAACCAGGTTTTTCCCATTACATCCTCATACGCAGACAGAAATTGTCCACAGAAAGCAGCTCTTATTAAGTCATATGACAGAATAATTTGTGAGGACACTTAAACTGTGTTCCCAGAAATGTCTTCTTCGATAGTTGAGTGTAAAGTAAACCAACTTCAAAAGTGTTTTGTGTCCTTTTACAAATTATTATTTTGATATTACTTACTGTTGAAAATCGGCTTTATTTTAATTGACAGACAAGGAGGGGAGTCAGTAGAGGGAGATAAATTGATGATTCACTTTAATGATGATTAGAGTTTTGATCTTCCAGAAAAGTCCCATTTTATTCTGATGGCCTAGTATAAGTCATGCATATGACATCAAATGAACCAACATCTGGTCTAAATAAACACCACTCATTCATCTTTGCCACTGAGGCAATCTACCAGAATTGTCAAACACCAGCTGGTCTCGAATAATGGCCAAATGGGGGATCAGAAGAAAGAGAGGCAGAGTCTCTTTCTAGAGTAATACTGAAAAATATTTCTCAGCACAGGGTCCACTACTCTGGGAGCAAACCATCCCCATGACCACGGAGATCCATAATCTCAACATATGTCAAACTCGAAGCCTAATATTGTCATTGTGTTTCACCATTGTGTAATCTTTCCATGGTTGTTTTTGTTTGTTTCTTTCTGTTCTTCTTTGTGTTTTGTTTTTTGAGTGTCTGAGGATGGAGTGGTTTCATATTTTGTTGTCTTTGTTAAGGCCCTTTTTTCTTCCAGTAAAAAGTGTTTTTGCTGTGAGTGTTTTGTGAAATAGAAAATATAAAAAACAAAAGAGTGGTAGATCAGATTGTCTGTGATGATAGCTTGGTGCAAGTAAAGGTCCGTTTCTCTTCAAAACTATATTTGAGATTTTACACTTGTCATCTCTTGATTCATTCACTCTTATATGCCACATGGCTGTTAGCTGGTTGTGCTGCCGTCTCATTACATCACCACCACCTCCTGTTCTTTCTTCTTGTTTATTAAATATATTTGCGGTACCATTTTCTGGCATCTCAGATCTAGCACATTCCATATCTCACTGTTGTGATCCACTGGGGCTTAAATCTGCTTCCTGCTGAACCTTTTCACAGCTGCTGCTACTTGGAGATTCATATGAAGAGCCCCTTAGAGAGCAGATCTTGTATCAACAAATACAACCTTATAACTATTTGTGCAATTATGCTTTCACCATTAGAGAAAGTAGTGAACACTAGTGAACACAAGAGCTGACTTACCAGAGTTGGATCAAATAACTGTAGGGAATAACTTTATCAGATGGAAATACTACAGCATATAAATTATGCACAAATCAAGCAGTATCAAGAAATTTGCCTTTCATATAGAAGTACAGCTTCAAACAATATGGTACTTGTGGTATTGTTCGATGAGCCAAAATAATCTCTGCTCACCAGGCAACCAAAGCTAAAATAAGCCTTAAAAAGAAAGTGCAAATATTATCTAGCTTAGTTCTGCTCAATAGGAAATTATCTCAACGTTATACAGAGCTGATTTGGCTTTATCCTGCCAGCTACAGCTCTGTCCATGTAGACTTAATTAAACTTTTCAGTGAGTTGTCCTCCTGGAGTTGTGCTCCAAATGTCTGCCTGCCTCTCTATTAACACTGATTTATTACTGCTGTAGTTCAGGGAAAAGGCTGAATGACAGGGTGAAATTTTGTCCTCTATTTTTTTTCTTCTGTTTTTCTTTATAGTTGTTAGCAGCTCAGCATTTTCATGTTCAGTAGTAAAATCCTGCTTTACTACAATCTCATTTTCATAGCATTACTGTATACCTTTGGGCTTACTGCCACGATCTCATCTTGTTACATCGTTCGCAGAGCAGCATTACAGAGACTTTTAGGCTCAGGTGTCTTCCTGAAGAGCAAACTGAGTGTAGCATTTGCAGGAGAGGAGAACATACTTCAGACACTGTGTACCTTTCTACCTACTGCCATGAGTACAAATGACACAGGAAGGCACAGTAGAGGATATATTGATCTTGAATCTTTAATAATTAGATTTCATTATGTTAAATATAATTATACTACAATTGTGTTAATTGCACTCCTGATAGCAGGTTTTTAATAATCCAATCAATTTTCTGTGAGCAGCATGATGTGCAAAATGTCAGATGATGAACAGAGGAGCCACTGAGTTTCATTATGAACCGAGGTTTTGACACCAGCACAACTGTATCTTACAACAGACAAGGGAAATATGTGTGCATGCATGTCTGATGGGGCAGGATCTGTGTTTAGTTATGCTGATCACAGGTGCCCTTCAAAATGTCAGAGTGCACCAACTGATTAGAGAGACTACAGATAAAGACCACAGTAGAGACTACACCCTGATGGAAGGAGGAGTGGAGGGAGGAACAGGAGGAGAAACCTGGCGACTGTGTAAAATTTTGCGGTTCAGCTAAAATGATTCAGAGAGGAAAGGTAGAGAGGTGTGGAGGAAAGGTGGGATGAAAGGAGTAAAATAAGAGGGACAGTCCTTGACATTTACATTTACCAAAATGTAACATTTTAAGCAAGACAATAAAGCCTGCATCAGATGAGTGCATCACTGTAATAAATTGTGAATGACATTAATGAAATGAGTTGAATGAATATGGAATCTACGAGGTTATTTACAAAATTGAATAAAAATAATTAAATCCAAATAATGTGTATGCACTATTATGATAATGGCCCTTCACATTGTCCTGTCATGCTCTTTGGGGCTATTATCTCAGTGGTCAGGGGGAATTTGACGTCCCCTGTATTAAAAAATGTTCTCCGTTCTCCTCTTTTTCAAACCAATTCAGATAAAAGCTTTGACCAAATTCACATAAATTGAAATTGCATTAGAGAAAAACAACCCATGCCAGAGTAATGAAATCATGTCCCTGTTTTCAGTCACATTTTGGAGACTGTCATGCTTCAGTTTTGAACTAATTGAAGGATTACATTTTCCTCTGTGTAATTCTTCTTGCTGGGGAGGTTCAATGACCCTTAAAAACACAGCACTGGATGATCTCTAAAAGTACATTGTTCAATTAAAAAAACAAAGCTTTTCATTTTTGTTGCTGAAAGACTTCCATTTTTGAGACATTGGGCCTTCACCTGAAAGCCACTGAATGAATGGTAAATAAGCGCATTTCAAGATAACAAGGTAAAAAGCAAAATTAATCAGGTTAAAATGAAATTTCATTCAGCAAAAATAGGGAATATGGCTCTAGTAAAAGTTAGAGCTCCGATTATTTTATCAGCTAAAAACTGTCATGTGTATATGTGTTTGCTAGTAATGCACACACATGCACACACAAACAGACAAACAGTGTCCACAACAAGTTGTTGACAGCAGCAGGGGGAGTGTGGGGAGCCAGAAACAGTACTTATTCGTTCAAATCTACTTCTGATCAAACATTACTTGCAGAGATTTGAACAAGCATTTCAAGATCCGTGGCCCAAGATGTGACACACTCAAATTCCTTCTCTGTCAAACACACACACACACACACACACACACACACACACACACACACACACACACACACACACACACACACACACACACACAGCTTCATTATAACAGCACTCTGGCAGGCAGGCTGATTGAGTGATCAAAGCTAATCGCATTTAATCATATCTAATCATATGTAATAACCAACACTGAGTGCTCAGGCATGGCAAGACTCCCCTCTCTGTCTGTCTCTCCCTTTTCGTGTTTTCTTCTTCTTCACTCCTTGACACCCTCCATCCCACAGCCACACCCACTTTCCCTCAAACACCAACTAACTTTTGCTGTCCTCTCCTTGCCATACTTGTTTGCTCTCAATCAAAAATGAGACTGAATGTGAGTTGGAGAGATGGTGGAGAAAGAGGTAGAAGAGGGGGCGTTGAAAAGAAGAAACAGACAAATAAAAGAGAGTGTGACAGATGGATACCCTCAGTAAAACATTGACCCCCCCCCCTCAGCAGATGCAGCTTGCAGTACCTTTTTGGTGTTGTGCTCTTAAAGAAGGAACAAGATGCTCTTCCTTCCGGCTCCGCTGTGTGACTAACAGCTTTGTCAGAACAACTGGAAGAGGATGAACTGGCAGTCACAGGCAATATTTTCAACATTATCATCTTCTTTCCAATTTATATTCAGTACACAGTTTTAAAAGCTGCAGAGTCTTAAGCCTCTGTGATTTCATCCAGTGTTTTTCTATGCTTTGATCAGATTGTGAAGTCCCAGTGAGATTCTTCTTTAAACTGCAGCTACATGTAATAATAATGCAGTATGATAACTGGAACTGGTAGGGATTTAAGTAGACTGCACACAGAGTATAAATATCCTTATAGTATGAATTTATAGCTGTCACATTGGATGTTACAAGCCCTCCTCTGGTGAAGTTGCAGCTGTGAGACGATGCAGCGCTGTATGCCTGTTTGTATTTGTAATGTAAAAGGTGAAAATGTAAAAAACCTTGAGGCACAAACTCAATCTTGCATGAGCTGAAAATATAAACTCCCTTGTTACCTCGGATCAGCTCTGCTGTTTTCCTATTCTTCTGCCTCTCTACCCTGTTTCCAAACCTCCCATTTTTATTAAACTTGCAGAAACAAAAACACAAAACACAAAAACTCTTCTAGTATTAGTATGAAATTAGTCTTTGTTAGATGGTCAAATGGCATTTGAAACATCCCTCTACATCTTTCTGACAGTAGAATTAGGAAAGAGTTTTTTTTGTTTGTTTGTTTGTTTTTGCAATTTTCTTCTTTCCAAAACTGACAATTGGATGAGCACACCCACGTAATGTTTGTCTGTGCAAAGGGAGGAACGCAAACAGTATTTGAACTTCTCTCTTAAGCCCTCTGCCGCTTTTCATGAGAACAGCAACATTATTTCCATTTGTAGTTTCATCGTGCCTCACCCTCTGCTTACGATATCGCCCCTATCTTCAAATGTGGCCTTTCAGAACACATTATGAACACCTTAGATGTGGTTGAACAACATGTCAGGTGAACTTGTTCATTTCTTCAGAGGGGTCAATTCCTTCTGGTTTGTTTCAGCAGAGATGAGACCTTTCACGCTTGTCTCTCTTCAAGATTTATGGATGCGCTGATTTCTGATGTGGAAAGACGATTCATCAAATTTAAAAGAAATTTAAAAATAGATTGGCTCTTGTTAAACTTGATCATACCGCTCCAACGCAGCCTGTTATTAAGATAACCACCGTATTTTCAAACACTTCTCTCCAAGTTAAGTGCTTCTTTCAAAGACTTCAAAGGAAGCATCAGTGAGGAGAGGAGATATGTGATTTGTGAACCATTAGATATTTCCCAGTAGTATCGACATATACTCCTTCATTTTGTAAATAATCTGCCTCTCCTTGCCTAATGAACGCTGCAAATGAATTGTCAAGTGGCTGGTTTTCACTGTGCCAAAATGAAACAAAAGCGTCAAGTGTCCTGAGGTGTAAAACTAACTCCATTAATCCCTGACGACATCTGAGTTCAGTTAATTTTTAAGTGCCTCACTCACATCTCCAGCAGGCACAGATTGCTGTGCTTTTACAGAGTGTGACACAGTTTCAATATTGTTTCAAAGGCCTTTGCAGCCTGCCAAGCTAAATATCCTGGGAAGAGTTGTTGCACCATAAACTTTGTACCCAAAAAAAAAAAAATTATAGCTTAGGCCCCAGGTTTTTGGAGACACACAGTGAGATCATAAACAAACAACCAAACAGACATCAGGGCATCTGTTTTTCTCCCTCCCCAGGATGCTTTGCTGCGGCTGGCGGCAGTTGTTGACACGCGCTCGCTGCGAGTGGCCCTTCGAGACAGCATACAGGAGCTGCTACCCAGCACGGTATTTGAACACAAACATACTCAAAATTGCAGTTGAATGTAATTGTCTGTTAAATGTAATTGAATTGAGTCTCTTGATTTATTAACTGAAAAAAAAAACAAACAAAAAAAAAACCTGTTAGTATTCAGTGGAGGTAAATGTGCTGACATAAGACCTGGGGAACACAGACCCCGACCTTGTTGCAAATGGAGGAGACTCATCTCTCATTGAATTAAGTTAATTAAAATCCAGTTAATATTACAAATGTGCATGTAAATGTGTGTTTTATCTTCTAGGAGTGTGTATGTGTCTACATGCTGGAAGGAGACTTGAGGCTGCTATCTGACGACCCACCACATGAGCTGCAACTGGAGGGAAAGATCAGGTGTGTGGTGGTGTTTGTGTGTGTTTACATGCAGCACGCCACAGATGTTTTGTCTCAGTGAATCACCACTGTGCGCTGATTTGCTACAGCTTTTCTGAGGGCGGCGATGCCCAGCAAAGCAATAGAACAAGGGCGAGATGAAGAGGGGAAACAGAGTCGGCTGTTTTCTCTGTGTGAAAAGCAGGTGTCACCTGAATGAATATGAGCCGCTCAGCCCAAAATCTCATCATCAACACAGAGATAGCAGTGTCACTGATCTCATCATTGAGAAACAAGGTGGACCCTCTCCGTCTCTTTTATCCTCTCATTCTTACCACTTCTTACTTTCTTAGTTCGTTACTTATCTCAATTGCTTTCACATTAAAACTCTTACTTTTTATCCCTCTTATCACACTCCCTTGGTTTCTCTGACAACCTCTTTCCCACTGTTGTCATCTACTATTTCACCTTCCCACCTCACTGCATCAGTCTGTCTTTACCCTTTTTTTTCTCTCTCAGCCCGCTCACTGCCTGAAGAGCAATGAAGCACTAAGCCGACTGCGCTTCGGTCTTTCTACTCCCCCCACTCCCTCTCTTCGATGCTCCTCTTTATCTCTCACCTTCAATCCCTCTCCCCGTGGAAGCATTGCAGGGCTAATAGCCGAGGTGACAGTGCCCGGGGTCCCGCAGAGAGACATGGCGATCCTCTCCTCTCTTAAGTGCTCTCTGAAGCTCTACAACCCCATGTGCAACCACAACTGCTGCACTGGCGCTGTCAAAAACCAATACTACATTATTGATGAAACTGTCTGTTTGTCAGACAAGAACCCTTTTCCCAACAACTCATTGCCACACAAACATGGGATCACACACAAACATGCTTGTGCACAAAAAAACACACAAGGACACAAGGTGTAGAGCATGTGTGTCTGAACACACACAGAGACAAGCATGCAACCTGGTGCACTTGCAAACACATTTGTTCGGGCTGCATACAGGCTAGAGGTAGTGGGGATATTAAAAGAGCTACAGGGCACTTTGTTACTTTTCTCTCTCCAATTCACCTGCTTATATAAGCCTGTTATCAAGACCTTGGCATAGACACACACACACACACACACACTCACAAACAAGCACAAACAAGCACAAACATACTCAATGAACCCATCTGAGAGGCAGAAGGACACATTGTTTGCAGTCCAGTTTCATTCCAGTCCATTTTCTAATACGCACAACCCCGTTAACTGGACCTTGACACACACAGAAACAAAAAAAATGCACAAAAAAGCTCAGCTAAAGCTTCTTAAATGATTATTTTTCCCATGAACTATTGTTGTTGACAAGATAACTGAAGTCTCTCAGAAAAACAAGCTATTGCAGTAGGAAGATGCACAATTCAAGGTTTGAACAGAAAACAGTGATGCGCAATTGAGTTGCACAATTGTTACAACACACTTGGAAGGTTAGTTGAAGGTTAGTTTTATTTCCATTAAAATTTTTAAAAATTTAATACAATTTTCGCAAATGATTAATTATTAACATAATAATTTACATTATGTATAATTATTGTTTTGACCTTATTCAGTTGCTATAATAATGTATAATTTTCAGTGTCACATTCACTTGACTACAAAATTGCAACCAGCTAACTTGAAATCCTTAGCAATGAAATGTATTTACACATCATGTTGGTGATCATCCAAGCATGCAACCTCTACCACAGCGCCTAGCACTTCTGTTCTCCTTAAAAAACTGTTGTTTTGTGAGTCGTGGATGCAGAGGTACTGTAATTATAGAGGTACTGTAATTCCCCTCCAGAGTTTTGTATTCTTAAGCGCATGACTGAACAAACATATGGACAAAAAATAAAAAAAACACACAGAATAGTTTGTTATGTAACTGAGCTTCAGAGCTTAGTCATCTGCAAAACTTAATAGCCAAAATACACTAATACTAAACCTTAATAACGGCATACAGCATATCTCATGGAAGACACAATGATCCGCAAACAGTCTAATTTTGCACATCAACACACCATCGGCTGCTTGGAAATTCATGGTGCAGGTTCAGGCACGAACATGGTGTTATTAACACCACCAAGATCAATTAGTCATCTGCTGATTTCTATAACCGCCAGCTACTCACCTAAACACACACATTACTGTACTGTATTTCAACACCCTTCTCCAAGTCTTTGCTGCTGCTGCAGACTATTGCCACTGGCCACCACTGCACAAATGTCCCACCACTCACCTTTGACCCATGTTATTCAATTTGAGCCATTGCTGCAGCTAACTGCTGTTACCTGGCCTTATCTAGTCTAATACATACATTGTCAAATGTCCACAGATTATATGAAATAACAGTATTGTTCTTACTGGACTTGGGTGTTTTTTTCTTTTTGTTTTATTGTCAAGTATAAATTGGCCTTATCATCATACAGGAAAGCTTCTTTGAGCAAAGACATCAAAAAAATGTCCACTGTATTTTCCACAATGGTAAACTACAGAGAGTGTTTTTTGACTGAAGTAGACTATTCCTCAGTGAACTGAAATAAATGGACATTTTTAAATCAATGCACCATGCAGACATTTGGCTGCTTTGGTTGGAGGGGATTTCAGACCATGTAACAGAGACTGAGGAGCACTATGTCTCTCTCTCTCTCTCTCTCTCTCTCTCTCTCGCTCTCTCTCTCTCGCTCTCTTTCTCTCTCTCTCTCTCTCTCTCTCTTTGTGTGTGTGTCTGTGTGAGAGGCTGCTAGAGGGGTTCAGTGGATTATGTGAAGCACATAGATCATAAATTTACCTGTGCACGAGTGAAACTGCTTTCCTTCATTTTGCCATTTATTTCCATAGGCGACTTTTCAGTGACGCTGCCACACAGGTGTGATTTCTGCATGTGTGAGTGTGTGTGTGTGTGTGTGTGTGTGTGTGTGTGTGTGTGTGTATCTTTGGCAGTAGTGAGTCCAGAATAAACAAATTCTCATCTCAAATTTTAGCATAAGAAAGCTGCCATCTGTAATAAATATAACACACACACAGACCTACACCCTTGCCATCATCACACCTGGCTTCAAACCTGGCCAACACTTAGACACATGCACACACACACACACACACACACACACACACACACACACACACACACACACACACACACACACACACACACACATACGGCTGTATTGAGTAATTTTACAATGAAAAATAGGACGATTCATGCATTTTTTTGTGTTGGTTCGTGTATCTGTTTTTATAATGCTGGCAATTGTTTTTCCAATTGTCTTCCAAATCCTCTCTTCCTCTTTGTCTCCCCAGTGTCTGTCAAACTGTCTCTCTGTGTTTCTCACTCAGGCTAATGTGCTGTAGATAATGGTCTCTCTCAAACCTCAGTCAAACTCAACTCTTCTATTTGACTGTCTTAGGAGTATCGCAGACCAGCTGAAGAGATGTCAGTGTGCCGGCCTTCCTCCATCCGAACTGCCAGAAAAATACAGAATCTGCCTCGCGGCACCGTTAGCAGCTCACAGAAGAGGTTTGTGTGTATGTGGTTTTATATGTGCATGTTGATTGGTGTAGCAAGGGCTTGAATGATGTTGGTGGATAGACAAATGGACCACCATCTGAGAGTGTGTGCGTGTGTGTGTGTGTGTGTGTGTGTGTGTGTGTGTGTGTGTGTGTGTGTGTGTGTGTGTGTGCGCGTGTGCGTGCTTGTTTGAGGATGTGTGAGCGTGCGCTCATGCATGCAGAGGAGCAGAGAGATGTGAGAACGTGGGAGGAAAAAAAAACGAATGGAGGTAGAGAGAGAAGTAGTGAACAAGAGATGATGATTGCCGAGGGAGAGGTATGGAGCTGTGTGGGCAACAAAATTGGACAAGGGACCAATAAAGGTCTATGACGAGAAAAAAAAACATGCAAGAGTTCAAATGGAGTAGAATGAATAGATCTACATTGCTCTTAAAATTAACATTTTTTTGCATCTAAAAGCAGATATGAAAGAATAACCTTGAGAGTTGTAATCATCAAGACATTATTCCTGACCACTCTGAACTCTGTGGATCAATAAATACCACTGAACATTCAATAATGCTGCAAAAATAAGTGTTGCAAACACGTTGTTATTTTGTTTTGGTTTTTTTGTCTGCTTTTCACACAAACAACAACTCTCAATCATCAAACTTATTTTGTCCGTAAGGATCTGCTGCTGCAATCTGCTCAACATCGATGAGAATTGCAAATGAAAGAAAATGAAAGAAAAGAATAAACAGTGTTATGCAAGGACATTGTGTTTATTCTTTTTTTTTTTTTTTTTTTTTTGCCCATGTTCATTTCCCCTGAATATTTCTATTAGTATTAGAACACAAAGGAAGAACAAATAAGATTGATAAATAAGACGAAGACAAGGACATGGAAAGAGACTATTTGTCTGAAGTGATGCATTATGAATTATAAATCCTTTCTTTCTTTCTGTCTTTCTTTCTTTCTTTCTTCCTTCCTTCCTTCCTACCTTCCTTATTTCCTTTCTTTCTTTCTTTCAGCTGTTGTTATTCCTATCTTGGACCCGGAGCGGGACAAGGTCATTGCTGTTTTACTGGTGAGTCATTGCTTTCAAGCACACACAGAAGGGTTTAAATAAAGTTATGAACTGATATAACAAGTTGCTGCGGATTACATCATGACCTCCTCCTTTATGAAAAGTTACATACATAAACACTGGGCTGATGTGACTCTGTGTGTTGCAGGTGGGCTGTAATCCGTTATCTGATCAGGATGAACTGCATCTTAACGTGCTGGAAAAACATGTAAGCTCCCTCTTTCTCTGTTTGTCTCGTTTAGTTAATAAATGTGATGAAAAATAAAATAACTTGGCAATGAAAGAATTTATGGAAGCAGAATCTTTGTCAATTATTTAAACAGATGCAGACACATAGATGACTTATAAAATTTAGCGTCTAAACTTAGAGGAAATGCAGAACAAAAAGTTACATAAACAGCAAAGGTCATGAAGAGTCACAAAAACTAATACAGAATTTAAATTAATTGAATGTACAGTAAACTGCTGATGCAATGCAAACACCACAAATGCTATAAAATAGCTACAATAACACCTTAATGTTAATGTTTTCATTTATTTCCCTCACGTGTAAATTTTTTATGACTCCCGAAAGCCTCTTTATTGGATTTGAAACATGTCTAATCTGATCATACATACTGAGATGTTTACTTCGACTTCCGTTCATATCTATTGTTCACGATGGATGAAAATACAATGACATCAAACAGTAATTAGTCTTAGGAGCATATCTGCATGTCTGTTCCTGTGTGATATCACAGGCCTCAGTGGCGTGTGTGCGAGTCCAGGCTGTTCAGACGTCCTACCAGAGGCCGCCGCTCAGCCCCTCACCCATACAGTCCCACAATGCACTGCTGCACCTCAACGTCTCAGAACAGGACTACTGCGAGCTGGACCGTAACATTCTCCAACTGTGTGGTAATGTCCACACACATGCACCTCATACACAACACAAAACTAACTCACGCACACACTTGTATTTGAGAGGCGAGGTATGTTAATAGAGTAAGCCCATCTGGATAAAAAGCTCTATGAATTTAGATGGACTTTGTCAAGAAATGTGTGACAGCTCCTGTGTGAAAACAGAATGCTTAGCAAAAACACTGTTTAAAATCTCATGCATAATGGAAGTGGATTCGCTAATGCTGTTCCTGTGCACATACATATACATCAACATTGTTTACTCCCTGGTAATTGTCAACAAATATGAGCTGCCTTTAGTTTCCCCTTTCTGCTTCGCAGTCCAGCTCTTTCCTTCTCTCTTCATCTGCAGTGCAGGCATCTCCCATCTCTTGTCTTGTCTTCATTATTAGTCCCTCTGTTAGCTGGTTCCCATTCACCCTTCCACGACCTCGCTGTCTCAATGCATCCCTCCCCGGATTGCTTTCTGTCCACTTGCATACATGCTCTGCATTCCCTTCTTTCCTTACCGCCAATCTGCCCTAGCTCCCCTCTGGTTTTTACTCCCATCACTCCCCCCCCTCTCTCCATTTTCTCTTTCAGGTGAGCTCTATGACCTTGATGCAGCCTCTCTCCAGCTCAAAGTCATCAATTATGTAAGTGGCTGAGATCACTCATACACTCCCACATATACACAGTTAAAAACGTACAGCACATGCAAAACAAAATCCTTCCCAATGACTCTTCCTGTCAGTACCCACACCACAAACCTTTTATCACACAATTACTTCATCATTCACCACATCGTATGTCCCCCTCCATATATAAGATGTACTCCCTGTAGAAAGGAGGGAAGCAGGAGGGAGAGGTGTAGAGATTGATTGGAGGGAAGGAAGAGGTTTGGATGAGTGGGAGGAAAGAGAAAGAGAGAGAAGATATCAGGTTTCAGTAACAGTATGTGCAGAAATCTGACAATAATTTAAATGTATGAAATTATTCACAGAAAAAGAAAGTATGATATAGAGGATGGTATAGACCAGAGAAGGGAAGTGATCTTTGAAGGTTACAATGCAAAGCCTCAGTCCATCAGTATACATGTGAAATTCTTCACATTGACACAGTTCACCATTTGTGAAAGTTGGCATGCTGCTTGTTTCACTTTGTCTTGAATGATTAGTAAACACATTTTTTTTATAATGATAACATTTTTTAATAATTGCTAGTTGCAGTCTATTATTCTTGGATTCCAGTTTTGGAGATTCAGATATTCAAAATGTATCTAATCCCTAGTAGATTATCACAACTCCTCATTATTTTTTTTTTATACAAAAGCAAAAAGTCTAGGAATTTATCTGGGTTTGGGTTGATTATTAAACAGACAAGAATCTGATTTTTAATCATTAATGATAAAAAAAAATGTGAGAATCTGATTATACAAAAACCATTTGCAATTCAAACAATCACTACTTAAACTGTTAATTGTTTTCACGTAATTATTAATATTGTGCAATCAGCACAATCTCTGTTATATCTTCTTTCAGTATTGAAAGAGGGACTCATTTGATTCTAACTGCAGTGATCAGTATCTTCTTGCAACAGAAAATAGCAATATACCTTTAGGAAAAAGCATTGTAAACCAATGTGGAACTGTGCTCTAACAACATAGCCACAGCAGTGCAAGCTGCATGTTAAACCTCAGTGAGTCTTTGGTGCCTCCAAACCTGCTCTTGTAGTATTTTTCCTGCATTTGAAGGAAAGGAAGTTGAGGCAGTGCAAAAGGCTGCAGGGGTTTTAAAATGTATTTTGAATCCTACATGGTTTGTTGTTTATTGTTACAGTTGTAAAAAGGCGTGGCGGGTGGGGGTAGGGTGGTGGTAAGGGGTGTAGGAAAAGCAGCAGGAGATTGTTGCTTCTGAAGAACTGTCAGTTTGGTTGGAAGTGCTTGGGGCGGTTCTTATGGGATTAACAGTATTTGGGAAAAAAGGGGGTGGAGGGGCTTATTATTGTATGTGGGTGCAGCGACATGCTTTATGTGTGTGTGTGTTTGTGTTGTATGTGTATGCGAGCACATGTGTGTGCATGGTGAGTGCTTGTGTGTGTGACTGAGGGGCGAGCATGTTGGCAGAGGCTGGTGTTTATTTCTGTCTTGGTTGTTCTCCATCCAGCTCCGTGGATTACAGAGACTAATATTGTGTGAGGCAATGCTGCGCTTACGTACAACCATGTGTGGGTGTGTGAGCGTCTATGTATGGTCATGTATATTCTTGTGTACCTACAGTATTTGTGTCAGCGTCTATGAAGGTGTGTGTGTTTGCACCTCAGAGTGTATTTCAGGCTATGAATGTGAATGAAATATTTCCCATCACGGGGCACAGCAGGATATTGGTTGCAACTCTGCAGATCTAACAGAAAACAGCAGCAGAGATGTTGAGTGCATTGGCACTCAACATTTATATACACACAGACTTTGTCTTATGTCGGGGTTTGAGCTCTCCAATTCAAAGGAAAACCTTTACCATGTGATAAAATCACAGCTGGAAAATGTATTTTATGTTATTTTACAAGATGAATGTTACGCTCAAATGATCACTCATTAACTACAATAATGTATAAGTGAAAATATGAGGTGAATATTAACCCAAAATGTGAAAAGGAAGCCTTGGTATAGACACATATTTATCAAGGTAGTCATTTTAGTTGGAAATTGTATGAATAAGAATATAAGTGTAAAAATTTATGTTTAATGAAGTCCATCTTAGAAAATCATTGTTCATTGCATACTGTAATTTGCATTTAGAATGCAGTTCTATAAACCCCCTCACTCACACTATTTTAGTTATGATGAAACTGTAGATTACAGATTTTGTTATGTTAAATATTTTGTTATCTTCTGTGAATTATAGAAACACGTATCACTTTTTCAAATCTTGATAATCAATTTGATGTTACTGCAGGACAATTAAGTTGATAGGGAGTCCTTGCCCCACCCAAGCTCAGTCATTTTCCACTGCCCACTGATTTCTAATCTCATCTTCACACCGAGGCTACGCTCCAAAGAATCTTAAATCGAGGCTTTAAAAACAATTTGACCAAGAGAGTTTTTTGTGATTATATTTCAGGACTGATGTTGTTTTTTTCTTCTCCTTCAGCTACAGCAACAGACTCAGTCGCAGTGTTGTTGTTTGCTACTGGTGTCTGAGGACAACCACCAGCTGTTTTGCCAGGTACACACACATACTTATACTTCTATCTTTGTGAGGAAACTCATTGACATAATGCTTTCTCTGGTCCCTTACTCTAACATCTACCATCACAACTAAATGCCTAACTCCAGCTCTCAGCTTAACCCTTTAACTCTCAACCCTCACTTACACATTTGTCCTCAAAATCTCAACTCAATCACAAAAACAGCACACGCAAATACACTATCTGTCCCACACACGTTCTCTTCATCTGTCTCACTCCTGCCCACCACACACATACACACACATATTGTGTGTATAGTTTGAATAACCAGTGACCTTTGACCTTTAGGTTGTTGGAGACAAAGTCCTGGAAGAAGAAATCAGCTTCCCGGTGAGGCCAAAAACAATAATTTATTCATAATAAATTATTAATAATGATAAATATTAATTTGTTTATTTTGTCATTGCATTTATTCTACAGATTGTGTTCATTCACTCATTCATTCAGTTATTAATTCAGTTGTGTTTATTTCCTCACAGTCATAGTGCCTGTCCCTGGCTGTGATGCAGACATAGCATTTTTACCAGACTAATGATGTGTGCAATCTTGATAATACCTGATGTAGAGATATATTAGGACACACAAAAAAACACACCCTTGATGTGTTATTTGTGCTAACTTAACACAGGGGGTAGCAGACGTCCTGCAGAATAAACAGCCTTTATTTATATATTTTAGCCCTATACAAATCTCCAGGGACTCAACAACTTTCTTCCTGTCTCTCGCCCTCATTACAACTGTTTTATTTACCCCCACCCACCCTCCCTTTTCACTTCTCTATGGTATAACCTTATCTCTCTGTTTCTCATCTGTTCAGCTGATGTTTGGACGTTTTGGTCAGGTCGTCGAGAAGAAGAAGTCAATTACTCTTCAGGACATCAGTGCCGTAAGAATCAATCAATCAATCAATCAATCAATCAATCAATCTATCTATCTATCTATCTATCTATCTATCTATCTATCTATCTATCTATCTATCTATCTATCCATCCATTAATCTTTCTGCCTCTCTTCCTCTCAGGAGGAGCGTAGGCAGCTGTCCAGTATGTTAGGCTGTGAGATCTCCTCCATGCTCTGTGTCCCTGTGGTCAGCAGGGCCACTGGTCAGGTGGTGGCTCTTGCATGCGCCTTTAACAAGCAGGGTGGTCAGAGGTATGTATATTCAAACTCTAAGCTATCATTACCCTTTTCCTTTTGGTCATGTGTTTTTTTTCCCACTCTTACCGTCAATCATAAGGTCACACAAAAGCGTCAGAGTTCAAGAGACACTCACTGAAATCCTGTTTTGAACATGGTAGATATTCAGAAATCACTGTGACTCAGTCACTGCTGCTTATTACCGGAACACATTTAAAATGCTGGATTGTCAATCTGACGACGCGTTAGCTTTTCTAAATCCCGAAGCGCTGACTCACAGTAGATACAAAGATTTATCTGACAGCGGCTTATAGTAATGTTGGGATGGGTCGCCTGATTGGTTGAGTTCAGAACAGCTGAGATTTGTTGTTTTTGTAGCAGTGGAGTGTGTGCTGCTGTTTCTACTCAAATCTGCTGCTAACCAGCAAATCATGCTACAAGCCCCTGATGAATGGATACCATCACTTTGAAGCTGGTGTGTGTATGTGTGTGTGTGTGTGTGTGACCATGCAGATGGCTATGTGATGATCTAGAGACAGGTCAAGAGTCTAATAGCAGCGGGTGGCTTGGCTGCTGGGTTTGGCACTATGTCTTGGCTTTTATTTGTGTGTGTGTGTGCGTGTGTGTGCGTGTGTGTGTGTGTGTGTGTGGGTGTGGGTGTGCGTGTGTGTATGCTGCCAGGAGCTACACTGCTATCTCCTGAATGCAGAAGTCTTCCTGTGTCTGGGAAGAACAGTTGAGAAGTGTGAGATAGATTATTTTGTATTATTTGTAATATTTTTAAAATTAAGTCTATTGTTGACACGTTCATTTTAAATATGTTTTTATAATCCATCTTTCTTTCTCACTCCACTTATCAAGCAACCTGTCTGAACATATATTAAAGTGCTGGAAGATTAGTGCATTTTATCTGTCTTTTTTTTCTCCACACACACTTCATGCATAACTCAAGTGCACACACATGCATGCTCTCATGCACCGTCCCTTTTCTTTGCATGCTCTCTCCTTCTCTTCTCTCTGAAGTCTATGATAGATGAGAAAGGATCATGTCCTATAATTCCTCCCTCTGCCAGTGGCACTGATGACAAGAGCTGGCATCTCATTACCATGGTAACAGCAGAAGGATTATGGTCACAATCACACATAAAATGAGATAAATCTATCCTGTGTTTTGAGCTCAGTCATCCAGATTTTAGAGGAGACTTATATCTTAGAGATACTCTATACTATAAATTGCATATTCATATGCAGAGTTTGCTGGAACTTCTCTCTGCCTGGCTTCAAAAAATTGTAATATAGGCTCTTACCCAAGGCCACAGGTGCATGAAAATGTATTGTGACACCAGCAACAGGTCCATAACTCAGTTTTGGTGCCAGCAGCTGAAAACACAACACACACCATCACATACTAGTTTCTTTGTTGAAACTGTTGTAGGGCTTTGGTCTTTGACTCCTGCTGGTTTTCATTTTAGCTGCAGGAATGAAGCTTTATTTTCTACTGTGACAGAAAAAAACAGTTACTGCAGAAAATTATTCTCCAGCCTGACTCACAGGACTGAAGACTGTTCTCTATTCTCCCTCCCAAATGTCAGCCATAAAGGATTTGTACCTCTTGTGGGAAAGTGAACTTAATCAAGATTCCCAGGCCTTTTTCCAGCCCAGGTACAAATTCCTAGGAGTCGAAGCTCAGGGCAAGAAAGCCCCTGAAATATTCACTGCTCCAAACAGCAACAGAATAATGTGCCACTTCCCCCTATGGGCGAATAGAGATAACTGCAGGCAATTACTAGTATCTGTGGTAACTGCAGATAATTTCATTTATCTGTCTTCATTCGCCTGATGAATGCTGTCAAGTTCACCCATCATTTCATTTCAAAGCAGAGTGACAGACACTTTCAGTACTTGCAGGAAACCAGAGTGTGGTTCAGTCATTTTTAGTCATTTAGACTCACATTATTACAGCGACTTTGCTTCTGTTCTGTTTTTAGTTCCTAATTATTCTAATTTTCTCTTTGTAAACTTTCCTTTCTATGATTAATCTAGAAACTGCAGTGGTGGAAGAAGTACTTTGAGCAAAAAGGATAATATTTCCCCCTGAAATATAGCAAAGGAATAGATGATGAGAAAATGTCCATCACAGTCTTTTAAAGCCTGTGGTGATGTCTGGTATTGTTTATCCTACAGTCCAAAACTGTTCACTGTTTTTGAAATGTATTGCTCTAATAACATAGCAACATGAAAAAAATAAGTATAACATGGATACCTGATGTTTGTGCATGTGTGTGTGTGTGTGTTCTCCACCACAGACACACAGAGGTAGATGAGCATGCCATCCAGCACTGTTTCTGCTACACTTCAACAGTCCTCACTTCAACTTTGGCCTTCCAGAAAGAACAGAAACTTAAAGTGGAGTGCCAGGTACTGCACATACTCATTCAAACACACACACACACACACACACACACTGTATACATATATAAATGAACCTGAAGCTGTTTTTTAAAGAGCTTTGGGTATCCACTGTTTCTCCACTTAGGCACTCTTACAAGTGGCCAAGAACCTCTTCACACACTTGGGTGAGTTTTTCTTCTGTCTGTCTGTCTGCCTCTGTGAATGAAAAATGTTGTAGGACAATTTGTGTTAATGGCCGATATTTAAGCGATCACCTAATGAAACGAATGACGCACGTAATTGAATGAGATATTACCGACCCTAAAGGTGATTACACCCAAGATCATAACCATAAAATCAAAAGGGTATTAAAAACTATGCCCCCCCATTCTCTATCCTGTAATTACACTGAGGCATTTAGATTCTTATCTAACAGTGAGCACCAACAGTAGAATAAGTCACTGATGATTCATCATGATTGCTACTGCAAAAAAATTGATCCACTGGTAGAACAAATTGCCTGTCACTGTACCAAACCGTTGATTACAAAAGCTCTTATCAGCTTGTACAGCTGATCCACCGGTACTTGTGGTGTAATCTCTGTTTCTGTCTATCTGGGCTTTCCTTTCATTTCCTCTCTTTTCCTTTTTTTTCCTCACTCACCCGATTCTTCTTCTTCTTCTCTCTCTCTCTCCTTCTCTTACTCTCTAATTTTTTCAGATGACGTGTCAGTACTGTTACAGGAAATTATAGTGGAGGCCAGGAACCTCAGTGATGCAGAGATGTAAGCCCTCTGATTCATCTTCAAAGGGATGTTTCAGTGTGTATGTGTGTGTGTGTGTGTGTGTGAAACAGAGAGCGAGTACGTGTAGAGTAGATGTCCTTATCTTCATTTGCAAAGTCTATCTTGGCAGTTTGTTACTAACCAACTCGCTACATTGATGAAATGAAATGCGGATATGGTCTCTGCCCCCCTTCTAACTCTGTCACTCTTTGGTCCTACAGCTGTTCAGTGTTTCTGCTGGATCGTGTCAGTCATGAGCTGGTGGCGAAGGTGTTTGACGGCGGTGTAGTTAGTGATGAAGAGGTACAAGGTGTTGTTTTTTTTTTAGTGTGTCTTGTATATTTCAATGGGTTATTAAATAAAATATTATATATTAAATAAATCTTAAATAAGGGCATGGTGAGATGAATGACATGCAGGACATTGCAATTGCAAAGTCAGTACCCAAAACCTTTGCACCCTCTGGTTGGGGACCATGATCGCATGTCTGCATTTTGCTCTCTCCGCACCTTTCCTCTCTGTCTCTAGTGTCAACTAGTAAAAGTAAAAATATTATCATCATTATCATTATCAATAGTTATTGATGTTCCCTAATGACATAAGAAATTGTTGGTGTGTGTGTGTGTGCGTGTGTGTGTGTGTGTGTGTGTGTGTGTATGTGTGTGTGTGTGTGTGTGTGAGTGCAGAAGGAGTTTCGTATCCCAGCAGATCAGGGCATTGCGGGACACGTGGCCACAACTGGTCAAATACTAAACATTAAGGATGCCTACTCCCACCCCCTCTTCTACCGAGGCGTCGACGACAGCACCGGCTTCAAAACTCGCAACATCCTCTGTTTCCCCATCAAAGACGAAAACAATGGTAACAGTAAACATGCACACCCATACTGCCTTCACTCGAGCAAAGGTTATTTTCTCTAAGCTTTCTCAAATTTCATGTTAGTCAGTGCTGTTTAAAGAGTTATACAGGTGACTAATGATAAAGACAAATATAAACAATGAACAGAAATACAGAAATCTGAGACTAATGAACATAAAACATAAAAACAAAAGTGTAAAGATGCAAACAATACAATAGAAAAAGCACAATTAAAACATTTAGACCAAGAACACTTAGACTTTAGAGTATGGATAGTGCAGCTACAGAGAAAATCTCAACAAATAACCCATCCAAATACTGTTTTATGACCATAGTTGAATTATTCTAGGTTTTTATCATTATTATTAAAAGAAAACACATTCAGCTACTCTTGCACAGATTGTTGTAGCAGCTGGATGTGTAAAAACAAAACACTCCCGTTATTTTTTTCATGTTATTTTTACTCTAACACAATGTGCAATGTCATCTGAAAAGGGAGGTACCAGTTACCTATGTACAGTCTAGTCATGCAATAATCTATAGGCTGCTGATAATGAAATAAAGGCTGGTGTACACTTTCAGATTTTGTTTTATTCATTATCAGTAGAAGCTATTTTAAAAACCAAGCCACATGTCCACACAGGGGCTCTCTCAGAAAAGCACCAAGGGTTACATCACATCCTTGTACCTAAAGACAGTTGTCTCTCCAAAGTTCACTTTATGTACTTTGGAGACTATCTTCAGTTTGTTCCATGCTTAGAAGTTACAGAAAACTAATGGTGCTCCCCACTTCTTGCTGTATCCATGCAGAGAAACTTCCAGATCCAGAACAGATTCTGTGTGATTTGTCTCCATATAGAAAAGTGTCTGAAGCTCAGATTAAGAGTTGAAAATCAGATCTTTTTATGTGCTATTAGGCTCAGCTCCAGTGTGAAATTAATTTAAGTTAGCAGATTCAACGTCTGTTCTGCACCTCTGACTGTTGCATCATGGGCCTCATTTTCTCGTCCTTGACTCCCATCTTCCACTTTCCATTTATCCCCATCACCAACTTTCTCTCTCTTCTGTACCACCCTTTTCTCACTCCTTTCCTCTCTCCATCTTTACTTCTATTCTCTCCGACTTTCATTTAAATCCCTCTTCCTCTAGAGGTGATCGGGGTGGCTGAGTTGGTGAATAAGATGAACGGGCCGTGGTTCAACCGCTTCGATGAGGATCTGGCCACAGCTTTCTCCATCTACTGTGGTATCAGCATCGCCCATGTAAGTCTCTTCTCCCACTGAAAGAAACTCTCTTTAACCTTTACATTTTCTGGTTCAGAATGTTGAATAACCACAGAACTCAGGGTATTAAATTGTTCCTGGTACCATTAATTCTATATTAAGAAAGAAAGAAAGCCAAGCTATAAACCAAGCATATCAAACATGAAGTAAATAAACTACACAACTGCTTATCAGTTGCAAATTAATTAAATTCTAACAGCTTCTATCACTTTCTCATATTATCTGTGTTAGTGGCTGCAATGAAAAAGTATGAAAGATTAAAACAGTAAAACACACACTCGACATTCATCTTCATATCTGCTGGCTCATTGTAAATAATCCTAGGTCATTAACTCTTAAGCTTGATTTTAAACACAGCTAAAAATATAAACATAATGTATAATAATGTCACCTCTGCATTCTCAGTGCAGCTTTATAATCATTGACTAAATCTAACTGCACAGAGAGGAGTAAGAGAAAGCAGATGCATTGTATCCATCATTACAGCAGTGCAGTAGATCTGCTGTTAGTGCTGTAAGAAAGATCGAACAGGATCAGTTTGGTGGGAGCAAAATGCTCAGTCAAGGCAGAGTAGAGAATAGTCTCCAGGGAAATTTAAAGAGATTGGGTCTGTGATGGGACTGAGTGGCTTTTATGGTGTAGTTCATAGACATTGTATGGCTCTTGCAAACCCATTAACACATTCAGCTGAACTGCTGTATGTTGCACACAAAGACGACGAGTAAAGACAATGATGCTTATGACAATGACGATGGCCACAGACAGGCGACAAAGATGGGACTGTGCTGTAGTTATGTTGTCATCTTCCAGAGTTTTTGATAGATTGCGATTTTTTTGAGATTGATTTTTAAAAACACAATATTTATAATCTCAGCTAAATGTGTTTTTTGAATTTGCTTTCAAGCTGCTTTTTCAAAATGTAATGATAAAACTTGTCTTGTATCTATTCATTGCAGCCCAGTTCACCTTTTATTAGAACATGGTGGAAACATTGATTAAAATTGATTCACTCCGTGAAACTAGATTGATTTCTCTTGCCTCTAACAATGCCCTAAGGTGGTCACGCAATTCATTTGAGCAGTTTAATGGATCTAAAAATTAATTAAATCAATAATTGACTTGTGTTGTTTATTAACTGATAATACAGTGTTTACAACTAATTCCACATAATGGAAAGAAAGAAAGAAAGAATAGCTGTGATGATATTTCATTCAGCATTTCTGATTCACCTTCATATGTAGCTTCTGACCTTTGAATGACAGCAGGAGCTCAACAGTTCCTTTATACAAAGTATAAAGATATTTGATTGGAAAAAGCAGCTTATTAATCATTTAAATATGACCAAATATATTTATCAATGTTCTGTATTATGGTGTACATTATGCTGTGGGTTGTAAAAAGCAGTTACCTTATGTACTGAAATGTAAGGGGCATTTAGTTGTTTATCATAAATTTCTGGTTTGCCATTTGAAGATGAACACAATGACAGGGAGAGAAGCGTGAGCCCAAGTATATTGACATGAAAGGTAAAAGTGGGTTCAGCCAGATGATCTAAAATCAGTAGGAGACAAAGTTTGTGTCTGGTGCTGGGGTTCATGATGATACAGTCAGGTTCTGTCTAAGTTCCCTCTTCTCCTACAGGTGCTGCAACTAAACTACACATCATATTGTAGCCAGGTTTCTGTGACAATAATAACCAAACTGTTGATTTGTTACAGTGTTTCCTTAATCTGGTGTTTGTTTCTCCAGTCTCTGCTCTACAAGAGGGTCCATGAAGCTCAGTTCAGGTCCCACCTGGCCAATGAAATGATGATGTACCACATGAAGGTAAAATCACCTTCACATGTCTCACTCACTCTCCCACATTGACACAGTATATTTTTTGATGTAGTCAATATCATTTACTCAGTGTGATGCAGTATGTGTATGTTTCAGGTTTCAGAGGAAGAAGTAACTAAGCTGCTGGTAACGGGGATTGAACCAGTAAAGGAGATCCACCCCTGTTTCGCTGAGTTCACATACACACCTCGTTCCCTGCCCGATGACACCACACCCACGGTGAGGTTGAAAAAGGGAAGAGAAGCGAGATGAGTGATACAGTGTGGATGTTGCAGAAGCACAGAAAGAAAACTGATATAACCTATCCTGTTTTGTGTGTCTGCAGTGCGTCCTCAGCATGTTTGAAGATATGGGTTTCATCAACACATACAAGATTGACATGCACACTCTCGCCAGGTCTGAAAACACCATCAATTCACATACTGAACATAGAAGCCTGTGTGTATGTGTGTGTCCTCCACAATTACTTTAAGTGGTCCGCATTGATAAATTGATCTTGTGTCTGTTTTGATGCTAATTTGTCACTTTTCCAACCGAAGATTTACGAATGCTTGCAGTCTTTTTTTGGTTGTAGCTGCTTTAGGGGTTTGTATCAATGTTTTTTCTAATTTTTATTAAGCTGTCAGTCAAACATGAGACCTGATATGCTGTGTCTTTATACTACATGTATCACTGGCAACATGCTGAGATGTAGACCATAATTTAACTGTTGCTTTGGTGTCAGGTTCTGCCTGATGGTGAAGAAAGGCTACAGAGACCCTCCCTATCACAACTGGATGCACGCCTTCTCTGTGTCACACTTCTGCTACCTGCTCTACAAAAACCTAGGGCTATCCAACTACCTCGAGTGAGCTCAACACTCCTAAACACTTCAAAAAATGAATTTCAGCATGTCACTAAAATGATCCCACTTTACCCACTCTCTTCTCCTTTTAGGGATATAGAGATTTTAGCTCTCTTTGTCTCCTGTATGTGCCATGACCTGGACCACCGTGGCACCAACAATTCTTTCCAAGTCGCCTCGGTAAGAGCACAAATGATGTTTCTGCCTTACTAGTGTGCACATGATGAAGTGTCAGGATGTGATACAAAGTGGGAAAAAAATGTGGCATAGAATAAGAACATTAATCTTCCTGAGCATGTAGAGTGCAATAGAGCAGCACTTCACTCGCACTTTAAAAATGCAGACAAAAAATTGACTTTTAGATGAAACACGTCAATAAGACCCAGGCTCTGGCTGTTTTTCTGTGATATCAGTGTGTGGTGTTATCTCTGTGTCTGTGAATGTACCCCACCGAGATATTAGATGTCATTGTGATTGGGAGCATGTCACTCTGCTCCACTCTAATCATGCATAACCAACCCTCCAGCACTGAAATGACACACACACATTATCAGCTGTCATTATGCAGCAAAGGTCACTCATCATTTTATCAGAGCTCTATCAGCTCTTTTATGATTTATATATCAAAACTCAGATTCAAGCTGATAAGCATAGTCTGTCCAAAGAAGTCTGTGTAATTTATTGAAGGATTATGTTTCATTTGAATCAATACAACATGTACACTAAAGGGATTGGGTTTCATTTGTTTGTCTCTTTTTATTTTCAGCAATCTGTGCTGGCTGCTCTCTACAGCTCAGAGGGATCTGTGATGGAGGTAAATTGACCAATTACACTTCACTGGTTATACTGGTTTGTTCCTTCATTGTAAATAAACTTCACTCTCTGAGAGCTACCAATGTTGTTGTGTTCTAGTGTGACATCTAGTGGTCAAACTTTAATTCTTTGTAGCAGTGAGAGGCATATAAATTGGATCAATATTACTTCAGATGCAACCATTTTCCCATCCTGCTTTATTTGTCATGACAGAGACATCACTTCGCCCAGGCCATCGCCATTCTTAACACTCATGGCTGCAACATCTTTGAGAAGTTCTCCAGGAAGGTAAGATATAAAAATCTGACATTCACACATTTAAATGTCTCTCATTTTCTCTCTCTGCTTCAGATTCTATATTCTGCTGTCACTGTGTCTGCAAGCTGAAGTTATTTTTGATGTGTTTTTTAGGACTACCAGCGCATGCTGGATTTGATGAGAGACATCATTCTAGCAACAGACCTCGCTCACCATCTTCGCATTTTCAAGGACTTGCAGAAGATGGCTGATGGTATGCCACAGTAGTTCAGTATGCACAGCCACATCTCTACCTTTGCTTTTTACTCACAGTGCCAAACAGCAAAGGGAGGCTTTGTTTGGCTGCATGGTCCAGAAAAGTGTATAATACAAATGCAAAGCAGTATTTTCCCTTTCAACAAGTAAACACAGACCATTTATTTTCATTCTTTAGCCAAATAATCACTGACAAATATACAGAATGTGAAATTTTGAACCCATCTCTTCTGCAGTATGGCTTCCTTCCTGGCACCATAAAGGCATATTCTGACTCTATGCTTTCATTACAAGTTTTATTTTGCAGAGATCTGAGGTCAAACTCACAGTATTCATCACTGACATTCTCAAAAATCTTCTACTTATTGTGGACAATTTACCCTTTTGAGGAGGCAGTTGCACTCTTATGTAATATAATTGGCTCTAACCTCCTGGCCAGTGGTTTGTTACGCCTGAATGCCGCCAATTATAAGTTATCCTGAGTGGATGTCTTCTCACTGAAATTCATTCTTAGTTGAGACACACAATTCAAGGACATAAAAGACCTCAAAATGAGTTAAAAACTTCCTCACACTACAGACTGTGAAACTTGTCAGTCATGAACTAGAATATTTGAACTAAACAAAGAGATTTACAGAGTCAAGGTGCCATTTAAACTTCTCTTACCAAATATGTTCCGTGTCCTTACTTAATATCCAAATGGGATTGCTGATCACCATTAGTAGTAGTTAGATCATGTAGTTATTAGTAGCTGGGTATTTTGAGTACAGGACACTAAAATAGCATTGAATAAGTAAAATGAATAAAGTTTTTGTCAGGTAACATTTTGCTCCTCTTAGAGTCATTTTTGCATCTCTGTGTTTCAGATGGATACAATCCTAAAAGCCGTACCCACCGCTCCATGCTGCTGTGCCTGTTGATGACGTCATGTGACCTGTCAGACCAAACCAAGGGCTGGAAAACCACACGCAAGATTGCTGTCAGTTGAAGTCCATACATGTGTCTACTTGATGATTTGGCAAACACATTAATTTATCACCACATTAGAGAATATCAGGTTTAAATTTAAGCAATTACGTAACATAACACAGGTTATACCTGTGCAAATGGACTCACATGGGGTTCTACATCTTTATATTGTAGTATATTCAATCGTGCAAATTTGGCTCATTGTTTGAACAATAATGTGATCAATTATTATTGTTTGTAATACTAATACTAATTAGCATGGTACAAGTTGCAGAAATGTAGCTGTGGAAGCAGCACTGGTGATTATAGTGTTCTAATACACATTAAATACAGCTTGTTCCAAGTCGAAACTAAAACAAAAATGTTTGATATGATGTAGTTACACAACAGAAGTTTCAGTTTATAGACTCTCTTTTAGTGAACATGCAGTCAAAATAAGTTTTCCCCTACTGCTACTGCATCTCTTATTTCCATCATGACTATACAGTGAAACAGATTCATTTCTAGGACTATCAAGATTATGAGATGCAAAACTGTATAGTAAAAAGCATTTCAGACTATATGCCATGATATTATATTCTGTGAAACTGCAGTTCATTTCAGGATTATGTTTAATCTTGTTCTGCCCCCTTTTCAACAATAGCCCCCTGACCCTTGTCCTAAATCCAATACCCTAAATCTCCAAATACCAGAAACCTACAGCAAATGCACTTCTGTTTAATTCAGAGGAGGAAATGATTCTACAGTGTTTGGTTTGTATTGGTCTCAGATGGCACATTATTTTCTCACAGACCAGAATATGTGTGAGGATTAATGAAAAACAGCAATCACACCAAATATTGAATTGTGAAAGAGTGATGATATTTTATCTTAGATAATCCAATTCCAGTCATGTTTGCAAATATGAGAAATTCTGTCCTAAAGCTACAAACCCAGACTATGATACACCATGTTTGCATTAAATAGTGTGTTATTGTACATAGTACTTTGAACTATAAATGACAGTGTAACTATTTAAACTAAGTGTTGGTTTGTCCCAAAAAAGATGAAGATAAACTTTATACCTTAGTCAATAAGAAAATACGAACTGGAGGTTATATTTGCTACAATGTCATATCAGTGGAAGCTGCATTTTAAGAGGAACTTAATCAGTGTCTGACTATGAAACCATATGAACAATAACAGATGTCTACGATTGTGTCCACAGGAGCTGATTTATAAAGAGTTCTTCTCTCAAGGAGATCTGGTATGTGTTAGTGTACTCAGACTGTTAAATGGCATGTGAAATTATTTAGCAAGTGGCTGAAGTGTGTGTCATTTTACACAATGGTGAGCTCATTTTTCATGTCTGTCTGGACTCTGTGTGTTTGTGTGCGTGTGTGTGTCCATGCAGGAAAAAGCCATGGGGAACAGGCCTAGCGAGATGATGGACAGAGAAAAAGCATACATCCCAGAGCTACAGATAAGCTTCATGGAACATATCGCCATGCCCATCTACAAGTGCGTAGAAAAACTAAAACATTATATCCTTCCTACCCAGTTCGCATTAACCATATATCACTGACCCTAGTGAGTTTTGCTGCCAGGTAGAAAATATTCAAGTAGAAATCTTCTTCATGTTGAACACAAAACTGCAAACTGAGTTTAGATTTTTTACACTTTATTTTGTTTTTAATTAATCAAAACTGCTTTAATCAACAATGGATCAAATTACTCTTTGCTGTAATATGAAAGGATTCTTAGACTCTTAGTGACAAACCCAGAGAAGATAACCACTCCATCAGCTCTATACAGCATTTTATCATCTTTCACCTCATTGTTTTTGTTGGAGGCCTCACTAATTTGGTCCACTATTACCTGTTTTCAGTGGAAAAGCTGTAACAACCCATTGTAGACTCTGTAAACAACAGAATCTAACAGTCAGTGACCAGCTGGTGAACACAGTGGAGTATTTAGCAGCTTAGGAGCCAGATATTTCCCTCAGGGGATGGTGGAGAGTAAAACATATAAATAAGAATGAATATTCTTTGTTACACAAACATGGTTCAAAATTCAGGCAAATTCTGCTAAATGTGTAAATAAGCAACAATTTGCTAACACCTATTCCATATCAAGTTTATATGTGATTATATCTTAAAGGTGTGTTTACAGTTTGTTCAGCTGCCTCCAAATGGCCACAAAATATGTTATTGTATTGTATTTGTAGGTTTATAAAGCATGTAATCACATGACTACTAATGCACAGTAGTTGGGTGGAAGCCTCTCTTCACAAAGTCTTAGAATAACAAACAGCTCATATGCCACTGCTGTACTCTGTCCTTTTAGGCTGCTATCTGAACTGTTTCCTGGGGCCACTGAGCTGTATGAGAGGGTGGCGGCAAATCGGGAGCAGTGGACCAAAGTGTCCCACAAGTTCACCATCCGTGGGTTGCCTAGCAACAACAGCTTAGACTTCCTGGACCAAGAATATGAGCTGCTGCAATCCCAGGGTGCTTTCGGGAGTGACGACCACTGCCTCAACGGTTGCCTTGACAATGCAGAGGGAGGGAGGGGCCAGTGACGACAGCGGGCTGCCGACAGTTTCCTGAAGTTTCCCGAGGTCCAACAAGAGGCCGAGGATACCTTTTTAGCGACCTAAGAGCGATGGGTCCCACTGCTGTCAGTCACTTAGATGCTTAGCAAGCCATGCAGAATGGACAGGACAAAGTTTCAAACCAATTGAATAACAAGTGATTTGAAACGAGTGGATCCATCTGAGCCGGTTCGGTGATTAGATACTACTTTTTGCGTGTGTCTCCAGTTCAGGAAAAAAGCAGAAGGTGGTGACTTTATCTTTTTTTTAGCAGCTATGCTTAAAAAATAAGTTTTTACCACAAGTTCATTCATACAGTACTGATCCTGATTAAGATTGTAAAAACACATACACTGACACTCATATGTACATGCACATAACACAACTTTTAGACACACAAGACAGAGGAGAAAAAAAACAATTCATTGTTATGGAAAAAGACTACTTCAACATGTAACAGTGAGATAAAGTGCTATACTTTCTGTAAAATGTTTCATAATAGCTTATATTGATTTCAATGGCTCAGCTTTGTTCACACACGAGCAGCTGCCATACTGTAGTCCCTCACCTGATGCTTATGAATGCATGCTGTATGGACACCTCATGTATTATTCCTTTTATCTGGGTCAGTGTTGATTTCTCCATAGCTAAGAAATTAATGCAGTCCATTTTTATACCACTAGTACAGATTTTTCTATTCAGCTCTTCGAAGTATATTTAATTAATTCATGATCATGAAGTTGCACAAGGGAGATTTGTTCATTTGCTTAGACAATATTTTAACCCTCATGTGTACCGATTCACTTTTCCTCATTTTTGGGTTGCTTAAGGGACAATTTGACAATCACAGATCAATGACAGAGTCACAGATCCCTGGCTATGAAACCTTGCTTCATACATAGAACATTAAAATATTATTTGCATGCCACTGCATCAAGTATGCATTTACACCTCAAGACAGACAATATCTAATCTAAAATCCACCCTTATTTTGTTTTTTCTCAGCATCATCTTCAGTCTTTTGCACCTTTTTCACTCTTTATCTTTTAGTTTACTGATTTCGTCATGAAACCACTTTAGATAGAGAGCTACCGAAGCCCTTTAAAAGATCCATCTCATCTGTTAGTGTAAATGTGCCAGAGTAGAGTGTGTTATATGGAGTGTGTCATTGGGTGTGTCATATGGATCTGCCTTATTGCGCATCTTTGCTGCCTTTCTTAGAGCTTTTAATATATGAAAATTTAAATAAAGCGTCTGTTTAGTATGTATGTTGTATATTTGTTATAGACATAGTTTGAGTATCAATATGTTGACTGAATGATCACCATGCTCAGAAGAAGAAGATGTATATTTGTGAAATAACTGTGTAAAGACCTCAGATGTCATGTCTTTTCACTTCTTTCTATTTTGAGTTATGTATACAGCCACCAGTGGATATTTGGCAGACACAACAACATTTTTTCAGTTGTCAGTGCACTCAAAAATTGTTCTCAAGATGGGACTAGAGATGTAGCCATCACAGAAATGACTCCTTCCTATAAGCATCAACAGTTCACTATTGCTGCACTCCAAAGGAAATGCTTGGAAATTTAGAGTTAAGCTCTCAGATTGTGCCTCGTAGGAAACCTGACATTTTGGGGACGTGGGGTTTTGTGTTAAAATTTGCCATACTCCGTTTTAATTTTGTACAATATTTTAAAAAGGAAATGCTGCAGAGTTAGGGTATGATAACCATGGATATATTACAAAAAGAGAAACTTCTGTAATGGACACCGCTGTATGTAGGCAGTGTGAAGGTTTGCGAGGGAATGAGTGCATGGACGTGTGGGTGATTAGATGAGAAAGAGAGAGAGAGAGGACTGGAGGGAGTCAGCTGAAGATCAAGAGAGAAATTTTTGATAGAAGCAAAACATTTCTCTTTTTCTTTAGAGCTGCTGTTGACAGAGATGAAGCAGACACAAACCTTAAGTGATCTGCTAGACTTTCTTAAAGTATCCCCTCTTTTATGCAGCCCTGATAATGCTGGTGAAGGTAGATGAAAGGAAAAATATTGCAATCATAGGATTTAAATATATAATTTTTCTTTGATAGTGTCTCATGAGGGTGCATTAGAGAGGAAGGTTAATTGGTTAGCAGTGTGATTTGATGTATGTGTTATACCTACATTGAGAAATGCAGTACAATTGGATGAACTTGTTTGATCTGCCTTGGTTTGCTACATGGACAGAATTTTTTTACTGAAAAGTTTTTAAAGGGCATAAAGATATGTTTGTAGAAGAGCCTCTCTCTCTCTCTCTTTCTCTCTCTCTGTGATGCTTTCTCAAGCTCTTTCTCTCATACTTGGTTTTCCCATTTCTGTTATTATTAATCCACTGTTTCATACATACCTGCCTTTTTCACGTGCAATATGACATGTCTGCCTCTGTGATGTTGCATAGACTCAAATGTAAATACCTATGCCTCGTGTTAAATTATTACTTCCATTAAGTCTGGGTTCCCAAAGGTGTTTAAGAATTAGCTCAAGTGTGTCCATTAAAAAAAGTCAACTGGCTTGCTTCTCTCAATTCTTTTGAGAGTCCAGAGAGTCAGACTTAAGTTCAGTTTTCTATACTGAGTATATATCTGTCCCTTCATGTTTGTCTTTGAAAGTCAGGGCTTAATGTGCCAAGCAAATATTTTTTACCTCCTGGTCAAGCTGCAAAAGTAAAAATGGAAAAATATTTTTTTGTATTCTATCACTAGCGTGTTGACAAGGGTTGTCTTCATATGAAACCTTTCTGTTACATCATACTGAGGTCTGAAATTGCAGCTCATCCAGGAAGTATGAACCCAGTCTATTTCCCATCATCACAGAAAAGCAGGACTCTAACCTGTGATGTAGTGTCATTGTAATGATCACCTGTGACATTATTGTTAAAAGTGGCAAAAATATAATTGCTGTAAATATCAAAGTTTTAAAAAGAAAATGTTACTTGATTGTCTGTCATTATTACAATGGGAAGTACTTCGATTCTGTAATGTATTTAAAGTGGTTGCATCCTGTTCTCTTTTTTTTTTTCATGCCATTTTTGAACAACCCCAAGTTTAGATGATTAGACAGAGTGGATGAAAGAAAATTATATGTGTGTTTAGGATATTTTACCACAAAGAAGAACCCAAATTAATCTGAAATGTATAAATAATGCTTATACTGAGGACTAAATTTGGTCATCTGTTGATTATTTGTTTTGTTGAGTTCTGAGTGCTGGTGGTCTTGTTCTTCTTCAGATGTAATGAATAAGGACATTTTTAACAAGACAAATGGGTGAAATTTAGATCTTTTTTTCTTTCTTGGAATAAACCTGGTGAAAGGCTTCTGAGTTGATGTCTCTAAAAGTGCACAACACACACAATACTGTAGCTTCACCACACTCTGCAATATCAATTCACCAGGAAAGTGTTGCCTTGGTTGCCTGGAGTTGTGGGTTTGGATCAGGTGACACTGGGACTTTGACATGGATTTAGTCATCACAGTGGCATCTCTGTTGATCCTGTTGGCCCATCCCATTTACTGATACTGTATAAGCATGGCCAGATATTCTGACTCCTCCCTCCAACAGTCAGCATTATCTCTTCTCCACACTCTGCATGTAGCTGAAGTAAAATTATCATAACTTGTTTGTACATTATCTAAAGCTTTCAGAGGGACCAGACTCCAAAAACCAACTCACTTATGTGAAATTTGCTTGGGAATATGCAATATTTGAGAATTTTACAGGGGTCCCTTCATTGGATTTTTAGCTGATGATGCCTTGTCCCAGACACATTTGGATTAAATCAAATTGTCCCATACAAATTAAGATAAAACAAACCGTAAAAAAAAAATAAAATAAAGCAACATTATGCTGTTATGCATGAGAAACTCAAGCAAAGAAATTCATCTAAAGGTATGAAAGCAGTAAATCTAACATTCATGTAAGTGAGTACTTGTACTTCACGACTGAAAAGTAACCACTAAGGTAGTAGCAAACATAACACATTGAGGAAAACTTGCCTAACAAAATAGAAATTTATTAAACAAGTACTCTTACGTCAAATCTCTCTGCTGAACTGTCTAAGTTGTTCTAAGTAGTATCAAGGCAACTATACTAGAGTAGCTTACAATTTGAGGTACTTGACTATTGACTATTTTTTTCATGTTACTTCATACTTCTAGTTCACTACAGTTCATAGTCAAATATTATACTTTTTTACTACTTATTACGTCTTTCTGAAAGCTGTGTTTACAAGTTACTTTGGAGATTAAGATTTTTCCATCCAAAAAAAACAAGGATAGATTATGGTGCTTTGCTTAAAGTACCTAAATTCAAATAATGAAATTCAAGTAACCAAACAACAAGTAGACTAGATCTGAAATGATTAGAGTGTAAAACGAGTGTTGCCGATGGCGACTATATAAGGCTTTTTAAAAGCAAAAACATTTCGTGATGTTTCCTAAAATATGAGGATTTTAATTATAATACATCATGAAAATAATTAGAAAATAACTTGTGACTGTAAAATGTTCCTCAGACATTAAAGCACCAGTATAATAACAATATTATAAATAACAGAACAGTCACCTTTCCATAGATAAGGCCATTTTACTACTAATGTACTAGACTTTTATTGGAGTAAAGGCTCAGGATATTTTCTCTACCAATCTCTGTGGTACAGTTGCAAGTAAAGTTGAGAAATTGTTCTCAATAATTGATTTCTCGCGTGAGTTGGAGTGCGTGAGCTCTGCGCAATGAGAACTGCAGGTAGTCCGCCATTGCTGCATGAAGAAGTATCATATTTGGCGTCTGGCTGTCAACAATAAACTTGCGGTGCCGGGACGCGGAGCTACCGAGGTCGAGTGAAAGCTCGTCGGCTGCTCCATAAACCAGTAGTCACCCACGTCCCTGCCTGGAGAAAACTTTCATGTCAATACAGAGCCCCACGGACGAGGCAACCATGTCCAATCTCAGCAAAGGCGGCACCAAGAAGGACACCAAAATGAGGATACGGGCCTTTCCTGTAAGTGCACGCCGCGGTCGGTGCTCTGTCTGCCCGACGGGCGGTGACTCGACCACCGCGGTCTGAGCTGCTGGCTACATGCTAGCAGGCTAACCAGCTGAGCAGCAGATACGGTTTGTCCATCCGTAAACAAAGTGCAGCCGTCAAACGTCCAGTCGCCCTCACACTTGGTTGGTTGGTGGGTTGGCTGCTCTGTTAACCTCGGTGATACATTTTATGAATCACTTTCATTGTCTTTAGCGTTTAAATATCTCACAACTCCCGAAACCACAGCTTGCATATTGGATCCGTCGACACAGCCGACGCTAGCGTTAGCCCTGGCTCTTGACACTTGTTGTTTTGATTGTTTTTTTTTTGTTTGTTTGGCTTATCCTTTATCAAATGCATCAGATTTCGATAGGTCTGAGCTTTTACTTTGGCTGACATTTCTGCAATATAATGCTTGCTAGATTTCCAAATGCAGACATGAATAAACAGCATCGTTACCACAGCTGTAGATTAATGCTAACAAAAAAAACAAGCAACTTAACCTAGTTCTGGGTTTGCATTAATGACTCTGACATTGTTAATTAAAAGTCCTGTTTTTTTGGAGGTTTTTTGGTTATTTCAGTGGTAAAATTGTGATGTAGGATTCCTCTCCTGGTCTGGCTGGCACTCCTTTTGTCTGCAAGTCATTGACAGACCTCATTTATGAACTGACCTCATTCTGCATAAAATGAAATTTCAGCCTATCTGTGACTGGCTGAGTGCGACTGTACATCAGAGAAAGTGACTAATTTCAAGGTGTGTGGCGGTGGCAGGGGCCACATAGTTAGCTCATTGTAATACAGAGAGCACCTTTACTCATGTGAGCCTGTTGAATGTGGCCCAGTCCAGAGACTTGCTGTCAGAGCAGCATCTTGACATGCATGTGTTTGGGCTTGTCTGCTGAAAAGGGAGCACACCCTGTTCCTCTGCACTTGGGGTGGCACATATTAAATGTTCTACCTTAGCCAACATGTCTTTAGCTATTGCAAGGCCTACAAGCATGCTGAGGGTACTTGCACAAGTTTAAAGCTTTGCGAAATTTGTAATTATGTTAATGCATCACAGCTCAGTACTTCGCAGAACTACATTTTTTACTTTGTCAATATGGCTGGTCCCATGTTTCCTGCATTTCCTATTCGTCAATAAAAGCTAGACGAATCAAACCTGTTTTCCAATGGCACTGTGCAAGCTGAAACTGCCAGCTTTTAAATATTATTTAAAATCTTAGAAAATTTGAGTTGCAATTGATTTCAATGGGCATAAAACGTAAATAAGGACTTTGTGTGACCATTTTTGTCAGCTTTGTCACATTTAGAAATGTGTGGCATTGGCAGATAAATCAATACAGAACCTCAACTGAGTAATCTCACAATTATGCATGTGTTTTATTGTCTTAAATATTTAATACTAAGTGGCTAGCCTACTTAATGATAGGCCCTACTCACGGTGCCTAGATATTGACATTAATCTTTTTAATTTTTTCATTTTCCTCATAAAGCTTAAGCTTTTAGTTTGAGCTGCTGGTGGCTCCCTCAAGAAATATTTGGGATTCCTGTCTTCATCAAGCACACTTCAAAAGGGCATGGCAGAAATTGAGCCTTTACTCTTTTTTGGATAGACTGCCTGACCTCTATCCCAATAATTCATTGGGTTAATTGGGTTTGAAGTAAAATGTCAAAGGTAAAATGAGTGCTAGTAAATAGGGAAACATGATTTGTCCTAATCAAAATGAACCAACCTTACCACAGATACTGCAGAGACATACCAGAGATATTTAACTGCCTCTGAATTTTTAAAGACATCGAAAAGTGTCTTAACCCTCAACACTGAGATCAGATGAAAAAAAAAAAAGGTGCATTCAAATGAGCTGGCATATTAAAAACTCTCTTGGAGCTGTTGACATAGCTGTCATGTTAGGACCTTTTTGATGCAAGGTTGCTTTTTTTTTATTCATACATATTTTTTAGCTGACTCTAGCATCAACAATCGACATCAACAAAATAGATTTTCAGACTGGGGCAGAACATCCCCTGACTACTTTGTATTTGTTTAAGCTCACAGATGTTAGAACAGTAAAGATGTGGGAGACATGCTGCCATAATTTCAGGTACACTACAGTAAATTGTTAGTATCTTATTCTCAGTTATAAAGTAGATAATTAAAGACTGAATTGGCAATTGTGGAATATTATAAACCCCTACAAAGCTTGTGGTTATAAATGGAGGCTAATCAGGCAGAACATTGATCGTGCACCCCATCCCATGCTCCTCATTTCCAATACAGAAATAATCTGAGGAAATAACTACACAAAGGTGGGAGTCTTTACTGGATCAGGAGGGTTAATATAGGAAAACATGTCGTTGTTGCTTCAAATCATTGTGATGACTTATTTACTCAATCCATTAATGGCTACCTTTTGCAGATGACGATGGATGAGAAGTATGTCAACAATATCTGGGACCTTCTGAAGAATGCTATCCAAGAGATACAGAGGAAGAATAACAGTGGCCTGAGCTTTGAGGAGCTATACAGGAACGCCTACACTATGGTTCTCCACAAACATGGAGAGAAGCTGTACACAGGCCTGCGGGAGGTCGTTACTGAACACCTTATCAACAAGGTAAGACTAGCTGAAATTACAGGCTACCACAGTTGCAGAACTTTAAGTATATTTTTGACCAGATAGGATGACACACCCTGTAGTAAACACATTAATTATTCCTCAACAAAACAAGCTCATAATATTTTGAAATTCCATACAGAGCCTTTAGATAAAATAAATTTTCCATGAAAATATTTCTGTATCTGTAACAAGCAAATGTGTTTTGTTTTTTTTCAGTGTCAGAAAAAATTAGAATACCCAGAATGATAAACCACTTAAGCTTAGTTAATTTGCCAGCCACTCTAAGTCAAGTGATGACCATTTGAATTAAAAGTTGTGATTTATGCTTCAGTTTTTGTGTGTTTTTAAAGTTTATTTGACTTCTCTTTCACTGAAGGGTGTAATAGGTAATTACTGGTACATACTTAATATTTAAATTAGTGTTAGAAAAATGTAGGACTAGGCCTACATTTAGAAACATTGAAATTAGTTACAGTTTGTGGTACAACAGAAAAACCAACCTGTGGATTATGTTAATGTCATTTCATTCAGAATGTAAGAACTATCAATTTAATTTTGTATCTGAATTTAAGATTTCAATTATTATTTGGCCTGTGTGTCATCCTGTGCGAAATGAAGGTAATACCAGAAAACAGGAGCTGTTTCCATTCATGAGTAGCCTTGTGTGGGTGAGTGAGCATTAAATGAAGTCAGAAAGCTGGGGAATACGATTTCAAAGGTTGTTACTCAGGTCTTGTCTAGTAAGAGATTTGTAAAACTCTTTAAGGATTACTCAGACCTCTTTTAGACAGATTCCTCATTTCTGTGACTAGCCTGGATTTGTAGATGGGGTCCTTGAGTGGTAATTTAGGTCTGGATTTTCAGCTGTACAGAGTTACTCTTTCATAAATCAGCTTTAGCCTTGTGTGTGACAGGAGTGCATCAGTATGTTTTTGAATGACACCTTTACAGAACACACTTTTCTAAAATTGGACATTTAGTTGATTTATTTACCTGCAGAAGCCAGTTGTAAGTCAAATGTTAGACGTGGTGAATGGGAACATTTTAAGGTGTCCACACAAAGCATGGCCACCAGTGTTGGAATTGATGAGATTATTTTGTTTCAATTATTTTGTTTTTTGTTTCTAATAAGTTAGAGAAGCCATCAGTGAGTGTTCTTCCTAAGTTGTCACTTTTTTTTTTTTGCATATAATTGGCAAACAATTTGGTATCTGAAGTGAATGCTTCTGTGCAGCGTACAGTGTGCAGATATGAAACAAGCAATATTTCGACAGGCTGCTGTTGTGTACCAGCCAGATGGTTTTACAGCTTAATTAAATGCACATTCTTAACTTGGCAAGATGAGTAAATTAGCAGTGAAGGACTGTCAGCAAGGAACAGATCAAAGAAGAAAGCTCTGACACCAGAATGTGTATTTATGATCCAAATGATCCAAATATCACTTTCAAAGCAACACAGTAATAATGGTTTGTATGCAGCCTGAAAATAAAAAACACCTACATTTTGAAAACAATTCAAAGATGTTAATTTTCTTGGATGATCATCCAACTGTTGAATCTTACTGTACTGTACTGTACTGTGAGGTCATTCTGATGTAGAAGTTACTTTACTTCTCAGATGGTTTTATGTTTGGCCGTGATGATATCTGCCATCAAGTATTACTGTCAGAAGGGTTGTTGCTCTCAGCTCAGTTTGTTGTCCAGCACTGACCAGGCGGACTGAACAGCGGGTGAATTTTGAAGCCAAGATAAAAGAGGCAACAGATACTCTTTTGTCATGTAGACAGGGCCTAAAGAAGATCTTAAAATCCTCCTCGCCTCCATGCGTGTTAGTTCAACCATAGCCAGACCTCTTACTAAAAATATCAGTTTTCTACAAAAGCTTGTGGTCTTACTTCTTCTAATGTTTCTCCTGTGACTGTAAAAACACAACAACAAATTTATAAACAAAAAAAAACAGCTCACACTTTTGTTCCGATTATAAGTTTTTTTTGTTTTTGTTTTTTGTTTTTTTTAACATACTTTTATGTTGAATAGGACATTCATGAAACTATTGGTTCATATAAGAATTTTACCCTAAGTATATCTATTGTTTCACATGATGGAGCAGCATCTTTTTAAAGCATCAGATTGGATTGAATAAGTTACCTCTTATTTACTTAAATAAGCCATGAGTGTGCACAATGAGTCTTTGATGTACTATGTTCATATTTATGGGTTTGCTTTTGTCTTTTTGCTTGCACTTTAGCATTTGTAAAACAAGTTAGTGAGTCTGTGAAGGTTGATCTTGTGTAACATTAGCAGCAGTGGATAATTCATCCTGTCTGTTCAAAAGGAGGAAAAAAAAAGGAAGGTCGGTGTGCCCTTAAGAATTTTACTCTACAGAGACATTGGTTTACAGTGCTGAGTCACACTGCAGTGTGACTATTATGAAGCTGTTGTGTGCCTGACTAGTAGAGAAAAGGTACTGAAGAAACAGCTAAGTAAGATAATAAAAAAGACTGCCTGTGAAATCGCCAATGTAGATGTAGGTTTTTTCTTCTTAACAATGAGATTTCAAATTGTTCATGGTCAGGCATTTGGTGTCACTAACATTACAGAACACATTGTAATATGTCCTGCTCATGTGCATTTGTCTTTGTCTGTCTCACCCAAAGGTACGAGAAGATGTCCTCAACTCGCTAAACAATAACTTCCTCCAAACCCTAAATCAGGCCTGGAATGACCATCAGACAGCGATGGTGATGATCAGAGACATCCTGATGTATATGGTGAGAGTCTGACTTTCACTCAACACAGCATTTATACAACTTACAGAAATTAGTTTATCGCACTGAATCATAGCTCTCATCAATGAGGAGTATCAGCAGATTTATACAAATAAGTGCTGGTCAGTGTTTTATAATAATCTACAGCGCAACTTCAGGTATTTTTTAACCATCTGCTATATGAGGGGAATTGCATTATCTTCTCAGTTATCTGACTAATCTGATTAAGAGTTTCTTTTGTCACTGTCCTGGGCTACATTGTTAAAAACAATGCGTACATTATGTCAAGCACTAGCTTTTTCTCATAGTTACTGTGATTACCACAGTAAAGTAAGACTTTTGTCTAATACATGATCCTAAGAGGTAAAGTCTAACCAGAAGTGTCCACCTAAAGTTAACTAAATTACACAAGGGCCGCTTGCACTTCTCTGGTGCCCATCTTGTGAACATATATTGTTGATCTATGGTCATATCTGCAAATTACAACAGAAATATATGAAAATTAGCCTGAAACTGTGTTGTTTTTGAATCATATTGGAATAATTAAGAACTCCAGGTCTTCTGTGGAAATGTTACTTTGAAAAATAATTTAAATTAAATAAAAGAATCAGGAAATAATGATTTTATCTAATGATAGTGTTTTCTTGTGTGTGTGTGTGTGTCTACGTCTACAGGACCGGGTGTACGTACAGCAAAATAATGTAGAGAATGTCTACAACCTGGGTCTTATCATCTTTAGGGATCAGGTAGTTCGCTATGGCTGCATCAGAGACCACCTCCGACAGACCCTGCTGGACATGATTGCACGCGAGAGGAAAGGAGAGGTGGTAGATAGGTAACCAAATATTCAAGTACATGATTGACTACGTAACAGCCTGATTAATTGATTTCTCAATCACCAGTTCATGTTGAGAGGTTTTAATTTTAATTTCAGCTGCATATAAAATGGGACAAGATAGAACTTGCATACTTCATGGTGAAATAATTAAGGAAAATGATAAGTCCTTGTGCTTTTGGGATAAACAATAGAAGAGCTGTCGGGTAGGTCTGAAACTGTTACAACTTCTGGGATGTACACTGAAAAAAAAAAAAAAAAAAAAACCCTGACTTTTTTTTTCTTCTTCTTCTCTTCTTTTTTAACGAGCCTTGTGTGCCAGAGAGTGTTCTGTTTTTTGGTTTTTCAATGAACGAATAATCCAAATTTAGTTGCAACCATACTATGTGTGACATGAGCATTCAGAAATGTTTTTTATTGTTTCTTTTTAATATAGCATTGCAGCTTATTCATTGTGTTTTATTGTCTTGCATTGCTGATTTTGCCTTCAACATTTGGTCTGCTTCTTCTTTGTTCCAGGGGGGCCATTAGAAACGCCTGCCAAATGTTAATGATCCTCGGCCTTGAAGGGAGATCTGTTTATGAAGAAGACTTTGAGGCACCATTCTTAGAAATGTCTGCAGAATTTTTCCAGGTTTGTGAGAGAACAGCATTCCCATGACTGCTCATTGTTATGCTTCCCTACCAGCAACTGCCAGGGTGGGAGGCATTGTGCTTTATGTCTGTCTGTCTGTCTGATTCCTGTGAACTCATTACGATTTTGGCCTTTTGAATGTGATCTCTCTTGACCAACCTGAGGAAATTTCTTCAGATTTGGTGCACAATACAACATATAGGGATCACTTAGATTGGTTTTTATTACAGCTGACACAAACATTCTTTTGGACAGATGAACAGATCTGAATTTCATGGTCAAAGGTCACCAAAGGTCAAATCTCACAAAATACATTTTTGTTCATCACCAATTCAGTTATAACACAATTTCACACGAATGTCTCTAAGGATAAAATGATGAACTGATCAGCCAGTATCCGAAAGATAGCAATGTTCTGAAAAAACATTTCTGGCCATTATTCAATGCTGAAATTTAAGAAGGTGAGATTGCAACCATATCTCCTGACTGGTCAGCAGAGACATAAAACTGCAAGGCAGTAATTATAGTTTATCCTTAATAAGGATCCTTGTCAATTGTTACCTTGGCTACATCTTCCCTTTCTGGAATCCACATAAATAGAGCATAGTGTCAAGATAGACAATGTTCAAAACATTGCAGAAATAAAAAAAAAAAAAACAATGGCATAAAGAATATATACTTAATTTACATACAAGATCAATTACTGAAAATGTATTATAATGTGGTTTACATAAATTTACATAAATAATACATAGATGTTTGAGAAATGGTTCCTTTACAGTTCATAATTTTCTTTTTTTTTCTTGTTTTACTCAGATGGAGAGCCAAAAGTTCCTTGCAGAAAACAGTGCCAGCGTGTACATAAAGAAAGTTGAAGCCAGGATTAATGAAGAGATTGAGCGAGTGATGCACTGCCTGGATAAATCCACAGAGGAGCCTATTGTCAAGGTGGTGGAAAGGGAACTTATCTCCAAACACATGAAAACAATTGTAGAGATGGAGAACTCAGGGCTGGTCCACATGCTCAAGAATGGCAAAACAGACGGTAAATGCTCCACTGTATGCAATTTACATTTGATGTGTTCTGCATTTGTAGTTTCATTTATCAGTGAAAATGAAAGCCGTAAAAGTGGGAGTGAGAGTTTCTGCTTCATTCCACAATACAGAGAAATAGAAACCCCCAATGCTCTTTAATATACCTTGTAACTGTCACTTGCAAAAGAGATATGTCTTCCTGGCTCAGTCATGCAGTCATAGTGTGTTCCTCATGTCACAAACAATGAAATATGAGGAATCTAAGACTGATTTGATTTTCTGACTTCGTAAAATATTTTCAAATTGTTCAGCTCAGAAGTACTTTCAATTCACTCTGTGCAAATAAACCTTTTTCTGCAGATTTCATCTGATCAGTCATTTTCACTTGGTGGAAATAGACTTCTAACGTGAGTGTGTATGTTTACTCATGCATCTCAATCCACAGACTTGGCGTGCATGTACAAGCTGTTCAGTAGGGTTCCCAATGGGCTGAAGACCATGTGCGAGTGTATGAGCTCATACCTTCGAGAGCAAGGCAAGGCTCTTGTGTCAGAGGAGGGCGAGGGAAAGAACCCTGTAGACTACATCCAGGTGAGACGCTCAGTTTTTCTGGATACATTGTGGTGCAGTTTTATTATAGCTTATCCCTTTAAACCGACAGGACCATCCTGTGGAATTTTCAATCAATTTGCTTCAGCAAAATGGGGGCATGTCAGGTGTACGAATGCTGTTTTCAGCAAATGAGAGAGAAAAAGACTCCTAACATCTAGCCTTGTTAGAGATCATGGAGAAATTTCCACTGGCTTAACCGGCTTTATCACACCATTGCATGCCAAGCTTTGACCACAATGCACTTCCATTACCTCCCAGCAGAGGATAACTGGTTTGACCCCGTGTTTGTGGCCACAAACCATGATGGTCTGTGCCCTCAACTGCACGTTGTTGTTGCACTCTGCTGGATAATATGTGAGGTCATTCAGGTGACTAGAGAGAGAGCACTGTAATTGAAATCCTTGTTATGTTCATCCTACAACACTTTTGAAGCTCCTGTGTGAAATTTATTTCTGTGGTTTGCAGTTTTACTCCTACATTCCTGCTCTCACTCTCATCTAAAAACACTGTTTTCTGACAAGATCGTCTCTCCTCTGCTTTAGCTACTGACAGCATTTTGATTGCTGTTTAAGCTACTGCTAATTCAAACTGCTGCCATATCATCCCTGTTCATCCCTGTCTCTCTGCCTCCTTCCTACAGGGTTTGCTGGACCTGAAGTCCCGTTTCGACCGCTTCCTCCAGGAGTCTTTCAATAATGATCGGCTCTTCAAACAAACCATTGCTGGCGACTTTGAGTACTTCCTTAACCTCAACTCTCGCTCACCTGAGTATCTCTCACTTTTCATTGATGACAAACTGAAGAAAGGTGTCAAAGGGGTGAGCCCTCTCATGGATGTATACTCATGCCACAGATGTGGCATGAAAGGGCACTATTACATTTACATGTATTTTAGTGTTCATTCAAATTTATCTAGTTGCATCTTCTGTGTAAAACACATTACTTAAGCAAACAAAAGGGAATATTCTAAGTGTGTGTGTGTGTGTGTGTGTGTGTGTGTGTGTGTGTGTGTGTGTGTGTGTGTGTGTGTGTGTGTGTGTGTGAGAGAGAGAAATCCATTTTAGTAGCTTGTATTGCAATGATGCTAGGCACAGCAGATTATTAAACCTGTTTGACTGTCCTCACCTGCTGTATATTTTGCATTTGCAGTGGGTGTAATTTAACCCTGTGTCACGCTTTTGTTTATTTAATCCAGTTGACGGAGCAGGAGGTGGAGTCTATACTGGACAAAGCCATGGTGCTTTTCCGCTTCATGCAAGAAAAGGATGTGTTTGAGAGATACTACAAGCAGCACCTGGCCCGCAGGCTGCTCACCAACAAGAGCGTCTCTGATGACTCTGAGAAAAACATGATCTCAAAGCTCAAGGTGAGCAGGAGTGCAATATAACACAATTATTTTCAAAAATAGTGCAAGATAAATTAATAACTTTCTAACTCTAGATGGAAAGTGGTTATCAACCTCAAATGATTTTATGCAGCGTCTTTTTTTTTCTGTGCTTATAACTGCTCAAAAAATATTTCTAACATTTCTCACAAAACTGAAGTTTTCCGTGAGTCTGCTGATACTGAAAGGTGTTACTATCACATCCCTTGCGTGATCTTGTTAATGGTTATCTACTGTAAATCCCCATGGTAAAGATTAAAAGTTTAGATGAAGGAAACATAGCAAGCAGGCTATATCCACTTGCAGTTGTTACACATTTATTGACCACCATGTGTTGATAAATAGCATTTTCACTGGCTAAATGTGATCATTCTTCTGGTCTTCATTGCTTAGACTGAATGTGGCTGTCAGTTCACCTCCAAACTGGAGGGCATGTTCCGGGATATGAGCATCTCCAACACCACCATGGATGAGTTTAGACAACATCTACAGACAACTGGGGTGAGGAGACACTGCACGCCACAACTCTATCTGTTAATAGAAAAAGCCCACTTGCAATCTGTAATCATTCATGAATTATGGCTGCTTGAATCAGCATCGCTATGTTGCTCAATTACATTGAAAAAATTATGAACCCTAACTATCCATATCCTAGAAATACACTGTGCTGTGTTGTCACCTGGCTTTTTGTCACTAAAGTGTCTGTTACGCTATCTGGCTGTCATTGTAATTTACTGAAACACAATTCATGTTTTGCACATAATTAGAGAGTGTTTATGCCAGTAATCATTTATGTGTGATTTTTTTTCTCAGTGTATGTAAAAAAAAAAAAAAAAAAAAGTGTGTCATGTATCTAAATTATTGAAATCGCAAGAAATTATGACATTTTGACTTAGTGTGGAACAACAGTGACCTAGTTTAGATTACAAGCACATGTAGCCTGTTTGTGTGATTAGTCTGTTGCTATTTTCAGTCTAAGTTCTACCTTTTTCATTTTTTTCTAAACTTCTAATTGCACCAACAAAAATCAATGTACAATAACAGTAAGCTATTGGGTGTAATTACATCAGTATAGACTGAAATCTAATTGTGTGTCTTGTGTTTTTCTAACATCAGGTGTCACTTGGAGGCGTTGATCTCACTGTGAGAGTCCTGACCACAGGATACTGGCCAACACAATCAGCAACACCCAAGTGCAATATCCCTCCTTCACCGCGACATGCATTTGAAGTCTTTAGGAGGTTTGTCAGTTAATACACTTCATGCACAGAATGAGAGGTTTTCTTCATCAAAGTAACAATGCTTTTTAGTTCTTGAAAATCTAAGCTTTTGTTTAGTCCACAAAATGTTTGTATGGTTGTATTATCGAGTTCTTCTTTTCCCAAGGCCTGTGCAGAAAGTGCTAACACCCAAGTTAGATTAATTGTGGCACATTGACTATTCTTAGACTTTAACCTTGAGTGACTTCACCCTGCTTGTAGGTTTTATCTTGGCAAGCACAGTGGCAGACAACTCACACTGCAGCACCATATGGGCTCTGCAGATCTAAATGCCACCTTCTACGGTCCAATTAAAAAGGTATGTAATATCACATATGTAATAACACATACTAGAGCTTCACTGTATAGTGTCATGAGAGTGTGTGTGTGTCTGTGTGTGTGTGTGTGTGTACACGTACATAAAATATAGATGGTCTTCTAAGCAGTCCAAGTATTTAAATAAAAACTTAATAGACAGCAAGAAACACTTTGTCACACTGATGTAAGCACAAAGAATACAATACAATTCATTATTTTTCCTTAGGAATGTAAAACTGAGAGTTAATTAGAGCCAGTAAATTGTCATGTTTTTCATGTATTATCAACTATCTCCTGCGTAGATTATTTAAACAAGCAAATCCAGTGTTTATCCAGTGAGGACTTTCATTAAAAGAAAACACATTTTCCTATATAAAGGTGTCCTAAACCTTTCCGCTCCACTTATCAACAGGAGGATGGATCAGAGGTTGGAGTAGGAGGAGCCCAGGTGACAGGATCCAACACCAGAAAGCACATTCTGCAGGTCTCCACTTTCCAGATGACCATCCTTATGCTTTTCAACAACAGAGAGAAGTCCACCTTTGAGGTACAGAATCTAATGCCTCGATGCTACATAATTGTATCTCCTTGTATTGTGGAAACAGCACTCCATAAAAAAACACAAACAGCAGGTTGTGGATAGATAGCTTTATCCACTTTGCTTGGATAAAGATCATATAAATTCCTCTGTCTGTTACATCTTGCTTATCATATTCGTAATAGACCTGAACTTGATCTCTTAACCCTGTAGGAGATCCAGCAGGAGACAGACATCCCAGAGAGGGAGCTGGTGCGAGCGCTGCAATCGCTGGCCTGTGGGAAACCCACCCAGAGAGTCCTTACCAAGGAGCCCAAGTCCAAGGAGATTGAGAATGGCCACGTGTTTACAGTCAATGACCAGTTTACCTCCAAACTGCACCGTGTCAAGATCCAAACAGGTGAGCAAATTATAACTATTTTGTTACTGTTGCCTTATCATGAATTATTCAGAGCAATGCACTTACTTGACAAAATGTGTTCTTGTTCTGTAATTCCTCCTTTGTCTTTTGCATTTACTTTCCTCTCTTGTGCAACTCCTAGTGGCTGCTAAACAGGGGGAGTCAGACCCAGAGAGGAAGGAGACACGACAGAAAGTGGACGACGACAGGAAGCATGAGATTGAAGCCGCCATCGTTCGCATCATGAAGTCTAGAAAGAAGATGCAGCACAATGTCCTAGTAGCAGAGGTCAGTTAGCTGAGATGGTTACTTTGACTTTAAAGGGGAACTTAACTTTATGATAAACTTGAAGATGTAATGTGTATTGTGCGTTCCACATTCTTCACAGAGCACATTATCTTCTCAGTGAGCCACTTAGTGATAAATAATGTCACATACTAGGGTAATGGTTGAAGATGAAATGAAAAGCAGTTGCATAACAACCAAATTCAAGCATTATCATTTCCCTGCACATTTCCTTTCTTTGACCACACCTCTCCTCAGTATCAGGCTGTATAATGTTGTAAATGAACAAACAAGTAAGATATAAATCAATGTGATGTTAGTGGTAATTAAAATGAGAGTAATTATGTTTTGATAAAAAGAGATAATAATAATAATAACTGTGTTTTGTGTCTCCATAGGTCACACAGCAGTTGCGAGCTCGATTCCTTCCTAGTCCCGTAGTCATCAAGAAGCGCATTGAAGGACTCATTGAGAGGGAATATTTGGCAAGAACACCAGAGGACCGCAAAGTGTACACTTATGTAGCATAAAACAAGTCAATTCAATGAAAGCTAACATCGAGTTGAGAGAAACTGAGAGCCTTTTTTTTTTGTGGACTGCTATGCGTTTGAATGAACTTGGAAGTGCTTTCATCATTGATTCTGGGAAACACTGGGAAGCTTAACTTTTCTTCCATAAATTGTGTAAAAAAAAAAAAAAAAAAAAAAGTTGTGCAAAAGTTGGGGAAGTTTTCTAGCAATATTAGATTTCTTCTGCTGACAGAAACTAAAGGAGGGGATCTAGTTTTGTATAAAATCATGTTTCTTGTGGCCTTTGGAGAGAATTGGGTGAGCCTGTTTGCTGGTTAACTACATGCTGTCGAGAACGAGCATCAACATGGTAAAGCAAACACACGGCTACGTGGAGACCAAGAAAACATTTGAATTCACTCCCCTGTTTAAAATGTTGATGTCAGTGTGTTATGTTTGTGTTTTGTGGCACAATGATGGCTGTACAGGTTGACTGGCACTCTTGGCCTTTTCCTCCCAGAGGATTTTAAATTTAAACAAGAGGACAAAGTGTTAACTGGCACAGACCTGGTTTACAACAGTGAAATACATTTTGAGTACTTGAGAAAACATGAAGAGTGCTTAATTTATGTTGCAAATATGTCTGTTTATGAGGTTATTTTAATGTCTGGTATGAATTAAGTGCACCTCACTTAGCTGAAATATTTAATGCCATTTTCCATATTTTGGCCAGGTCTGTACTAGTGGTTAGAGAGATGAGCTGTAGCTTCACAGCATGCTTTTATCTAACGGATCAATCAGGGGAATAAGACACACAAAAGCTCCATAAATGCTGTCTGGTCTCTCATGACACATTTTTCACTTCAGGCCTGTTGTATGATCGGCCAGAAAATGATCTCCTCTCTTATGGAAGGTTCCTTGTGGTGCAGGTTTCAAAGAGGATTTTCTTTTTTTTTCCATTCTCGACTGCATTTTGAACAGGTGGAACCAGTCTAGCACCATGTTCTAATGTGTACAAATTGTAAAATAATTATTGTACTCACTGAGAAGGTGGATTGTACAGGGCCTTGTTTTCATCATATTAAATGTAGAATTAAAAAAAAATGAAGGGATGGTTTTTTTTGTTTTTTACATCTGTCATGAGAAACCCTTGGCAAACGTCAGAAATGCTTGCCTCTCTAACCATAATTAAAGCTCAATATAAATGGTAAACCACAGTCAAAATCCCCATGTTCACAAGAAGAACTTTGCAAGCCTCTGAAGTACTTTGTTCACTACTATTTAAGTTTTCTTTGCTTCTATATGTAAATGCACTCAGGTAAACTTTGTTTTCCTGCAGCTGTTTAGAGTTGAGTCAATTTTGGAGGCTGTGATCGTGGTGCTGTTGAATCACGTGAGAGGTGTTCATATGAGTAATATTCCCCCTCTGGTATGGACCACAGACTACAGGCTTTACAGGCTGTTTGAGCAAAAGCAACACATTTTAACCTTAATTTTTATATCAAAAGTGAAACAGATATAAAATCAACAAATGCAGGAAACATGTCATAACAGATGAGATTGTGAAATATTCCAATATGCTTACATTGAGAAACATCTTGTCCTGCTTCTTTTTTTCATCCCTTTTTCATAAAGTACTGTAAAAGTGTGGTGTTTTCCCCTCTTTTTTTAATTTTAATTTAAATAAAAAATGGAACGAAATAAAAATGACATTATTTTAATTGCTGTTAGAAGAATCAGGATGAAAAAGGTTTTTGTAATTACAAGTTGAGCTTTTATCCATGTATTGGAATATTTCACAATGTCATGGTTAAATTTGTCTGACTTTGCTTCACCATGTGTGTTCATTATGGTTTATTTGGCTGATACTGAACTCTCACAGGGCTGCTTTGTTAGACTGGGTACACACATAAAATGGGTGGACGTGACTGCACCCAAATGTTTCACATTGGTTTTGTAAAATCTTATAAGTAGACAATTTTGGTTTCGATTTTATTAATTTACTTTTTTTTAGTTTTTACTCTTATTTTAGATTTATAGGACTAAACCAAATTGACTTAGTTGTTTTTGGTTGTCTTTTCCTCTCAGGTGTAACTATTTGTGTTTAGGGGGAAACTCCTGTCAAAAAGGAGTGAGCTGCTCCAAAAAGAGAGCTGTCGCAGAGTTTTTAATGCTCTTAACGGGGTCTTAGCAAACAGTGTCTTTAGTTTTCAGGGTTTAGAGCTTCCCCTCCACACATCCATCCCCTGCACACTCTTAAATCTGCCCGGCCCGTCTGGACTGTCTCCTTTGTCTTCTCATATTGTTAGACGCATGCCATCTGCTGCATGTTATTATAGGCGGCTTTAGATGTAAAGTAGCACCGCTTTAGCTGGTCCCTTTCGCCCAGAATTTAGTCTCTGTAACTTATTTAACTTAGTACAATGTGTACGTTGTGTGAACTTAAACAGGGATATGGATATTGCTGTATTTCTCTATAATCATACAAAGCCTGTATTTTAACATAACGGTGTATGGTTGCCCGGTGACGTCAGTGTCCCAGCACGGCGTCCCGTTTTTTTGTTTTTTTTTTTTTGTGGTGGAAAGAAATCCGACAGGATGCTTTTCACTCTCAGTCCGGGCTGCCGCTGCAAACAACGCTCAAACTTTCAGTCCGGGACACTCGGCCGTATGTGAAAGCGTGTACCGGGAGATGTTTCGAGGAGCGGCGGGGTTAAAGAGGGCCGACGATGGAAACGTGGACTCCGGAGCCGAGACTGCCGAGTGAGTCAACGGCCGTTAGCTTCGGGCTAACGTTAGCATCGCTGTTTAACCGCAGCCACAATGGAAATTAGTTTAAGTCCGAGACAGAAAAGTGAGAAAGGGCCGTTGTTTCATAACCGGCGGCTTAAGTGATGTATTAACTTCTTACCACTTAAGTGTAGCTTTTGTTATTACTGCTCTCTTTGTGATGTTTTCTCATAAACTGCATTATTAAACTTTGGTTGGCTGACAACAGATAATGTGTTGTCATGGTGACCAAAGCAAAGGGGCATGTTTCCAAAGCAGCCACCACAAGATGGAGACAGATTTGTGTCTTTCCACCAGCCAGTTTAAAGCCAAAAGTGTCTGGGAGGTAATCACTCATGTGCCTCTCATTTTGTGTTACTCAGATCTGACTGCAGCAGGATGTCATCAGCTGGCAGTAAGTATTCCCTCAACCATGCAGATTTTAAAGGAGCTCTCCAGTTATACACCAGATTTATACGCTCATAAAGTTGGGGAATTCACAAGAGACAGATTTAAGAAATTAACACAAAACTGATGAAGCAGAGGCCAAGTTATCACGTCTCTCTGTCCTCACAAGAAGTCAGACGCCAAGTTGCCCACAAGCTACACCTCCCATAATGCAGTATAGGGTCCGTTGCAATGCCCCCACTTTGTAAGTAGTCTGGTGTTTACCTGTGTCATGTATTTCTGGTAGTAGACTCAGTATTTAACTCCCAGTGAATACCACAAGTGAAGTGCCCTTAACAGGGACTTGGACGTGAGGTTTATCAGAGGTCACTGGGACACACACATCATATTAGTCATACAGTAATAAAGTTACAATAGGATGACATTAAAAAATGAACATTTAGGAGCTGAGAGGAGTAAAAAAATTGTTAGACATTGAAGCAAGTTATTTTGAGGCATGTATTGTGTATTGAAAATTGAAAAACATGTCTGACAAAATCTTTAAGGATCTTTGATAAAAGGATATGATATTTGATATTTATCTTGACAGTATCAGATGTGGGATATTATTTAGTCCTATTATTCAGTATATCTGTCCCATCAAGACACAAGGTTAATAATACGTGATAACCATCTATGAACGTTTCTGCCACAATGATGTGCTTGGACATGAATAATAATAATCACAATGGATCCAAGATGCCATAAACCTCAACTTTTTCTTGTATTTTAAAGTGATATATGTCCTTAACTCAGCCTATAGTTATACTATCAGATTTACCATCAACAACCACAATTATGTGGTACACTAGGCCATAGTGAATAATTGGACACACATAGCTATAGAATATATATATATATATACATATAGAGAAAGACAGAGAGAGAGAGAGAATACATTTAGAATACCTTGTGAAAGCATTCATAGTCGTATTCCCCATGACAAGGAAAAATTGATTGCCCCTTTAAGTGACTAGATATTTGTTGTGTCTTCAGATAACATTTCTATGCTGCCTGTTTTTAACCTTTGCAAGCATGCACCTGTCTAAAATAATTTTGTGCATTATGTGTCTTGCCCCAGTTGAGCTCATGACCAGGCAGGGCAGGCCGCAGCGGCAGCAGCAGCTCTTGCTAATGAACTTGCATCTGCTAGCTAACCCTGGGGACTCCCTGCTATTGCAGCACACCCTGGATCGCCTGCTGCGCTGGCTCTGCCCAAGCCTCCGCATCTTCCATGTGTCCGAGAGGGCCTCCCCATTCAGGAGTTATGCCCGTCTTTGTCCTGTGGCAGGTAAGGATCCTTGCATTTAATATATGTACAGCTTGTTCTACACTCACATTTCAGATATTTCATTTCACTGCACATTCTGTAGGTTTATTTTTCTTCAGACAGGAAAAATAATACTTTCCATATGTGAAAACAAGACAAGAAATTTAAGTTAATAGTTGTACTCATAACTGAATGCTACATTTGTACTGTGTAAGATGTAAACACACCATCCCACAATGAGCTTCCCTGCCAGATTTGCAGCTGTTTTTGTTTTAAGAAGGCACCTTTTTCAAAAATGTTTCAGGCTACCCTTCTCTGGCCATTACTTTCTTCCTGCACGAGGCCTATGGAGAGGAACGAATCCTCAAAGTGCTTGACTTCTTTCAAAGGCCACCCTGGCAGTACCATCACACCGAGAGCTGCGGCACCAGAACTGCAGGAATCCATATTACCTCCAGCAGCTCTTCCACCAATGCCCTGCTGCGGCCCTACCTCCTGCCCAGCAGAGACTTCTATAGTTTGGGTGCTGGGATGCCTGTGTGGGGTGTTCGACCGGTGCATTGTGGTGGAGAAATACTACGTGTGACACTGTACAGTAGATATGACAATTATGAGGATGCTGTGCGGCTGTATGAAACAGTGCTGCAGCGACAGGCAGAGGAGCAGAAAACTGGTTTCTGCTGGTTCACCCTCCATTCAGGTAACCCTTCATGTTTGTTCTTGTTTTATTTGGCAGTGCTTGTATTTAGCAATGAAAAATCTAAAATTCCATCTCAAATAGTCCAGCTTTAAGAGTTAGCATCTGTTTAGTCTAACAGGTAAGGAAACAGGCCATGAATTTATCTGCAGTATTTCAAAACATTAGTTGTACTGTTTTTTACAACTTCTCAAAATAACATGAAACAGAATGAAATCAAATGATGTCAGCCTGCATCTTAAAAGGGCCGGGCATCTTAAGTTTTAATTGTAAATTTCTAAAAATAAAAATTGATGTCCCCCAACACATCCCATCCTGTAATGATCTGCTCTTCTGCCTGTTGCTCTTATTTCTCCTGCCCACACAGAGCCAGGGTTGTGCCTGCAGCTGGCTTTAAAGCAGTTGTCACCAGGGGTTAGGGTGGAGCCATGCAACTCTGCTGTGCTGCAGTTTAGTGTGGAAGAAATTGGCCAGCTGGTCCCACTGCTGCCTAACCCCTGCACACCCATCAGCAGTACACGCTGGCAAACAGAAGACCTAGATGGCAACAAGATTCTCTTCCAGGTAAGTACAGCTCAATACAGACCTCATCATAATCATACACCAAAAAGTGAAAATGTTCCAATATAAACTGTTTGCAACAAAATGTACAAAATGACAAAATTGTTTCGTTCCTGCCTTTTAATTTACATGCAGCTTAATCTGCGATAATATGCTTTTTTTAAAGCTTTTTATTCTGCCTCACTTAATGTGAGATAATTATGAATTGAAGATAAGACAAGCCAAGCTAGATCATGAGGTTGGTCAGTGGTTGGGACAGTCAGAAGCAAGCCTACATTAACTGTAAACACACAGCACTTACTCTTTAATTATATGGCAGAGTACAGATCGTAAAAGGATCTTTGCACATTCAGTTGTTTAAATGTGATTTGTAGAAGAGTAAATTTTGTATACAATATGTAGCTGCTGGATTCCCCAGTCAAATAACAGGTTTGCTTTTGAGGGAAAGCAGCAGTTGTTTGTGAGGTGAAGGAATGTTAATGTGTTGCCTTTCAGTTTTGTTTTATGTTAAATTTGACTGAAACTGATGATGGTGATTTAACTAAGAATAAATCAAGTAGAAGCTATTCTTCCACTCAATTCTCATGTTAAACAAGAGGCCTAAACATTTAATAGGACACAGATCAGTTATTGTGCTGCATGCACAACATAATTATTCATCATGCAAATCACATTTATAACATTTGCATGTAATGCAAATCCCATGTGGTTGGTTTGAAGATTTGCATGAGATGCAGATATGTGCAAATCTATTAACACAATTGAATATAAAAGAACCACAGAGACCAGATGCTGCTCAAACATGCAGAATAATTCAGTGTAAATATAATCAACACAGAGAATATGTCTTGCTTTGTCTGTGTGAGGATGTTGTTCCCTTGTGTCTCAGGTCTTATTGCCGCAGTCTCTGCACAAATATGACAAGATATAACTCAACTAAATTCAACAGGTTAACAAAAACTTGTTATGCCAAAAGGATCTGTTCACACAGCAGATTAATCCATGTTGTTGCCCTTTGCTAGCCCAAAGCAAACAAACAAATTAATTTGGCTGTTTAATCATCTATTATGATCAACGTCATAAGATAAAACAGCATCAATATCATGTCATTCTTCCTGTGATAATAAAATCAAAGCGACGTGTGATTGTCTTTCACAGGACAAAGTCTTAGCTGTCAGAAAGCCATATGTTAGATGCGTGTAACTTAATTCTGTCAAAGATACTTAGCATGGTTAAATCTCTCTAGTCCGGGTGTAAATCATAATCCCTCCTCTCTTCCCCTCCCATGCTGCAGGTGAAAACCCCAGCTCAACCTCAACGACCTCTGACCTGTGCTTTCCCACTGACCTGCCCCAGCGTGTCTCCTCTAGGAATGCAGCTGAGGAGCTCGGGACAGGGCCACAGCATGTCACCCTGCAGCCTCACTACTCCCTTGCCCTGGCAGACACACAGGCAAGGTAATTACAGAAGAAAAAACTGTTCACGGGGTTAAGATGTTCTATTCAGCTGTATCTTTAGGTTGTTAAATCTGCTGTGGCTGTATTAGTTGGTACTTTCCAGTCAGAGTCATTGTCAGAAGCCTGAGGTGTCAGCCAACTAAAGCGGACAGTAAAGGACACTATCAAAGGTAATGAGACAGGTCTCTAAATCACTATACCACTGAGCTGTCTCCCAAAGGCCACTGAGAATATAATGATTTAACTCAACAATTAAATGTATTCTCTCTCTTAATTTTTCATCAGCTCACAGACAGCCAGTGTATTAAGGGATCGTTTGTATGACTGAATCATAACAGGCCAAAATGAGATATCATCAGAGATATGGAAAGTTTGCCAGCTAAGTGTCAAGTCTTAATGCTTGATAGTTGAGGCTGAGTAGTTAGACCAGCCATTTAGCTACTATGTCATGCAGTTTGTTGAAGTGGGTCAGTGTCTTCTGCAGAAAGGTTTAAGTCACTTTTTCCTGCTGAACATCCAGCTCATCACCACAGCAGTTGTAGAGGTGTCTAGGCACCTTGTAAATGCGAAAATAACACTTTTAAATTTGGTCCATGATTGTATACAGTTTTTTTTTTTTTTTTTTAAACATTTCAAATATTTTTATTAAAATATATCAATTACTATTTCATTATATTTAGACTTCAAGGTTGAGGAACTTTTTTCTTCACTTTGAGTTAACACTCCTCAAAGAGATCACACTGAATAGTTATCATATTAAATTACATTTTATTACAGCACATTTTAACTGTCCACTTTTATGACACTGCTTAACTTTCCACTTTTATGACACTGCTTAATGTGTCATTGGTTGTTTCTAGGTCACAGACCGCGCAGTGACCCTCTCCTGGAGAAGTTTCATGGAGGAGGAGGTGGAGCAGAGAGCCTGGGATCAGGAAGCTGCTGTAGCACCCCTCCAGGCAGCTCCTGTTACTCATCCCAGCGCAGCAGCCCTGCCCCACCCTCAGCCTCCAATCACTCTGACTCTCCTCTGCGTCCCTCCATCACCCGTTCTCTCTCCCACCTCCTTCTGGAAGAGGACGAGGAGGAGCCAGAGACTAACGTGGACACAGGAGTTCCTGTCTCACCGCCGTCTGACACAGCAGTCAAAACAATTACTCGCTCTTCCTCCATAGACCTTTTGATGACTTTTAACTCTGAAAGACCTGCAGCCGTTGGGGCTTCAGCTGTCGAGAGTCTGGCCAAGGAGTTGAGTGAGTGTCTGCCACAGACACACACACATCCTCGGGGCCCCTCCAGGACGTGGGGCTCTGCTGGTTATTCTGATGGAGCCAGAGAGGGCTGTGGCAGCAGGACTGTGGCAGTCGGACAGAGTCCCTCCAAAGGGTCTGTTGTAGAGAATAGGATGACTGTTGAGCTGTTATCAGCATGCACAAACAATGAGGAGCTAGTGGATGAGTTCTTCATCTGAATTCCTGCCCCTGTGCCATATGCTGTAGTAATAATCACAGTGCAATTAAAAACATATCACATGGAAAAGATGAGAAACCCTTTAAAAAGGATCTGATGTTAACAGGACATGTGGTCTGACAAAAGAGCAGTGCTCTGGAGCATAGAAAAAAACAAAATTCAGCTGCAGGAGACACTTTCCACTGTCTTTGAGTACACATTCTCAAAATGGTTTGACCTGTTCCACAAATTTTCAAAATGTATAGTAACAGAGTAACTGTCCACATCCTTCTCTAACAGACCTGTTGAGAGCAGCACAAGGTGAGTGCTATGTAAGACAGTGCAGGTAATAACATTGTCGAATGTTATGTCAAATTACTTTCATAATGTTGAGATCAAACTAATGATTTGTGCAGCTATTGTGCTAATTTGTAGCCTTGTGAATAGCGAACAAAAATGTTTTGTATGTTTAACTGTCAGGATACTAATGTCCGTCTAGGTTTGTGACATTACTCAGTTAGGAAAGCTAATGTCTTATTTTCAGATTGCTTTTGAAACGGATGAAGATGATCTTAGAGTGAAGGAGCACTTTGATGTTGCTATTGATTGTGGTTAGGGATCTGATTTAATCTGATTATTCTGCAAAGTGCAGCACAGGCAGCCCGTCTTACCGATATAGAACCAGGCTTATCCATAGTAAAGGTATAGCCTAGTGGCTTTTTATTACATTTGTTTGAATGCACCTCAACTGATCCTTGTTCAATTGTGTTTGTGTGTTGGAGAGGATGTAGATGTGGTGGACTAGATTTGGCCAAATTACTGTATTGAAGATAATTGAATTTTCTCTAATAATAATTTTTTTCCCAGATAGCCTAGTGTTAACAGGATTTTCTCCAGTAGTAGCCAAAGACAACATTTGGAGATATATTTAAAACTATTATCATGTATGGTGTCAGTCTGTCTACATCATGGATGTAGTTGGACTGATAAGTTACAGCAGATGGTAGTTAAATCCACAACATTTTGCACAATGTACATGATCATTGTAGTGATTATAGCTGTGTAGAGTCTGATGAAAGATAATGTTGCATTTGTTGAGGAAAAATACTACACATTTCCCATGACTCATGTCATACTAGTCTCCTCTACAATTACATGATACCTTATCCTGTTGACTAAAACTTTAAATTCTGGCCAAGAGCGTTTTAAATTACACTTACTGCAGGTGAACCTCAATCTAGCATTCACTTGCATGTGGATTATGTCCAGTGCTGGTTCGAGACGGTTATGCTCACTGGTCAACAGGACACTGTAGATGCGCAGGGCAGCTCAAAGATGTATACTGTTAATGGTTACAGGGAAAAAAGCTTAGTCATGAAGCATCAACTTCATGACTGAGCTCTTCAGTGTCTAAACTGTTCAGTGATGCAGAGAAATGTCTTCAGGCTTAGTATTAAAATTAATGAATTGCTGTGCTGAATAAATACAGTATGTGCTTCAAAATATATAAACCAAGTGGGCTTGTGTCTGTAGGAATGAATTATTTGAGCCAGATGTCTTTTGCAACATATAAATCCAATGTGGTTATAGGCTAAAATAAATTGTAGCACCTGTGCATTACAATATATGTCAACAAATTGCACTATCTCAAGCTTCCAGCTCCATCTGCTGGTCAAAGAATGCTGTTGCCCTGAGGAGTGTTGCTGCAACCAGTCCAGCTCAGATCCTTAGCCCACTGACCCTCTCTGGTGATTCGCACCTTGACAGGGTCAAAAGCCCAGAAGCGTTGTTCTCTGAACAAGTACAGGCGTCCGCCTGGACGGGTCAGCGCTCCATTGGTCCCCTGTGGCACCCCAGTCCAGTCTGTCAGCCTGCGTGGGTAGTAGGGCTCTTGACGCAGTGTTTTCAGGTTTAGCACAAAGTAGCGGGAGCCCTTGAAGAGGACCATGTGACCCAGAGGGGTGTAAAAGAAAGCACAGTCGGGGTGGCGAGGCAGCCCCAAATCACTGCTTCTCCTGGGGAAGCCAGGGTCCAGAACAGTGCCTGTGTAGCGCCACATCCGCTTCCCTGCAGAGCACGAGAGGAGGAGGATTAACAAAAAGCCAAAACTGAAAGTTTAAACAAATGTGATGTGAAACATGCACCATCCTAACATATATTATAATATATAATCAGCTCTGATGATAAGAGATCACCAGCTAACATTACACATAACACTTGCATTTTTAAGATACTTGTACTAAGATTTCTATAAAGATAAAGAAAAAGTTCTGCACTTCTAAAACTAAGATTAGATAGTAATTTTATCATGTGCCCTTATCCAAAGAACCTGAGAATGTAATGAAGTATTTTGAGGTTGAAATGAAGCCTTCTACAAAGATAAAGGTAGAGCTGATTTACGGTGCCTTAACAGAGCGTCTGCATTTTACATAAAACTTGTGCACTTAGCAGATAAGTGAATTGAGATAATGTCAGGTTTTTAACATCAAAGTTAAATTTGGCCATAACTTCAAATACAGCCTCCAGTTGAGGTGCAGTATGGTGTCTTTAAATTCCTATTTAAAAGGCACAGTAGAATCTATTTTGGGGTTTTAACAGACGTATTAACATTAGTGAGCAGGTTTGAGAATGTCTTTAAAAGGAAGTGTGAGTCGCATTAATGAGCTCAGTGAAGCAGCACCTTTGAAAAAATACCACTTGGAGTCCAGTGGGGAGAAAGCAGCAGCCTCGATGGCTGGAGGGAGGTCAGACCAGTGCTGACGGAGAGGCAGTGGGTCACTCACACTGCCTTCAGCTGATACTGTCCAGTACACACTGCCCCGAAACACCAGCACAGTGTCATTCTGGTCTGGATACACACAAAATAGAGTAGCTCTTCACAGCGGTTTTTAACTGCATCTCATTCATCAGCATGCCCACTCTCATTTTGTTTCTTCAAGTATTTGTACAGTGCAGTTGACAAAATATTTACAATGGTTTTGAGCACCAGTCAAGATAAATATGAAAGGAAATCTACAGGGTTTTGTTTGTCAGACGTGGCCGACTGTCCTTTTCTAATATTTCATTGAACCTCACCTATAGTGATGGCGTCAAAGGTGCCCTGACAGTAAAGAGGCTGGCCTGTGGTCTGAAGCTCTGTGGACTCCCACTCCTGCAGTGTGGCGTGCAAAACCTGGCCTGGCAACCTCACAGGGCGGTCACCTGACGGCTTACCTGAGGGCAAAAACAAAGAAACAATGAGCTAAAAGGCATCAGACAAGGTCACGCACGATGACTCCATTTACTGCTATCCTCACCATTATTCCTGAAAATGATTTAGTTGTTTAGAGACTGTTGTTAAGAACTCACAAACAAACAACCAAACAAAACAAAGCTCCGAGGACAAATTGCTAGAGACCAGTGTAGTTCTGAAAGTTAAAGACTTGGATAATGTTAACATTTAGATCACCCTTCACAGGATGTGGCTGGGTTGATGTATACTGATGGATGACGACATACTGCATAGGAAATAAACAAAGGATTCAGCCATACTGGAATTTTAAACACACTGGATATTTTAACACCAAAACAACCCACTTATTCTTTTTTTGGCCTGTGCAGCCTCAAAGTGCAGACCCCAGGCACATGAGATCAAAAGAATAAAGAACAGTTCAGAGCAGAACAAAAGGAAGCACATGACATACCAAAGCATAAGAGTAAATGATGGTGCTTCAGACATGATTACAGCCACTTTGTTTGCAAGGAGCTAAACAAACATTTGTGTAGGAGGTGGATAAAATCAGCACACCCAAGAACAGGAGGAAGACTGCAGGAAGAATAGATATACAGACCACAGTGGATAACACGTGGAGGCTGCACATCGAGTGTGCGAGTATACGAATGGTGTTGTAAGATAAGAGCTGCACGCCTGAAACCTCCCTCCTTGTTCCCTATGTACATTCACCAACGGAGGAAAAGCTAATCAGAGCTTCTACTTAGCTAAAAGTATGTGAATATTTTTAGCAAAATATACTGTAAGTATCAAGTATCATTAGTTCATGCAATGAGTTTTTGTGAAATAACTATCATTTTATGAGTTGATAGTATGTTTTGTGTATGAACTCTATTTTATATATATATATAT